>OZ021683.1:15266417-15913047 GCA_963978505.1 Listrodromus nycthemerus | reverse complement strand
CCGGTAGAGGAGGCTTTTGTATCAAAGGGGTGTTTCGCTCCCGTTGATGGCCCTTGATATCGGGAGCATTATATATTTTCGCAATAGCAGTAGCAAACAGCATATACAGCGCAGTGTGTACAACGCGTGGCTTGCCCCGCGGCTCGCAGGTATATAAACTCACATACAGATAGATCCCTCATAAGGGAGATATCGCTTCCGAATCAAATGACCCATTTGGTTTTACTACCGTGCCATTACGGGTTCGCGTCGGTGTGAGCCCGCGGGCCGTTTCTGCCTGTGGTGAATTCTGTTCTCTCGCCCTCCCCGTATCCTCTGCTAGTTAACGTCACACTACCGGTAACGGGGGAGAGACTACTCGACAACTGGGCACTCGCGACAATAATATCTACCTCGGCGAGTGCGCTCTACAGGCTCGACCAGCACAGTAGATATTCCAGCTGGTCTCTCCAGAATGAGACCACCTATTTTTCGCTGAGAACCAAACTTGACATTTGCTCGAGGTACCACGCTGAGAAATACAACGTTATGGGTCCAAGTTCATTGGGCATATACAAGTTCCGAATGTCACTGGTAGCCCTATCGAAATGGCTACTTAAATCGTCAGGGCTGATCACACTTACATTGCAGTTGACCTACAACCCTCTCCGACCGAAGATATCTTGGCGGTCGTCTCGTGGTTTTGGGAACGTTTAGGTCAGCTCGGTTGGGCTTGTAACGGCATCTGGAACCGCGCATATACGCGAGATACGGGCTGCTCGAAATTCTCGTCTGAACGGCGAGCCGAGTGGAGATTAGTGGAGGTGAAACACGTGTTCGATTCTCGTAGGGCATGGCGCGCGATTGCGAGCTAGGGGGGTTTGATGATACGAGCTTTCTCGCTCGCTCACCGGCCTCACCACATTGGCCATCGCGGAGGCCGTTCAGGGTGGCAGAAAAATAAGCCTTGTTTCCCCCTTTCACCCCGCGTCTTCCTACACCGCCCCTCTCATCTCTCTCTCACTCTCTCTCTCTCGATGGAGTAGGTAAGACGTCGTTACGCGCATCCGGCGCTTTCCACTCCATGCCGAGAAACCTGCGGAGGATCTCTCGGCAGCGCCAACTGAACTGCCAACCAGGAGCTTCCTGGTTGTGCCCGAGGCGCTTATCCTCTCCGTGCCGCGAGCACCAAGGAGCGAGGAAGGGAGAAGGAAGCACCTTATAAAGTTTAAATCATTCCCCGAAGCAACCCCCGAGACCCCTCCCGGCCTGCGGGAACGGATATTAAGATGCGTTACGATCGGTGTGCGGCCTCTATGCCTCCACGTTCGTTCCTGCATATGGCCGCCGAGACCGACTGGCAACCGACCAAATTGGAAAGCGCAGTTGCGAAGTTTCCCCTGCTTCCCTGTACTCTCTTACCCGCAAACTCCGCATATCCACGCGGCGCTGTACAATCGGGAGAGACTCGAACGCGAACGGGTGCTACGAATTTTCCTGCACACTTGGCTCGTTTGAGAAATCCCCCTTCGCCCCTCCCAATGCCCCGTCGCTCTCGGGAAGCATCGCCGCAATCTAGAGCACCAACGGCACGTTCCATGGTCTCGAGGATCGAGAATCATGCAACCCGGGGACACCGGGCGAGCAATCGTTTCGGATGCACGACTTGTCGATTTTACCTGCTGGACAGGAATATAAATTAGTTGTGCAACGCGTTGCAAGGAATATCGATTAATTATTCAGTTTTGTCCGATATTCCGTAGTTGAACGGAATTTCCACACTTTGCAGAAGTTATCTCGCGATAGTCTCTTTGGCGCTATGAATGGTGATTTTTCATCGAGGCGATACTTAATTTAGATCGTCGGAGATCATCTTCCATTGGCAGCAATTTTAATCAAACTCGGGGACTATCGATCCGTGGACTCTTTTCCGAAAAGCAATCCTTACTCGCTTCTCTTATTTTCTTCTGTAATTTCGAGCCAAGACGTTCGTCGGAGGACAAAGAAAAGGAGGATGGAGACGGGTAAGAGAGCGCATGGAGAAAGAGCGTGTCGCGAGGTTATAGCACTGATGGAATTTTCCCGGAGAGACGAAAAAGAGGAGGGCGCGTGGGAGAACTCCTGGCGTCCAACTGGCACCGGCCCAAATTGAAAAACACATTCGCAATGTTTTCTTTGCGCGAGGGTAAAAGACTTGCCTTCCCCGTCGAGGGGGTGGTGAATAGCGGAGAGCGAACGGAAGAAGAAATCGAGGGAGCTGACTCGCTCGCTCGCTCGCCAGCCGAAAGATATAATGGATCGCGAGAAGAGAACCCGTGCTCTTGCTCTGCCGCTGCTGGAGGGGTTGAGAGTTAGGGGCTTGAAGGGACCTCTCCGGAGGAGTGTGGGCTGGATTTATAATGAAAGCCGTAGAGTTGGACTCGGATTTGTGAGGGTATTGCAACCCTCCCGGTACGCTCCGAGCTCCGTGGAGTGAGATCGAAAGAGCCGGGAGAACCCGGTGAGCGAAGAGAGTATGTTGGTGAGGGACGTGATAGCAACTCCGGCTATCGTGTTCCTTGCCGCTCCTCGGTATCTCGCTCGTGTCTTTCGTCTCTGTCCCTCCACTCGACAAGGAATCCAATCGCCACGTGATCTGTATAATAGCCGCGCTAAACCATCGCCCTCCCGCGGGCTTTCCACCCCCATCGCAATCCCACGGGTGAGATTGCAAATAACAAACGTTTGCCTATCACAGCGGGTTATATTCGCGGGGGCGCTTGGAGCGTCTGCTACCAACCAGCAGCAAAACGAGCGGTGTGAAATGCCGGCGTACCGGTACGGCGAATCCGTCGATCTGAACCTGGGAACAAAGGCCCGGGCGAGCGGAAAGAACGACAGTGTAGGAAGACCCGGGTTGGACCGCCCGGACGGCATTTCTCGGGCGAGAAATATATTCGCGTTGGACGCAGACGTTGCACCTGTATCCCTTGTTCGATACTTTCTCGAAACTAACAGGATAGGATAGACCGCTTAATGAGCCGAACACCGCTGGCGGATATAGTGCGTACACATCTGCGTGCGGGACCATCGAGCGAGAGAGCCACGGAGGATCGTTAGAGGCCGGACTTATTTAATTAAATTGACGCTTCCATGGACAATGCTCGCGAGACACGCACGGTGAAATCTTCAGAGATCGGCCTGTGACTGGCTAAGGAGCCTCTTACTATGTATATAAAGTGGAGATACTTTATTATAAATATCTGGATATAATGTTGGCGAGAAAGAGGAGGTGAGCAATTTGCAAAAATGGCGCTACCCTCAATTACACCCGGCTGCCGGTCGTTCCTATATGCTCGAGACTGTTTCGTGGCTTTTTAATTGCATTACAGTATATTATAATAATTCCATGCTCTACTACCCTGTTAAGAAAAAATAATCATCATCTATACGCAAATAACTTATAGGCCGAGAAGTAACGCGTTAGGTCAAAAAAAATATAATTGGTTCGTATTATTATTTCGAATCACGAACATCGAGGAGGGGATTACGGAGATCCCTGGTTCAGGTTGCGCGTAGAGAGCACAACTGTGACGACGTCGTTGATGAGAAAGCGGATAGAGGTAGACTCGTGACCGAGCTGCTGCTCCAGCTCATGCTGGAAGGTACTCCGGCAGTTCCTCAGTGGCTCGTTAAGGCATTTGCATTTCATTTCGTCCTCGCTCACTTATGCCTCTCTCCCTCTCTCTCTCTTTTCCCTGTCTAACCATCCCCCTCACGACGGCACCAGGTCTCGCCCTCTCGCACTCTTCTCTACCGTATAAATATTAATGCAACATCCTCCTCTCCTGGGGTTTTTGTTCCTCCTCTCCGTGCCGAAGTGGCTTCGCCCCTCGAACGGGCGGGCCTTCTACTCTTCTCTTTCCGCACGCCCGTCGAGCACTTTGAATGCTGATACGCTTCCAAGTTCCCAGCGGTAGCAGCGGTAGCAGCGGCAGTAGCAGGATCTCCGGCTTCGCGTTCACAACGGCCCACGCTTTCTGTAATGAAACACAATTTATGATAGCATATCCGGCTGGCTGATCTTTCTGCTCGATTTAACAGGATTGCCAAGATTTTTCGCAACCCGAAGCACAATGTACACACGTCTTATAAATGGTTTATTCGGAGTTCATTGAATGGCTCGTGTGGGTAAAACTGACCCTGTTGAACGGTACGTGCGTCTACTCGACTTACCATTGTTGCAACCAGTCACAAACGTTTTGGATTTACGAGGTTCATTGTATCTCGAGTATCCGAGGATCTCCTCACCGCCATTCACATACTTTTTTTTTTAAGGAACATTCCATGATATCTTAAAACGCGAGAATTCCAGCACGTTCGCGCTCTGAGGAAAAGGGTGGCGCACGTATCATTGTAATATTACAACACCCCCTTCTCGTATATTTTTATAGCAGAACGTGCTTGGAATCCTTCTCATCCCCGAATAATCTTCGTTCCCGCTCTGAAGTCCTCTTGAGGAATTTATAGTGGCTTTTAATTGATAAGAGTGTCCGCGAGAGGTTTTAAGATCGCACGGACTACACGACGAGTGACGGAGGACGAAAGCACAAGCAGCTTATAGTGTCCTGGAGGTATTTGGAAAATTGAAGATACCTAGAATTGAAGTGAGTCGATCTTGGAGATTTCAGAAAGAGCCCTTGGGTGTACCGGCAGCTCGTAGCGCGAGGGTGTGGAGAAACCAGCCGGGGAAGCCAGCAGGGTGGTGGGAAGGGGTTGGAAAGTGAGGGTAGACATCGGATATATACGGGATAGCGCGATGAGAGAGGATGGAAACGGGGAGTGAGGAAAGGATAGGTATATGCGGGCGAGTAAGGCGGCGAGATGGGCCTCTGCATTGCCAGCATGATTGCCTCTATGGCACATCGAGGCAATCCCCGCGGCTACGTGCCCGACATACATCGCACCGCCCACCATCTTGCCCGACCTCCTCTTCCTTTTTCTTTTTTTTTTTTTTTTTTTGCATTTCTCTCACTCTCACCAGCGTCTTCGGCGCTACTTGGAAAAGCCACCGGCCTTCCCCTCTCGTGCTCTCCGGACTTTTTCGCCCAGACGCGCCAGGACTCCTTCGGGATCTCAGATATGCAAGGCACCCGTGCGACCACCATTGCATATTTAAATGCCAACGTTGAATTCACCTCTGATATCCCCCCCCCCCCCCCCACCCCTTAGCCGACTGAGCTCGCTAATTGGACGAGTCACGAATACTCGGAAAGGATTAACGCGATCGAGGAGACACTCGCCATCCCGGACTTTTGCGTTTTCCCAAGAAAATAAAAAAATCCTTCGGAGCAAAAAACTTCCCTGCATTCTCATTATCGATATTGTCTGTAGGAGCATTTTTGGATACGCAAGCTTGAAAAAAAAACTTTCCATCGGATTATTTTTTACGATGTTACTCACGGACAGTAGCAGTTTGTAGAATTCCTCGCGGGTTTCCAATATAAATCACCGGATAGCCTCCGGAGGCCAGAAACGTCGAGTGAGAGAGCCCGAAGAGGCATTCGGATCTCGCGGTGTAGAGACAGAATATCGAAACTCTCTAGCCGGAGCCCGAGTCAATCGGAAATGAGAAAACTTTTCAGGGTTATAGGGAGGCATCTGCGAATCTTATACGTTAGCGTTCTCGCGAAGCGACTTTGGGCGGAGACTCGAGGAGCCGCGGAGAGAGGCAAACTTTATTATTCTTCTTCTATCCACGGTATATCCGCCGTGGTCTAGCTATACGTACCTGCGTATCCCCCTCTCCAGGCTTCAACCTTTCCAAGCTTTCGCGTCTTCGCATTAGATATCGTTAACGTCGTCGTTCGATAGAACGTACTAAATTAGCATTAGGCAGATCCGTAGTTACGACCAGTCCGTGAGCTGGGAGAATTCGCTTTCTCGCGAATTTCTCCCAACGAAAACCACACACACATCCCGACACGGTTATCGTCTGTCGTACGTAAGTCACGTCCGTCTTGGCGGGGTAACGCCACGAAGAAGGAGCCCTTTGCTACCAGTCACCTTAAGTATACCGGCGCGCTCCTCTGCGAGCAGCAGCTTTTCTCTTCGGTAATGAAGATCCAGTCGCGTATTTATACGACGTTCAAAGCCTTTACACGGCAGTAACGCTGATATATCGGCAATAGTAGTCTTGCTCTGGTGCGATGGGCCAGCACACCCGAAATCCCCTAACAAAAATAGTGCCGAGGGTAAAATCGGCGGAAACATTGTGTAGCAGCGGCAGGTGAAGAAACACCACGCCCAGATAGCGCAAGAACGTTCAATCTCCCAGCAGGAGGATAACACCCTGCGAAAATCGTTTTCCGTTCATCACTCTCTTGTTTGGTGCGCTTCCGCGGTCTACTTTCCCAGAACGTGTTGTCTCGTATACTCTCGTTTATGCCGAAATTGACCCTGATGTCATCCAGAATGGCGATATACGATCAAAGCGAAGACCCCTGAATCCCCAAGCGGTAGAGACGGAAAAGGTCAAGGAACGGTGAAACTCACTGGGAAATTAGTATGAAGGTCCATACACCAACTTTTGGAAGGCAATCTCCCCTCTCGTGCTGCGGTTTCTGCCACGGTAGCGATATAAACATCATTGATGCGACTTCGAGTCCAGAATGTCAAAGATTCCGGTCACGCGCGTGCATCACATCGCGAAAGTGGAATTTTCTGGCTAGGTCATCGCGCGAGCACACAGCTGCTGACTTCTCACCTTTTGGCTCATTGGGAGAAAAGGAACCGCGCGTTCACTCGTTGATTCTGTCTTCTCTCTTTCGTTCGACAATCTCTCGACTCTCCTCGCTCGGAGTTAAATTAAAGAAAATTCAATATAATTCCCCGCAACCTCGCCGCGCGCTCCGTCGGCTCCAGACGCGGCCGGGGGGAAGCTTCTAGCTGCGAGTTGCTCCGAGGGGTTGATACTGGCCCGTTCTGGCCCGTAGCTTTCTCCTGTAATTTTGTTGGGGCGAGGGAAGCGAGCGGGACCGGGAGACGTGTACCACCACGTAGAGACTCGACGAAACGGGAGGAAGGGAGATAACGCTGAGAACACGAGAGTCAGTGGCACGCGGCGGCGGTAGCTCACCGGCGCGTTTCATTAACGGAAGATGCTTCGCTCTGCGGGGGAGAACGGCGGCGGAACAGCTACGAACGTTAACCGGTGAACACGCGAAAGCCTCGGCCAGAGGAGCGCGCAGGAAACTGGGAAGCGAGATTAGAATCCCGGGAATGGCGGTCGGGAAGGCTCTCCGCACCGACTTATATCGAGCTCGATGAGATTCACCCAACATTAGTTCGTACATCATCCCTACGTAATACCGTACGGAGACGCCATGACACGCAAGTTCCACAAGTCTTTTGAAAAATATATACTTGCCGAGGTGTTTTGAAACGTAGCGAAAAAAATTCCATATCGGAGCCTTTTCCACGGTTCAAAATATATTTTAGGATAAATTGCGCAAGAAATTTTAAGGTTAGACCGTAGGTGACAATACCGAGGTGGGACGGTGCCGTAACTGGAAAAACGGGACATCGCTGACGACGCAACACTAGTTTGCGCCGAGACGCCGTATCGGTATTCCTCCGGCTGGCGTAGAAAAATAAAAATTAATATCTGTAAAGTTATTTCCTGTTTAAAAGTTTCACTTCTAAATAGAAAAAATTGCACAATTTCGTTGTGACGTCACTTGAGATTTTAGATTTACCATTTTTCAACGGAAGTAAAAAACGGATAAGTTCTTCTGAGTAACAAATGTCATTGGGCAAGATTTTAAAAAAAGTTCCGTAAGTGGTGATTGTAAAATTAAAAAATAGGCGAATCCAAAAAGGATGACCGTCGACCAGGCGAGACGAAAGGGAGCCGGAATTCGAAATAGTCAAGATACGTCAGCGGAATCACCGTCGGCCCGACGAGTGGGTAGAATCGCGTTGTTTTTGTCGCGGTTCCCAGCGGCATTAATGAGAGGCGAGATTAAGCCGGGGGTGACGAACGATGGCTGTTTTCTGCACTATCCCAGCCCCCATCCTCGTCCACCCCGACCTGTTCCGCTTTTCGGGGTCGTGCGGCTTTTTCGATAACCCGCAAGTACCGTCGAGGCTCGAGCGTTCGGGTACGGTGAAGCTGCACTTGTGTGGATGGACCATCCACCGAATATATCGAAGCGAGAATGGCACCAGAAACGGTCGGATGGGGTAGAAAATTGCACGAAAAATTCACGATGGAGAACGAGATACGTACATACATGCACTGACGCTGAAACGAGAGAAAGAAACAAAGAGTCGCAGGGAAGAATGACGACGCATGTACGAACACCTGAAAACCTACACACGGAAATTCTGAACGAATCCCAGAGTGTCGATAGCCCTCCAAGCACGGCTCGGTCGAGAGGCGGATGTACCGGACACACGTGCGAAACAAAGCCCGATCGTGTGCGTGTGTTTTTATCCGTGCAGAAAATGGAGGAATAGAAAAAAAAATGCAACCAATCGCTGCCCCACACCGATACGGGTATCCGGGATTAACTTGTACCGGGGTATAAAGCGCCCGTTCGCCGTAATTCCCCGCACCCTTGGCACTTCGCTGCCTCCCCATAGTCGGCGCACAAAGGTGGCTCGTAAGTTTCGCGAGATACCTGGCCCAACGAGAATTACGATCTTACTAGCACACCGGACTCGCCGAGGGATCTCTCGTTCTCCGAGCGTTATTTTACTATTATCTCTATCATTCACTCCTTTTTTTTAACCATTCCTCTTCTCGTTCTATCCCGGTCGCTTTAATTTTCTCTCTCGCGAATCTCCCCCTGTTCTTTCTCCGTGACTCTCTTGTTTCTCTCCACTTTTCTCCCTTTTTCTGCCCATACTCGCCTACGCTGTTTCGCGTACACGCCTACCCGTACACGCCGCATGTACTGCCCGAGAGATAGAACTCTCGGGGACCGGGAGAGCTCTCGGATTAGTTACGCCACGAGATTCTCGTCGTCCGATCGTTAAACGTTGACTC
Organism: Listrodromus nycthemerus; assembly: GCA_963978505.1. Classification (NCBI taxonomy): domain Eukaryota; kingdom Metazoa; phylum Arthropoda; class Insecta; order Hymenoptera; family Ichneumonidae; genus Listrodromus; species Listrodromus nycthemerus. The sequence continues at coordinate 15,904,037 of OZ021683.1, read as the reverse complement.
TCATAATTCAACGTGATCGCCTTGTATCGCTCGCTACGAACGGAGAGAGAAAGAAAACATGGAGATTATACGCAAAAGGATTCGCGCGCGAAAAAAGTGCAAATGCGGTTTTACGTGGGTGGTCGTGAATTATTTCCGCTCTCTACGAAGAATTATTTCGGAGTGGAATATGTGATAACGATATTTTCACCGGTACGTTTATTCTCATTTATTGCTCGGCTGTTTCATTACGACCAAATGCCGACCAGCAATTACGTTTTTTTCTCGATTTTACCAGACCATTGATCGGATTACTGAGACGCGAGAGGAACAATCAAATATCATTGTAACTTAAATGGTTACCGTTCTTAATGGGACGAATTAAATACTGATTATTTCATTGGGATTCGTATGAAAAAAAATTCTTTAAAAATCATTTATTTCATTTGGTTTACGAATTATTTTGGACCCTATTTTTCACATCAGGATTATCGAAATTCAGCTGTGTTTTCGAATATTCAGAATCGAGACTATCGTCGAATATTTCCATCGATGCTATCGTGATCTCATTTTCTCTCACTCGACGCTGCCGCCACCGTTGCCGTTCGTTGTCGGATTCGCGGGTTGGGCGAAGCCAAACAAACCTTATTTATGTCTCAATTAAAGTCCGGGAATGGGATGCACCCTCGATGGAGCGGCTTCAGACAATAAAGCAGTCGGGGAACGGCCGAGGATAGAGTTGAAAGGAGAAAGAGGAAACGATGCGTAACGAAGAGAAATCGAGGTGCGGGCGAGGAGGAGCCGGGAGCAGAGGGAAAACAACGGACGCAAGGGGGTGATAGAGTCGCGCGGACCCGAAGGGAAGAGGGACGGGTGGAGGGAGCGCCGCGCGATAAAGGGATCGCGGGGTTTTAGACGGAAAACGTTGGACCATTGAACGTCGACCTCTGGGCGCTGAGTAATTCTCTCTACCTCGCTTCCTCCTCCGTCGGATCTCTCCGCGTATCGTGGGGCGAGCGATAGCTCGACGAAGCCGGGAGTCGTGTTGCGGGACCGCACTGCCAGTCCCCGGCAGATTTTGGCTTATACATACATATATATATATCCGAAACTCAGAGCTAAATACCCAACGGCGGACGGGGAGTGCGAGTATGCCCGGGAGATAACGAGCGAACTCGCGAAGCGTCCATAGATCACGGGGCTTAATTATCTCGGCACATCTCCGGGCTCTCGCCCTCTCCCAACCCTTTGCTATCGGTACACGGACAACCTCCCGTTTATCGTTCGCTAGAAATTAATCCCTTCGGCGAGATAAGTTCCCGTTACTCGATGCCTTCGCACCGGAGCCAGAACGTCATTTTCACAAGGAAAAAAAAAAAAAGGTGAGTATCAAAGAAATTCCGCTCTACATCTCGCATAAATACGGTTACAAAGTACGAAGCACGTTATCGTATAAAGAACATTATAGCTGGCAAAAGCAACGAGGAAAAATCTACAGGCTCCGTAGAAAAATGGCCGCATTTGCGCCTCCGGAACATTACCTCCGCTACTCTTCCGGGGGCCCCATAAATTTATTCATATTTCATTCGTGTATTTTTCTTTGCAATAAGATATGTTGATATCCGGCGTGAGGGAGAAAGAGTACCGGGACTGCCGATGTAACGTCGGAAGAGAGGGACGAAGTTTGTTCTCTCTTCCCTTCTCATCAGGCTCGCTTGCTCTCTCCTGCCACCAAGAATATATCGGCGAATATATGTATGTATACACATTTTACGTATATATATATATATATATATATACGTAAAACAAGGAACCTCCAACCCGCATCGCTGCTGCTCCGCCGCCGCCGCCGTCGGACGGACCATGCTTCCCGCGGCACCAACCCTCGTTCCTTTTTATCTCCGCAGAGTTTCCACCCCATCAGCCTCACCCCTCCGTCTTTTCCCATTCTCTCTCTCTCTCTCTCTGATTTTCTCTCTCACTCCTTTACTGCCTGCGCCAGGAACCAGCCATCTCCCCGTTCCCGGGTCGTCCGCGCGCCATCCCCGCTGCTCATATCCTCCGTCGTACTCTCCACCCACCCAGCGGCGCCCGGCAGTCATGGCGGCAGTTACGGAATCAATAAAAGTGGTGCTCATGCGCCCCTCAACTACCCTCGCTACTGCCGTACTACCCCTGGCTCGCCCTCCAACACCGCAGTCAATGCCGTCGCCCTTTCCCTCGCCCGGTCGACGCGGCGAGCCCGACATCTCCGTCTCTTCCGCTACCCGTTCGCATGTCTCCATCCCTCTCGCCCCTGCGGCCTCCACCCGGACACCGAATCGCGCCAACTCCCTCCGTTACGCAGGCACAGAAGGGGCTGCGCCGTCTATCCACCCCTCGCTCCTTTCCGCCACCGCCGCTGCGGGCCATCCTCCGCGAAACTACCCCTAAAACTATACAGAAGCTATCCCATGTACCGAGTGTCCTGCAAACACGCTCGACACTGCGTCATCTACGTTATTGCCGCCTCGTTGATTCGCTCACGTCTCCGTCTCTTGTATACTTGATTTTTTTTTTTCTTTTTTTTTTCAGCTTCAATACTCTGCACATGAAAACAGTTGAGTTCGAGGGTGAAACAAGTCGGACGCGAGAGGCGTGATTATTGAGCGATTATTCATTGTAACAGGAGGAATCGATGACTTTTTTTTTTCGTTGAGTCTCGAAATTTTGATGATTTTTTATTCATTGTTAAAAAAAATATTTATAAGGTTTCCCGAAATGATTCTGCAGCCTCCGGTTTAATTCTCACCTCCCACATGTTGGATATGTGTTTCTGGGAGAAAATACTATTAATGGATTTCGTCATTCGTACGGGACACGAACTCATCGATGAAATAATTTTTTCGTAAGAACCTCGGTGATTTCTTGTAACTGCGAGCTCATAAATTCATTCCATATCCCGATTGATGTCACTCGAGGGCGCACGTATGTGTACGACTACTCCATCGCGAGATTCGAGACGAGAAGAATTTCCGGTACATATCGTAAATTGTCGGCATGGTTCGTGAGATACCGGCTTCTTTTTTTCCAGGCAATGGTATAACGAGTTTCGTTACCGCCCCAAGAGCTCCGGGTAATTAACACGTTCGTGAGTGTCCATTCGGCGTTATGTTAATGGACCAATAACTCGTCGATATTGTACCTCGCAGCTCTCACCGGGGCGCGCGCGGGCGCTCGCTCTCGTGAATTACCGAAAAAAAACAAAAAAAAAAGAGAGAAAAACCGGATTAACCCCGTCGCGTACAAACCTCCGTCTCTCTTTTAGCTAGAACTCATAAAGAACCCAGAGAAAACACACATACCGGCGGCGTTTGTATAATTATTAAAAAAAAAAAGTCTTCTTCCATTAACTTGGAATTCACGTGAAACGTCTTTATTATTCCATCGAGCGGTTGGTCCACTCGATAAATATAATCCACCTAGACCGATTCGTATGCAATATGAAAATTAATTCCTCTCGATTGTGCCAGCACGAAATCAGACCCGAGCGTGTATATTCCGTGGAGTCGCTTGTAATTTATCCTCCGGTGGTTCGACAAATCAGTCGGACGTTTCGTCCGCGCTTGTAACGCGATGTACACAACGCTGCTCGGAATTTCCGACCGAGCTCGGGGATTGATTGCGTAACCGCTGGACTGGCACTGATCGAACCGAGTAATCCGAGTACTCTGGGTACTGCGCTAATTTCGTCCACGGATATCTGATTAATTAACCGTCGGACGACGCAGACCGGATGATTAATCACTCCGGTGGTTACTGCCGACCGAACCGCTATGCCCGCTCGGTAAACAAGCGCGAACGCATATAGGATAGAGAGCTTTTCCGAGCGTGTGGTTCTCGTGGCTTGCGGGTCAGAGGGAGCGCGCACAAAAGCCAGGTAATGTCGGGATAATGTTGGGCATAAACTGCGGCGAGTCGCGTACATGCGCGCTCGAAACGAGTGTAACACACTGACGTAGTCCCGCAAAGAGAAGTGAAACGACAGAGGGAGAGGAAGAGCGTTTTAACGTGTATTAACCCCTCGATCGAGCGAACCGGAGAGCGGTGGAGAGAGTATCGGCGATATACTTCTTTCGCGCTGGTAACCCTCGATACAAATAACTAAAGCTACTTAACCCCACCCTTCTGGTTCGCGTGTGTGTCTGCGCATCCTCGCTCGCATGCGAGAATTATTAATTTCGCTACGTGGTGAACGTACATATTCGAGCGCGCGTATACGGCATATCGGCCGTCGAACAAAATTACAAACTCGAACAAGGCTTTCCCAGAGCATAAATAACGAAATAATGTCATTAAACAGTCGTACAGATAGCAACACCGCTCGACGCTAGACTCATCCTGAAAAATAGGCGTACCGAAAAAAAAAGACCTTTCATTTTTTGTCTATCCGAATGATCGCACGGCGACTAATTCTAAAATATGCGCCACAGCCAAATCGTGCGAGAGATCCCTTCGGACACGCTCGAAGAAGACCGGGTCATCCAACGAAAGTATCACGTTCGAACGCAAGGGCTGTTTGATAGTCGAGGGGTATTTCGATCATTTCGAGATACGCTGTCCCATTTTTTTTTTCTCCTCGCTACCCTGAAGAAATGGAGAACGATAAGCGTGTCGGTCGTGCGGTTTGAGCGGGACCAAGTCCCTCCGAAGAGCCCGGGGCGATTTTGTATATGTCGCAGGGAAGAGTCCTTACACCTTCCTGCCTGTTGGGCTTGTATGCGCACGGATACGGACCACAGCGTGCACGTAGGATCGTGTGACTGTCTGGAGGAAAGGCAGAGGCGAAGGACGACCCCTTAGCACGAAATGGGTCGTACTCTCGAGCGAAATAGGCCATTGCTGAGGCAACCAATGGGCAATGCAAGACCCGTGTGCCTTGGGTCGTGCTGCTCCCGCTGCCTCCACACAAACCCCCGGGCGCAAGAAGGTGTACGCTTATACCGAGCCACTTCGTACTCGTGTTGCTCTTGCGCTGCAGTGTGCATGACTGTTTGTCTGTCTGTTTGAGCATGTATGTTACCTACTGGATACTCCACCTTCTCCCGCGCGCACGGTGTACGTACATTCTACTACACTGGCACGTACGCTGCGTATCGCGCATGATTTCGCGGGAATTATACACACAGACGTATAACTCGTTGACTTGCGACAAAGCGTTTGTCATGGACTTTTCTTTTTGTAGTGTAGTTGGTGTTCAATGTACACCTTCGTACGTATGTATAACACGCTAGGTACGTATTCACGGGTGTACTGTGCTTTCTATCGGGGCAGCAGCTTGAGTACACTTTAAAAATAAATTTTAGATTCAACGTACGGGAACTTGGAATTTACTTACATTTTATCAACATTCATTGAACATTACGGTACCGTTTTGTAAAATAAAAATTCCCGGTGATGAAACGACACGTCTTTCGACTTGGATTTGACAATATTTTTATTAATGCTACAAATTTTACTGTGAAATTTCAACACACATGAGTTTGAAATTTCACAGACAGTTATTTAAGTAAGTTCCGATACAGCTTATTAATTTCCTAGCAACCCGTTCTTACAGAATCTTATTATCACGGGGACAGTGTGAATTCAACTTGAATCAACCATTCGAGTGCGAAGCCTCTTTCCATCTAAAAAATAAAATAAAATTCTCTCGAGTCTCGAAAAAATTAGCTGAAAATGAATTTTTTTAATGTTTCGACTAGATAATGTGATAGGAAGTTTATATAAGAGTCAGACATTTTTTTACCGCAAGTCTAGTCGACGACAAGCCCGTTTCAATCCTCCATCTTCCGGATAAACGTTCCTACCTCTGTGTAGCGTTCGTATAGCTGAAATCTCGGTGTTCTCGCTGGAGCTTCCCTACGTGGATTCATAAATAATGCAGTGGAGCACCACCTGCCTCTCCACGGTCTTTGTGGCTTCAACGCGCGGGAAAATAGGGCATTTCGCACGAAGAAACGATTGAACCACTAGAGAAAAGCACAATCGAGACGGTTATCGACGATTCGTGCATGCCTCGTAGAAACAAGAGACCCGGTGTTTCTCGGACCATGTTGCCACCAAATCGATCGAAGGACCGTAACGCAGATGTTACGGTAGCCACGAGAAGACATAGTTACTGGCAGGAAATAATTAAGTTCGGAGAAGGCAACGGGGCGACATGTCACGAATTTAAACGCACGCGGGAGCGATGAGTGAACTACGAGTCTCGTGGCGCGTGCTTCTGGCTCAACATAATTGCGTTTACATTTTTCAGTCTGGCATATAACATTTCAGGAAACAAGAATGAACTGTCGAGCTCGGTTTTCACGAAACACGAGGCTACCCACGGCCACGCCGCGTGTCTCTCATTTATCTGCAATCTACATCACACATCTTCATTATTTTTTCTTTCCAAGCGAATCATTCGCAGAGAGTCGAGGTGCACTCTGACGATTGCAGAGGCCAAGGTGAAGGTGTTGAATTTTTTACGACTTTTCATTTTTTTTTCTTTACCAACCCTAGACAAGAGTTTGCCCGAATTGTGCTCACGAAAATGCAGCACGAATTCGGCAAAAACTACACTAGACTGCACAGTGAATTGCACTGGTATGGTCAGAATTTCCTGACCTTGCGCATTTCGAGGACGTTCCTTTTTTTTTTCTCTACAACCCCGACGCTTCGCCGTGGCGTCGTAAACGACTCGTCGCAGTCGTCTCGTTGTAAAAGTCAACGGGCACCCGTTCGCATCGTCGTAAAAAAAACCGGGGTTGAACGGTATATGTACAGAAGCGACGAGAAAAAAAAACACACACAAAAAAAAGTGACGAGGCCAGTAACTTCGAGGCAGGGCAGTAAAACTTTGAGAATACAATGCAGTCGGAAGGAAGCGCCGTTATACCTACACGAGTACGTCTTGCCAGCAGCGGTAGATCTTTTTCCATGCATCCATCGGAGTCTCCACGTGCTGCACAGTTCCACAGTACGTCTCTCGAAGATCCAACTCTCCTCCATCTTCCATGCGGTCAAAGAATGCTTCTTGTGACCCTTTTCACGCGTAACCTCGTACTATTTCGTCCCGGCTTCGTTATTTTATTCCTTCACAGTAAAACATTCACCGACGGTTCTAGTCTAAATTCTCCACGATTCATTTCTTGTTACTCCAAAAAAATGTGGCCGTTCAAAAAAAAACGTCGACTAATTCAAAAAGTTCATTAAAAAAATTCAATTCAAAAAAATATTTTCCGAAATGAACGGCTCGATAATTATGAATACTCGTGGGCAAAAAAGTTCCTTAAATTCTTCTCATTCGGGGCTAAAGCCAGCGACCTCCCAAGAATGTTCCTCTTCATCGTAGAAGAGCGCGGGATTTATGAGATATTGCTACGGCTCGTGGACCACCGAGTCAACGTTAACAAAAATGTTCCTCCACCTTGGGGCGAGTCACATCCCCGTTTAACGCCTCCGTCGAATCGTGCAGAACGACCTGCTCGAGCGTACATCTCTCCAATTATTTTCGTCAAGACAAGATGCCGCAATGTACGATGACGTACGGTATTGCACGTTGGAAGGCGTAGAAGGACGTAGTACGCTCGGGAATAATGTTTGCGGCTCTAGATCAAATGTAACGAGTGAGCGGGAGGAGCGAACGGAGTCCGAGGGGCTTCTGCGGGTGTGCATCGTCGCGGAAGGGTGGGTAATGGCGAGTGTGGTCCCCATTCGCTTTCTCGTTCTGTATTCTCGCCCTCTCGCACGATGGTTCCGTGTACGTAGAACACCGTAATGCAAAGATATCGCGCAGAGGGATTGTACGAGGAGTCGCCGATGTCACGAATATTCGCCGCTGGCTCGAGCTACCTGCAGTTCTCTACGACTATCACCTTCCTACCGTCCGACGGTGTGCGCGAGGGTGTGTATTAGTCCCCGTTAACGAATAATTACAGCGTCAGAAACCGTACGTTACTTCGGCATCGCGGAATCCCCTTCGGACATCGACTCGGCTGGTCGCGCAAACATAATTAGCAAAATTACGGACACGACGAGAGATGCGGTAACGGTACCGCAAAATGCCGTCGGCACAATTTCGAACCGAGACTTAATACCGTGATATTAAATTCACGCAACGAACATTTTTTTTAAATTCGCGGGACACCAGTGAAAGGAATTAATTTTGTGGCTGACACAGTTCACGTTGGGTTCGTTGATAATTTTCTTATCCAGCTGCTCCACGTCGTTCTCGCAAATTATATGAATCAGCAATGCGACGAGTGAGGCCTTGCCTCGTTTGTTAGGTCGTTTCACTGAAGATGTAATACTAGGAAGGCGCTCACCCAGTAATTTTTAATCCGCGATATTATATTTTAATTGTAATTATTAATCGAACGGAAGGGTGCCGATTAATTTCGAAACCGAAAGGATCGTCGACACCTTGCGGACGAACGGTGCAAAAGCGGAACGCTCACACATGCGGCATTTTTGTGTCGATGTACCGACGGAGAAGCCGGTTGTATCTGAGCGCTACAGGCAGCACCGCACTCCTGACGCTGATACGTTGTTAAGACGTAATCGGATATTAAGACTCTAATAACGCTACCGGCGTTGGGTACCGCGCAATTAATTCATAATTGGCTCATTTTGCGAGCGTCGAGCAATCTTAATTTAATCTATCGCCGCATTCGTGGCGCCTCGTTATTATATGAGAACGAGCGGGGTGCGTTATATAGAGAGGCCTGCAACAAGGTCTTCGAAGCAGCAAGACCTCTTCCCCACTACCGGCTACGCCGTTGCCAGACTCTCCTGACCCATCTCGCTCTGACTCATCGTCATTGAATTACAATATTTTTTTTTTTCTTCTGTTTTCCTTCATCGCAAAAATAAAGTGCGTTAATGAGCGTGTCCCGTGGATACCTGTTTGAATCCAGTGACATAATCGAACAGCAATTCTCTCCCATATCCATCGAACCAGAAGATTCTCTGCCGGCGAACGATTCTCGCGATGCAAAACTTGGAACGTATTCCGCTAGATGACGACACGCTTACCGGCGTTCCCTGCCGTTACCACGAAGAATACCGCACGGTATACCTGGCTCGGCTTCGAGAATGGGTCGATACCATTCGAAATAACACAGTCCTCCCTTTGTGGGGAGTGAAGAGAGCCAGCGATCGTAAAAATGCGCGATGGCTGTGTCTCGACGGTCCTTGAAAAAATAGAAGATCCCCTTCGTCGGTGTCGGGACCGAAGATCATCAAGATCATTCGAAAAGAACCGTCGCTTCCGGAGCGAAGATCGACGCGATGCTCATCAAATAATCACATCGTAACGTCGCACGGAGAGTTAGGGACGATTCGGGAAAGCGGTCTCGAGGGTAGTGAGTTATCCCCTATAAGCAAATCGTCGAAGGGCTTCTTCCGCCGGCAGATACAAACAGGCCATTTAATCCTGCGATATAGTGTACAGAAGCACCGTAGGACGCGGGACTGTATGGAGAACCTTCGCGAAATCCGAGTAAAACCTGGGAGAGACTGATAAACCGAGACTATTTCTCGAGGGCGATTAGCCGCGCGGGTTTCCAGCGCAGCCCTCGTTCTCCAGATTCTCGCCGTACGTACGATCCGACGGAGGGTCGTAGGGTTGCTCTTGACGCTATGCTCGCTGTGTACGGAAACTCAAGGCCAGTAGGAAAAGTCGAGCATGAAACACACCCGAGGAGACTGTTCGAGACCGGTAGCTGGCAAATATTTCGTATCGTTTCTCGCGGTCCATTGAGAGCAGCCGGGCTTTAGAGGCGCGCCCTACCGCGATAGAAATTCCTCGAGGCTGCGAGCTTCTCTCGATGCAGACCACAAACGGCAATGCCGGACGTTAACGACTCTCACCCCGTCACCGCGATCCTTCTTTCGTTCCCCAACTCCGAAGTATTTTCGTCGCTGCCCCGACGAACAAGGGAGGAAAAATAACCCCTCGGCTCACTTAATTTACCCATCCCGAGTCCTCGGTAAATATACAGCGAATACATATATAGTATGCTTGGTACGAATTTCATCGATAACATATATCCTTCGCACTCCCGCTGAGCGCGGAGAAGTGCAACGAAGGGAAAACTAGAGTTTGAGGAAAGGAAGACGGAAAATTGAAGTAAAAGCGTCAGGATAGCGCAGCCGGAGAATGGAAGGTAAAAAAGAAGGAGGATGCGAGGTTACGTGGTGGATGGAAAAGTGTAAAAGAAAAAAGAATAGAGAAAGAATAACCAGAGGGACTGCTCTCCGGTTTTCTGTATATCGAGACTGGCGTTGCACTCCTCCCACGAATCCTGCTGCTGGTTCGAGTTTTCGGTTCGGGAGTCGGAGCAGCCCATTGCCCGTCACTATCCCCGGTTTCCGCGCCATTTCTCCGTAACGCGCACCATTTCCTCCCTTTTCGCAACCCAACTACCCCCTCGTGCTTCCACACAGCGTTCCTCTCTTTCTGTTTCGACCCTCTATCGTTTGCTTTCGTTCTATCGCTACTTCTCTTCTCCCCTGCCGCAGAAACTCCCTCGTCCGTTCTCTCTCTTTGCCTCTGTGTACCCTGGCTCGGTGTTTCTTCTCTATTTGCGTCGTTTGGCCCGCGCAAATACCACCTTCGCGAACGTTTGCCGACGTTTGCCCGCGCTATATACACCGTACGGTACGTACGTGCAGAAGCTCCACTCCTCTTCCCCTTAGCACCGGTAGCGAGGCACACCGAGAGAAGATTTTCTAAATTTGCGATCGCTCCGGTCCTCCTCGCACAGTCGGTTTTCACGCTCTGCCGAGCTCGAGTTCGGTGTGACGCCATTAAACCTGCCGGATCCGCTAGTCTCAGCTCGCAATGTGTCCTCGGTTCTGCGCTCTTCTAGCCGATGTCGATGACGATGGTCGTTTGCTTTTAATCAAGAAGTCGAAGTCTCTCTATTTTCCATCCCCATTCACCCTCTCACGGTATTAGTCTACGACACCCTGAGCGACTAAGCTTCCTCCTGTCCCATTCCCGGAAAGGTTCGCACGAGTCAGGAAAAATCTTCCACCATTCCGCCAAAAGATTCTAGAAATTCTCTCTTCTCTTCGCCGGAGGCCGTAACGTTCCGGATCCGTTATCGCATTATCGCTGCGATGCGTTTCTCACGCCGCCGAGAAGTCAATGGAGTCCATCAACGATTTCCATGAATCATGAATGTCGTACAGCGTAATTCGTTATGGCGAAGGAGTTCGACGGTCGTCGACCGGAAGGTACCGAATGGAGATTCACGGTTCGTTGTTGGGCGTTTTTCTGAGCCGGCGCACGTTGGTCCATCATCGTCATTGCCGTCGACGAGAGCAGCAAATCATTTTCCACTTGGATAACGTCCCGATGGGGAATTCGCTGTTGCAACAGCACGAGATTTTGCTTTCTATGGCGATGTTCTTCTGTTCACGTGACACACGACCACGGCAGGGTGCGAAACGAATAAATATGACGGTAGCTGCCATTGGTTATGGCTGTTTCTGGTCCTCCGGTTCAGTGCGGCGGCAAACTGACGAGCGCCGAGAACAGAGACAAGGAATGGAAAGAGTAAACGAGGCGAGGGATCCGGAGAAACCGAGACGGACCAGTGAGGGGAATGAGAAGAGAAAAAAAAGACCCGTTTGTGGGAATCCTAGAAGAGGCATAAGGGTGAATGGCTCCCGCTGACGTGGCACGTTGTCGAAGCTCGTCGGCATAGCCCGCGGTCTTACGTCCGGTTTCCGGTCTAAGAAACGACCATCCACCGACGCGATGTTTCGGCACGGGGTCGAATGGGCTTGGTATCCACCCATCCAACGTAATGCTCGCCCTTTTCAATGGACGACCAGAATCGACTCGCCACTCGTCGGGAACAGAATCGTTTGGAACGTCTGCCGGATACCGGAAGGATGGGAATTCGACAGGGGGTGGCTTACATCGACAGGGGGCTGATCTCGCGTTCATACTTTTTTTCCAAATCACCCTACAGTCACCCATCGCTGCCTCGCCATTGGCTCTCTCTTTTTTAAAAAAATCTTTTTTACAAAAATGAAGTGAAAGTTCGTAAATTCACAGAAAAAAGAATAAAAATTAAAAATCTTCGCGAAGAACACGCCACGAGAGATTAAGTAATCTTGATAATACCGCCTGTGAAAACGCTATGTGCTTACCGGAAAGTTTATCGGCTCCCGGGCACGAGAACCGAGCTCGTGAATCTTCCCATAGGACTAACTCGGAGGGTGAACTCGAGAGGAAGGTAAAAGCTTGGTAGGGGCTGATATAGCTGGGGAAATTATGCTCGAGTTAATGTATTTTCCGGCCTGACTCGCACGGAAACACGCGATCCGCTGCGCGTGGAGATTCGTACAAAATGACGCGGAGTGACCAACCGCTCGGATCTCTTCTTATTTCACATATGAATATGTATCCGATAAAAAAAAATTATCGACTAGATACGCTCATATCAAAAGAATGCCGATGCCGTAAACGAGAATAGCTCGAATGTGTGTATATCGCTGATAAATAGGGTGATGACACCGCTTAATAAATGGTCATTGGAGTGATTATTTTTTTTTTCTGTCCACCTGTAAAAAAAAGTCCGACAAGGTGGCACGAGAATACGAAGGCTGAGAGGGAGACAAGCGGTTCGGAGCGAGGCTCCCCGTGCCTGGTCGGCTTCGTTGACGACAAGTATTTTCAAGATACGCCTCTCAATAGACCAACAGGCCATAGTCTGTCCCCTTATCGGCGCTTAAGCTTGTCCAGGCTATCGATAGGTTCTTCTTACGAGTCGTTCCAGACTTGGAAACTGCGCTCGGAGGCAACTCTGTGTATGAGGCCGCCACTGCTGTCCCTGATCGCATACAACCAGTTCTCGGTTCTGGACGGCCCTGCTGCCGGACGGCGGTCCAGGGCCTCCTATGCTTTCCTTCTTCTGCCCCCTCCCCCCATCACACCCCCCACTCTCGTTTAAAGCCGAGAAGAGCAGCGGTTTTTGGGTCCTCTCACTGGCTTTGGGCAACCCGACAGGTCGACCTTGGACGTGTGGAGAGTCGACTCCCTCTCGGGGCCCATTACCGCCACGTTGTAATGGCTGATTCGGAAGATTCTATAGCACAGCGTTACCGTATAGCGCGCGGCCATCACGCTCTCGTCCCATCTAGCGGACCTACAACCGACAACACAGAGAAAAAAAAATGAAGAGGAATCTCAAGCCCGTTACGTAATTATCAAGTTCTTAGTTTCACACGCGTTCCGCCTCGACCTCGTTACCGATCGAATGCGCGCTCTATGATTTCGCTAGACGGTAACGATGGAACGATCTAACGACGTGTGTTGTATTATTAATTTTTTTTTATTTATTGTACGTTCCGAGTCGAAATTCGAAACGTCCGGATACCCTTTGACGACTCGAGGGTAGTTTAGTCCTCGCCGATTCGGAGACAAAAGGTCGGAATGTCAAGTGGGCGATATTGTATGAATCTTGTTGTAGCGAGTAAAAAAAAAAGTGAAATAAATTTCACGATCTCATATTAACAGACCGTAAAAATCAGTCGATTCATGAATACATGGACTGCCCACCCGAGCCAAGAGGATAAGCGTGTCCGACGTCAATAAGTATCAACATCAGGGAATATTTTTTTTTTCTTTGTAATTGCAGCCTTTGCGTTACATTACCGACGGTAGACACGAAACCACTGCAGACTTTCGACCTTCGGGGGAACATGAGATTTACATACTCGTCGCACTTTCGAGGATTGATCGCGAGGAGTTTATGTCCTCGTTGACCAGACGATCCGATAACGATTCGCAGTCGGTTAACCGCTTTTTCATGCATCAATTATAATCGCGTGTCATTCGTTTTACTCGACCGTTACCGACAATCGACAGCCAATTTCACTGAACCGAGCGAATTATTCGAGAATGAAATGATACGATTTTTAATTAAATGTTGTGATGGCGTTACATTCAATTAACGAGTGATTGATCGTAAACCGAGCCAATACGGGCATGCCGATTCGACGTTTCTGTAATCGAGGTGATTAAAGATCGAGGTTTACGCACGAGAGATTACAATCTGCCCGGAGAGATGGCGAGATAATAAGCGGGTATCTGTTTCCAATGTATCGGGAAAGGGTAATGGATAGCTGCTCGCTATCTTTATGTCATCGAAACGAACGAGTAATGGCGAGGCCGCTTCCTGTCAGTAGCCATCTATCCTGCGTACGAGCGAGAGTACGCGAACCATTTACCGAGGACTCGGAACTTCGTTCGTCTCTCGGAAATCGATCCACCGAGCCGCGGCCTCGATCAATCTTCGCGATCGTGAACGATCGGTATGAATAATCGTAATCAGAGCCAAAGTTACCGTGGCCCGGAGGCAAATATACGTCGCGATGAAAAAGTAGCAAAAGCGAATTTCTCGAACACCCGGTACGTATCGGTGGGATGTCGACCAGACCCGAGTATATAGTCGCTGGCGTATAGATATGTGCGGTATCTCCGCTGCACGGCCAATGGGGTTTGAATGGCCGTGATAAAATGGTATGGCTTCCGAATGTTGACTAAACTGCGCTCCATTGCAGGTGGAAAACCAACTGGAAAATAACGGGTCAGCGCTGATTGATGATATACGCGATAACGCCTCCAACCCCCTCACCTGCCCCCTCGCGAATGCGGGCTCCGAAGAAAATTTGGTAAATGTGAATTCACTAATATTTCCTTACGAAACGCAATTCGCGAGAGCGTTCGAAACGCGAGTATCTTTCTCATAAGCTACAACGTTTCGACTTCTCGAAGGAAACTTTTTCGGCACTAACATAAGAATTCAGTGACTTTGTTTTCCTTCGCAAAATATTATTCGGTATTATTACGGCTCAATGAGTCTTCTGTTTCCATTATCTTCATCGTGCTTTTATGGTGTCTTATCTTTTTGGTTTCGCTAATGCGTTTTATTATCTCGGTAGTACGATCTAAATAAAATTTTTTAAGGGATTCAATGTATTAGTGCGAGCAAATGCGGACTGTATTGCAAATCATCTCAACTACTCTTGTATGAATCTGTGTGAATCAGAAGCTATCGAGTTGAATTCCGACCGAGCCGGTTAGTAATAAATGAATTAATTGGTTTTTTTTTTTTTTTTTTTTTCATTACGACAGATCCAGAATATCTTTCGACTCCGTCGACTCCGTTTTAGATATAATAATAAAAAAAGAACACATCTGCGACCGTAAATAAAAAAACCTAATAACGATCGTAACAGTTTCAAGTCCATCGCGAGAATGACTTCTGTCACGAAGGATCGTTTTGGAAAACGGAATGATACCTCCTGCTCTCACTGTTATTCCTGCAACACATGTTTGTCGAGTTTTTTTTTTTTTTTTCGTGCGTTGCGTTCAAGCCTTTCCGACATGCACGCTGATTCGTTTAACTTCGGGCGGCACGTCGCCGCTATTACGCGATGAGTAGCCAATTTGCTGATCTCCCCCGATCGTCTCCGGTCTCGCAACTTCGCTGTCGGCCAATCGGAAATTAATCAGCGACCATCATCACGGCAGGTGAGCGATTATACTCGGCCACGCCAACCCTTTCGTGGTTCGCGTCGCGAGCGAGCGAGAGAACGAGCGATTATCTTTTTCGCGGAACTACCGAGCGCCGGATACACGGCCTCGAACTCCTTTCTTCATCTTATTTCATCTTCGTTGATGTGTACTCGTCCGCGTGAAACCGGGCGAATTCCCGTGGCGCCGCAACATCGAATTATCGGACTAAACGCCGTCACTGCAAACAAAAAAAAACGTGCTCGCTATAACAGTCGCTTTACGGAGGACTCGAGTGGTGCAGGAAGGATGAAAAGAGGTGTTATTAACCCCAGTACATTACATGTGTGGAGTCCAAATTCGTTGCTGGACGCGGGTCGATGAACCTGAGGACTCTTTTTCGCATCGGACGGACGAGGCAATTTCGGTTTTGGAAACAAAAAGCTACGTTCCGAATATCCGCTCGGCTCGATACCAAAAATTTCGCAGATGGAAAAAAAAACAAAAATAAAATTCGTTCGTTTTGCTCATGATTTTTCATATGCGATATTGAGTTAGGGGTGAAATAAGTGACGGATGGGAATGGACCTGGCGGTTACAAGGACTGTTGTTAAAGTCAGGAAAATATGGAGGAGGAAACGCTACGTGACACACGTGTAACGCACGGCAATTTGAGAAAAAAAAATCCCAAGCTCCCTCGATGACGAATCCGTCGTGCAATTCCGGGCGAGAGAGTCCCGAAATTTATTTCCAACAATTTTTTTAAATAATTAAAATTTGAAACATTGCTGTGTTCCACAGGATTGGCATTGCTCGAGGAAACATGTATAACTCATTGTAAAATAACGTCGGAGAGAGTCGTTGTTTCGTCGAAGCGTGAAAAATATCTGGTGTACCTAGGACCGCGCACGAGAGCTTCAACGCTGTACTCGTATAACGCTCGTATACAATGAACGTAGTCGAACGTACCTCTGCACGATACATAGATATAATGTGCAACGGGCGCTGGCTGATTCCAATTTAGTTCGCCCCGACGCAGATTGGTTTCGAATGCACTCGTTACTCATCCGCAACGTGATTGGGTTCTGCGGGGGCGGTTCGTAAAATCTACTAAGCTTACCGTGCCTGCGGAGGACGTGCAACTGGACCCAATTCAATGTGCACTGGCCTCGTTGCAGCTGACCACGTCAGCAAGGCTGAATGTCTCCGCCTTGAAGATAATGCACCGTTCTGAAAATGAAAAAAAAATATTAAAAAAATTTTTCATACCTCGAGGTGGCGCAAAATAATGGATATACAATGGGACCACGCCCAAAAAATTCACACAATCGGTTGGAGGTAAAAAAAAAATAGTAGCCGTAACGTCTTGCTGATTCTATGTTGCATTTTCCATCGGGCTCTGAAAACGCAGTTGAACGACTGTCGACCTTCGACTTCGGGTTGCATACGTCGCTCGACTGCGGCACAACAACGCGCTGCGAATAATAATGTCTCGTATCGGGAGAGAAACCTTGCGAGACTTTTTTCGGGATTTTGTAACGACTCTGTGCCAGTTGTTGGCACTTTTTTTTGCATATATTTTCTCGTTCCATCGTCGCTTCATAACGCAACGATGTACGTGGGTAAATCGTATAAGGGCACGTCGAGGTCTCGCGGCACAATGTCGCCTGTACGCTGCATGAGATTACACGCGAAGCTTCTACTTCCTACGCGAACGAGCTCCCAACAACCGTGGATTAAAAGAGGTGCACGAAAGCTAGGAAAGAACGATCGGTGAAGCGGGGAACTTGGAGCCGGTCGCGAGAGGGATGGAAAAAGAGGCCGGCGGCTCCAGATGCTCGTAAATATGTAGATGATGGCAGATAATCCAGATATACGGGGGCACCGAGAGATGAATCACACGTGGGATTAAGTTCGCTTCTCCTCGACGAGCCGAAGAGAGAGCTGCGCTGCATAATAACGATGGAAAAACTCGGACGGCGGGTAATGGCTTCTCCAAAAAGTGCAGAGTACCAGGTTCGTGCACTCACGGCTGAACCTTAAAGTGAACAAATTTTCCACCGCGACCAGAGATCTGCCGACAGAACAGTGCGTCAGAAAATTATTTTGCCTAGAGAATTGCCAACGCGTGAGAAAAATAAAATAATAAAAATCATCGACATAGACAAAACGTAGAGAAGTTCGAGAAGGGTTCAGTCGGAGCTGAGGGAAGAGTGCGATAAAAGTATGCACGAGGAAGCGAACGCGAGATGGAGAGACGAAAACGAAAAGATATACGATTGCGGGAAGAATATATCTCGACGAGGCCCCGCGGGAGAAGTGTAAAGTCAACTGTACGGCTGGTGGAAACGCAAGAAGGGATCGGTAAGAGTTGGAAAGACGTAGGGTCTTCCCCTTTGGCCAAAGACGTACGCGCACCGTGAAGTTTGTGGAACCCCGACGGGGGACGTGGAGGGCGAGCGGAAAGCTGGGATGTACGGCGTCGCGGAGCGAGGAGCCAAACGGCGGGGGAAACAGCGGCAAGGGGAAGATTCCGGGGACGCTCGCGGCAAAAGAGAGAATACGGTGAGAGAAGGAGCGGTGGGGGAAGATTGATGTCCTCGACCCCGTCCCACCATTATCCGGCAGAGATGCTAGAGAGGGAGAGAGAAGCTGGGTTGGCGAAGGCCGACCCTCCGAAACTGGAGGATCGTTGTCGTACGGGCGTCGGTGGCGGCCATAATGCCTCTCGCGTCGCCCGGTGCAGCACCATCATCCCTGTGTGGTTTCGCCTCCAGCATCTTCCACTGCTACCCTATATATCTTCGCTTCCGAGATACACACACACATACACACGAGCATGGATACACACCGTCTTGCGGCCAAGCTCGAGCTTCCAATTTAAGTCTTAATAAGGACGCCAAGCGACTCTATTCTAATCCGCGGGATGACGCCTTATTATTATCATTACGACGGCCTTGCATAATGGCGCGCGAGAGGAAGAAGATACATGTGCTCCGGTTTCGTTCGGTGCCACATTTATTTATATTCTTTAATGAGGTAGTGAGGAATTAATTTACAAGGAGCTTGAGTCGTTGTGTGGAAAATAAAAAATTATCTCTGTCTTGACGGCAATCTGGTCGCGAGTGATTTCAGGAACGTCGGATGCTTCCGAATCCCATTGTGCCCTCGGTGAGTATATCTAGGAGCCAATCGATAGGCCATTGAACTGTGTGCCAAGTATGCTTCGGGAAATCGCCGTCCCGATTATGGCACGCGCCCTGGCCATCAAGTCCTTTGTGGCTGATGCGCTCACGTCTCGGCAGCCGGTGGCTTCGCCCGTTCGCCTCCTTCCGATCGCCGTACGGAACGGGTGTGTATACGCGGCCGTAAATTTGTCCGAGCCTCTAATTTTATAGCCGTGTGAATCCATTACACGAAGTGGCAGTAGTCGGCGAGTTTGCACCAGTATAACACACAGTTGAAAACACCGGGCGTGCGCGAGCGACCGCATAAGGCGTGTGCTTCTCTCTGTGCGCTCTTCTCCAGCTTCGTGCCTGTCTCTCCGTCTCTCGACGCTCGTTTTATTGCCTCGTAAAACAACCCTCCGCGTCCTTTCGCCATTATCCCGGCATTAGGAAGTAACTCGGTTTGTTGGGATTCTTCAAGTTCGGCTCGACTACAGCGATGAGACACTTCGTTGCAGTAGAGATTTCCCATTCTCCGTACCAGCGCAGCAGCATGAATTCGCCACATGGTCCACCGTCACTCGGGGAAAATTGCGCGAGAGGGATCGAAAGACCGAAAGAAAGAAATCGGAAGCTACCGTGAAAAGTGACGAAAGTACAAATGTCCCAGTGACAAACTGTGAGAATCTTACACGAATCTTTCATTGAATCTCACGAGCGAAGATGTAAAAAAAAATAAACGTACATAAGGAAGTTCCTAGGTGAGATTTAAAAAATCGACATTTTATAACTTATAGAGACGATTTCCCTGAAGAAGTTTCCGGTGAAAAATAATCGCTTTGAATCCGAAATCGACGTCTCTGAGAGATTCTGGACACCGGACGAGCTTCTTCATCTCCACGAGCCGAAGACTCGAGAAGTCTTTCAGAAATGAAAAATTCCCATTTAAGTACCATTGAACGACGATTCCACAGCGATAGACACGAAACGATCTAGGCATGTACGAATCGTGAAAAGTGCTCTGGAGGCGCGAACGATCTATCGTCGGTACAAGATTTTCTTTGGTCTACAAGCGCACGAATATCCCGACGATGTTCTTCTCCCGAGCGTAATGGCGCTCGCGAGTCTCCGGTTACAAGGAGAGTTCTCCCCGCGACGCGAGCTAAGAAACGACCCGTGCGCAAAGAGAGGAGAGAAAGATAGCGCGAAAGACAGGCGGGGCCAGGAGGGAAAGAGTACACACAGAGGCCTGAGGTACCATGTGTGAAGGATAAATGGAGAGTGGATAACGAAGGTACAAGAGTACGAGAACGAGGCGAGTAGTTGGCCCCAAACCCCGTCACGTGGGCCTTCACCGAGCGATGCACTCAGGTCTTTCGCGGTGCGCGAAACCCTTGGGGAGTGCTGGTGCTCCTGGTGCCGCTCGCGACGTGAGCGATGTCCTGTCGGGTGGAGAGGCTTTCGCACGTAGGTACACGGCCAGCCTCGTCCCTTCCGTCCTGCGTTGGCCGCGTCTCTTTCTTTCCCGCGGGCACACCGGGGACACGCACGTTCCATGCATGCAAAATAATTCACTGCCCCGTATCCGTGTACCGCTCTCGCGAAAGACTATCCGCGTGATGCTGCTGTTGCCGCGAAAATACATATAGACAACGAGACGACATTTACGTAGATTCATCGACGACGTACAACCGTCGGAGGCAGCGTCAACGATGCATCGAGAGATCGACGATGCTGGATAGGGATGAAGGGGAAGGAGGGAGGGAGGGGGAGAGGGGGGGGGGGGGAGAAAGAGAAACCATCCACACACGGGAGGATACATCTGGCGAGAGGCTCTATCGGTGCGATTTCTCGCCGAGCGAATGCAAATTAGCGTACTCGAAGTTGAGAGTCGAGGATCTTATCCGCGGTGCACGTGCGCGAGAACACACCGGGGTGAACGATCCCGAGGAGAGTCGAGCTCCGAACGAGCGGGCGAGAGCTACAACCCTCGAGATTCGATGGAGTGAAGGAAGAGAGCGTGGTCGAAGAGAGAGAGAGAGCGAGAGAGTGTGTTCCTTCGGGAGAAACGCATATTCGTGTCCGAGCTCGGTGTATCCCGGTCGTGGCGGGCTTGCCTGGAGAGCAAGGTCGAGAAGGCGGTTTCAGATGGGTAACGAGCGATACACGACGTCATAAGCACCATATGCGGGTGTATTGGTATCTTTATGGGGTTTTTAGAGCGCGGAGCGATCCAACCGGAGGCATCGACGAAAGTCTCGAACTCGTCTCTTTCACCTCGGGTTTATCTCGCTGGCTATAGTTAATACAGTTATTACGAGAAATTAGTGTCGTTAAGTTGTATGGGAGATAAATAGAAGCGAGGGTATTTATAGGTGGGGTTGTTAGACTGTCAAGTAGCCGCGATGGCCAGGATGGTTACCAGGTAGCTGAGACACTGGCGGCATTCTCGACGGCTTGCCACCGGTGTCTGCTGATTTAGAAATTATGATTCGGCGACTATCGGCCTGTCCTGCCAGAAAGAGGGGACGAGCCTTCCTAAGTGACACTTTTGGTCAATCTAGCCAATTGGTCCTTACAATGTTTGACCCTCGTCACATTAACGAAGGATGATAAGAAAGTACGGACACGAGGTATTAAAAACATAGTGGAGGGGACAGAAGCGAGTCAAAGGATTGGTCATCAGAGGACACGAATGCGAAAAGGAACTTCGCGGAAACATGGAGTACGTTCCTTCGAGCTCCCCCATCAATAACACAGATCCAGAGGATTGGTAGCTCTAACGTGCTCATTAGATGAATCGCTCTCATCGCGAACAATAGATCCAACGGCAACACGTTACCCGTTCCCCAGAAATACCATCGGTAATCTAGTGGCACTTATCGCGCAGTACACATAAAGTGTCGTCTCCCTCTCGTGTAGAAAATAACGAGCAGCTACAATGCCGATGATGGGAGAGAGCCCGGCGGCGGGCCACAAGTTTCTCTCGCACCCTTGCACTCGAGACCCGCTGTCCCCCGTACTGTTCTTCATGACGCACGTACCCCGGTTCTCAGTCACCACTGGCGAACCGAGCAAAGACAATTACGCAAAGCCGACGTTCGAATGTCGGGCGAGAATGAAAAAGGGAGTGGAGAACAACGCTTCGAGAACGAAGTGCATATGTGCATCTGCAAATGCCCGAAGGTCCCTCGCGGTCGAGGAATGATTGCGAAAGAGCGCGAACCGAGGGAACAAGAGCTGGTGCGAAATCAACGACGGAAGATGTATGGACGGTTTGGCGGCAGTACTGGATATAGTAGGTACGTATGTACACTCAACGCGACCGTACATGGAAGTGGACAAGGGACATAAAGAGCGAGGCTACGGGCAATCCGAGGAGAAGACTCGAAGCTCCGAAGGCAAGCAAAAGCTTCGCCCGGAGCGAGGAGTACACACGTAGTAGATATACCCTGGAATAAGAATGGCGTGGCGTGGCTAAGTGCGAAATACATCAAGATCTTTTCTCCCTCTTGGGTTCGCTCCTCGATCCTCGAACAGACGCGATCTTTTACCCACCTCTCTCGGTCCCGCTCTTCTCCCTTCCACGACCGTATACAACACACGACACGGCATACATGTGCTGTACACACGGGACGAAGGAGGGGAACTTACCTTCGCGTTTTGGCTCGGATAACGCCAACGCAACGCAACGCCGCCGTAGATAAAGGAACTTACAAGTCGTAAAGCACTCTCGTTAAGAATATGATCCGGGCTTACCTTCGACCACGCGAGAACACCACTTCGTTCCATGGTCTTTCATTCTTCCTCTTTTTCTCTCATCTCTCCTCTCTCACTAGCATGTGCCAGACGAGAAATTACGGCCGCTACTGACCCTCTTCAACGTCGTGTACACCGCCACGTATCGTGCACGCTGATCTCGCCCGATGTGCTTTCCACTCCGTGCATTCTACGTGATCCCGTACGGGATTCGTAGGAATATACGATCGTGTCATACGCGGCGCACAGCGGTTGGTATATGGATAGACCGAGTGGAAGAATTTCCGAGGGAATCTGAATAGAAGAAAAAGAGATGTGGTCGAGAGTTTGATCTGGCGCGATTTTACGACTAGTGGGTGATTTTTTTTTTGTTTTTTTTTTTTTTTTTTTTTCATGGCTAGTTCGTTAGTTATCCATCGTGTGGCATGTCGCACATTTCCGCCAGTGCCCGGCACGCCGAGCGGCACTGAACGACGAGTGAAGCCAGGAGTCGTGATTCATTCACGGGGACGGCCATTGCGAATCTATCATTTATCACGTTCCCGAAGGTATTCTCCTCTCTTCTATCGATTCTCATAGCGAAGGAAAGCCAAAGTCATCGTTGAATGAATTTTTCTTTGACGTATTTTTGCCGAAAGTGCCGGTAAAAATTTACGAAAATTTTCGCTCCGTTTATTCTCCGGTGCATTTGCCTCGTATACAACTGAAGTTGCCATTTCGGTGGCGACATAGCGAGAAGATTCGTGGTCCACAAGTGTCCAAAGAATCAATTCACCGTGGCAATTTGCAAAATTTATTTTCGTACACAGGGTAATCGATGTTTTTTCGTACGTAGCCAAATCCCGTTCGTCAGTCGGCCAGTTATGATTATAGGCACGAATGCGATATCTGTCTCCGGGGCTCGTCACAGCACGAACTAAATTGGGGTGTTGTCGCAAGAACCGTCGCGAGTGTATGCCGAGTCTGGTTCGCCGGATCAGAGTTATTCCCGTCTCGTTGGCAGCGATGTCGCTCCCGAGTGGTTTCACCGTCAATCCGGAAACTTGGCTCGAACTCCAAAGAGTTCTCTTTGACGCTCGGGCTGGACGAGTAGCTCGCTGACGGCGTATGCACGCGTGAGACATGTCGTGAACGTTGGCATAGGAAAAGAGGCCAAATCCGATGATCTTTCGAGGGAATTTACCGGCGCGGCCGAGCCGAGCAAAATCGGTAACGAGCAGCACGGCAGCCTGCGAAAGTTGAAGTGGACGATGTCGACGAGGCAAGGAGGACCACGGGATGAGCTTTTCTCCGCGTAGCCTCCATCTCGCGAGCTCGCGACACGCGAGAAACTGCGACAAAGCCAATATAATAAAGCAAGAACCAGTACCTCATCGCCGAGGCCTCATTGGCGTATAACATCGCGAGTGTGCTGTGTATAAGCCATGATGGGGCTCTTCGCAGCCTCACTCCACCCACCCCTCGACGGGGGGAGAGAAAGAGAGAGATTTACAATCGTTCGAGCGAATGCGTGCAGGAATGTTCATACTCTCGTCGTCGTTGTCGTGCGTTTCGCCCGGTACAGAGAGAGCATCGTTGGTTTTCTTTTTTTTTTTCATTTTTTTTTTCTTCGCTGGCTTGAGAGACCCGCGCGCGAGAAACTGCGAAAAGAGATGGAAGAGAGAAACGAGAAGGAGGCCAGATAGAGATAGTGTGTCTGTTGTGTTCTCTCGCGCGTACCGGCTCTCATCCTCTCGCGGAGATCGCGCAGCTTCGCGCGTTTGAATAATTCATCGAGAAGCGAAGTTCCGCCGAGCTCCGAGTCGGTTTAGTATACACCTACTGTGTGTGTGTGTGTGTGTGTGTGTATTATGTATACTGCTGTATACTATGTATGCGCGTGTATGTTCCCGTGGTCCAGCGGAGAGAAGCAATGCGTCATGCCAGGAGATTCATATAGGCTACTATGTGGTAGCGCTGGTGCCCGGCGAAATGGACCGACTGCGAACGCACGCTAGCGATATCCGTAATTATATTTCGTTCCGCGAATCCGTCGGTCCAGGTGAGAGGGGTTATTAATTCGCGATTTTTCATTCCCAGAATATTATTCATCCGGATGCGCGTGTTAGATTCATTTGAGAGGAGATCGCCCCACGCTCTTGTTCCAGAGCCCAGACGAACGTTCTATGTATAAACGTCACGCGAGACGGTAGATGAACCATGGCCTGATCCCATTTTATAGGCAGGCGGAACAGCCTCTTTTAAAGCTCGTGTCCGAAGCCTCGGTCGAGCTGCAATAATAATAAATTTAAGAGATATTGCATCAAAATCGAAGATGATTATTCAATACACGGATTTCAAGATACACATTCGAAAAAACAATATTCGACAGCGTTCACCAAAAAAAAAAAATATATCCAAAGGAATGCGTACACGGCTTTCCCATTTTTACAATTATTTACATATCTTACTCGATGATAAAAATCGTTGATCGATTTTGTCTTACTCGTATAGAGGAAGCTATCCGCAAAATCGTAATCAATGAGAAAGTTACTTGGAATTTTTCGTAACATAAAAATATTGTCCACATCTCATGAATCAAAAAGTGAAAATGTACCTGAAAATTATGGCAGAAATCTTTAATGTCTTTCTTTTGGTCCGAAGATTTACCTTAAATATTTTGTATCGAATCGATAATCCATCGGTCAATAATAATCATTGTTATTGAAAAAATATAAAATTTCCACGATGAATCTATTGTTCGAGTCATTATACGGAATGCAGAAATTGGGATGCGAGTCAGGTGAGGCTCTGGAAGCAGATAGAAATTCAAGAGGAAGATGCACGGAGCGGGGCAGAAGCCCGGTGTATGCTCGTGCGCGAACCGAGTTCCCCGCGGTGATTAATGCTTTCGAGAAACGTGGTCCGACACGGTGAATCATGGGTACACGGGAGGGAAAATAGAGGGTAGTATAAAGTATAGTAGATGCACGCTATAGGTACGCGAGACACGAAGACGAATAAGAGCCAGGCAGGCATAAGAGCCGTGCTCGTGGCTTGTCGGTAGACAGGGCTCTGCTGCACGTGCACACCGCTGATTTTCTACCCCTTTATCAGCGAGGGAATCTCAAAGGCGAGCCCTGTGTGCACCTCGTGGCTCCATCGTTGAACGTATATACATCCACTTTCCAAGCCCAGCAGAATGCAGAACTCACCGAGTCCAGCGATCACGAAAATTCGATGCTGCCGTGCTGTATTATTAATTCTTCAAGATGAAGCTTCAGCGGCGTAAAACGAAGCAAACAGTTGGGAGAACAAACATCCGATAAATTTCAAACAAACAAAAAATCGTCGATCAAAACTGTAAATTAAATTTTTTCAATAATGCTAATGGATTATCGATTAAATCCGCCGACTTCCTGCATACGCTGCAAGCCTCCGCTCTTCGACGAACTGAGTAACGACCGGGTCAGCGTAATCGGGAACTTTTGTTGCGCCAATTTATACTGAAATTGGCGAACGAAAAAGGGCAGAATCCATGGATACTCGTCAAGAATTTTCAAGTGGACGATCGTCGAACTAAGGAATGTCACCGAGGTGAGATAACGAGGACGAGTTTTTCGTCTCACGAACTGAAGAGAACTCTTTGATGAAGCGAAACGCTACACCGAATAGAATACCGTCACGTCTCGCGATCGAACGGACGAGAGAATATTTTTCTTCGGGAGGAAATCGAGGGTGAGCTAGTGGCATCGTGCATATATATAAACATGTGTGTGTGTGTGTGTGTGTGTGTGTGTGTGTGTGTATAGGGTCTCGTTTTAATGAGGGATCGTCGTGCCCCGCCGGAAGAGGATTCCGAGTGGCGAGCGTCGAAGACATAGAAAGTGTCCTTATGAAGATGAAGAGAGATCGAGTAAATGAGGAGAATGAAAAAAGGACTCGCGCACACCATAAATGTATCTTCTCCTCTGTCTCCCCAGCCAGCGCTTTAGGATACAGGTTTTAGAGACAGTTGCTGCGAGAGAAAAACCGTTCTCGACCAGTACCGACGACGACGCTTCCTGCTTACTCCCGACGGTGAACTCGCAACGCCATTAAACGAGAGCGAAATTTGTCCTCTGGATTTTCAGGTTTCGAGGGAAACCGATCTAGCTCGTGGAAGCTGACTCATCACATTTGCATAAATTAATGACTCGATTAAATTTTTATTCGAATAAATTAAATAATTATTTCGATGTGTGTTCCAAAATTAAAAACAATCGTCTGTGGCTTACACCGAGAGACAATTACATTTTCTGCATTCTTTGAAATACATTTCTGAAATCATGGGTCTTCACTTATACAACAATTTTTTTTTGTTTGACATATCATCGTATTCGATGCACGTTGCATCGAATAATTTTGATGAAAATGGTAGAAATACGCAAGCGCTCGAGATGACTCGAAGACATCGCGAGTGTTGAGGGGTTATCAAAAAAGAAAAGTCTCGAATCGCGAAATTGGACCCGGGAGCTGTCGAGCCGTCACCTAAACGAGTGGCAGATAAGATTGCCGCTTCAGCGCTTTTGTCTCGTCTTTTTCGTGGTTTCGGAGCGAAAACACGCCAGGCCGATCTCGCGATTGTATATTATTGCGCATACAAATCCTATGACTTTCCGCGTTATTCGTTTTGTCGCGAGCAGCGCCAGTCGTGTAGACGCGAGAAGAAAAAAGAAAAAAAAAAGTTTCGTGGGTAGTTTAACGACGACGTTGGCCCGAGCGAATGCAACGTTTGCGAAGAGTACAGGGAAGCTCGAGAAAGTGCTACATTGTGCCCACGGGTCATGGAGCACTGGCAAACTCCACTTCGTTAATCTGATTCACTATAACGCCGCTACAATTGCAGCTGAGCAATCGCGCCACGAAATTTGCGCTCATTGCCTCGCTCGCCAACTCTCTATTCCACGTTTCGTCTCCCTCGCCAACTCGGGCAGCCCTCGGAGCAGCCCAAAAATCCGTAATTTGCTTGCTCTCTCGAGGCGCAATCTTCGACGCTAATGGTTCAAGCCAAATGTTAATGAGACGACCGAATCGGCTGAGTTCTCTTTTGACCGCATCGTTCGACGCTCGTAATCTTCCGACGGCACGCTCGCAGCGTTCGCCAGAAAGTCCTTTGAAGTTCAGCGCTGGCGAGAGGTCCTTCTCTCGAAAACTTCACGAACATTTTGTCAACGCATGTTTCGGCGCTAATAAGATGCAAAGAAATCGAAGCTCTTCATTCCGGAGAATCGTGGCGAGGCGAAATTCAACGAGCAATAAGGTCCGGGCTTGAATAGGATGTTGAGAACGAAACGTTCGAAACACGTCGGCGGAGCGACGTGGGAACCGTCGAACGTTCCGTCGGTCCGCGCTATGTCTTCGGCGTTACGTTAACACATTTTCTTGCTTCGACTAAATAGACACTCTCGTTAAAACTTCCCAAAGTATCGCAACGTGGACTATTATGCGATGAAAGTTCCCACCTAGGAGAGGTGTGAATTCGATTGCGAGTGCAGCCGGGAATCGTCAAATCGCTGAGAAAGAAGCTTCGATGGTTCATTGATTGGGAATTTATAAGCCTCGGACGTTTCGGGGAATCTCGATATTCTCACAGATCGGGGAAAGCCCGAGTCAACAACGTGCGGGAGTTGAAATTGCAGTCACGTTTGATCGACACGCTACTGGCTATGTGCGTATCTTGCGTCGCATATTTTTACCGTATACGGTGTTTTTTTTTTTTCGAGGAAAAAAACGACTGCACTCCGACATCTTACGCGCAATTTAATCCTCTCACTGCAACTCGGTTTCGGAACAATTTTTTGAAAAAATTCTTCGAAGTGTATTTGGTATTATTCTTAATTTAAATGATATTTTTCTTTGCCGCAGGCAATTATATTGTATTTTATTTTACCATTACAGAATTTGATTATTTCTGTAGTATTGTTGGATTATGATGGAGTAGAGCAGCGAGCATCGAAACGGCTGGAGGATAGCTCTAAGCTTGCGTACAAGCTTTCGCTAACACACGGTTTGCCGTCGGAAAGAGAATCGACGCTGAAACGCCGGGCATGATGCTCGTCGGTTTGTCGGCTGAGGCTTGTTATTAGCGTTTTAATTGGGTCCGGTCTCTTATCCAGCAATATTCGGCGATACGGTCGCACTTGCCACCAGCCAACGAGCTATCGAGCGAGCCACACACCTCCCCACCGGTCCTAATCTGCAGCCGGCGGCAATCCCAAAATTGCCGGTTGCACACGCGGGACTGCGCTTGAACTCGCGGCTTCGGAGGGAGCGCCTCAGACTCCGGTTCGCGAATTAAAAATAATTTTTTAAATCATTTATCTTAAATTACATTTCTCGCGAACCTACACACCATTCGTATTTTTACACTCTAAGAATCTACGGCGTTTTGGAGTCATAGGTCAGACACGAGAAAGTCGGTTTTTTTATCTTCTTATTTTTCGATTCAATTTAAGCATATGCGCTTTTTCAAAATGATTACATAGTTCATACGAGGATGGGCGTGAATATTTGAGTATCGTTTGACACAGGGAGCTATGACGTTGAGTTCTCGATAGCCTGGTCTTTTGCTTCCTCGCTCCCATGAACCAGCAGCCCGGAGATATCAAGATGGCTGACTGGTCCAGCGAGCCTCTGCTCTGCATCACGCAGCAGCCGAATTGGTCTTCGCTCGAGGCTCTTCACACTCGGTTTCCCAATCCCTTACGGTTCCTCGCTCAAATTATTATCAAATCTATTCGGTTATCTTGAAGGTTTCTCAATAATTTCAAAAACATCGTCGCTCGCGAGGCCTGTGAAACCACCGGGCGAAGCGTCTCGAACGACAATGTCGACCGACGAGTAAGATCAACGTGAGGCACCACCGAAATTCATTGTAGTCGGAAAACGGCAGTACAGACGATTCGTTCGAGTGAACTCAAGCGTTTACCGCGGGCAGGACGATAATCGAGCGGGCGGCAGTGTGTTCCAGCGTGATAATTATACGCCTATAAATAAACAGCGAAATTGCACTCGAACGGAACCACGACTTTAATTGGAATGCCTCGGTAGCACGCGAACCTTTCGTAACGAAGTGCCCCGTTCAGGAATTCACTTAAAACGATCGATGATCTCATCATCGGAGCCGAAGAGACGCGAATGGTACTAATGTTGATTGGGACAAAGTGGTCGCGGTCCTCAGAATCCGAGTGTTTACGATCATTTCACTGTGAAACAACTTTGTAATTTTTTTTTTCACAACTACAAACATTCTTCACGATTTCATCAAGCACTTTTGGCCTAAGACGATCATCGCACGGAGACGATGAAAAATATCGAAGGCCCTTGGATCTCCGCACCCTCCGTGTCTCGGATAAACTCTCGGCCCTGAAAGTCGGAGTTCCCCAATTCCCCTCGGAATCTCTCGAAGGGGAACGCAAAGTCCGTCCGCCTTATAAAAAAAAAGAAATGCAAATAGCGACAACCTCGACGGTTTCAACCAGGCGGAGGCAGCAAGTGTTTCGAACTGCTCTACGGCGTCTTAGATCATTTTTAGAGAGATTCGCGTTAGTGTAACGTGGCTCTAATGGGAGCTCCGCTCACCCTACCTCGCTCCAATGTTCTCATCGCAATAAAAAAAAAACGTGATATTGCATGTAAAACATTGACCCGTAGCGACTGACGCATCACGTTGCCAAAATGAAAACTCAAGCTCCAAACGGAGACCCCTGCACTGATATATTTTCCAATATCTCAAACTCGAGATTTCATTTGCTCTCTTGGTATTGCACTATAATAATCTATTTTATTGTGATCCACCGATAAATAGAAAGCAGCGCGCGCCGCGGAGTAGACGACAGCCCCACAATTTCGTACAAGTCGTTCGTCGTATTTCGTTGCCCGTAGGCGTTTCCTATAACGCGTGTATCAGACTACGTGATCTAGAAACCATGGAGCAATAGGGGGTTGATCGAACGAGTTTGCGAGGGTCCCGAACGAGGGGCTGGACCACGGGCGCGTCCATAAATCAACTGTTGGCCTCAGACCTCGATGTACTGCGGAGTCGAGGAGTGTGATAAAGGGAGAAGAATCGGAGGGAGCGGAAGACGGAGAAAAATACACATGTAGAGCCAAAGAGGACGAGCACGTGGAAAAAGAGAGGGGCGCGACGCAACGCGGAGGGCGCGGAGAGCGCACCCTCGACTTCCGGGACTACCCCGATCGTCACCCCATTACGCGAATTACGAAACGAGACTCTCCCCATTCTCTTGCGAGTAGGTGGCAGAAATGGCGATAATGCGTCTCATGTGAGATTGAATTCGTGTACCTCGGAAGGGAATATTTTTTTCAACGACCAAGGGTGTCGAGAAGCGCGACACCTTGAAACGGAAATGAGTTCATCGGTTATTAAAAAAAAATCATTAATGAAATAGCGTTTCAGGTAAAGTTTCAATTACTACGTGACAAATCAATGTCTCGTACGTGAATAAGAAAAAAAATCTCGAAATAGTGTTTCATATTGGCCAAAATCCTGACTGGAAGCGAATACAGAGTTCGATAATTTCAGTTTAGCCATTGGTAAAATAAAGATTTTTAAAAAATTGGAACAAGCTCGATCTTCCCATCGCTTTTGAAATCGTGTGTAATAAGAATGACTTTAATTACCCGCTATCGCCGATATGCCGCATCACGGTACATTACTCGTACGCTTGTATCGGTGTTTGAGTTCGGATGAGGTTGCGCAGGGGTTGGTCGGACCCCGGGGCGGAGGGAGCGAGAGAAGTGGCATGCGGGTTCGCGAGAGACGGAATGAGAGGGTTGTAGCAGGGAAACACTCCGTGTACACAGGGATGAGAGGAGTTGAGCCAGGTTCGTGCAGCGCCATCCTCGTGGCCTCCCTCTGCGTTCGTCGTCAATCAGAATTTCGCGAATTAGCGTTAACGGGCCGTTATTGCCGCGTCCATTTGGCTAGTGTACAGTTTGGTCGTGGATATGAGCCCATAGATTTCCCATATTCGACGCTGCATGGTCCGTGGTCCGGTCGCCATTTCCCTCCCCGGAATCCGGTTAGTTACTGCCACGGTGCGCGTGTTACGCGGAGAGAACGCGAGCAAACGCCGCCGGTGGTTTCCGCCGTCCGACAGGGCATCGGTCGAACACGTAGAGGCGAACGGAGAGAGTCAACCAACGTGGCATTTGCTGCCTAGGCAGCGGCTAGCCAGGGCCGAGCCAGGTAGCTGGTTCACCAGCAAAAACCGATGCGCCGAATCGAACTCTGTACGCGGGGACCGCACGGTTCGTTCCCGGCGCGACGTCGACACTGCAGATAGTGTGCAGCTGCAACCATGGTCCAGCGATGTGTGGACCGAGGAAAGCTATTTCACCTGAGCACGTACGATAACTGTCGATAGGAATGCCTCGCGAAGGGTCGGCTTGCTCGACGACCCTCCCAAAATCGACCCTCAGGGGCCACCAGTAGAATTCAAGAGGTTCCAGGAATGTTCGGCCGATTCGATTGTACACGCTCCGTTCTCAAATTATTTTTAAGACTGTCGTCGCCATCGATTTCGAAAAAAGTGTTAAATTAATTTCCACGGTGATAAGAAATCAGATCGAAAATTCTCGTTACGAATCGTAATCGGAGCGGCATGAATCATATAGAAAATATGGAAAATGCGGTAGACGACAATCCCAATCGATGCAGCGAATCGTAATAGAGCGATCGATTAGGCGAGTGTACGACGGGAGAACGACACACGCCAGTCGGAGCTAAACGAAGCGCAATGAGGTGTCTGTTATTATACAACAACTGCAATGAGGAGGTAGCCGACTACCGTATAATTGTAAATTGCACGAGTGTGTACGAGCCTCGGCTAGGTAATAATTAATCCGAAGGTACGCACGCGTGCGGAGGCGAATCCGACGATTCAATTACACGATCTTTCAGCACGCGTGTGTCCGCGAGAACGCTAATGTTATGTGTTGACTAAAGATGCAATATTTTGGTTAATAAATTGTTGCGTTTTTCTTTTATTAATTTTTTTTCTCGCTTCATACCGCGTCTTCGCGCGGTGAACGAAACGGTCGAATCGAGGCTTTCGTTAAAACAAACGGAATTCTCGACGGGGCAGACGGTGGAAAAAAATTTCACAACATTACTATTGCTCGGGCTCGTGCTGACGATTCTGAATAATGCATAATGATTGCTCTCACGAACGCCTCGTGTGTACGTGCAAACAAGCGTGCAGGGGCGTCGAGGAGCTGCGGCGAGCTCGAGGAGTTCGTTATTGCAATCTCTCGCGGATCGTTACCTTATTGAAAGTTAAGTATCCTACGATGGCTGCGGTGAGCTCTAGGCATATTTCTTTGCGCTTCTCGTTTGTACCCGTGTTGTCCGTCACGCCGAGCCTTCGCACCGCGGCATGATCAATCTCGAGCCCCAGCTTCGGACAGTGCGCCTCCTTCTGTATATGTCTTCATTCGACGATCCTCGAGCTTCGCGTGTACTTTCCGCCTCAGCGTATGAGGTACTAAAGTTCAAACTAATTTACAGCAAACGGCACGCCTCGGTGAGTGTTTTTGTTCGATGAGTTTAACCCCGCTTTTACGATCAGGATTGTTTGACCCGCGTTAATTTTCAAGACACTCAATTTGTAAGGTAAAAAAAAACCAAAAAAATATGAAATTCTAATTTTTCTGATAAAAAGGTTCTTAGTATTGAAGAATGAATGGGTTCGTTAAAAAAAAAAAAAAAAATTTGTGACTTCGGAGCGAATTTTTATACCGAACGTAACGAAACAGCAGAGTCGATTGATGAGATTTTGGGAACAGGTGGAATTATTTATCGGACATACAGCCTAAACCGTCGACAGGCTTTCTCGAACGCGTCACGGACGAAGTTTGTCGCGAGACTGGCGCGGAAGATCGCTAAAAAAAATGCGCGTCTACTTTTCGGGTCTCTTTACCTGCGCTCCGGCCACGAATTACCTTTTCCGTAAAAAAAGCGAGTCACGCTTCGCGCAATTTTCGTTCGATGACCGGCGACAGGGACTCGTCAAGGACGTCGAAGGGTCTTCGATCGGGGTGTTCGCTTGCTTTTCGTTTATTGCTCGTACCCTTGCCACGATGGGATACGGTGAGTCTCCGCGGGTGTTGGCTTTTAAAAAAAAAGGTAAAAAAGCGAGACGTAGACGCGGTAGAGAATCCCAAGGCTGTAGAGAGCGGTTAAAAAAAGGCTAGATGCCGATCGAAGAATGGACACGGTTCCTCGGATTTCCTGCAACAGTGCGGCTTTTTTACTTGTCGCGCCGTCGGGCTTCTTCAGTCCGATCTACACGGTCACGGAAACTAGGCAACTTCGAGGTCTCAAGGGTTGTTAAGACCCAACCGTCGAGTATATTCGGCTTAAAAAAGCGTTTAACGGGGTGACCTCCGCCTCTCCCCCGACCCTCGGCTTTCGGGTTTTATGACAAGGGCTGCAACGACGACTACGTACCTCTTGGGATTTTAGCGCTTGGAAATGGCGAGGATCCACGTGGGTCGACCTGAGAATTGGCAACCTGCTCGAAGCGTTTGCCAAGTACACCAAACACTACACTCAAAAAGTATAAAAAATATTCAATATAATCGATAACTTGTCGCTTCTGCCAGGAAACTTAGATTTTCAAAGCCGGAGTGATGAGTTTCCAGTATGACACAACTTCCGGTTGAAGATTTCGAAACCAGAATTAATGTCTAATGTCACTTTTTTGCCGACGGTGGAACGCCATTTGTCGCTTATACAATCCTATTGCCTTTAACGAATTTTATTTATCGTGAGTTTGCAATAATCGAACTTGAGTTTCAGAAAATACTCGATATGACACTGTGAGTGACGTAAGTCGATGCTCGTCCCGGTACCTGCGGCCCTTAAAAAAGGAATCGGCCAGGGTATCGACGAGCCGGGACTGACCGCGAGGAATCTCAAGGCTGCGTGCCTGAAAACACGAGTTAAAGAAATGGCCGGTCGCGGTCTTCGGCGTTTCCTGCAACAGTGCGGCTTTTTGACTCTGCGGGTTGCTAAGGTCTCAAGGGTTGTTAAAACGGGCGGACGTGACCCTGCGGTGTCGGGCTTAAAAAAGAGCCAACGTTCAAACGGGGTGACCCTGAAGCTGCACGGCTGTTTATTGCGGGTGTACTTTTTAGAGCCGGACACCGTTGTAAAGGGTCATATAACCGGCACACAGAGGGTTAGCAACCTGCGAGCGTCGAGATCCCTCGTGCAAGTCGAATCACTCGGGGGGGCCCCCGTAAAAGATGGAACGGACCTCGGAGCTTCGACGAGGAACTTCCTCCCGAGAGCTAGACTCTCCGCGCGCGTCCGAACCATCCAGCAAACGGCGTGACCTCGCAATAGCCCACAAATACCCACTTTAGGGCCCCGTTGGAATATTTTTTTCTTCTTTCTTTCGTCCAGCACTTTTTTTTCTCTCGTGCTGCTCGGCTCGAAGGACGATGGTCGGGTTGTATAAGGACTGCCGAGAGCCACTAGCGTGGGGTTAAACTACGTTCGAGACTTTAGTTTCCTTCCGACCGTTCGACCAGTGAGATCAGTAAGTTTCCTGCCAGAGGAACAGCACGGATTCACGAATAGGTGAGATCTCGAGGTATCGAAAAATCGTTTAAACGTCCCGATTCGCGTTCCGTTGACCTAAGAATCTCCCATTATCGAGGTATCGGGGAATCTTTTCACCGTCCGGATTCGCGCTCCGATGACCTGAGAATCTTCCATTATCGGGGTATCGAAAAATCTTTTCGATGTCTCGATTCGCGTCAGGTTGACCTAAGAATTTTTCATTATCGAGGTATCGAAAAATCGCTTCGACTCCCCGACCCGCGTTCCGCTGACCTAAGAATCTTTCATTATCGAGGTGAGGAGCGTAGAAAAAAAAAATTTCCACTGCTCTCTTGAAATTGCTCTTTCGACGAATCTGCATCGCCATTAGCGTCGCTCAATATTTCTAGGGGTATCGCGTTAAAAGTCGTTGCTAACGATCGCGCAATATCAATTTATGGTGGAGCAATTTACTCGAAGCCCGGGTAAGGAACGGACGAGTAACTATTGTCGGTCGATAATCAGCTACCGGAAGCGGGAATGCGAGCCGAAGTCGATGGACGCTCGTGAGAACAGCGGGGTAAAAATAATTGGGGAAGCGAAGAATATTAACGACAACAAAAATAATAATAAATCCGGATAGGCCAGTCGCGCGACTCGTGTATAAGCTCCGCTGAAGTGTGCAAGCCCGCCCGACCGCGGTGTCGTCGCCCGGCGGCGTCATTCGAAGAAAGTATGCCGTTTGCGCGTTGGACGAGGTCGGGAACTCGTTGCCATATCGATATACCTAAGTGAAATGATACGAGACGACCGTAAAGACCGACAGTAATGACGCATTAGGGGGTTGGCAGGTCGATTTAGCCGGCTATCAAACAAAGGCGACTTTTTATTGGACCGCAGGCGGCACGTGAGTCGAGAATGAGCGAGAGAACGGAGCTGAGACGTGGCAGTTCACGGTATACCGGTATTCTTACTATACAGTCCGTTTATAAAAAAAAAAAAAAGGAAAAAGAACCAAAGTCAAGAGAGCAAAATCGAGTATGGAAGACGAAGAGACAAAAATAAGGTGTATCGAGGGAAGAAGTGAAGACATTCGAGAAATGGTATACATAAGTGAGATCAAAGAAATTCACACTCCGTTTTGTCCGATCTTCGTCTTCGCTCAACGTCTCGGCATCGATTGTTTTAATTTGATGTTTTTAATCAGACTTCTCTAATTGTGCTTCTCACATATCTTGACGCGATGGAACGATCGCGGTGGCGGACACTTTTTCGAAGGTTTATGGACTTTCTTTAGTCCACGGGATGCGTTCGGAGTGCGAAACGTTCCCCTAGGTAAAGCTCGACGATCGGGAAGACCTGTATCTTGGCGGCGCGTTAAACAGTCCATCTCCGTCGCTTCGCCTTTTTGCGTGGGCCGCCTCACGGCGAGTGCTTCAAGGGGGTTGAGCTCTCGCTTGTGCCCGATACGCCGTGCTCTTTTCTCGCCGTTCTTTCTCACTCTTGGGCCACGGTTTGGCGGCTCGGGGAATCCAAGCGAGGGGGATAAGAGAGCGATAGGGCAGCGAACGAGAGAAGGGCCGAAGAAAGATAGCGTGGCTCCGTCGTGCTGCGGGGCGGCTCGCGAGGGAGGTAGAGAGAGAACAGCCAGGGCAACGGGGGGGGGGGGGGGGGGGAAACCAGATCGATGGGATCAATATGCAGTAAGTCTGAAAGGACCGTCCACGGGTTAATGGAGAAACGCTCTCGTGAACGAAAAACGAAAATGGCCTCGGTATAGCCTGTATACACACCCTCACCGCTATCCCGAGCGAGCGGGAGAATTGCTTCGTTGCAAGAAGGTTTCTCGCCCTGATGTATATAACGTACATGCACTTTACCTGGATTCTGCAGTTCGGCGAGTTTCGAGTTTGAGGCTTTCATAAAATAAAAAATAAAATTTCACGTGGCGTAATAATGGATTATAGGGGAGCAATTTATTTTTGTTATTATCAGCATCGAAGCTCGAGAACAATGGATGATAATAGATTTTTTTTTTTTTAATCTTCGATCTAAAAATGGTTTCTCGCCTCAAACGACACGGCGATTTTTTTATCCCTCGGAATTTGCCTCTCCGGTATCATCGATTTTGTTTCACTGATACGGCGATGATTACAGATTTGAAGATAGGCCGGTTATTCTCTGTTTATAAAGGTATGGCGATTCAACGAGAAAATTTCGTTCCCTCGGGGCCTCTCTCGTTCTCATAGTTTGCAGAGATGAGCGATCGTGCGCATATTGTATATATATATACAAATATATATATACACACAAGGCTTCGAGAATTATTATGAAGTACCTCGAGGATTTCATTTTCACAACGATTAATAAGAATATATCCGAGTCCTCCTCGTTACATACGAGTACACGACTAGACCACTATTTACTCGGATCGTCAATTAATTATTTGAAATGCGTATCGAATTAGTAGTGTGTGCCTCGTAAACGATACATCTGTGCACGAATCGAATTTACTGCACAGCGTACAAAACGAAACCCTCACCCTCTTTCCCTCTTTCTCTCGTTCGCGTGTGCTCTCAAGCACGATGGAATAAATTAATGTTATTGCATAGCGACGGCCCGCGCGGCACTGTGTCGGTTCTCCTAGCGCGAGCGTATAACAAATGTCGCGCTTATCGCTCGAATATACATTTACGATATTAACTCTCTCTCTCTCTCTCTCTCTCTCTCTCTTTCTCTCTCCCACTCTCGAGTGTCTCGTCTAATTGTAATGTACTTAACCGATGAGTTTTTCGACCCTCTCACGCTCGGCCACAGCGACTGTCCGTGCCTAACGTTCCGTATGAGCGATCGCACCGTTTTCCTACAGTGTATTTAACACTTTGCACATCGAACAGCACGTTTCAATCGTGCTGTGCAATAAATTTTGCCCGATAAAAATAAGAAGAATTAAATGAAACATGTAATCTCGCGGCGAACGACTGAAGCGCGGAGCTTAGTGTCGGAAAAGCAGACCTCGGAGTTCATCGATTGCGCGGTCAAAGGTCGATGATTCTTAACGCGAATGTAATCGGCAATTTTTTTTTTTTCCTTTATTTATCTTGCGAATGTAACCAGATTGCAACTTCCAGCTTGCGTCATTGTAATTATTTTTTTTTTGGTCAATGAATAATCGACACTGTGGATGTTATATTTACTGGCAATCGGCATGGTTACACCATTTTTTTTTCTATTATCGGCTCAAGCCTCGCTAACTAATCACTCGATGACAATTTGCTGGAATGTTGAAAGTTACGGAAAAAGTATTTCCATTCGCTCGAGTGTGTTGCGCTGACGAAGTTTTTTTTTTTTTTTTGGGCCTCTATGAACTTATCGAGACCCTGAAAAGATAACGCTTCGAAAGCTATTTCCGGCCGATTTCGACCACAACACTGTCGTCACGTGAGAAAAAAATGCTTGAGATATTACGGACGATGACATATTCGTAAATGAATAAAGATTTACGAACGGGAAAAAAAAAAATTGCTACGTTGGAAATTTTACAATTGGATAGGCATTTCATTTTTTTGTGTACCATTTCATTTTTTTCATTTGAGATTTGAATCTATAGATTCGCTACTTTATAAATAGCACCGTGTCGATTTAAAAAATATGCAAGGTTATGAAGTTTTTATGCGCGAAGCGGTGTATAGAATTTAATATTCAAAAATCAAGGTAAAATCAATCGACCGGTCGTTCAAACGCGTTCAAAAAGTTCGATTTAATATACCGCGTATAAATTTCATCTCATAACTGCATATTAAATTTAATCTATCGGTTCATGTATGAGATACTCGTATACTGCTAAACGTTTTCGTACCAACATTTTTCAAAGTGAATTTTACAAGAGTTTCAAGAATTAAAACATTGGGAAAAAAATTAATTCGTCACTTAAAGTTCCGTACACTACAATAACTCCCCTCGCGGGTTTTTTTTTGGCGAATTTGCAATACACATTTAATTTTCAAAAAATAAGACACACGTTAATAAAAAAAAAATGTATGTGTTTCCCATATTGTACAAAATTTTCGGTGAAAATAAACGATCGTTCCAGCATTTTTAC
This sequence comes from Listrodromus nycthemerus, assembly GCA_963978505.1. Lineage (NCBI taxonomy): Eukaryota > Metazoa > Arthropoda > Insecta > Hymenoptera > Ichneumonidae > Listrodromus > Listrodromus nycthemerus. Next base: position 15,864,879 of record OZ021683.1, on the reverse strand, counting down.
ACAAACTGTTAAATTTGTTAAGTTTTACACAAATTAAATTGCGGTCGCCTAATTCCAAATCACGTATATTGCCCGATGGATGTTTCCTCTCGCCGATGTAAGTAAAAGTTTTTCATGAGAATTTCCGACTGCATTAGACGCGAAGAAAATTGGAATAATAGAAGAGATACGATGATAACCAAAGGACGCGCGAAATCGCTCCCGGGAACGTTGAAAAATTGAGATTATAAAGTTGAAAACGAAAATAAAAAAAGTACAAGGTTTGCGCAAGCGTAGGAATCCGAGCTTCACGCCGACGGCTGAGCGCCATGATCGTTCGCTCGCTTATTCGAGGCAAGATGGCCGTAGAGCATCCCCACCACGATTCACCCATACCGTGTGTTATTTCTCGAATCCAGCACACATGACCGTCTATCTCGACTCGACTCTCGGCACGACGCCGCGCACTGGCTTCTTTCCTCACGGACTCTCCTCACTTACCAGCATGATTATTTTTAACCATCTTCCACCGCTCCCGATACCTCGACACTGATGTTAAAAACATTTTTCTATCCTTAAAAAGCCCGAAAAAAAATGACAAAAATCATTGCAACGTGTACGAATAATCGCCGAGAGCGACGCGCACGCAAGCTTCGAGAACGCGCACAGGGTGACTCGGGATGCTGGGCTGTTTAGCGAGACGGGCAGGGATGACGCTTAAGGGTAGGGGAGAAGCCTACGGAGGGGAGGCAATATTATCGTCGCATCAATTCCACCGAAAATTCTGCAGTCAATAAAAATACTGCGAAAGCAAAATTGTGTAAACATTTTCGTAAATAAGATGTCGGCGATATGATTTTTAATTTTAGAACTGTGTGGGGAAACGGCGAGAGTGAAAAGTATCGTTAGTCAGCAGAGGGAGGGTTGAAAAATCAATAGATACTGCGCGCTACAATAGCCCAATTGAAATTTGAAAGTTGCTTATACTGCTTATATTAATTGAAGTTTTAGGCACTTTTTTTTTGTAAAATTGCAGTAGCGAATATTAAAATTAGAAATCGCCTAAAATTGACAAAAATTTTAATCGAACATAAAAATTGTTCTGTAAAACTGTAACATACATATGTTTCAATCCGCACAAACTAACTTTACTTGAAACAGTTTTCCAACACGATAACTCAATTTAAAAAAAACATTTTTTTAACATAAAAAAAATCAAATAACGACTTCTCTGATTTTTCCTTTTTTGACTAGAGAATAAAACGGAGTGAGACGAAAAGATCGTCGTTCACGAATGGCGAAAGTACCGAATCGAGGCGCGGCATCGCTCCGAACGGAGGCTGCCAGATGGACCGACACGGCGACAGCTGGAGGGGAAGAATCCAAGATGGCCGCGGTCAGACGGCGGCATCGGCGTCGGAACTCGCGGCTTGCGTCGTCGCTGTGGAAATTGATAACGAAAAAAATTGCGTATCTGACGGAATGTTTCGCGAGTGATGAATCGTTGACGAGGTGTTCGGTGTTCACTCGAGCTTCGTGAGACGAGATAATTCGTGTGCGATCTGTGAGCCGGCCACGCCCAAGGCGGGCGGCCATCTTGGCGTCACCACGTGAGTCAGTGCCGCGGAGAGAGCACGATGGACTGGCGCGCGGGTTGCCGTCGAGCGCCCGAGAGACTTTGGGAAAAACCGGCGCGAGACGATCCGTCGGCTGACGACATCGTTCAGGTATTTCTCAAATAATCCAAAATAACGGAAGCCTCTTCACCTTCTTCGCCACCGGTGACGAACCCTTTCGCCCTGCGGTTTTTTTTTTCCTCAGCGTCGCGGCGTGATGCGAAGCGGGAGCGAAGTCGCGGGGTCACAGCAGATCGGCGCTGCGGACTCGGTCATCCCCACCAATCGTGCTTCGCCGTCTCTCTCCTATCTTTAATCACGGCGAGAACGCGAGAAATGGCCTCTGCCGCCTCCACCGCCGCTTTATTTACAACCCTTACGAACTCTGAATTCTTGATTTCATCAAATAATTCCTGCCCACCGTACCTACCCAGAAGACCCTCCCTAAGAATTTAAGTCTAATGTGCCACGGTTATTATCGCGTCTTTACCCTCGGAATCTCGTGGTTATCGTACAGCTTTGATTTAGCCGAGGCTCTCCTCGCGAACGTAGTGTTGCGCTGCCTCCAAAATTTCCTTGCATTGCGACGCTGCTTCGAGTTATTTTTAACCATCCTCCCTCTTTCGAGGGAGAGAGTCAACCGTCGACGCGACAATAACTCGATGCGAGCCGAGTTCTTTTGTTTCCTCTTGTTGACGCGATTCATCGCTCCAGTATTAGCATCCGTATAGATATTTGTGTGCGTACGAGCACCGTGCTTAGCTCGCACACTGTTGTCTTTATTTTCGGCGACGCTTAGGCCAATGTCATTGCGACGCGGGCACAGAGAGATATCTAACGGCCCTCAGACAGGGGGTTCGTCGTCTCCGTAAAGGATCCTCTGACCAACAATTTCTCATGGATTCTTATTTTTAAATAGCCGGCGGAGGATTAGTCGAGCGACGGGATAAAAATTTCGCGAGGAGATATCTTAGGCGTAATCCTTCACGTTTCTCCGCGTTAAAAAAATAACCCTTTCAACTGTTGTTATGAAAAACTTTGTCTAATTTTTTGGAGCTGGAAATACGAGGAATTCCGTCATAGCAGTTCGAAATATAAAGATTAAAGAAGAGGAGAAACACTGAAATATGAAGAAACGTTGGAAATCGCGCAGAAAAAAAATATAAATCACTGATGTAAAATTCATTTGCGGGCGCCCATCACAGAATAAAAAAATGTTATCTCAATTTCATTTTCAATTTTTACGATAAATGGTCAGTGCACCAGTAGTCTCGTTTTTTTCCGCTTCTACCTATAAATTCGCGATTGCTGCCACCGTGACATTAGATCTTTGATCGAGCATCCGGTTTATATACATAGCGGTCGCGTGAATCACTTCGGACGAGAATACCGTGTACGTGTATCGAGAAATCGGTAAGGAGATAAGAGAAAACCATACGATAAATCCATCCTCAAAGATCGATCAATGATCGAGTGTATATCGATTGGAATAAACGATACAGAAGGAGCCACAGTGGGCACAGCTACCGTGACTAAATCACGAGTGGTATTAACTGTTGCGGAGGGAACTCGAAGAGATAAGGAGGAAGAGAGAGCGAAAGAGATCCTTAGATCATTTTCCAGGCGGTGCGCAGCAGCACTCCTACCATATATACGAGTGGCGGCATTGCTGCTGGCTACCAGTTAAGTTTTTTTATTTTTATTTATTTTTTTCTTCATCGTTCCTTCGTTTATACACGCTCGCATGCTCGGGCCGAGCCGTGCGATGACTGAGAAAGGCCGAGAGAGCACGAGGGCAAGAAGAAACTAATATGGCCGACAATGCGCGCGCTGTCGCTGTATGCGCTTGCCGTGATATCGGTGCGCATTGCGCCTACATGCGCACACGTACGTGTTCGTTCTCGGGGCTTATAAAACGGCCGTGTGTTAGAGCAGAACAACAGGAGTCGGTAACAAGAACCACGGAACGAGAGGGTAGAAGAAATAAAAATAAATAAATAAAAGAGAAAAAAAATCTACAGAGCTGTGCATGGCCTCCTTCGCTCGAAGTTCCGTCGACGACGAGAGCCACGTAGGGCTTTACCCCGGGAGATCGTGCTGGCGCGAGATATCGTCAGAAAAACCGGCTGGAATTGCTTCATCCAAACAAGAACTATCTCTCGGAGTGGATCTGGATATTAATCAGCGAGAGCGTCGTCCGAGTTTCTCGCTCCTCCGCAGCGCCGGTCGGAGAAGAAGCGAATCGAGTAGGACGGGGAGATGAGAGGGCAGTGTAGGAGGAACCCGGCGAGAGATCCGGCGAGAGGAGAGCACGACGGTGAACACAGGGCAGGCCAACTTTGGTTGGGCACGAAGAAAAACGAAAAGGATGAATAAGGGAATAAGAATAAAGAGAAGCGAACGAAACCCTCGGTGGACGGCGGCCGAAAGAGGACGGGGAGGGAGAGAGCGTGGAAGGATGACCGTGAAGGATCCCGCGGCGCTACGATGTACCGCGCGGAGAAAAAGGGCCGGATAACGTCGTGAGTGGAAGAGAAAGAGATCGCGAGGAGAGCCAAAGGGAAGAAACGAATGCGAAATGGTCGGGGTTTCGGAGCAAGACGAAAGACGAGAGACGAGGGAAAAAAAAGAGGCGAGGAGTAACGCGAGAAGATCGCGAGCGAGACCGACGGATCCGGCGGCGAGGGTGCAGCGGGAAGGGATCGAAAAGACGGCGCGAGAGGCGGAGTAGGACGGTACCGAACGTGTTTTTGCCGGCGTCGTCGTCCTCGTCTTCGGCGTTTGTCCTCGTGCTTTCGACCGCGCTTCTTCTTGGCTTTTGGCCCGACTGGCGATGGAACCGCGCGGGCTCTCGCGGGCTTCTTCAGATCGCGGACCGAGAACCGCGCATTCCCCCGAGACTTCTTGGCCCCGATGAACCCACTTGATGAAACGCGCGAGCCACGTATCACAAGAGGGAGACAGAGAAACGACGGGCAAGCCGTGTATGATTCTCCCCGTGACGGAGAACCAACGTCGAGACGAACCTCGAACACTCGCATGTGTTTGAAACTTTGCTCGAGCTACGTAAATGCAGATACAGAATGCGTATTCCCAGCAGCGATTCGTTCCATCTATCTATCGTTGAATTATGTGCGAGATTTCAGTTTAAAAAAAAAAATCTGACGCTCAAAGTTGGTAAACAGTCGTTCCGCGACGACACACATTTTTATGCACGAGAGCCTGTAAATCCGCGTAGCGTCTATGTTTACGTTGGCACCGAGTCATTGGATCGTGAAAAGCAAGTTGACGATGTCAGCTGACGATAATTCTACTTTTTTTTTTTTCTCCACGATTCTCTCTCGTCGGGGATGAAGGCGACACCGGCATCTTGAACATCCGGCTGAGATTTCTTCTCTGAATTCTCCCGCCCGGGGATGAAGAGTCTCGTATTTCCACGAGTATGCACTTCCCTTCGCTCGATCCCGCTGGGCGTTCTCCGGTGCTTCACCAGCGCCTCGGGGAATCGCCGATAACGCTCTCCCGGGTGCTTTCTCGGCTAGACTGTTTATAGCTCTTGGCCACTCGTCTCGCGATGCGAAGTAGCTTCTGTATCGTTTATCAAGTGCGCGATTCCCCGCGCAGCCGAAATAAACCAACACTGTTACTTTATCTAGTAGGATCGCCTCGATTTCGTTAAAAAAACATCTAAAACACTGACCGCTCAGGAAAAATGTAAAATAGTCACTAGAAAATAGCGACACAAAATCTTCTGTCGATAAAACGGATAATTTATTGGGTTCCATGAATAATAATAAGAACACGAGGAAAGAATTATGTAATTTAGTGAAAGATTTTTACTTCAAGTTTTTTCGCAAGGAAAATGAATGAAAACTGAGAAAAATTGATGAAACTCAAGAAATTCACAAAAACTAAATCGAAACAGTCGTAAAGACAGGAAATGAATTATTGTAAAAATGCTGCTCGACACGTTTGTGGGTAAAACGGACGATTTTTGAGGTTCAATGAATGATTATAATGACACGAAGGGAGAAACATACACTCGGGTGCGAAATTCTTACTCCATCTTTTATTTCACCAGAAAAGTTGTTATTTAAGAGATCGTGCCAGAGATTAAAAAATTCATAAAAAATGAAGCCGCTTCTCGTCCGAGGTACGAAGCTCACCGACGTTAGCGCACACGTCGCACGAATCCGGTAACAGACACGAGTCCGTTGGTGAGTGTGGGTAAAGCTTATCTCCCCAATCTAAAAGGCCGAGGATATCGGCGCGTTGCACTTGTTAGTGGCCCCCGCGGGGTTATCGTACCGCCACGCCGTCGTTAATACGCTCATGCATAGCTCGCGACGATCATGCACGCCGAGTCTCAACAGCGTTCAGCGTTAAGTAGGTGCAGCTAGACTGCGAGAGACATTTCTCTCTTGCTCGCTCGTCTATGCACGCGGTGTTAACGTGCGACCATACCACGGGGAAATATAATTACAAACGAGGATAAATGCATACCCACGGCACCGAGAGTCCCCAGCTCGCATGGCAAGTAAAATAGTGAACGGCAAAATGACGCTGCGAGTGATTAGCCAGGACTTCGTCGGACGCTTGCCCGCGCGCTGAGATAATTATTGCGTGCAGGCTTTATCCATCATTTCCATATAATCTATGTGTATGCATGGATGGCCAGTTTATCGCGATATATTCCCGGCAAGGAGTCCGAAGGGGCTCGTTCGACCATGGTATCGGACTGAGGAACACTAAATTCTTTGACCTCGCGCAGTATCGCTTATTTTGACAAGATGCGGTCGTCAGAATCCTCCGAGGACCTCGTCGTCATCTGGCGTTGCTGTTGGAAAAAAAAAAAAAAAAAACTAGGCCGAGTAGTGTGGGAGAGTAGTCTTTCGTATATGGCATCCCAACACGGTTGTCTCCGCCGCAGTACCGGTCATATAATTCCGGACCCGAGATGGCAAAAGCCATTACAGGACTACCGTACTCGTACTGGACTCCGGGAAAAGATCCTCGGGAGCCGGCCGTGTTCTCGTCGTCACGCCACTTCCCTCGACGGCTTTACCGCAACAAGATTAGCTGTTAATGGCTCTCGGCCGCGCCGATTTGCATACGGTATTAAGGAAATTCGGTATACCTGCCGTCAGTTGTCCGACTTTGTCAAAACATTTGGATATAGGACTCGGCAATGAGCTGAAACGGCAAACACGCTCATTTACGAAGAGAGACGGAATGAGACGGTGAGGTCTGTCGTCGTGTGAACATCGGCACGAGGAGACTACCTGGAAAGGTACCGCCCTCGATCAACGATGCCATTATGGCTGTCGGAAAAATGGTTTCTCCATTCGTACACGTTTCCTCTCCCCCCATGAAAGCCGATTTAAAACCGATTCGAATGAGACTCGGTAACACGCTAAACTGCTCACTTAAAATTAATTAAACTGAGTTTGCACGAATAAAAATACTAACAACGATTTCAAAGAATAATTACTAACAATAATTTTTTTGAATAATTAATAGTAATCCCAAAAGAGAGCTGGGCGAATTTTTTTTATCTAATTTTTTTTTTTTGTAATGCTCGAAGTAAATCTTTGATGTGTGAAACTTTGGGACATGCAGTAAAATCGAGGGTACGTAAACGACGATGGCGTCGTGCGTCTTCGGAGGCGAGGCGGTCAGTGATCCGGTCGCGAGGGACACCGAAATGTTTCACGATCGTCCAGCATAAACATAAGGCCAGGCGCATAAGTAACCGTAAGATAAGATAGGTCATAATTTAAGGAGACGTTACTTATGGCCCCGAGGCGGCTCTCCGTGGTATGCGCGCACGGTGCAAGTGGCCACCCTCTACTCTTTCGCCTCCTTCGTAACCTTCTTTCTCGCTCGTTCGCCCACCGAAGAGATTAACTCGCTCGATCTTTCTCGATCTTTCCCTCTCTCTCTCTCTCTCTGTCTCTCTTCGCGTCTCGCACTCTCACGTACGTTTCTTACCGAGCGTGGCTGAGCTCTCTCCCGTTCACCCTCCAACAAGACGAAATACGATCCAAGACTCGCGCGGGCGCGCGGCGCGTCGTTAAAAGCTTTTCAAACTCGTATACCCGAGAGGCTCTCCTGCCTCGCTCTTCTCTCTCCCCTCCCGTACTTCGATAATCGATGTTTTGTTTTGTGTTGCGTGCCCGAAGATCGCGTGCACAGCGCGAAAAATAGATATAATAAAATATATATATGAGAACGTACGTTATCCAAGCTGAAGGCGACAGCGATTTTTCGAGACACTGTTCTCCGTTTTTAGTGTAATTTTAAGATTTTTTTTTATTAGTTAAATACATTTAGAATTTTTTTTTTTTTTTATTTTCATTTATGCTCGATGACTCTCCGTCCCTTCGGTTTGATAACTCCGGAGAGCGTCTCGCTAGATAACTCGCGACGCGTGGGTTCACTGTACTCCGCGGGCTCTCAGGAATGCAGATTAGACGCGCATAGGCCAGAGCCTTGTTGTTTCGAAGTCGTTAACTCCGTCCAGACATCGACACTTCGTATTTTCGCGGCACGGAGTTGGCTGTAACGCCGTCGAGAGTCCGTCGATCATTCTCGGTTTTATAATGTTTAGGTGCGAGGTCGTAGCTCAAACTCGCGTGTCGGTTGCCCCGACGTAAAAGTTAATTAACGCAGCACCGCCTGGCACTCGTTTCGTGCATCGGCGAGTGTACATCGAGCTTAGAAACAATTTATCAAAAGCTCGTTTCGCACGCCAAGTCTCCGACGCCCTGTTAGATAAGACAGTCGACGCTGATAAGACGAATCGTACGTACCAGTTGTAAATATCATCGGGTTTCGCCATTATTATGGATAACCATTATAAATGTCGAACAGCGTCGCGACGACGATTACATTTGATTGGAAAATCAAGTGGGAAGAGAGATGGGAGAAAGAGATGAACTTCCTATACGGTACTATATTCACGTTATAATTGCAAGACGTTTATTCAACGCGCGAGACTCGACGGAGAACCGGGGAGAGCCACTTTTCGTAATCGCCAACCTACATTCCGATTACTCACACTTACGCAGACTCACACGCCGGAAGAGAGTACGACGAGGGAGCGCGTGAGCTCGTATAAAAAAAAATAATTAGACCATAAAAACGGCGCTGGAGATAATTGAAAATTATGGAACGGCGTGCGGAAAATGGGAACGAAAGAGGAAAGAGAAAAGAGGAACATTGCTGCCGCTGGTGGCTGCCAGTGGTGCAGGCCGCCATCTCGTCCGCCGACGGCCAAAACCACGTGAGCACCATCGCTTTGCCTCTATCGTCCTCCCCGCCATTTCGAGCGTCTCGGCTATTCCGATCACGAAATTCTTTACCTTTTTTTTCTCTCTTCCTCCGAGCGTCTCGGCCGTATCAGAAAAACGGACCTCAAATATTCAATGCTAAATAATCAACCTCCAATGCTAAGAAGTAACTTCAACTTTTTCATCTTCAACGACTACATCCCGCTCGGAGCGGCGATTAAAACCTTGTAATTCAGTCGGATGTTGCGACTCACCGATGATTATGACATACGAAACGTCCGTAATATTCACGAGCCGTTTCATTGGCACTGTTACAGAAACATCGTCTTGGAGATTAGGGACGATTATCTTCGGAATGAAGGAGCAGCGACGGAGAACCGATCCCGGATGGTTCGCGCCGGCCGATGGCGTCGTCGAGCCTCGTCGACGCGTAATCACGGATTCTCGCTCCTATACGATTTCCCCCGACGTTTCCGTCCAGCGGCCATCGGCGAGTCGACAACGGCCACTCGTATAACACGGCTCCGGATAGCTTCGACGAGAGGCGCGATAACGATCGCGTCGTTCCGTAATTACCCGCCACTGAATGCCGAGTCCGAGGGTTAAGCTTTGCGCCAGCCTCGTAAGTCGTTGGCTCCGGCGAATGGACGATCCAGTTCCGCCGATTCCGGTGTCCTCGGTCTATGGGTAGAGCGTGCAACGGCTACCGTTCGTACCATCATGAGCTGGAGAGAACTGGAGCGAGGGGCGGCAGAGAGAAGCAAGTGAGGCGCGCGAACGTGCGGGAGGGTTGATAGTCCGCACCACATAATCATAAGACCAGGAGAAATGCGTAATAACGGGACAGCTTACACGGCGAAGTCGGCAATTTCATTGTCCACGTGTGGTTCGCCAATTTACTGGCAGTTACGAGGAAGCGTTGTTCGTAGGTCTGGCAGAGATCCGTGCGCGGTGGGACGTGGGTAGAAGAGGAGATGATATCCGAGCGGCGGAAGCCGGCCAAAGCGAGAAGGCCGGTGGAATATGGCGGAACGCGTTCGCGCGTTCGATCCATTATTCATCGCCCACTTCTCGCTGCCTCTTCTCATTCCTGGCCATGGTTCCCACCCTCACTCGCCCCGGTCGCCACGTTCGAGTGCGCGCTGTGTTTTTGTCTCGAATCCCGCTATGACAGGGTTGGATTTACTCCTATAATGACCGGGCGAGGGAGAACACTTTTAATCGCTCGGCGGACTTCCGTAGAAGGTGGAAAAATAATCCGTGGAGCCAGGCTCGAGATGTCGAATATTTCCCGTTGCGCCAATTTTTTCAAAGAGGGGTTTTAGGTTGCGTGCCAGTGGCGTCGTGCTTTTGCCAAAGGTGTTCTTTGTTGGTGAGTTTGGCGACACTTGAGAATCCTGGCCAGACGATTATGGAAATTTTTTACTTGGAAAAAGGGATTTCCGGGCGATGACGTTGTTTGTTGGGGGTCAGAAGCGAAGCGGAAATTTTAAGACGATGACGAACGGAACGTCGGGCTTCTAGCAAGACTCACCGTTGCTCATACACCTCTCTTATATACTCATGTTCAGGTTGCGCAATACACCTTGATTTATAGAAATCCGAGAGTTTACTCCAATGCGACTTGGCTGTCCGCTTGGCGAGAACCGAAGCGGGTTCCTGTCTGAATTACGACCATAAAGTAGATAGCTCACATTATCCCGATGTTCCTCTCGCTCTCTTCAGTGCCGCTGTACACCTCTATATTTCGCTACTTAACCGTTTCGACTTGTGAATGTATAAAAATTGACTCGAACAGTTTAGAAATTCGGAATGACGTACGACGAATCGCGACATCCCCGACCCGTACGATCGAGTGACCACGAACAACGCGTTCAGGCTGTCGTACGTCAAGTCGGACAGTCTGCGTGTACTATAGAATTTACGAAACGAAAACGATCGTTGGTCACGCAGATTCCGCGACCGTGGCGTGGCTCGTCGATCCCAATCCGGAAAGCTACCTGTGTCCAATCGGCGCGAGATCGGTCATCGAAGAAAGTAAAATTTCGTTCGGGTGAAAGAATTTTTTACGTCGAGGAGAAGAAACGGATCTAAAATCCGAAGGATCGCCCTCTAGTCCCTGCCCCCTTTTGAGCATCGAGGGAGTGCCGAGAAAGTCCCGATGGTGTCCGCTCGGAGAAAGGTTCCACCGAGTCGACCACCTCGACGAGGGCGCCCATGTTGGAGCGACCGTCGAGGGCCGGGCATTCCCGCCATGGGAAACATCGCAGACCCAATTCGATCCAAGAGCGGCATCTAATAAAGACATTCTTCATTCCTTTTGTGTAGTCTCGCAACTTTAAAGAAGAGGGGCATCCATCGTTTGTCAGAGATAGAACGAACTTCGTAGCAGCTTTGCCCCTTTGGCCATTTCAGCGTCCCCTCGGAACTTCTTCGCTGCGCTGGATGAGACCCTTCGTTTTCCACCCGTTACGCAGCTGGAGCGGACAGCCCTTTCTCGGAACGATCTAATTACGCAATGGCGCACCTCTCCGCTTCTCGTTCGTTATTTAAGACAGTTGCGTAGCTCCAAAAGGGCATAAAGAAAATGGTTCTTCCTCGCCATCACCGGCTCGGAGCATATGGCGAGCCTGACCTGTTTTTTTTCCTTCCATGCATCCTTCCGTCTCGTGACCGCATCAAGACCACTCGGCTCGAAGTAGATACACACACGTGTGTAAAGCCGTATTCAGATCCAACAGAGTTTGACGACAAAAGAAAGCTTTCCTTTCCCTTGGTTCTCCAGCGAAGGGTCTAACAAAAGTTGGGTACATGCCGATAAAACACTTCGATAAAGACATTCTTCATTCGGCCCCTCTTCATCCGCTTCTCGTCGTCCTCGTCGACGAGAATATTCAGGGCCATCCACGGGCGAGCAAACCACCTATCGACTGTTACCCTCATTTCTTCCTGACGAAAGTTACATCCTCAGCGTCCTCTTTCGTTGCTATGCACCTCAATGACCGACCACACGAGAATCCCACTGACACTTTCCAGTGATATTTTTCAGCAGTTTAACATCCAACACCAGCCAACGCATCGCGGCTGTTCGCGTCGTTTATCCATGCGCAATACAAACTCTCGAGTTTTCGTCGCTCGAACAGACTCTCCTCCAACGGATTGCAGACGCTCTTGCGTATACCTTCTTTCATCGCGAACAATGATCTCATTATTCTCCGCAGTTCCGAGGGCAAAAGTTCTGGATTTATGCAACACGCGCTCTCCCGGCTTAATCCCCCTCGACTCTCTCGTCGATATTCTTTTACTTTCGCCATCTCTTGTTTCACGCTCTCCACTACCTTCTCTGCTTCTTCGTTTCTTTTTTCGTTTATTTTTTTTATTTCGTTTTCTTTGTACTATTCTCGACTCTCTTTATCTCTTCCCTTTCTCCCAAAGCCCTGCAGCAAGGCGCAGCAGCACACGTCGATTTATGCGTATTATACGCCCGCGGACGTTTGAATTGCAAATCCGTGTCGTGTACTCACTGCATAGGTTGAGGAAGGAGTGTACCGAGTGTGTACGGCCCAGCCCGATCTCTCTCGCCCCGCTGGGAGTCTTGAACTACGGGCAAGGCATTGTCGTTATTACGCGCATGACTCTCGATTCTGGCTATCTTTCTCCACCTTCCTCTCTCCCTCTCGCTCGCAAGACAAACCGACGGACTATCGATACACGCCCGCGATATCCTTTGTTGCGTAACAGCAGATACCATGAGATTCCTTACTCCTTTTATTTCTCTCCGGGCTTTTCGTTGTTTCTTTCTTTTTCGTCTTATCTGGAAAGAACGATAAAGTTTAACCCCGCAACGAAACTCGAGACTATCCGAGCCCACGGTCGGTTCGACGGTGAATTCGATGTTCCACGATGAAGAAAGCCAGTCTGCGCGAACGGCAATGGTTCGAGAATATGCGTTTTTATTTTTATTTTTTTTTTGGAATTTCAAATTGTCAGGAGAACGGAACAAAAATATGTGGGAGCGAAGTCGCGAGATAGCCCTTCTATCATTCCCGCGGTTCGTCCGGCGCCCGGAATATTAATGTCATCACGATCGGACTGTGTACGAGCGGCGAGGATATGGAGAACAAGGAACGCCAGTGTGTCTGGTTGCCAAACAGAAAAATCATTGTACGTGGGCGGAATCAATCGGTTTCTTTATTCAGGGGCCGATTCAATGTCTGCAGGATTCAATGGACCAGTCTATATGTGCGCTATGTCGATGTAGCCACGTAGCAGATTTTGTCTCTTCTCTCTCCGAGAAACTTCGCGGTTGTCCGAGAGGTCGTTAAGGCGAGCGATTTATGGAGAGGTCATCAATGAAATCGTTTGATTGCGTTTACACTGTTTCTGTTGTAACACGGTTTATCTATTCTGTCTATAAAGAACTGTTCGCGAACCATGGAAAACTTTGTGGCTTCGACGGGATGAACATATTCAAAAATTTGCTACGCTCTACGCAATAAGTTTTGGTTTACTGAAAGTGGGACGGCGTTGCAAGTTACGGGCAATTTTGTGATTTCAGAATGTTTTGGCGCGAGGACCTCCGGCGAAGTTACAAATCGAAGCGGGGCAGGATAAAGAAAGTCTACGAGTTCGGAAACGGCGCAGGATGACACAAGTCGATAATCCGAGGTAAATATGAAAAATTTGATACACAGAAAATTCTTAAAAAGAATGATTCTTCTTAACAAATTTTGAAATAAAAATGTATACACCCTGCCATGCAGGGTGCATTAAAATGACGTGTCGCCACTCCGCCGAACGGATGTCCCCTTTCATTCTGTATTTCATTCGACCCACGCGCAAGCACAGCCGAGCTGGTTAAGCCAACAACAAAATGTTACCATGAATTTCACGATCAAGATAAATTTTGCGGCGCTGTATCGGAGGGTGATTTTCGCAGGACACGAACCGAAGGCATTTGCTTGGCACGGGTGGCGACACATAATTTCCATGTACCCTGTATAAAATCAAATATCCCCGAGTAAGATCCCGTGACTATGAGACAGAAAATTTATCAACAATGTAGAAAAAAAAAACGAAAAAATTGAATGCCAGGAATTGAGGCAGGATCGGAAAATAGATCTTGGTTGTATATTTTTGGGGGCGATATTTTTTTATCGTGAAGATGCCCTGGTCAGTGTCTAAGCAAAGTTCACAATGCGCAGAGCGTCGCGAGGGTGAGCGCGCAACTCTCGTCGAGGCAGAGAGCAATAGCTTTCCGGGTACCCTGCCATTAACTCCGCGTATTTATGGGCTCGTTCATTTCGTTTTATGTTTCAATTTAGATGCATTGATACTTGTTTGTTTACATGCAAACTGCCACTCATTCATTCGGGAGGGCCCCGGCTCGGTTGAATCGACCGAGCGATGCGCGCGGTGCGCACACGTCTGAGGCCCGAGCGATGCCCATAGCGGCTAAGTACCCATTATTATGCCCTTACTCCTTCGCCGCCGACACCCTCTCTCCGTCTCCGGGGCTCTCTGTACAGCAGCCACGAGGCCGACGATAGCTCCAGCCTGAGTCCGAGTTACTTATTGTCCGAGGAGCGCATTACCGGCTCGATTTAGCGATCCTTATCAAACATCCGCGCCGTATACGCCAATACGTTATTTCTCTTAGTTACCTCCCCCTCCGTCAGTCGGTATATAAATATATGTATACATATATATGTATAAACATGATATATATTTATTATTTCTCTAATAACCTATCATACGATAGTTTTCAACACCCCCAAACCTCTCACAGTGCGAGTTGCGCGGGTGTCAAATCCGCTCAAAGATCCCCCATTGATTCTCCGAGGCAGAATTTTTATCAACAGGATTCTTTCGAATTTTTTATTTTATTCTTGATTTCGTGACCTACCATTTTTATCTCCTGCTGGACAGAGCGAGACGACGAATAATCTGACTTATGCCGGACACGTATGGCGACCGTTCATTGAAAAAAATCGACAAAAAAAACGGAGCTGAAAAAAAAAAACAGGTGTTCGTGCCGAATTTCGTGCGAAGGCTATCGGCCGCAGCGTCCGGAGAGCGCGTCGAATCGTTCGGGGTAAATTGCAGCGGACGCGGCGCCTGCAGCAGTTTAATGGGCTAGCGACCGGTAAGGTAGGCACCGCTTACGCGCCGTGGGCCTCTCGCTCGCTCTCCAACTAGTTTTAAACTCGCGTTTAAATAAATTGGTCGCCAATTACGTCGACGGTGGACGTACGAGTCCTTGGGAGTTTAGTGCTCTCGCGGGAGATATCGCTTTGAGCCTGGGATCACTTTCCGGACGAGTATTGGGAGACTCGAGAGCCATCGCGAATTATTCATTATATGCGCTGCTGGCCATTGAGTGCTCGGTAATTAATTTTATCCCGGTGCCGGGAACTCCGACACGATGTATCGCGTTACTTGATTTGCAAGTGGATTGCTGTAAGGAAAGTTTGCTCTACTTCGATCGTACTGTAATTATTAATTTAAAAAATATGTGTGCATCGAAAAATATTATTTGAACATCTTGCGGGTAACTCGATAACGACGACCGACAATCCCACGCCCGCCGGAGACGGCATTTATTTTCGCTCGAGGAAGCTCGAGGAAGAATCTGAAAATATCGACTGCGAAACGACGGGTTTTATCCTGCGGGGCGAGAGAACTGCGCGAGTAGGATGCAGCAGGCAGAAACGGCAGGAGGATGCGTCGCGCAACCGCCAGATGGCAAAGGGAATTGCTTCCACTTGGTCCTTGGACTCAGGAGTCTGTAACGCCACTCTCTTTATTTTTTACCGAATAGTCGATCGATACGCGCTCTTAAATTTTTATTCGCCAAGCTTTTTTTTTAGATGTGAATTTGTTATCAATTTTTTTTTTGGCAAAGATGTTGAAAATTTCAAGGAAAAAATAATAATTAAAATCGTTTAACGTCAAACGAGAGGAGCAAACATTGTCCCCGAAGTTCTATTCAAACAATATTATTCGAGTACTGATTAAAAATATGTGATTGAGTCAACTAAATATTCTGACAGAATCGTTCGAATAAATATTCGGTTAGTCGAATAAAATATTAAACTATATCGAGAATCATTTACTGAATACATCAAGAAAATTGTCGAACAAACCGATATTTAAGATATACCGATAAAATATTTATTTCAACATTCCTGACCGAGTTTACTCGATTCGGCTGTATTTTTTTTTAATCATTGAAGCTTCGCTCTAAAAAATCCACCTCACGATTTCCACAATATTTCGAAGAAAAAAATACGTGTGATCGCACGCGTCATTCGTAGGAATTTGATCCCTCGGATACTGCCGATGGATCCCCGAAGGATTTAGCCACCCGCCATCACCCGACCCTCTCCGGGAACGGACGGCAAGAATGCACAGTCGCCATATTACACATCAGGAATTCGGGAGTAGCCCAGAGCTTCATGATCTCTGGTGATTATCGTCGTGCGTATGGGTGTGTAAAAAACACACACACACAATCACGCACACAGTGAAGGGAGAAGAACGAGAGACGAGGCGTCGCGACGCCCGGCGTCGTCTCTCAGGAATGAAGAATGGTTGCTGGTTTAGCAAGAGCCCAGATTTGCTCCACTCGCGGGAGCAATGGCCCTTTCGCTTCGGTTCCTCTTCTTTCCCTTTTTATTTCAGCGCTCGGATCCCTCCCTCTTCTCCGCGTCCACTCTTCGCTTCTCTTCATCTTTATCCTTTTTTTTTTTAAGTTTCTTTTTTTTGTTGGTTTCTCTTCATTCTCTCGTTTGGCAGGTTCTCTGATTCTCTCGCGCTCCCTTCGTTCATATATTCCCTTTACTCGTTACTGCGGCCCACTCGCAGGCCCTCAATTCCTCGCCCCTGATGGACCCCATCGCGGTACTTGTTCGCATCGGTTTTATTCGAAACACCCAAGGGTAACGTCCATCATCCATCGCTGTTTCGGAGTCCGATCGCTTTCTCTTCCCCTCACGGCATTCTCACCATCTCCTCCACCTCCCAACCCTCCTGAATTTTGCACAGCTTTTTTTTTTACATTTACATTCTTCCACTCCTCACTGCCCAGTCTCATGTATTATCTCCGAAATGTACCGAAAGAAATATTCCGTCGTCTCCGATCACGTTGAGACGCTTTACTGCGAAAAAGACTGCGGTCGAAAATCTCATTTTTCCGGCTGAAACGTGAGAATGTCCAAACCAAATTTAAAACGGCAGAAAGTAAAAAATTGGTTGTCTTTTTTCTCCGGAATTTATCACAGTTCAATCTGTCTTTGGTGATTACGCTAATACGATAACGCCTTCCGTGCGTAGAAATCGTTCGGATTAAAAACGTGGATAATAATGCGATTCGCTTCAGCGACTCGTAAAAAAGGAGGTTCTCGCGTTACTGTCGTTCGGCTCTGGATGTTTTCCTACTGGCAGGACTAGAGATCGGGCTCGACGACTCGTTTCTTCATCACGTGTATCTTTGATGACGCTTTGAATGGGGCATCAGTCCCATTTTGGCAAAACGCCTAAACCGCACAGAAACGGAGAACGGCGAACGGGCGAAACTGGCTGAGCTGCTGGACTATTCGCTCAACGACGACGAGGACGAGGACGAGGACGTTGGAGAACGCGTCTGGGACAGCCTCGACTGCCGTAACCGACACGCGCCCCACGGCGAGCCGCACGCCGCGCTTAAAGGCCCTGACTTTTACGATTCTGTTCAAGTGGTCATAAAACCCGAGTTTACTGCCGTCATGATTATCGAGCAAACTGCCTGCCACCTGTCGGAGCCCCCACGACTGGCACATCTCTCTCTCCCGCTCTGAGCAATGACTACCGGGCGGTGCTGTTTCTCCGTTGCGTATACAGGGAGGACACGATCACGGTGAGCTTCCATCCCGCCGCATCCTCCACCTCCGTCCCGTTGACACACACTCGACAAGCCACCTTACCTCCGATTCCGATGGCTAAATAAAACAAACATACGCACAGACGAATTTATGTCCGAGCCATTCGTTTCTATTCAACGATCGTAAAAATCATCTTACGCTCGTACCGTTCCGCTCCCGTCATGAGAGTACACACTCGGCTCCTTCGACAAATTTATGCACGACGGATCTGCTGCCAATGTACTCGATTATCGTGCGATTGATTTTTTTTTTTCTCGCGGAATTACGAATTTATCCCGCGAGATTGGCAATTGTGCTCGAGGCATTTTTGCTTCAGTAACTCAGCTTTATAATTTTTATTTTCATTGGCAGGAGACGAGTCGATTTGGCCTCTGACACACGTGAAGAGATGGTCCTTATCTGGTCGTTGAAAAAAAAAAAAATCCGATACAATCGGAGGATTCAACTTTTCGCACCGTAGCTGCGAACGTTGCAGCTTCCGATGCCGCGAGCATTGAATTTTCGTGGAGTTTTTTTTATCTTTCGGCGAATTATTTTTGAGAAACGATATACGCGTATGTTAAAGACGACGTGACGTGAGACACAGCTTCCTTTTTCGCCGCGTCTCGGCCGAGCAGGTGGATAACACTAAACATTAATAATAGCGAGATGAGAGCTGGCAAAGGGTTGAGGGAGGGAAGCAGAGCGAGATGGAGAACGGCAGCGGGGCATGTACGGCGAGCCAGAGAGGGTCGGGAGAGAGTAAGAGAGAGGCCAGCAAATGGCCAGCCGGCCAGAGAGCAGCTTATGACGGGCATTACTCGGCTCGTTACGGAATAATTTACGAGGTGCGAACCGCGGGGGCGATAATCCAACGACATTTACATCCCAATAAACAGTCCGATACCGGCGGGCACACACGCCACGAGTTCTCCGGAGCCTCTCCCTGAACTCCTCTCACCGTTACGCTCTAGCTCTCTTACTCACACTTTTACGACCTTTTAATTGTACGACCGCCTAATTGGGCAGTAAAGCATAAAGGGTTCCTCCATCTCACTCCCGCTCGTGAAAGCGCTCACGATAAGGCTCAGCCTCCGTCGCCCGGATCTAAAAATCACTCCCGAGCTGGAACGCCAAGACCTATTGGAATCATCACGCGTATCGAAAGCTTCGACGCGCTGTACGGCAAACGCATCGGTTACTGGACGCGGTTGCTTACCGGACGACGAGACCGTAGACTTGGGTTTATTAAGAATGTAACTGTAACACAATAGTAATTACTGTAAAAATTGTATCTACAATAAGTCATTGATGTAGATTCTAAAGATCTGAATAGTCCATTCGTGAATAATCATGTGAACTTGTTTTTGCGTGGATGATTGTCGATTTACGTGTTGACTCTATGAATATACATGTTTTATAGAATAAATCAACAGAATACCTTGTTTTGATTCACGTTGCCGCACAAAAAAAGAATTGGCTTGGGAGCCAAGGAAAAAAAATATTATTTTAATCCTGCTAATTTTTTGCGTGACATGTTATCGCCTATATTCTGTATGGAAATGAAAAAATTTGAAGCCGAGTTGATATACAACTTATCTTTTTTTGCAGACCGAAAATAAATTGCAGTTGAGATATTTTTTTTCGGTGCACGAATTTGTTAAAGTCATCGTTCTCGAAATTTGCGACCGTTCGACCCAGCAGGACGCGCCCAGTCTGAAAATCGAGAACTACCCCATAAATTTTCATAAATAGATTTTATCTAAATGTCGCCACAGTATTTAAAGGGCGACTTTTAAAAATGACAATCTCCAAAATTAAGATTTATAACCGCTATTTGCCAAGAAGATCAATGTATGACAGCAAAAATTGGAGTTCGAAGACAAATGTCTGAAATGTCTAGCTATTGGAACGTTTGTCTTCGTAAGAAGTAATTTTTTTCCGGTATCCGATGTTTCTCCCCGGTATTTCTTCTGAAAAAATGTTTTGAGTTTTAGATAGGCCCGACGTGTTTCATAATTTTTATGAATTTTTCACGCTTCCGCGTTATCGCATGATTCCGGCTGGAGAGTCGCTCTTCGTGTTTACAAGCAGAGCGACCGATGACGTCTTCACGAGAGGATCATTTCTCCACGGTAGCGACTTCTGCTCGCGAAGATTCACTCTTCGGAATCGGCCGCAAGAAAACCGGCTCTAAGAAACATTCTCGCCTGCGCGTTAGCCCGTTTCCATGTGTGTCCGCGTGTGCGAGTGTTCGCGAAGCTTCGAGCGCGGTGCGATAAACTCGTGCCAGAAGCGAGAAGATTCTCTTTTCATTGCCCAATAATCGTTTGAAAACGAGTATAACTCCGTCTTGGCGTATTCCAGCGGCTCATCGGTTGTATCATCGCCACCGACCGGTTGGCCGAACGATATTTCCACAGGTATCCCAGATCTCTCACGCCTTTTAAACCCCCTTTTTTTTCTACCGTGCGTAAACACCTCACCTTCGCTTACTACCAATTTACTTGTAAAATAAAAATCCCCGAGCAGTTTTCATCCGATAAAAGTTTCGCAGCAGATATCAAGATTACCGAGATTGCGGAAAGCGTAGCGTGGGTGTTCGAGACACCGTGGAGGGAAAAGTGAGTTCCGCACCGAGGAAAGCTAAAGCTCGAACGACGTGGAGAACGGCCTCTCCGCCGCGGATGGGCCAATAATCGTTTCGCAACGAGTAGCAGCAAAACCCTCGGAGAACCTCGCACTTTGAGAGTCCGAATGGATGTGCCAGGTTCGGGTTCGGCGTTTCTCCGAGAGGTGGCGTTGCATTGGTAACCCCGAGAGGCACATCGGGAGGGCTGGCGAGACGCCGCAGCTTTTCGTTGCTCCGTGCTCGGCGACGTAGCGCACTCGCGAGCGTTGCTCTCTCGGCTCGGGGCGCGCGCGAGCGGAGAGTCGCGCTCGGCGGCGGCACGCGCGCTCCGCGAGCGCCGAGCGCGCAACGGCGAGCCTCCGCGGCGCGAACGAGCGGCCGGAGAGAGCGCGTAGCGATCTCGCCACTCGAAATATTTCCATCATGGTGGGGGAAATCGTGGGCGGTCCTTGAAGTTCCATGGGCGTCGTTCCGTCGTGGAACTACTTTCGCGGAGCGTAGCGGAGTCCCGCGGGGCCGCTGCGCGCTCGTGACGAATTCAATTCTGATTGGTCCTTAAGCATAACCCTCCATTCCCCACCCTTCCGCCGCGTTGCTCCGGTTCTTCCCCTACGAAACCTCGCTGTCTCTCTCCCCCCGTCTCGCCGTCCCACCACGAGACTTTTCCGCGACTATTACACACGCCATCTCCGTCACTCCCGACGGCGGCTTTTCATCTCTCGATACAGGAGAGCCGGAGCTCTCAACCCCCGTTAATTTTTAGCGAGCATCCCCGTATCCTCGAATCTCTCGCGGTTCCCTCCCGGTCTCGCGGCAGCCGAAAGGATCTCCCAGGACTCGGAGCAGCGGCGAGGGACGATCTCCGGCCGAAGTTAATCCGGGCGGCACGTTCGTCGGGTTTACCGAAAGCCTCGACAGGGGGCCCTCGCGGGACTTTCGGAGCGAAGTTTCGAGCCGACGGAGAGAGGGAGATCGCCGGACTCGCGAGCGCGGTTCTCTCTTTATCCTTGTCTCTCTCTCTCTCTCTCTCTCTCACGATCGTCCTGTCGACTCCGTGGAGAAAGAGGGGGCGATCGAGGGAAAGCTCGAGCGAGTGAAACGGGGGAACGCACACGTTCGGCGGCTCACGAACGAGGGTGGGAGCGAGCGAGACGCGCTCCGCGCGCTCCTCGGCGGTGCGACGGGATACGACGACGTTTTGGTGGAGGAGCGAAGGCGAAAGAACGATGGACTGGCGGAGAGGGGCTCGAGGCGAGAGTGACCGTGTGCGCGAGAGAGAACGGAGCGGAGTAGAGTTTTAGTAAGAGACCGAAACACAGAGAGGTTGGTTATCGCCGGTGGAGGGAGAAACCTCGCGGGCCACGTGAGTCGAACAGAGAGATCAGTAATCGTGCGCGCCTCGTCCGCACACATCGCGCGAGCACTTCTCGCTCTCTCGCAAAGGAAGAGCCCGTGGCTCTACGGACGGCGCGAACTCTCGCGAGCGAGCGAGAGGGAGGGAGAAACCGCGCGCGTGAGAGCGCGCGCGCGAGCGCGCGAGCAGGCGATATATCGGGCCGCGGACGGGAGTGGGAGCGAGAGAGATAATCGGGGACGGGAGTGCACGAGCGAGGGGGGAAAACACGGGCGAGCTTTGCGGGCCGCGGGAGAGCGACTGAGAGAAGAAGGTGAGAGACAGTCGAGAGACGAACGGCGGTACAGAGCGGACGGTGTACACGGGGCGCGAGAAAAGCAGTAGTGTGCCGTGGACCACCGCACTGGCATACCGTGGCTCGTTACGATCCCCTTCGGGTACTTCTGTCCGATAGCCCGTCATCGTCCTATCGTCATATCCACGAGAGTGCTAGTGCAGTGAAGACCTTAACCGATCGAGACCGCTCCCGCACCGGGAGTGAGAGATATTTTACAAAAAAAAAAATATATATATATATATATATTAATAATAATAATAATTATTATTATTATTACAACCGTAATAATAAAAAATAAAACGACTCGTCGAGTCTCGCGTCTGGGAGAGACGGAGGGACTGTTCCAAGATCGACGATCGACGCGATGCAATAAGGATAAATCCTTGTCGGCGAGGAGGAACGAAAATAAGAGGCGACGACGACGAGTAATCGATTGAGATTTGTTTTTTGTTTTTTGTTTTTTTTTTTTCTTTGGGACAGTGAACACTTTTCGTCGCGGCAGTTCGAGAGTGGTGCAGGTTTATTAATTTTTTTGTTTTTTTTTTTGACGCTCGAAGTGTTATACCGAGGAGGGTGGTTGCGAGATCGTCGTCGTCCGCAGGTGAGGACAAAGTCGCGTGCCGGCCGGAGTCCGTGCGCGCGGGACAACACCGAGACCGCGACACCTCGGGAGGTTAACCCGGCATCGCGGCTCAACGGAAGCTCGGCGAGAAACTGCCGGTTACTACCTTGCAAATTTTACGAGCCCCGGACCGGCCTGGACCATTGCACCGGGGACTTTTTATTGCACCGTTAAAAGGCTTTAACGACTGTCGTCGCGATCTCTCGGGATTCGGAAACCGCGGTCAAGCGGTTCGCGGTCGTTAGGCGACCGGTCGAGCATTATTACCGACCGAACGGCGAGAGCAGACGAGAAAGTCGCCGAAGTGTGTTCGGACGCCGGGAGGAAAGGGAACGAGAAGGGAAACCGGGGATAAAAAGGAGATACCATAAAATCGCTTCGTCATGAGCAGCCTCGTAAGTTCGAGTCAGGATCCGGTCTGTTGACAGCAGTAGTCCCAAGTGCGGGAAAACCGCCAGGCGTCATCGGTCAGCCGATGATCTTCGAACTTGCACCACCGATCCTCCGACACTTCCGGTTCTGAAAAAAAAAAAAAAAAAAAAACTAACAACCATTGACTCAGCACGAATTACAAAAACAAAAAAATAAAAAAATCGCTAGTAAAAAAAAAGTCTTCGGTAAAAGAGGAGGGAGAAGAGAGGATCGACGACCTCTCTCTCTCTCTCTCTCTCTCTCTCTCTCTCTCTCTGTCTCTCTCTTTCTCTCGATCGCTCTCTCCCCATCGAGGGTCGAGGGCTCGCGTGGTGTCGCGTGGACCGCAGTCAGAGTTCGAGCTTCTCGAGGAGAAGGGTCCCGGGACCGTAGAGACACGCGGTGACCGCGGGAACACGATTCACGCTCTGACGTTTAACTTTCAAACTCAAAACCATCGTCGTCCCATCGAATCACGATAGATTCTTGCCGATAATTTATGAAAAATAAAAAATAAAAAATAAAAATCGAAGAAAAAAAATCGTAGAGATAGCTCAATTTTTTTCCGAGTGATTGTTTGAGTGCAAAGTGTTTCCAAGATACCCGGAATAACGATGAACTCGTACTTTGAGCAGAGCGGTGGCTTCTACGGGAGTCACCATCACCAGACCGGTGCAGCGGGCCAGCACCACGATCCCGCAACGGCAGCGGCCTATCGAAGCTTTCCCCTCGGTCTCGGTATGTCGCCTTACGCCTCGACCCAGCACCATCATCACACATCGAGCAGTCTCGGTATTCATCCGGGCGGCGGTACCAACACGAGACCGCCTCAAGACTCGCCGTACGACGCGAGTGTCGCGACAGCGTGCAAATTGTATTCGTCGACCCCCGAGGCGACCGGACACACGACGTCCTCGTACTCGAGTACCGGTAGCAAAGACTGCAAACAGCAGGAGCAAGCCGCAGCAGCGGCCGCAGCGGCGCATCAGAACGGTTACGCGGCGGTTATGGCCGCGGCCGCTGTCAAGGACGTTTGGCAGAGCGCGACCTCGGGGTCGAACGGACAGAGCAACCCGGTCGTACGGCCGTCAGCGTGCACGCCCGAAGGCACGAGGGTCGGTAGCTACGGCGGCCTCGTGGGCGGCGATCCAGCCTCGAGTCCCGGCAACAACGGATCCTCGAGGTCCCTCACGTCCTCGTGGAACACCTGCAGCTTGAACTCGAGCGCTAGCCAACCGGTTGCCTCACAACTGCACCAACAACCCACCGCCAACCATACCTTCTACCCCTGGATGGCCATTGCAGGTGAGTCGCGCGTAAACCATTATTCATGCATCGATGTACTTTTTTTTACTGAATTTTTTTTTTTTGGTATCAACATTTTTATATTGTCCGTGGGAGAAATTTATTTGTGTATCGAATCGACGAACGATCGTCGTGATTGCCGGAACGAAACATCATCGACGCGAGGGTTGTGGAGAGGGAAATCGCGCGAGGCGGAGGAGAGACGGAGAGGATATGAGAAAAATGGAGAACGAGCGATGAAGCGGACCGGGGAGTTAAACACCGAGCACGTGGTCAGACTGGGCCGCGGGCGATCGGGATCCAGTTTACGAAGTTTATATCGCGGCTTAGACGATCGAAGCGAGGTCCACTTCGGGACCGCGACCTTCGGCTTGCCACTTCGCTCCGGAGACCATGGAAGTTTGACTAGTCGGCTTTACTGAGTCGGGTCTCTCGGGAGAATCTTCTTCTTTCTATTTTCCTCGATTCACAGATTCAACCGATCGAAATACGACACATCCGTCAGACTACCGGTGCGCGATGCCCGCGCGGAAGATTTATAACGAATTTATCGTACTCGCGGGGGATGCGCGCGAGCGTCCAGGTACTGAAAAATATCCCATCGCCACCTACAAATACGCGAGAACGTACGACCATACAAATACACGCGTGTATGCATAAAACATGTACGGATAGTTTGTACAAGCTTCAAAATCGAATGGACTGGACAAACTCTCGCGGGAACGAATGTGGAGCGCGAAATGGCAATAACTAACATGGACGTGGAAAAGCGAAAAGCGCCGAACGAGCAGTCGATTCGTTGAGGGTGATAGAGAGACCGGCCAGCCGTTCGGACTGTCGCGTAACTCCGGGATTTCTATTGTCCTCGTAATTCGCAGGGTTCCGGAAAAATAATGGCAAAATCAAAAGGACCGAAAAGATCGAGAATCATCGAGAGAAAAAAAAGTCTATCGAAGAACAATCCGAAAATGTTTCACATCGTAATTTTCCGTGTCAGCAGACTCACCCGAATTTTTACAGAGAAAGTTGTGTCTCTCATGGACAACCAATAAATCCAAACATCTGCCTCGGGTCAATTTTCACCTCGGCAAAAATCGCTCTTTAATATCTCCATCTCGTTGGTTTCGTTCGCTTCCCCTTCGCTCATTGACCACGAGATCTCGGCAATAACGGAGGTATAATAAATAAATAAATACGAGCTCTCTCGGGGTCACGCCTTTTCGTGTTCGTACAACCCTCGCGTGCCCGAGCTCCTTCACCTTACCCCTTACTCCCTCTTTCTCTCCGTTTGCGCCGCGAATCGCGCCAACTCCCCGAGAGTAATGTACGTGCCTTGTATCGTGGCATACAGTGGTACCTGGCAAACACGTGGATATACCGAAGGGAGCACGACGAAAGATAGGGTTGCACGCGAGGTTGGACCGAGCAGAAGGAACGGTCGGTGCGCCGCTCCTCGTGTCCGTGTTATACGCGCCCCGTTCGTTAAAACAGCCCCTTTCCCCGTGAATACAAGAAACGCGTATCAACGTCCCATACCGCTTCGCGTTTCACAACCGGCACCGGGAGAGGGAAGAGAGAATGGAGTCAAGTGCGTGTAAAATCGTCGGGTACACTGGATATAATGGGGGAGCGTGAGCTCGTATCCAGAATGATCGGGGGCGAGAGCGAGATGTTCGAGTGCTTTTAGTCGCGTCGTGTCGCGCCCTGCGTGGTGCCTCGATCTCTCCCTCCGGAACACCCGGATTCCGGTAGTCAGCTGTTTTAATCGTCTTCTCCGTCACACTCGTTGCCAGCGAAGATCCTTCGTGGTTTGTCCCATAAACGAGCGTCTGACGAGCGGCTGTGTGGGAAAACTCTTTGAAACGATAAACGTAAAATGTATCTTTTATGTCGGAGACCGTCCAGACTCACGGGTAGGCAGTTTTGCAGATTCGAGAAAACATTGTTTCAATAATTTTTTTCTTACGCACGCGGATTTTCGAGAGATTAAATATCGAAGTACCAGAGGAAATTTCGAAACGTTTTTTTTGACGTTCATTGTCCACGCCGGTTGCGATAATTCTTGTGTCCACAAATGTCCACAATTTTTTTAAATTTAACGGAATTAATAAAAGAATCGCGGACGTTTATGGATTTCAAAAACGCTAATACCTACTTTATGGTGTATTTTATTGTGCAATAAAAATTCATTTGCAGGCTGCCATAAAAAAATTATTTCATTTCTTACAATTCTATACAATTTCTAAATATGGCAAAAGTATCGAGGTATAATACTCTCATTAACATATTACTTTTTCGTTTACGTTATTTTTACGAAGAGTCCAGTCTCGCAGCTATTTCCTCCCTTTCCCTTCCGTCCTTGGCACACTTCTTCGTGATAAAAAAAAATGAGTTAACTTAACTGCTCAATAATCCATTGACAGATCAATAAAAGCTGTCACGCATCTTTATCTTCCCATCGAATTAATTGGTCAATTCACTTGGCGAACTCGCCGATCCTGAAATAAGTTCGTACAATCTCCATCGATCTATCTTTTTCTCCCGGAGATTATTGATTAATTTATTCATTCAACGAGCGGGAAGTTTCTACGAGCGGCAAAACGGAGCTTGCACACTCGAAGATGGAAACAGGTTCCCCGTACTTACACGGATCCCGAGACAGAGAGCATTGACTCATTTAGCCGTGGCTACGATTGCATCCCGCGTGGAGCGGTGTTAGTTAATTCCTCGTCTTTCTTCGTTGGTCCGGGGAGAGAGTCGAGAAGAGAGCTCTCCCCGATGCCGCGAGGCACGCGATATTATCGCTGTTTAGTCATTTCTTCGATACGCCGTTCCCGCGCGGTCCTCTCCGGCCTGTCGGTACATCCGATCGGCCGTTAATCGCGTACACAACGCGTCGAAACTTATGTACAACCGGTGCACATGTTGGTAGCGCGAACACAGTCATGTACGTACAACCTCACGAGTACCAATACAGCAGTCGTACAAGTCGCCGGTCCCGCTAGTGTCGATTCGACATAGTTCGGAGATCGCGAGACAGAGTGTTATCCCACCGATATCGATACTCCGTGTTAATCGCGGCCATTAAACACGATACGAAAGTGCATTTTAAAACCCACGCGTTCATAATCGTGACCGTAATGTCAATGTTGGACGCGCGCGATTTTAATGAGTCTCGAGTTTACCACGCTTCGACGAATATTTGCAATGCACTCTTGTATAATGGTATGCTTGACACTCGTGTCCATTCGTGGGTGCAATAAATCTTAGACCGCGCGAGAGCTGCAACGCTCGCGCGGAAAACCCGTCGACGGTTTATCGACACGAGGAAGGGGAACTTTTATCCATGCTATCTTTCGTCGGCAGTGATTAATTAACTGGATTCCGATCAACGCGAAACGATCGCCGGTTTCTCGGTCGGTAATGCTTGAGAGCTTTCGCCCCGGACTCCATTCGGTACGTACTCCGGAACAGGCGATACAATTGTCGTCGAAGTTCTTACCCGACCCTCGCCCGCGGAGACAGACACAATGTGCTTTCTCTCCGCAAACTTCGAAGCCAGATCACTTTCACCGATTTGGGATACCCGTCGACTTTCCCGCAGATGCGACCGTGCGTATTTATGGGTCTCCTCATTGAGGGGTTGGACGGGCGGACCGGTCTATAGGGTAATTAGAGGGCTCGGGGGTGAGAGAGAATCGAGCGCGCTCGCACCGGAACGGTGCTCCGGGTGGAGCCCCGCTATCTCGGTGTCCCGCTGATTTTTTACGTCGTCCTAACGCCTCTCCGCATTTTTTTTCTCGTTCACCGGTACTTCCTTGAGAAACTAAAGTGCCCCGTTACATGTCCGCCTGTAAATACCTCTTTAAAAGGACATTAAAAAAAACCGAAATGAAAAAATGTCGCGATAAAACCGGACAAGCGATAATACGGTTCGGGCATGTTCGAGTTTATTTAAGTGACTCGTTCGTTGTACTTGGATGTACATGTCGCAGATGTTAAACGGAAGATATTTCATTTAAGATTTTCTTGTTTTTTTTTTCATAAATACGTAAATAATTTTTAAAGTATATTTATTTTGTTAAATCAGGATAAAAAACTAGTCTAACGTAATTAATGCTTATGCCGTCGAAATTAATAGCAAATGTGTGAAATTCAAAAATTATCTACATTACTTACATTAATTCAATACGAATATACTTTTTTGCAAAATAAAAATACCAACTATTCAAATTACAAATCTCTCACCAAAAATGTACAAAAATTTGTGATTAGAAATAAAAATTTTACCGTAAAATTGCAACGCACAAGTATTTAAAATTTCAGAAAGAATTGTGTGTAGTAAAAAAAGCTGTAATTAATTTTTGCAGTATCTTCACAGTGTAAAATTAATGAAGTGTTTCGAAGCGCTACGGTATTGCTAAATTGAAAAAATCAAGGAACCAGACAAAAAAGGAAAAGTCCCGCGCAAATTCCACGTGGCGGGATATCTTTTGGAGTACGCAGCATGCACTACGGGCAGAAGCGTACAGAGTACATAATACACTTGTGTAGTGCACCTCCGGTATATACGTAGCGTTCCCTACTCCACGCGACGTTTGCAGTAGGTGTTACGTACCTCGGGGAGTAACCTCGTTCAATATAAACCAGCTACGAACAGCCACTGTAACCGTAACGCTGACGTTTACGACGACGAAATCGCGGCTCGGGTCGTTTACTCCCACCCTCGGAATCGCCTCGCCTTTCCCAACTCTACGACTCTTCGCTTTCTCTCTCGTTCCCGTGTTTCCTCTCGCACTCGTCGTCCACGGCGGACGATCGGTCGGTACGGCGAAACTCTGCCAGAACGGGACGATACCGACACGGCGCTCGTAGTACGAGAGCGTCCCGATTTCCGAGGGGCGGTCAGAGTTCGCATCGTCAATTGCGAACGATCGTCAGGATCGTTTATCCGCGCAGATCATTCAGCTCGAACGATTAAACGAAGCGCATCTTTTTCTTTCGCCAATCACGCCGATTATTTATCTAATCGTCTAATTTGCAATTCAACGTCCATCGCCATCAATAATTCATAGAGACGATTTCTTAATTGAAGGTTGATGGAAAACCGCGAGTCTCGAGCAACTCCAAACGAGGTTGCCGTTTAATTTTGCGACAAAAAAAAAAATATGTTTATCATGCGGATTGATGGTTCGACGATAATTGTTTGCCCCGTCAATGGCTGAAACTCGAAACGCGTACTTCCTCTGCCGTATCATTATCGCTCAAAGTCGGCGAGGGTGCCCATAAAGAGAATTACCTCGGTTACGCTCAAGCGGTGCGAGCGCGCGCGTCCGCGGACGCCACGCTTATCTTAATTACCTGCTGTACAGATACAGGCTATGTCTGCGCGCAGAACCATTTCGCCAACTGTCAGTGCTCATCGAGGCTTCCGGTTGGCATTTTTTTTTATTTACCCGTGGAACCGCCTCGCTCGTTCCGATTGACTATCTACACCACGCGGTGTCCATTTATCGTGCATGCTTAGGTAATCTGACCGGTGATTCTTCACTTTTCCTTGGAATATTGATGCGCGTTTAGAGCACAAAGTTGGCGAGTACCGATGTTGAAATTGTACAAACGACGAGTCGCTAATTTGTTCCTCGTAACGACTCGACGAATTTTTTTTTTTTTTTTTTTTTATTTTTTATATCTATTATTATTCATACGAATCCTGAATAGTTGGTATCACACGTGCGAGCTCGCGTCGAATGTAGGCGTGCGTGTTCCGCTGAATTTGATCGAGTGGCTCTGCCTCTGGGCCATAGGTGCAGATATATCGTGGAAGAATGAGAAGAGGTGAGACATACGGCTTGGGAGAAATGCGGGACAGAGAGAGGGCGAGAAAGAGTGGCGGCGAGGCAGAGGAGCACAACATAGCAATGGCCCCGACCTAAAGAGGCAGCCCCGGAGTGGGTGCGCTCGCGCACACACCGCGCTATATCCCTGCTGGAGTATCCCAAGGCTCTCTCGCTTCCATGTGTTACGCTCGCGCGCTCGGTTGCCCGGATGGAGGATGACGTACGAGCCGCTCCGTATGACTTACTACGCCCTTTTCCCTTCTCTCCACGCCCGCGCCTACTGCACGTCCAAAAAACATACGGTACTCTTCCAAAAAATGAACGTATCCCAAGTCCACCGAATCGTAAAAAAAAAAAAAAATTAAAAATGCCTCAAACACGAGTACAGAAAATCGTAACAAAATATAATATTAATATCAAATAATAAAATAATGAATATAATATTAAATAATAATATTACTGATAGTAATAATAATAATGATAGTTAGAACAATAAATCAAATAATAATATTAATATTTTAAAAGACATGAAAGCTGAAAAAAATGGTGCTCGAGTTTTTGATCTTGAAAAATTTTGTCCCGTCGTTAAACGATTGTCCCATGACGGGAGTTGGTGCCGAATTATTTGATTTGTGAAATGTCGACGAGTTTGAAATTCCTACGTTCAGCGTGGCACAGAATTATATGATTCGCGGACGTTGTATACATATATATATATGGACCAGAATGGTGTAGCGGGACAATAAAAGCGCGAACTCGGTGTGTTTTAAACGAGCGGGAAAAGAGGCGCGCGCGTAACGCGGTACCCGAGAGAGCCTCGTCCACTCACTGATCGCGCACGGGCCACTCTTTCCCCCGTAGTATTATTTCTCTGTTCCTACGTTCCCATCTCGCTTCAACGTTTAGCTCATTCCCATAGTTTCGACTCCGTCTCGTCGTGTACGCTTGTTTCAGTGCATTCGTGTCTGTGTGTGTTGCGCGCAACGCCCGGCTGCGGTGCAACGTTCCCTCGGTTTGATGAACGAGCTGTTCGCATGTACGGCACCGAGGTAGCCTCTCGGGTTATACACGACTCCGCGGCTCGTTCGCTATCTCGCCGTTTTGCAAATTTCATGCGGCAAAGAGTTATGTCTCGTCCGCGCTGAGCTCTTCGTACGCTGCACATACACACACACACATACACATGCACCGTCTCTCTTCCGCTCTCCCGATCTTTCTCTCATTCCGTCCATGTCTGTTCTGCAACGTCGCGCGAGACATTACCGTACAAACACACAAACAGCGAGATCCATTCGCCACCACGAAGAGCGCGTTCTGTCGTCGGCGACTCCTATCAATTAAGCCTGCGCTATCAATTAACTCGTAGCTCTCGGCCAAGGGAAAGACTCTTCGCCCTGTACGCGCCACGAAATGCACGCATCTCTGAGTATTCTCCTCGGTTATAAAAATCATTTTTTTTTTAACTAATCGAGATTTTTTGCTGCAAAAATTAATCCGCCGACGCTTTGGTGATTTTTCGATGTTTCAGCTGAGATTATGCTGTATCTGAAATGCTGTCGTACGCCGTGTTACATCGATTCTTCTCGTAGTTGAAGTAACATTATACCGGAAATACATCACTTTCGTTCGGAAATATCATTTTCCGTCCGGAAATGACGTATTACCGATTCGCTCTGAAATGTTCATCCGTATCGTGTCCGCTTAAACGGAGTCTCGAATTACAATTTTTTTTTTCAATTACCGCCATTGTTGTGCGATGGGATTCGCGGTCGTTTTTCGCCGAACAATTCTTCGCGGCTCGCGAGGCTCAACGTCCCGCCGGCAGCCCGTATTCAATTAATACGCCCCGATGCAATCGCCAAGGCACTCGTTTCACGTACACACACGTGTTTATCCGCGAACTCACACAGTCCCGAATCGCGCCACGCATGTTAAAACTACAGGATAGATTTCGTCGGCGACTCGTCGAGGAACTCGCTCGTAACTCGTGTCGGTACCATAAGTTTTTCTTCGGGCCACGCGAGAGAGAAACGCGGCGTTCCCTCGCGATCGGCCGGGTCAGGCCGAAGCCTGTGTGCGGAAGACGCGCGTCTGCAGCTCGCGATGGCGCGGCCATTACGCCCAACACCTGCCGCCCCGGTACTTTTGCGTGCGACCTGGCCACAGTGCTCGAGTCCGCACTCAGCCCTGTCCCAGTTCTCCCCTCCCTGCCGAACCTCCACTTCTTCTTCCGTCTTCCTCGACGAATTCCAGGCTTCCACCTTGTCGCCCATCCGCGAAAGCCGCCCAGAAACTTTGCGCTCAACCGGCAGTTCCGGGGCGAGTGCAAAGCCGACGGTCCTCTCTCACGATGCGTGCTCCGCGAGGAGTAGACACGGCACGCTCGATGCATTACGGAAAAGATCGACGGCCTCGAAGACGAGCAGTGGTAGCGGCGTGAGCATCATATTTGCTATAGGTGGCTGCCTCCGTACGGAGCAAAATATCTCTCCCATGGCTTCCCGATCGGATAAATCGTTGGCCGGCATGCTGTGCCGCCGCCGCGTTGTACATCGATCTTGCCCGAGGCTTCGGTATGTACTCATCCTCTCTCTCAGGATGTCCAGGCCACTTCGACATCGGGACGAAAGACGTTAAGTTGGAAGCTGGCGCGCGGCACGTTGGAGTAAAGACCTGCTACCTTAAAAACGGTTACGCTTTACTCTCCGAACGCGGAGGAGAGCTTCGGAAAGGGAGAGAGAGAGTGAGGAACCGGGGTGTAAGCTATACATACCTGGTCGTCGAGTCAGCGCCGGGGTAATTTACCTGCCGCGCAAACCTCTTCGCTTCTCTATTTGCTAAATCTTTTTACCCTTTGGCCCTTTGGCCCAACCACGACGTGCTTCGAGCCATCCGTTGCAGCCTTTCAGGAGTCGTGTTTGAAGACGGTTGCTGTTGATGCCAAAGTGTCGAGATAATCACGAGGAAGCCTTTCAAAACGACAGGTACATCATCGGCTTAGGGTTTACCGTTTGCTGGAGAAATGAGGATCGTCGACGGATTGCGGGATACCGACGTTGGCAAAATGATTTATATCTAAATACCTCTTAAATTATTGGTAAACATTTTTGAGGGCTCTGTGAACACTTGAAAAATTATTTCGTTAAATTGAAATGAGAAGTTTCGCAAAAATAATTTTGTTAAACAAGGAACGAACGCTACACTTGAGGTTTCAATTACATATCTAAATTTCTTCTTTCATTTTCCCTGTCATTAGTGACCTTAGTTTTGTACGTTTGTTTGTTAAATGAAAAACCGAATGGTGGAATCAGAAAAATATCGTACAAAAAATCGCGAACCTTTCTGGATGAATATATCATGAGTTGTGAAAAGTATAAAATTTTTTTTGTTCAAATCGATACGAGTTCCGCTCGATCGATCTCAGTATGATCATTGAGTGAGATAATCCATGGGTGTGAGAACCTTGTCGTAAAAATCAACAGGTCGTAAAGTGAAAAAAAAAAGGGGACTTGTTTGGGAGCGTAAACGCGGTTACTGGACTCTGTCTCGAACGCACATCACGGGCATTAATTTCGCACCCGACGACTTCGTGGCTCTTCATCGCGACGCGTAAGAGTGAAAATCCCGAAGCCATTTCACTGTACTGTATCTCGCGCATATACAACTCGGGGACCGCGCGAGTGAGAATTACGCATTCATCACGCGGGGCCCCACGCCACGTTCGTTTTATCGATATGCGTTCGAGAGAGCGAGAAAATGCGGGAACGAGTGAGAGAGCATAGGCACATAGTCGTATCACATACACACACGTGGTAGACCCGGTGGTCGCTCTCTCGTATTGTGCCAGAGCGATTAAGCGCCTCGTTTGACGTGCGCGCGCGCGTAACTCTCGTAAACTCTGTTCCTCGATGGAG
Source organism: Listrodromus nycthemerus (assembly GCA_963978505.1). Lineage (NCBI taxonomy): Eukaryota > Metazoa > Arthropoda > Insecta > Hymenoptera > Ichneumonidae > Listrodromus > Listrodromus nycthemerus. The sequence goes on along the minus strand of OZ021683.1, from coordinate 15,830,677 downwards.
TCCCCGACCGTGTATTCACGATTCTCGATTCTACGGAGTGTATCGCAGTACGGCGAATCGAGAATCCAACGAGCGAGAATATCGGAAATTGATGAAGAAATGAAAATCTCATTTGAAGCGTCGATTAGAATTATCTGATTGAGGGAATTTTGGAACAGAAAAAAAAATCATGCGGACCGATCATCACAAAATTAACATTTATTTTCAATAAATTTTATCAAACGAATATTATTGCTATGGATTTAAAATTTAGTTGCGAGGCACTTGCAGAAAAAAATTGTTCAAGTACAAACCAAACGTTTATTAAATTATGCGATGCTGAAATCCGTGAAACCATAAACGATAATCACACCGGAAAAAAATTGCTTGCGTGCTTCCCAAGAAAAAACTTTTATTTTGATTCTACTTGTTAGTAGAATTGAAACAACAATTTTTTTTTACAACCCGCAAGCGACGCACAGTTGAGTGATTGGTGTTTTTTTCTGTCCATGCGAAGTATACCGGGCTAGTCATTAGCGCTTATGTAATACACATGTAACACTCATAACGCTCGACCGGAATGACGAATTAAAGGAGAGCATATGAATATAAGTATACGGAGTGGACGGAGCTGAATATTAGAATGTCCAGTCTGATAAGCATGAACGTTAGACATAGCGAACGATACAATCGAGAAAAGCTGAATAGAATAGCTGAAATCGTCGATAAAGTAAACGATTTTATAGGAATACGATTCATTAAAATTATTTGATATTCGAAAGAAAAAAAAATTGAAATTCCCGCGTAATCCTCTTAGGAGGTCAAACAAAGGTTCGCCGCTCGAGAGATCTGAGTTACGACCCGGAGAGTTCTTTCGTGCCTCCTCCGAATCTCCCTCCTTCCGTATATTCGTTATGACAAAGTACAAACGAACGACATGTTTATCGTGAGACAACGACGCGATATTAGGCAGGCGTTAACGGACATTACGAGCTGCCGTTGGCCGCGGCGTGTGTCGACAAACGTCGGGCCAGTGTCGACGTCGATGGGCGCATACTGGGTGCGTTGGGTTTGCTGAGGCCACAAAGCGGCAGCAACGCCGTGCTCGAACGTTGCGCCATTAGCCAAAGCAATTTACGAGAGGCGGCTCGCGCGATAGCGTTTATGCTGTTGCTCGCAGTCCGTGCTCTCTGGCAAGGGTCCTCTCCGCTTCTTCAGCACCGGCATTCTCTTCGCTTTGCTCTTTCTTCCTCTTCATCGGACTCATTCGCGTTCGCTTTTTCACGGGTGAAAGAAAAAAACGAAAAATCGGCAGTTTCGGAGCGAGCCAGGAAGCCACAGGATACGCGAGGCGAACACGCGGAAATCAGATTCCCTCCGATTATTCTCCGCGGGATTGTCCGGGGCTCCAAGATGTACTTCGTCCGGGTCGGAGATTCTCGATCGCGGATTGAAAATAATGAATATCATTAGTAGGATGATAACCCAGCGCGGAATCCGCGTTCTCTGGCAGGTCGAACGCTTCCGTAATGTACGGCTCGATTTCCATCGATGCACCCATGCCTGCCAATGCTCTTTCGCGTCGTCGATAACGGGCAAGATAAATCCACAGGTCATTGAATGTTGTTCACCGAAGTGATCGGCATCCCGCACTGTGCGTACGCGCGTTGGATTGTGAGAAAATAATCGAGAATTCCGTGTGTGTGCATGCAGATACAGCAGGTAAAAATGCGTCGGTCCCGGTGAAATTGGCAAAATGGCATTGATAATGATACACCTCGCAGAGTTCTCTGCAAGGAACGCCAGAAGCGAGTACAGAGCTGGCTCGTCATTAAAAGGCACCCGAGGTTGCGCCACGAGCGGAGAGGTTTCGAGAGTTCCGATTGCTCCCTCGGGAACAGGTTTTTCCTAAGGTACGCCAGTATGTGAGGCTGCGCTGCTCGAAAGCTCCAATAGTAAGTGTCGCGTCTCTGTTATACCGACTGATTATTCAAACATATCGATGAGAACGGACGGTGTGATGAGATCGATAATCTATTCCGGAAATGAGTCGATGGGACGAGTCTCGGGTTTTAGATTTGCAATTTAATCGTCTATGAATAAACTTGTCGACGTGAACCGCAAGATTTACGGCTAGTCTGCAGCTGATTCGATCGGCACGTCCGATCTCTTGCATCATCGTGCGTCTCTGTGCTCGGATGCATGCAGCGTGTTTAGCATTATGTCAGCAAAGTCCACACGGACGAGTCGCGTGGCCGTAACGACGATCAATCGGCGCTAATCTCGACGCATTTGCCGCAATTGAATCGTCGATAAGTCATCGACCTGGTCCACGGACGTCCCGAGACTCGTCGTCGAGGATGCGAGGAAAAAAAGTTGAGAATTAAAAAATATCGCCGACGATGTACGAAGGTCCGGCGATGTGCGCAATGCCCTACCTGACCGTGACAGTCGAGGCAAAACGTTTATTAGCATAGTATCATTGCCAAGGCCCGGCAAGAGAGTCTCTCCGTTACACTTGCACCTCGGGCAATTCGGCAATAAATCCTTGAGGGAACGTGAGTATTTCGAGGTCGACGGGCACACCGGGAGGAGCAGAACGGGGGACAAGGAAGAAACGATACAGAAGGAAGTGGAAGCATCGGATGAGCTCGTAATTCGACTCGTCGAGACCCACACACCCGGGGCAATAAAAACCACCTTGGTACGTTTTCACGGGAGGCACGTTCGGTTCGGTGTTCGGTCATCGAGTTCAGCTCTTCGGCGCGCTTCCTAAGTCCACTTGTTCACGGGACAGCGAAGTCCGCTGTAGCTCGCCTTGCATATTTACCGCTAGGCGCTAAGCCACACGCCCAAATCCTACGCTGGACCTCTCGCTCGCTTCCTCTCCCAACCGGAGCCAATAAACGTTTTATGACCACCGACGACTCTCGCGCTTTACCGTTAGATTTCCCTTTTTTTCCTTCCTTTTTTTTTAGCGGTGTAAAACGTCGTAAAATCGGCGAGACCGACAACGGGGACCCGACGAAACTTTCGAGGGGGCGACAATAGAAAACGGAATAACTGTTACTCTCAGCCTCTGCCATAGCCATCCACGTTATATGACCGCCGACTTAACTATACCTTATATAATACCGTGGAGAGGAATCCCTCGCGTCCGTCGAAGTCTCTTTTAAGACCCCCGGGCAAAAGACTTGGACCTCCTCTCGTTCCTCTTCTCTCACACCGAACTTTATCCTCGTCGATCACAGAGGCCAGTCTCGGTTTCGGTCAGTCCGGAAGAAACCACCGAGGTGCTCCGATCGCGGCGATCAAAAGCGCTTTTTTTCATCCGCGCAGTGTCCGTTTTTATCGGGATCGATGAGTCCACCGCGATCGCGTCCGATTCCCATGCAACCGGGAATTCCCGTCGAGTGGGAACGGAAACTTTTATTCTCTTCGCTCGGGATCGCGAATCCTTCCGCGTCAAATCCGTCGAGGCTATAATTTCTCGTTCGATCCTTCGTTCCATCGACGATAACATCGTGAAGATAATTCAATCTGTGTTTCGCGCGAGGGCGAATGAGATTCGGGAATAACGATCACTCGGATCGAAAAACGAAAATCGATCTTCCGTACGCACCGATGAGCGAGAGGAAGACGCGACGAAGGCGAATAACGTCGGCGAAGATTAATTCAGTCCGGACGATCTCGGAGCGAGTCGGTGGATCGTCCGAGGGACTCCGGCATCGAGTAACTCCGACGAACGTGATTTCACCCGGAGAGTTCCGCCCATCTACAAGAATTTCCAAGCGCACGACGCGGCTCGTGCAAGCGTCGGCATCGAATCCACTGCGCAAGTGGGAAGCGTTCGTTTCATCGATGTTTCACGAATCGCGCGGTAGTTCACCGCAAGAACGCAGGAAGCAAAACTGGAACGAGAGTAAACTCTAGACCCGGTCGCTGGACAAAAATACTCCGATAGAATACAAGACGGAAGAAAAACGGGTTTGCTGAACGGGATTCCGGGCGAACGATCGATAATCGCAATCGTTCATCATCGGAGGCAACGACAGGAGCAGAAGAAACTGCAATCAGCAACAGCAGCTTCGTTATATTCGCCTCCGAAACTCATCTCACCGGCGGTTCTCTCAGTGGTCTTTCTTCCTCTGCGTCATCGTCGTCGCGCAAGGTCCCATGCGGAGGAGAGCATGAATACCAGCAACAACGTTTCTCATTCGGGCATTCGCTTACGCAATGGTGCCGTGGGTGGCCTCCGAGAAATTACAAGACGCGAGAGAGGGAGATAGGAAGGACTCCGGAGGAAGGAGTGCCATTGATGAAGAGGAAGATGGACATTCTCGATTCCTTCGCGGTGAAATTACGCGGCGGAGGAAAGGAGTATCGCGATTAATCGCGTTATCATCGGTCACAATTATTAGTCGGTATCTCGGCTTCGATGCCTGACTCATCCTCATGATTCGCGTACTATTCCACACATTATTTATCCGCGAAACGAGCACGAAAGCGGGATAAACACGAACGGCGTAGAGTCCCGCGCTGAGCCGACGGAAGGCGAGAATCGTGGTCGCCTTCTGCACTAGGCACGGTGGAGCGACACGACACTCGAACGATCGACAGGCTGTCCTATTGTCGAAAAAAAAAAAATGTTCTTCACGGTATTTTGGCATAAAATGAAATTCAAGCCTGCGGCTGCTTTTGAAGGAATGTCCGTAACTATTCGTAAATACGCGTTGACGGACATGGCAGTTCATATCGTGAGTCAGCTATTAGCTTCGTTGTCTAAGAAGTCTCCTCGTAAAGTTGGTTCTGTCGCTGCTCTTGTTATCCGTCAATCGGGGAAGTAATCAAGTTTCACCTCAGAGTTCGTGTCTGTCACGCTTTTCGACCATTCCTTATCTTCCTCGCAGACCTCTGTGTCTACCGTCGCTACTTTTTTCAATCTCTCTTCCTGATTTATCATGTTCTCATGCCGAACGAGCTCGACTATCGGCAAGTGCAACGGGCGCGCGTGTCCGCTTGGTTTATCTATCTTGAATCCTCCTTTCTCGTTCCCTTCGCGGGACATTGCGATGCACGTAACGAGAGAGGCAGTCGATTGACCGGTCTCGGCCACTCCTCCTGTCCATACCCCCGTATCCAGTAATGCTAGACTCTTACGTGTTCGTCGTGATGCACCAGCTTCGTTCACGTCTCGCTCCTCTTCTTCATCTTTTTCTTCCTCATCATCTTCTTCATCTTATCATTATTTTTTGCCTTCCTCCCACCGTCCGTCTCTCGTCTCCTCTTTCCATTCTCAGCTTCTCCGAGGCGCCTTGACTTCTTTCCGCCGGCTGGCACGACGCCGCGATTCTCCTTTCCACCCAGTAATCTTCTTCCGTGGAACTTGGAATTTGCGTGAAACGAAAGTGCCAGGTTGCCTTGTCCGGGACTCTCCCTTGCTCGCTGGTTGGACGCGCTCCTCGTCGGAACTGCTTCACTCCGGGCTTCCATTGCACCGGCGCCACGAATGCGGATGCGCTTCTCTCTATCTCCCTTCATTGTTTCTATCCGCTTTATGGTGGGTAAATTCTCGCCGAGCGTAAACCATCTCGGTTTACCTTCGTTAAACTATGCACTTCATTCGTATAATAATTCGTACTCGTGGCAAAGATTTCATTAATGAAATTACAAGCGTTTACGGACCGATCGACCCGACAAGAGCACTCACGGAATTATGGCTACAAGGATGTTATCGTTACACCAGAATTTTTTTTTCTGACATAAACTATTAAAAAAGAAAAATCTTTTCCACCGGAAATTCTGAGGACGAAACTGATGAAAGGGGTTCCTAAACGCATTGTTTGACCGATAAAACACCTCTATCGCGTTTACAGCCTTTCGTATTAGATCCTTTGGGTCGTTCCGCAGTCGTTTGCATTAATGTCCATAAACTTTATCTCTCTTCTGTATAGCATTTCTCCCCCGTAACAACACGTAACGTGATTCGTGCCGTCGCGTCACCGTATTTCCTGATTTACACGACGTTGAATTCCAAATGTCTTTGACGCGAGACTCACCGATCGAAGGGTGAAACGCGTGGAACGAAACGGGATATTTAGGTCTCCGCCGTACGAACTAGACAGTTGAAAATACGTGTAAACTGCAGAAGCACGACCGCCGAACCAAATGTAAACCAGTTAGGACGACCCACCCCTAACGCGTTACGGCGCTGGAGCAAGTGGTTTTATAGGACGGGCTGTCCCGATCTGTCTTGCGTTGCCATAACGAGTTCGTGACTCTACATAATTCGATGAAGCCCCTTGAATGTCCCAAGAGTTTCAACCTCGTCGGGTAAAATCCACATGCGTGTAAAATAAAATAAATATAAGCGTCAAGTACAACATGGAGTAAATTCCAGTCGTCGTCCACCACTTCGACTTTATTTTCTCCGGTGAGAAAATCGCCGCTATGCACTTCAGCGCAACATCGGAGTGTTCGAGTCGACGAGCCCCGGGCGTGAATAACGACGGCAAAACTCGTTCATAGAATCGTTTTCGCGGCAATGAGTACAGACGCCTTCTGGCGCCGCGTTTATTTTCTCCTACTTCCAGTCATCCCCGCGATTTCCGAGATACTGCCCAGTGTGCACGATCTTTACACATTCGTTGCGGCTTCTTACCCGGTATTATCCGGTCACGTGTAATACGAAGGCTCAACGAATTAATATTCCCGATACATATATTTTATTCTTCCGCAACAACGCATTCAATATTAATATTCTCCCCGCGTCCTCGCACGGTTAATCAATTCCGCGGAGAAACATAAATAAATTTCTTAATTTATAATTTTCACTTGTGCAGGTCAAATTTTTATATACATATTTTTTTAACTTCCACAATATTATCCGAGCCAAAGTAGTGTTTTCCGGTCATCACTGCGCATGTGCGGCTTGCGATCCATCGGCGCGTTAAGCGAGGAACCGGCGGGGCTAGACGGGGAAACGAAGGGGATTGGCTCGAAGCTCCGATCCGCTCGATGGCTCCTCATTTTAATTGAATTTGTTCCGACAAGTGTTGAGATATCAAAGTCGGTGGCATTATCGCGTCGAATGTTGCGCGAGTCTGTGCGAGCGACTGCACAGAGAGTCAACAGGGAGGCAGCGGTGCGAGGCTATTACGCGGAGTAGTAGATAAGCGAGCAAAGCGTCCGGCGAGAATACACAGGCCACGTGTTTGCCGCGCCGAGCATACGCTGATCAGAGGCACGGGCCGTATGCAGGAGCAAACAAATATTGCACACGTGTGTGCGTTCGGAGAGTCGGAGCGAGTAAAAGGAGCGGGATTTCGCGCGAGAGAATCTGCTCGCCGTATGCGAGTGTGCTAAACGCGTATACGTCGCAGGACGACGTGTAACTCTTGCGCGGCGGTGGACGGGGGCGCGTGCGCGGTTTACAGCCGAGACACCATCGAACACGAGCATAAACATTGTTGGGAAGATACGCGTACGTATACCGCGACGAGAGGCAAGATCAGGCGGGGAAGAAGGACAAAAGCGGCCCGCGAGAAGGAAAGAGAAGTAGAGAGAAGCGGGACGCGCCAGGGCATTAAGATGGACGGTGCCAATCGTATGCTAATAGAGCCGCTTCTTTTATTTTTTCCTTCATCCCTCGTTTATTTTTTTATTATTATTTTTTTTATACAGCAACCTCTGTCTCGTTCCGTTCCGTTGGTGCGAGCCGAGCTAGAGCGTATGTGTGCGATTCTTCGGTCACTTTTTGTCTCGTTTCACGAATTGGAGCAAGAAGAAATGAAGATTAGGGAAAAATTGGACGATTACAACACTCGACCTTTTCGCTCCATCGTTCTTTTTTCCCTTTTTTTTTCCTTCTCCTTTTCTGGCTCGAGTCTATCAATTTTTTTCATTCTTTCATTTCGTGAGATGTATCGGAGATGAAAGAGTGGCCAGAAGGATGCTGCGCGCGACCTTCGTCGACGAGCCTCTCCTCTCTCATCCGGTGCCGGGAGGTTCCCTCGAACTCCGCTCTCTCGCACGGTACATCATATCTATATACATACAAACATATAATATCCGATCGAGAGTAGGTATCGAAGGAGGCATCGGATTACGCCAGGTCACGATCCCTATTATATTCACTCCTCTCGTTGCTTTCCCGCGTCTTTATTTTTATTTAATTTATTTTCACCTTTTTTTCCCCGAGTCGAAAGATACTCGCGCGAGGACAAATTATATCTGCGTCGCGAGCGAAAGGATGCGGGGAGAAAAAGCCCGAGGCACCGCGAAGAATTTCGGTGATTCCCGGTCGTTCCCGAAAATCCATTAAGATAAGAAACTACGGGCTTCCTTTATAATTTTCTTTCGTCCGGCACTTTTGTAATCTCCGCGGTTGACAAAATGCAAGAATGGACGGAACAGTGCAGCGGTGTCTTCCGTGGAAAAACAGATGAGCAAGAAGATTCAGTGGAAGGAGTGATGAAAAAAAAGAGGAAAAATACCTGCGGGCCGTTGCTCGCGGAACCGGAGCGCCCGCGGCCGCCATCGATCGCCGTCCTCGTCGCGGACGTTGGAGAGAGTATCAACCCGCGAGAGAGCACGAGCGAGGGAGACGCGGGGAAAGATGGAAAGAGCTCGCGGGGCACCAAACTGCTTTTGGAACGCGAATCAACGGAGAAGCAACGGCGTCGTCGGCGACTGTGGCGCGGGCACGGGTATATACGCCCGAGGATCGATTTACGAGCGGGACGCTACCAAAAAGAACTATCCCAGTGCCTGATTTACATACCTACCTATCGCCGGTATTCAATTCGAGCTTACATACCCTGTAGCACGGGGCGCGCGCGCGCCGGATCTCATACTGCTTGTGCTGAGAGCTCCGGAGACCCCGTACAAGCAACAGAGGAACACACTCCGCATCGCACGAGCGCGGGACGACGGGCTCCACCGCGTTACATTCGTGATTGATTTCACATGGTTGAATCGGCGAAGGGCGGAAGATAAAAAAAAATTCTGTAAAAAAATATATACATAAAGAAATTAAAGTAGATCGAGTTAAATAATTTTTTTATGGATGAATACATTGCTCTGAAGGCGGATGAATTATTGTGAGATTCCGAGCGGTGTAGAAATGTCTAAAATGTGATAGTAAATTTGTCCAGACCCGAGATTGATCTCGGTTCATAGCCATTTTTTTTTTTTTTTTTTTTTTTTGAGGACAGCGTTGCTTTCGACGGTAAAAAATATTTTCAATTCTTTTTTCAACCACCCCCAGGTCCCATTGTGATGTCTCGTAGAAACGAAAATTTACGGTTTTTATTTTGTTCATAATTTTTTTTGTGTTCGCGCGGAACAAAACAATCTTTGCATCTATGAATGTCGGGAGTGGAGCAGCGCTTCGAGTTGTCGAGCGATGCGTCGTATGAGAGACGAGTGACTGTCACGATGATTTGCGAGGAGGGACAGTCCTCTCCGGAGGTAACGGTAACGCGCTAGTCGGTGTACTTCCGGTTCTGGACCGGAGAGGGTAGATCGACTCGTGCGACCCTGCAGTGTGTCTCTCCGAGCGCGACGCTCTCGTGTCAGTTCGGTTTCGAACAAGGCACCTGCGTGAAACGGAAAAAGAATCGGCGATATCTATCGTGAGATCCGAATGCCATTCGGAGTAGCCGCGTCACCAAGTTATTGGGCGGTCGGAGCGTCCGGGACGCGAGTAGAGTACGTCCATCACTGGTCTGCTGAACGGCCGGTTCCCGTTCTCCCTCCCTTCTGTTCGCACTCTTCGCATCCTTCGCTCCTCTTCCAGCACGTATCGGTACCGCTGTCTTCTCTGTCCTCGCTGCTCCTTCGTCGTCCCTTTCTCTCTCGATGGCCCTATCTCGCTTCCCCTACGGTCGGCCCATGCCGGGGCCCCGTTGCCTGCTGTTTCGCTGCCTCCGCCGCCAAGCTGACCGCTCGATGGTGGAAACTATCGCCCGCCCAGACCCATTCTCGGATATTCAAGCTTTTGTATGCCTTTGCCGTTATCTTGTCCCGTAATCGATCGACATTCTCCACACAACCGACGATTTTATAATCGATGTGACCGATGACAAATTGGCACTAAAAATATTTCTCGTAATACCGAAAACGTTGCTGATGGACCGAGCGAAATATTATTCTGTTATTAGTATCGACAGTCAAAGTGCATTGACGATATTTTGCAGTTTTATCCAATGACTATCTACATTTCTTTATTTAGTAATTAATATTCAGATTAGCATTGTCATTGTCACATGTCTTATTTTATTATTATAGTCAAATCGATAAATACACATTGAAATTTTGCGTATTTGTCGGAGTTGTGAATGTAAATCGTATCTTAGGGAAAAATTGTCGCTGCGGACGGTTATTTGGTTTATGTGAGTCATTAACTTATCGGCGGGAATTAACGAGGTTGGCAAGCAAATTATATACCGCGCCCGGCTCTACACACTCCCGTTAAATATTTTGGTTACTTTTTCTTTTTTTTCCACCATTTTTTCAATGCCCTCACTCTCGTCCATCTCCCGTATTGCGCAGCTGCGGCTTCCTTAACCACAGCGACCCTCGTACGAATCGCTTATGCACAATCGCTATCGGTACTTTTCTTTTTTCCTCTCCTCTCGGCTTCCTGACAGCGAAGAATGAGCAACCCTTCAATCTGAGGATGCTGAGAGCGCGCACGCCACCGTTTGCATAATTGCGGACTCGAGAGAGCACCCGCGAGGCACCGATACGGTGCAAACGCCACTTAGAGCCTTGATCTCCTTCGCGAATCTTAGTTCTCTCGCCGTCGCGGAATACATCATGACACAGAAACATCGCTCCGGTCTCTTCTCCTGTCGCGCGAAGGCCACCGCAATCGCATTTTCAACATTGTAACATCATAGTTGAGAATTAAAATAAAAAAAAGAAGAAAATTCCACAGTTAAGTAAATTCCCGATGCGCCAGAATACAGAAAAAAATAAAGAGAGATAAAATTAAGAGAGCCTAGCGGGATAAATTCAAATTACCGGGGAATCGTTGCGAATCAAGACCACTTTCTGCCCCGTTGTTTTTGCTCACTCGCTGCATCCCATTCCGAAAGCGCGCTGATCGGTTATTACGAAAGAAGTTCGCAGATATCCCCGCTGGGCGCGGTCCGAACCCGAAGAGATGATTGCGCCATTCTCGCGTTTTTTGCCTGCGAACAAGGCTGCCGAAAGTGCGAGTGGAATTGGAGCTTTTGTAGCGGCGTTTCGCAGCGTGAAAATAAACCGGTATGACTAATTCGTTCGCGGGAACTGAGGGAAAAAATTCGGTTAGAATAATGTCCGGCGGAGGATGAAAACAGCAGGCACTTTGCCGCGAAGGGTCGCGCGCGAAGGTGTCGGAGGGTGGCGAGAGATGCAGTGAGCGAGGTTTGTGGACCGCTGGGCATGCCGGAGGAGTCGAAGTAGCACTATCAGCACGCTCACGCGCTCACGTGTGCCCGCAAAATCTGGGCGGAAAATCCCCGGTCGCACGGAAGTTGCTTCATCTCCATGGCTCGACCTTTTACCGCGCGTCTCTTTCGTCCGACCCAATGATGCAAATTCCTCATCGAACCTGTTCACGCTTGACGGTCCGAGCAGTGCATCTGTGATTTTCCAGGTTTTTCCACGTCAATATGCGGGTGTCACCCAAAGTGGAAGATTGCAATGCTCGTCGCCGATAAAGCTCTTGCGGCGAATCTTCTTCCTCCTGCTCGGTCGTTTTTCTTCTCTTCTCCCTCTCGCCGTGTGTACTCAATAAACTGCACTCGGTGGTTTCTTCGCTGTTCGAATCCCGCATCCTCAAGATTCGCGATTTCCAGGCTGGAATATGCTTTTTGCTCGATGCGCTTCGCGGCAGGTTTGCCGCTTCGGTTAGCCACCGATATCTCACCGGTGGATCGTGCCGCGGCCGCTTCGCTGCTGGTGAGCCCGTGGCTGCCCGCACCGAGCCAGTCCTAAAAACTCAACGGGGCCGGGAGCTCTCGTAGGCAAAAGAGTTTTGAGTAACGCTGCCGCGTTGCGAAATATACGACGAGAAGAAAAAAAGTGAGAAGGGAAAAGAAAAACACCCTCGTTGAAAGAAGAAGGATCGAATGAACGACGCGATGCGCGATGCGTTACTGCTTCGGTCCAAATATCGAGTGCAACCCCAGCTGGGCAGCGATTCAACTCGTTTCACTTCCTGCTCGTTCCATCGTTCGCGTTCCATTTTTTTTTATCTCACTGCTTATTTTTATTTTTCAATTATTTTTCGGTCGGAAATGACTTCATACCGGAAATACGTCACCTTCGGACGCAAATTTTATTTTCCGACCGGAAATGACGTCGCAACGGAAAAATTCCGCTACCGATTAGAAAATAAAATTCACGTCCGGAAGTGACGTATTTTCTGCTCGACTTGATACCGTAGCTGGGCGTATACCGACTTTGCCGGTGAGCGCGCGCAAGACCCTCGGCAACTGGTGCGGTATCGCAGCCGTACCGATGGTTACATTCCACCGGCGAAGGGGTGTTCTCGATTTTTGCAAGACCTTCCATCGCACCGTTGATCGGGAGATTGAAGGCTTGTGCGGTATTAAATTCATTTGCCACAGCGATACTTTCGCTCTGTTAGATTCAATAATGTATTAAAAAAAAAAAAACTACTTATCAGAGGCGAAGTTCTTTATTTTTTATGCTTCCAGGCTGTGACACCGCAGGTACTGTTTTTTTTTTATTTTATTTTTTATCCGAACAGCAATTTCGTTATTATAATAATTCAAAAGGTCTCAGAGCGGTACGTACTCGAGGCCACACGCGCTCCTTCCCTTAATTGCCCATGTGTCGATATATCTCGTGCGTTCGAGGCTCTCTCAATAATAATAATTTTTGCGGTTAAACGATCAAATTGCTACACGATTTCGTTCTAAGATATTTCCGATAATCGTGAGATCCGAGCCTCGGCTCGGCCGCGATATTCGTGTCACACACCGCGAGAGCGTGTGCCCTGGCGCGTACCCCTCATTCATTCAATTTACACGATGAAGTTACCGTACCCTCTTCGTTCAATTGCGGGGTAATTCGTGCTTGTATGAATTCACCGTACACGAGGAGTCTCCGAGCGGGAATGTGTCGGCGCCTCCCTCGATCCCTCATCTTCGTCAGCTGGCAAAAGATGAATGTATCTGATGCGCGAGATACCGCATCGATGAGACCGACTGCGGTAGCTAGAGGCTGCTCGCAGAAATCGAGACTCGCGTATATCGCACGAGGTCACGTTCTTCCTCCTGATTCCCGAACGAGAGAAGCCCATGCGTCTGACCGGCACGAAGATCGAAGCCGATCAGCGAAACGATTACGGATAATGTCAGTCGGTCGACGTTAATGATTATACGCGCCGGGCAACGTAGCTTCCCCCGAGAACACCTTTCGCATTATCTCAAGAGTTCAACCATTCCTACCGTCTAAACAAACTTTTTTTTTGGGTTCAACAAAATACGATTTTTTTTTGCACATCATCGAAAAAATGTGATCTATTCCGTGTTGTTTGTTTACCGGTCGCGATAAAAGTTTCGCCGGTCGTTGTTGCCGTTCCTCGACGCCATCGCGCAATTCTATTTATCGACGATTACCGGGGTCCTGGCGTGCTTCGGGCTTCGGCGAGAAAAATTAACTGGTCCACAAAAACGGTTCGGCCATTTAGGCAAAGCGCCATTTATATACCTGGCTGATGCCGAGCTCGCTCCCTCTTCTCCTATTCCGCTCGACGATTTAACGTGCATTAGCATCCCGATCCTCCCGCTGTGGCACGAGAAAAACGCTCGGTCCTGGCGAATAAAATCCGTATCGCAGCTGCAGCTTTTAATTTAATTTTCTCAATATCTATACATTTTTTTTGTTGTTATTTTTCTATCAAACTATCGTCTTTTAATTCGAAGTAAATTTCCGATCAGTTTTTTTTCCTAAATAATTTATTTTTCTACAAAATTCATTTTTAATTGCGTGATGATGAATTAAATTTTTGTAAGAATTATGAACATTATTCAGTGAATGATAAAAAAAAACCTTTCACTTTCATGATCTTTTTCATCTAACGAACAATTTTTATTCGCTCGAAACAAACTCTCGCGGAGATTAATCCACAATACCAGCTGTGTTTAGTCTAATATCTCGCGGACCACATTGTCTCCCGAGTGGCCTGAGCATTCCGTAACATTAACTAAATTGGCTTATGCTCGAACGAGCTCCGGCTTCCGTTTTTCCATTCTGCGCTGCGCCGACGATTCTTTGCTACACGAACCCACTTCAACTTCAGCACTGAATTACCGGTTTCCCTGGTTCACGCACCTCGACGAAGAAAATGCGTGACACACCGAAACGCAACACATCGGAGACGAATCAACGTCGTTGCACCTTACTCTCGAGAGCCAGCAAATCTTCGCAAAGCGCAAGCAAGAAGCTCGAGGGAAAACACATCGAAAGAGATCGTCGGTCGTTAGCCCGCCACGGGCTACGAATACACGAGAAAAACGAGAGAAGATACTCGTGTAACGGGCCGCTCTGGGGCTATCGGAGACTCCTCTTGGTCGGGGGCCGTCTCATTACCCGATCCCCGGATGGTACCACGCTGGGCTTCGAGAGGCGGCCCCCCTATCGTCCGGTCGAAGCCCGGTGCATCCTCGTATCATTCGCCTTTCGAGCACGCCCGCTCTCGAACGAGCCGTGTTTCGTGCCGAAGGAACTCTCGCGCCGATCCGGAGCGCATTCCTCACCGCACCGCGACGCACGTTTCGCTCCTTCCGCGCACGGACCGATCAAACTACCGTACAATTTTATTCCTCATTAAATTGAATTTAATTTTCAAACGAGATATCCCTCGGATTGTCAGATTTGCCTCTTTACTCTTCGTTTCGAGGGAGTCGCTCAAAGAGGACCGTCCGTGACCGTGCGCATGCATCGCGGTGGAACGTCCTGGCTCGCCTCTGGGTGCCCGAAAAGCGTCTTAGGCAAAGGAGTAAGGTAACGCACCCCGCGGTGGCCTTTGCTTTCTCGACCGAAGAACGAAGGATGATGCATGGCGTTACACGCATATGTGGGCCCCGGGTCCTACCGAACCTCTCCACCTCCTCTCCTCTTCAACGTCCTTCTCCCTCTTTATCATTTCTCCGTTGCCTTCTCGGTCGCTCTCAGGTCGAGCCGATTCCAGCCCAAGAGTTCTCCGCACTCCGGCCTCCTTTCCGCTCCTGCCTGCTGCTGTCTGCTCGCGTCGAGCTCTTCTCTCTCCTCCCCCCCCCCCCCCGCCCCGCGCTTCTTTGCTGTTTCTCTCGATCTTTCCTTCTCTCTCCACCGGCCTCCATTAGCCCACGAGGCCTCCGATCCTCGAAGCAGCCAAGAAAATAATAACAACAATGATAATAAGAACGAGACTAGAGGGACTATTCCTGTTACGTTGCATTCCTCTTGTTTAAACTTGCCGGACCACCCCGGATTTCGGGCCCCGTATGGCACCCATGCCGAGCGCCGATAGGGCTCAAGGGCCCATCGCGATATTATATTCGAATCGCGGTGAACTTCGCGCTGCGTATTTAATAAATGTTGCAAATACATATATATATGCATATATTTTTTTTTTTTGCAAAATCCCAAGGCTCGTTTCTACGAAGAAGATTAATGCGCTGTCCCACTGTTTATCGCGCGGTAGCGCTGGATATTTTATGGTAATCGTGCGAGGGACGAAAGAGGACGGGGGCGGGCATTAGAATGAACATAAAGATTCGGCCAATTTGTCCCGAGCCGCGCGATTTTGTTTATTTCCTCCACCTGGAAGTCTTATCGCGTACCAATAAAAAAGTGGAAAAAATTGTCTCAAAAAGTTGGAACAAAAATGGAACGAGGGAGAAAGTAGAATATTGTTTAATGGCAAGAGATAGAGAGAGAGAGAGAGAGACCAGGGTGGATTCTCCCGTACGTGGCCGCCTCGTGGAAAGCTTTTGGACGTCTTCCAGAATGCTTGGCTTTACTCCAATTGCGAAGTAATTAATTACTTATTCAGTCCCTAGCGTCGATGTTCCGTGTATGCGTCTATCCGTGAATGTCCCTTTCGCCCGAGAGCAAGGATGTTGCCTCGTCTCTACGCTCTCCGACTACGAATTGCCAATGATTTTACGGAATCTTTACGACGCGGTGATCTCGCTTATGAGAATTCTTTTTTTTATGTTTACGTATAACGCATGTGTAACAAGTGGGAAAGACGATCGGAAAATGACTGTGTTCTTTTATTATCTGCAATTATACTAAAGCTCGGCTATTAAATTCCGTTTAAAATTACTAACAATTGTCTGCAAATTTGCTATTAAAAAATGTGTGACCGGCATTATATACCCGTTTTCCGGGAGCTCTCGGCTGCGCCGTCGTTTATGCATTTTCTTATATTCACTTGTTAAAAACACTATATAGCTCGTTACCGATAAGCGAGCGAGTCTGCGTTCGCATGACGTTGTATAATGAAACAGAGGAGCGGAGGAGTATTATAATTGAAGATCCCGGTGCCGATGTACGGGTGTTGCGCACCGGCTCGATGCGTCTCTTCGGTGTATTTCGCTCGCGGACGAGCAATTTCAGTTACCAAAATAGTTAAATCGTGCACCTGAGTGTAACGTTCACCGTCGCGTTTACCATAATTCCACATAATAGACACGTGTTTACATCGCGAATTACGTTTAAGTCTGTGTGCAGTCAAACGAACCTCGTCGACGCCGTCTAGCGGTGCGATACGTGAGATCGAAAAAAGACGAAAAAAAAAAGAAAGGGGCGCACGTGTGCGTGCAACAAGGTAGTGTTTCGAGGCCGAAATCGCCAGTGGGCAATCGGGCTTCTCGATAATTATTAATTTTTAATTGCACCTTAACGGGAGATCGCGCTCGGCTCACCGAAGAAGTACAAAGGAAATAAATGAAAGATCCAAGAGAAAAAATAAAAAATGAAGAAAAAAAATATATCCCTGTAATCTTCGCAAGGGCGAGAAAGGTGCTTCTGCAGTTCGGCCGCCACCATCGTCGACATAGCTTCGCTGAAGCGCGAGAAAGAGGCTTGCCCGTCTTCTCACCTGTCCGTGCGAATTCAATTTGCATAAAGTTAAACCCCCTTTAGGAGCCGCGACGAGACTAGACCGGGAGCTCCGTCGTTCGACCGACCGGCAGCACCCATCATCATTCGACCGGCCTGTATCGAACCAACTTCATCTCCATCAATCATCATTAATTTGCTCTTTCGCTCGCAATACATTCGCTCATTAACGCATAGGAACAAAGTTTCAATAACCGAAGATAAAGTAAAAATATAAAGCAAAAAACTGTAATTATACATCGGAAATTCGTTAATAAGTTTTATCCATTTTTTTTAATTCCTATTTTTTTTTTTTATAATTCATGCGGGCGCCGCTGAATTTTATGGTCATAACTTTACCGCGACTCTTGGGCTTTCCCGAGCTGTAATTTAAGTTGACCAACTCGCACTCGAGAACAGCAGAGGGGACATCGACGTGAACGATTAATTTGCTGTTTTCGCTTGCGATACATTCGCTCTTACACGGGGGCGAATTAAGTTTAAGCAACCGGAATTTAAAAAAATGTATATTAATAAAATAAAAATTGATCATACACCAAAAACGGATGAATAATTTTTAAACATTTTTTTTCGAGTTCCCATTTACCATCCCATTTTATGCGGGCGCCCTTGCATTTTATTCTCGTCCTTCAACGGCAACTCACGTGCTTTCCCGCGTCCCAATTTAAGTTGACGGACTCTCGCTCGAAAACAGCAAAGGGGACATCGACGTAGGCACACGTATCGCCAGTCGTGAAGCATAAAGGCGTATCTCGCACGCTTTCCCACGTTAAATGGTCCGCGAACGCCCTTTTGTTTCCCACCGATCGATATGCCAGAAATACAGCGAGAATACACGGTAGCAGCGTATTAGAGTCCGGCAACGAGTTCGTTTCGATTGTGTGTACCGTATGAAAACGTCGGTCCGCAATACGCCAGGCAGCAGGCAGGAGCAGCGGGAACGAGGACTCGTCGGCGACACGCGATCGTCGGCACGGCTCTCGCGGGTCGGGGGTGCCGTAAATTATTGCGATTTCTTTCGGGCAACCCTTGTTTATAGGGGGTGCGTCGGTCACGATCGAGTCGTACGATACGCGCACGCTCGCGAGACTCCGACATCAAAGGTTCCCCCCGTACGTTTCCTCGGGTTCTCGGTCGACGACACCGCATCCGTTCGCCACCGGATATCTTCAACGACTCTCCGTCGACTGTCGTGTGTACACAGCGCTGTCCAGTTACGTCGGGGGAACCCTCGAAGCTGACACTTTACGGTTTACAAATCTTCCCGTCCACATTTTCTCCGGGTAATTTACTCATTCTCTCACCCTCCAGCTCAACCCGTTCGTCCCGCTCCTCCGACCCGTTCTCCACATTAATATTTCCACTTCTCATTCTCACCCTGTGGTCCACTCTCCTCGCCCCCCGGTATCGCCCCTTGCGCATCGTCTGTGTACACACAAACCGCGCCCGCTTTCGCGCGAGCTATATCTTCCCGTGATGGAATGAGTGGTGGATTATTTATCGAATTTAAATGAAGCCTCACCGTGTAATTGCGGCTGTGATGCATCGATATGATTTGCGAGCTTCGCGTTTCAACCGCTGCGTGCGCGCGGGCTCGAATCTCTCGCGTGCATACGATGCTCCGTCTCACCGTCTTTCCTCTGGACCATCCGGTCCAGCATCCCGCAGCACACCCGAGACGCGCCAGGAACGCGTTTGTCCCCGAGTACCCGGACATTTGTACCTGCGCTCGAGTCGGCTCTCGACTCCGCACAGTCGTCCGACCCGGCTATCGAGCGTAATGACGAATTACGAGGTACAATAACCAGTCGTCGCGATCGTGCCGTTTATTTCCCACCGGTAATACTCGGCGAGAGTTCATTCAGTAAAACTCTCGTCCTCTCCGGTGCCTCCGCGTCGCGAATTGATTGCTCGCTCCGGAGGATACAAAGCGGAGCAAACGCGCGCATCCTCCGAGCTCTTGCAACCGGTAGATAAACAATACCGCACGCGATCGCTAATTTATAGTGGCAGATACCGTGAATCTTGCGGGGATCATGACACCTGATTGAAATCTCTGAGGCGCCGTACGCGCGCTCGTCGCACTGACACACGAGGAGCGGCGGAGAGATGTACAACGTCGCTGAGCTAATACTCCGAGCATACATTCATGGGTTGGTGGGTAGACAGTGCGTAAGCTACAGTGCGGTGCCAACGCGCGGTACACTCTGTACCGGGGCGTTTATTAATGGCCTCATTCATCGCTCTCATAGCCACGGGAGGGTTACCCCGGAGCGATCACTTTGCAAAGGGTGAATATTTCTGCACTGTGTATATTACGCTCCGTAGCCGAGAGTTTATCGTACGTACACGAGAAAGAGACCCGGCCGTGTGCGAGATCGGGTTGCGTCCGCGGACGAACTCGGCAGGGTGTTGCGAAAGGTCAGGGTTTCGGCAACAGAACTCTGAAGCGCGTTTCGCCTGGGTTGAATTTGCGGGTGAGATGGGAGGAGTTGAATTCTATAGCGATGTAGATGTCGAGGGCGCACTCGTGACCGTGATCGAAGCCGGAAATCGTTTCCCGAGGCCGTTCCGCTGAACATCCTCTCGTCGTCTTTCGTTTGAATAAATTTTCGCCCGGTAGAGCGGAGCTGCGGGGTTTTTGCCGCGATGAGCAGACGCGAGGCTGTGTACCTTCTTCGGGACGGCGTGAGGCGGAGAGGCAAGCTGATTCTCGGCGGATGGAGCCGGAAGCAATGAGGAAGAAGAGAAGATACGGATTCTCGCGCGGACTCGAAGAGCCGCAATAAAAAATAGGTCGCCGATGCAATTTACAAAATGAGGCGTTAAATCCTATTCATTGCAATTTAATCGTTATATACACACTGTGGAAAAAAAGGTTTGAAAATATTTCGTTATGTCGATAAACCTTGTTACAGGCGGAAAAAATCTTCCCCTACTTCTCACTTGAAAAAAAAAAAAACCAAAAATTTTTCTGCACGTATTTTTTTTCAAAAATCTGGTCGCTCGTGAGGCTGCGAGGATACAGCCGACGCGCACGGAGGACGAAGCTAAGTGCCGAAGGCCGGTAATGGAGGACTGAGGCGAACGAGCGTTAGATCCGGCGGTTCTGGATGTGGATAAAACGCACGACGCGATACAGGAGAGAGAGTAAAAGTTTGGTATGCGTGAGCAAGCTAGTGGATGGCCAACGTCACGCCACGCGAGACCCCGAAAAGTTATGGTTACTGCCTCTCGGTCGCGAGCGTTCGCGAGGGAAAAGGGACGGTCTACTCGAGGGCTCGGCGAGAAACGACGTCGAAACTAAAAATATATTATGACGCTTTACGTAGCAGCCTAATTTCGTCGCGAGCTGGAAAGAACGTACGCGTGCTGTTCGACTGGCTGTGCGGCGAGCCGAGAGAAAAGCGGACCTCAACCGGCAGGACAGTCCACGTCGATTTTACAGTTGCTCGGTGCTTAGGGAGGGAAAAATAAGGGGACGCGCGAAATGGCCTGGGGGAAAAGATATGCGTGAAAAAAAGGAGAAACAATCGTAAAGTATGTGTGTATGTTAAAAAAAAGTTAGGGACAGCAGTTACGTGACCCTAAATTGGGCGCGAGTCGTTCCCGTTTCAGCGCCCATTAGGATCCAACGACCGGAAGACATTTCGTCGAGGAACTCGTCTATAGTCTAATCTCGATCGTGTTTTATTAAACCGCGGCGACTACGACCAGACTGCATTTTCCCGAAAACAGCGGTAAACGTCGTGATACGCGCAGCCCGCTACGTCACTTCTCGCTTCGGCTTTACGATTTTCAGTCGTCTAATATTTCGTTTTTTTTTTTTTTCGATAGTAATTACTCCGTAGAAATGTCAAACGACACGGATATTTCCCCGGGGAAGCTTCGAGGAATCGTCTATCGACGCTGAAATTTCAGCGACTCCCACAGAGCCACCGGAGAGCCACTTCCGGTATACAGAAATTCCACGTTCCAGTTCTCCGTACTCGCTCTATCCGTGCATAGGTAAAGAACGACCTTTAAAGGCCACACCGGCTTCAATTTTTATCCCGAGTCAATGATTTCCGACGGTCTGTAGAACATTCACACTGGTGAAAGTTTACGCGAATGTTTTTTTAATATCTTGATTTGAATAAATTTCCTTAAAAAAAAAAAAATAAATCGCTAAAAAAAATGAAAAAAAAAAAAAAAAAAAAAAAAAAAATTATGAAACCGTAACTTTGGGAAATTCTCGAATTTCAAAAAATTTGACGTCCGAGACGTTCCGAGATGACCCGTGTGACGTCGATAGCACGTGGTCCTGGCGACATCGAGCTCTGTCACAAAAGGGCCTCCGATTGCGGCCCAGAAACTCGCGCGCCATCTTTCGAGGATGCTACGCAACGCCGAGGGCCTCGGTTCGCTACGGTCCTATTGAATTGTCGGTCGGTAAGCAGGGTCTCCCCCTCGGTGCGTGACTCGACGCCGTCCTACGAAAGGTCGACGGTTTATAGTGGCTGAGGCAATGGAGTTGCTTCCTACGGTGGGGAGATGGAAACCGCAGGCGGGGAAGGGGATCGCCTCGATCGTTTTATTATCGCGGTAGCCGCGCTTATAAACAGCGGGGAATCGCTTCATTTTCCCCTTTTAACCCGGCTGTCATTCGCGACGCTCGGAATGATTTTACTGCACCGTCTCACGGAACTCCTGTTTGTACGTTGCCTCCCCCGCACGTACGTGCGGTACGGCAACCACGCGACCGCGCTTCCGCGATTATTACGAGGCTCGTTTCGTCGCTGGTTTACGATTGGAAATAATACCCGGCGTCAGGCACGAGTCGCATCCGCGCATATTCGATTGAATTTACACTGCAATCGGATGCAATTTAATCTTGATGTCTCATAACGGTAAAAAAAATAAACGCTACCGAAAACCATTTCCGAAGATATCCACACCTCGGATATGACTCGTTAAGATTGAGCTAGGTCGGCGAAGCGACCAGAGTAGGTCCAATGTGCCACGAGGTTTGACGGGTGTGGAAAAGAGCATTATGGCCGCCGAAGAAAGGATCATTAGGGTCGACACCATGCAGGCGAGGAAATATTCGAGGGGCAGGTCTTCGGCTTTTTCTGGAACCACCCCTGCGGCCATACCTGCGCGACAAATCGAACCAGCATGGCTGGCGACGTTCCGCATCAACCGGGGTGCGTGCTCTCTCCCTGCCTGGTCGAATCGCGACGTCGCGAGACTGAAACCCGAAGGGTCTTTACGAATCAAAAGAGCATCTAGCGGAGTGCACCGCCGATGGAATTCACATACCGTAGAAATATCCGTGAATTCTTCAGTACGTTGAAGATCGGCGACGTGTCGTCGCACGGCGCGTTTCGACCTTGTTGAAGTTTTCTCTCGGAAGTCCAGGGAACCGCGAAGCACGAGAATACACTGTGGGTTTCGCCGTCGTGGCTGATACAGAGATCGAGGACGAGGGCGAATCCCGTGCGGGCGCCGTTTTATCTTCGAGCATTAAGTGCCGTAATCGACTATCGTGTCTCGGTTCTCGTCGTCGTCGCCGAACTGTCGGTTCGACGAGGCTCAAAGCTGAGCCTTTAATATCGTACGACAGAACACCTTCATCCATTGGAAAAAAAAGGGGCAAGCGGAGAACGACCCGACGGAAGTGATTCTACCTCTTGGGAATTTTTTTCCTCCTTTTCTCACATCTGAGTGAGATCCATTCGGCCGGAAGCAATAAAATCCTGGACAACGACTATATTCACTAAAAGGTATTTTCGTAATGATCTCTACGATTAATCCTTCGGAGAATGATGTATAACTCGGTGTATTCTGCTGGGAGGAAGAATAACGATTGAGGCATCAAAGTCCCTTCTTTCCGTCGTTCGAAAAGATAATTATAAATTCACTATTAATGGATCCGACGGCCGAACGCTCGCTACCAGGAGGAAGATCGGAGGGTGATAATAGGTTGTCGCTGGTTTCTAACGGAGAACAATAAAAGTTGGTCGAGCATCGATGTTTCCGCGGGCGTTATCAACACGGCAGTTGAGATGATCGCTCGCCTGGGAGGTCCGTTATCTCTCGCTAGCCGACTGCCCACCCAGTGGATCCCTCAACCCCCCCCTCGGTCCCGCTTTTCCTCTTCTCGACCCGCATTGCAGGCTTTGCCGAACACGGCTAACTAACTAACCCCCCTCGGCATTTACATTGCTAATTGCACCACGGCCATGCGAATGTAATGGTACCTAACGTGGACAATACTTCGAGGGAATTAAAGCCCCCCTGTTCCTACTCCTACACTCTATCGCCTTTCCCAAACCGCACCGACGACGCGAGACAGTTTCTCCTCTGCCGTGGAAACGCTCTGCACGAACGGACGACGTACGAGCGCATCGTCGAACGGGTACTCAATTATTAAAAACACAATTTCTATCCAGCAAGGTAATTCTCCGTCGGAATCCAAAAAAAGAGTCTCGAATTTCCGTTATCAAAATAGGAGAAAGGAATTTCGCTTCCTGGGAAGGGTGGATTTCGTCTCGTGGACACCGTGGCACGCGAAACATCTCGATCGACCCTTTCCAAGAAATAATTACCGGAAACCCAGAGCGAATCGCGAGGAACTTTTGAGAGGGCGAGAGGAAGGAAGGATCTTTCCGACGTTCCCCGGTGTCTCAGAAGTGAGAACTCCGTTGAAATAACCGGCGTTCCTTGGAACGGTTCTCTCGCCGTTGCTCGGCCGGTGGAAGACGCCACCGAAGCTTTACGGTGACGCGTAAATAACGAGGTAGTTGGAAACTTTTACAGACCCTCGCATACGCGAACGCGTCCGGAGATGGCTGAGAGGCGCATATCTGCGGGAAGCCGGAGTCCGCGGTGGGCGCGGTCGCTGATACACTTCCTCGCAGCGATGCTGATGTTACAACCTCCCTTACCGCGCCCGTATCTTCACGGCTGTTGTAACTCTTCCAACCGCCCGCCGAGAGGAACATCGCTCAGCCGCTCTATGCGAAACGTCTCGCACGGTGGAGCGGTCAAAGAGTATCTTTCTTTTATTCCCTCCTTTCAAACTAGTCTAGACTCGGGCTAGGCCATGGAGAATAAAGCGAAGCCGGAGGAGCCATACAGCTCTTGGAAAGTCCACCGTGTAACTCTTGTCCTGGGACGCCCGAAGCAGACGTTCAACGCTCGAGACTTCATTCGCTTCGATATCTTTCAAAAAAAAAAAAAAAAAAAAAATAAACAAAATAAATAAAATAAAGATGAAAAAAAAAAACAAATAAAGCGGATGTTCTCTGGGAGTGTATCGAGACTCTTTTTCCACCGCGACATCCGTCCTGCTCGACGTTCTCGTCGTCTCGCAGACTAACGCGCAGCTTCGCTCTTGCACGAGACGAAAAGAACGACAACGATGGAGGCGACGCGTTTCCCACTCCGTTCGGCGGGCGGGATGGTCGGCTTGAGGCGCAAGGGTTGTCTACGACCAACCCATCCACCCCCGTTCGCCTAGAGCCAGCAGAAAGTCTGAATAGCTCGCTCTCCCAACGTGAATACCGTCGCTGCTGCCGCTACCGTGATTCTCCGGTTATACTACTTCTCTATTCTTTCTCCCTGTTCGCCCAACGCTCTCGGCCTCTATATGTAACGTAAAGTAAACTGACTTTTATATACACCGCGACGTCGTTCGCTGCTCGCATAATACACTTCCCGGCGGCAGCAGGACCACTCGGCACATAATGCCGAATGCGCGCGGCAGAATCTCGTCCGCATACACGCATAAAGTGCTACCGTACATTTTACAATGTGTACATAGATGTATGCATGCATATATGTCTGTGTGAAAGTGTATCATCCAGTACTCTTTATGGACACGAGTACATTCACAAGGTACTACATTTTCCTACGTATTATACTTCAACCGAGTTGTATACGCGGCAAAGCGCGGCTCTTTTTTTTTTCTCTCCTATCCGTGAATATGTACGTGCGTGTGAGTATGGATATATGGATAAAAGTGCGAGCGAGATGATACCGCGAGTAGAGAGATGGGCGCGAGAGAGAAATAACCGGAAGCGGAAAGAGTCGCGAATCGCGTGCCAAAATTATATCGACCCCCTTGAATATAGCCGATGACGTTACGATGTCTGCTCCTTATACCGTCGGCCACGTATATAAGTGTATTTCTTCCTCATCTCTTTCGGTCGGGGATTCCCCTCTTCCCGACGGCACACGGCACGGCCTTAATTCGCGATACTCCCTCGTACGACCAGGAGCGGCAACCTCGATTTTTCCAACGTTCTCAGCAATTTCTTCTAAACGACGGTGCCAGCGTTAACGACGAAATGGTTTTAAGCTCCTTCTTCATGTTCGTTTTTTCAACAGCTCGTACGATTTATTCCCCCCGCCTCGAGCAATTTCAAATTGAATCTTGTCGTTGTCCGGTTGATAAAATATAATTAATGCGACAGAGTAAAAGCGTTCGCAATATTTTTCTGTTACTCCGTATGTCAATGTATTTATTTTTTTATTTATCGTATCGTTAGTGTTTTAGATAGAATTTGATTTATTTTTTTTTTTTTTTTTTATAGAATATCGAACAATTGCGTTGCTTGCATTGGGATTTTTGGTGAGGAGAAATTTGTATTACGGACTTGTGGCCAGGAATATCCACGTTGAAAGCGTGTTATTGCGTCGCGCAGGTTGTTGAAAAGCCGAGAGACGTTCGAATACCGTCTCAATACAGACACGAGCGCACACACTCGGCCGGTATGACATAAGAAGCGATTTGCGTTCCTCGGAGGGAGATTTCCGGGTGCAACGTGCAACGGTCTATCGTCGTTGCGTAAACACCACCGGAGACGTGACTGCGTGACAAACAGTGTGGGCAGTGGCGAACTGTATGTGCTCTGGCACGTGCAGCGAGCTCTGCTCGTTCGCACGTCAACGCCTAAATATCGTCTCGCAAGAGTACTCGTATATACCACATATCGCTTGAGGATCCGAATTATAATTCGAGGAAATACATCAGCGGCGAGAAAATATCGACTGCGAATTATATTCAAACGGAATTCGTCGCTGTCGCACGATGAAAAAATAGAAATCGCATGAAATTTAATATACTGGTATAGGGATTTTTTATACATAACCTAGTAATTATATTTCATGTACAACAGCGATAAAAAAAACCAAATTCCTGCATATTAAACTCTAAGAAATACGTTACTTTAATTTCACTGTAGAAGTTCATTATTTTTTATCACAACTGCGCTTCAAATTTGAAGTATGAGTTTTTACGTCAAATCTTCCAGTTTAGTGCACCAAATTTCCAATTGCCGCTGACAGTGTAATAACAATTTGTAAATGAAATAATTATCCGACCAAAGGACCTTCGACGTTTATTTTGAAAAATTAAAATAAAAACTTATGTACAAACCGATCTACGTGCCGGCCGTTCGGCAGAGATAAAAAGATTATTCAAAGACACTTATTTCATAGTAATTGAGGGTTCTCCGGTGACGGTTTAGTTATTTACCGTGCTTTTTCCGCGCAAAGGTTGCCTCACTCCTCGTTACACTCCGTCGATTACGGGGTAGTCGGAGCTCTAGCTATCGAGCTATCCAGACGGGGGGTCGCGCGCCTCGAGATAGTACAAAGGCACCAGAGTCAAGATGGTATGAGGGAGTCTCGATTAAACACGCGTTTGCGAGAATTTAAAGCCTCTCGTCGAGGAAATCCCACGATAAAAGACAGATACGCGCTTTTCGGCGAGTGGAAGAACAGGGGGGCATTCCCCGATCGCGGCGACGTTGGGAAAGGGATTTTTGCTGGTTGTAGGAGCGAGGTAAGCGCTCTGCCATTCATGTGGAGAGCGCAAGGGGTGGTTCGACCGTTCTCGCAGGGGTTGGTTCTGTGCAGCACGAACGAACAGCTAGGTATAATAACGCAAGGGTGTGTCTTGGATGGTGCCCCCTTGGTTCTACTCCGAGCCAACCCCTCGTCAAGGGGGTCGGCAAGCAATTATACCACTAAATTAAGGCTCAACAAAATTCGGTAATTAGGGTCTTTCGAAGATTGAGCACCAGTACGGGGCTAAGAAAAGCTAGCTGAGCCGCTACTCTTGCACCTCGCATAAAATCGCTTGTCTACCCCGTACCCTCGAGATTAAAGACTCTAGTGAGCATTCGATCACCCGTAGAAAGTCGCTGGGCAAAGCCACGAGGCGTAGGACGGAAAACTTTTATAACGCCCCCGCATCCACGAAGGAAATTATTCCCTCGTTGGAAAAGAGACCGGAGCGGAGATAACACATCGCGAGCCAAACTTTTCTACTTTTTCATGGATTCATAGTCAGCCCGCTACCCCTATCAGCTATCCAATTCACTTCGTCGATAAGCTTTTCATACTCAACAATTTTACCAATCTTCCTTCGAACAAAAGGTTGAAGCAATCGAGCCCGAAATAAAGGATATTAACACGATGTATCGATCGACGATACACGTTCCTCGGTTCGATTGACTCAAGCCCAATTAATAATGACCGATGTAACGTTCGACGGATGAGCGAATATGCGAGTCGGCTGACCGTCCCGGTGGTTTGTATACACGATTAATCTATAATCATCACGAAGTCATGAATTTTCGTGCGCAATACCGACGGTTAATGGCGTTTAGAAACGTGTGTGACAGTTTACGCGCTGACATTGCGCTGTCTGTCACGCGTTTCGATGTACAAACCCACCCTCCGCCGATCCACCGTGGGCAATCGCACCTCCACTCCATATCCACCCGTTCCACCCCCGCGGACCTACGAGAGTTCCGAGCACCCCCCCCGGTTGAATATATATCTGCGTTTGGATTACCTTCGACTACCAATAGGGTAAACACCAGCTCCGCTGCAGGGCTGCGCGGCCGCGTATTGCGATCCGTCAGTGCGGGTAAACCGAAAACATAAATTTAATAGCTGTTTCAACCCTGGGTACTCTCTACTACCGTCGGCGAGAGAAAGCGTCTCTCTCGCGCTACGCGCTCCTGGCCGCCCGCAGCCTCTCTTCTGCACCCCCTCGCTCTTCTTCGAGCTTTATGGCGCCACCGAATTTCCCATTAAATAAACCAAGCGCCATGTTCATTACGGGCCGGGTCCGATCGCGGCTTGCAGCGAGATAGAGAGAGGTGGTCGATGTGTGTATGCGCGATTCTCATGCTGCTGCACGTGCTTCCGGTTCGCTGTTGGGGTGACTCTAGCCCGGTGGGTTTAGAACCAACCCACCGCTGTCTAGGGCTTAGACCGCGGACTGCGGTTCTACGCGTATCCTACAGTTATACACGCGGAGATAGCTCCACGCCGGAGCTATTTTCCCGACGAACCTCGGACCCGCGACAGAAGCAACGTAACGCGGAGGGAGGGCATCGGCGCCGGAGAAACGCGCCTCTGATCGAAAATCCACCATCATATCGCCCGCTCATTATTTCAATTGTGAACCAAAACGCGATACTATGCACCGAACGGTGGAATTTAACCGAACGTATTTAAATTCCGACGATTCATCGTTGGGAAAAAATATTAATCGGTACCTGACTTTTCCCTTGAGATTCAACCATCCACACGACCACATCACCTGCAATCGGCTGTATTTCCGCTACCAGGTAATTTTCAGTCCACTGGATTTTTAAACCAGAAGTGACGTATTATAACCGATATGGCTCCAGCGGCCAGCGATGTGGCGTTTTTTCAGTCAGGGTAAAAGTTCACCTGGCGTTCATAATGCCGAGTGTCGATCGTGTGAAAATCTCTTCAGCGAAAATTCACGTCCGACCGAGAAGGACCGGGAGCGCGTGAGAGCGCAGGGCTGCGGAGGATCGGGGAAGCATTGGCGCGGCATAGAGAACGACGCGAAACACTGTAACTCCTGCTTGCTGATAATTAGCGCATCCATCAGCGGCAGCAAGCCGCCAGCTAATGCCGATCGTACGTTATCGTTATCACGGTCTCCCCATTTTGTCTCCCCTCCTTCTCTTCCTCCCCGTTGGAGCCCCGCGAACACCATCGCCACTGGCTGTTTCATCCCTTCCCGGGCAGTCGTATGGTGTGCCCTCTGCTCGCTTCCGCTTACCCCTCTGTGGCGACTCTCATCTATTCGCATGTACGCGGAGAGACCGGCACTGTGCGATGCGTCTACGCGAGAGACACTTGCGGGGAAACACTGTCCCAGAGTCGCATCTACCCCATCCTGGCGAATATTCGACGTTCGGTATGTACGAGCGAGGCATGAGCTGTCGATACCGCCAATAATCTAATAACCAGTCACCGGCAATGCGTCCCGAGCCATCGGTCTTCGCAGATTTCCGGACGTTAGTCGGAAACCAATAACCTCCGCGGAGCCCAGACCCGGCGAACTCTCACTATCTCGTTACCTTTCTCGAATTACTCCTCGTACGTTATCAATCGAACGCTCTCGGGGATTAATCGGACGGAAAGAGAAGGGCGGCAGAGAGAAAGGTTATCGCCCAAAGTGATTTACTTACATTCCGAGATATTTCTTGGCAGATCTGAATAGGAATTCCTTTGACAATTTAGCGCCCAAAAAAAAAGATGATTAAGTGACATCCGATAAAAAAAATTAGCATACGTTGACACAAAAGTTATTATAGCCGTCAATTTTCTTGAATATGTTTGGGACGAGAAAATTATAATTATTTGCGGTAAAAGAAAATGTCTAGCAATTATTGTTTTCGCAAATGGACGTGGCCATAATCGTTTCCCGACGTTGTCAAATTGATGACTAATTCCAAAATCCATGAGCGGCTTGAAAAATAAAAAGCACTGTGCTCTGCCGACAATGCAGGAAATCTAAAACGTCACTGAAGTCCCAATAAAATGTCCCCGACCGAAAAATATGAAATGAACGGAAAGTCTCGTGGAAACTTTGGTCGTAGAGTATCGTCGATGAGGGTGCGGTACCGGGAGGGGAGGGTTGATTCGTACGGTCGTGTTCGTTGGTGGCGAGCACAGCACGATGCCGCAACGGCGCGTTGCGGACCGACGTTGCTGATATAGAACAGCTAAACAGGTCGTAGATCAGGCGGTGGGTCGGAGTTATAGCGGGAGAGTTCGCTGTAGCCGCTCCATCGCGGCCAAACCAATTCCCACCGGTGTTCTGGATCATTTGGCGGCCCGCGGCTGTGAGACGCGAGCTGGCCAGTTGCGCTCCACGAGCTTGTATCGCGTACGTTGCAACACCCGGGGCAAACGATGCGGCGTCACTATCGCGATTCCGCGATCCGCCGCGGAAAGGGTTTAGCGCGGGGTCTATCCGAAGACCGCGAACGAGGACTCCGAAGGAAAACAACTTTTGCCCGCGGGCGAGATACGGAGAGAGGGTGAGAGTCTCGGTCGACGATGCAATTGCGGATATCCTCGCGCCCGCAGAAGCCATCGACCACTTTTTATCCGCGTTTCTCATCTCGCGACCAGCGGTAGCAGCCGCGCGGCCTCTCGTTACTCGCCCTGATTGATTCACCCTGAAAATTCCAGCGTCGTTTCCCCGAGACAGTATTCCTTCGCGCTTCGCAATCGCGAACTAAAGCGAGCATTTTCTTTGCCCCGCCGTTAGCACCGATCCAAACGAGCACGGCAAGCTGCTGGAAGCTCTCGGTAATTCACTTTCTTGCCCCCGCGTTCAAACTAACCACGCGGCAATTTCTTTTTACCCGGAAATAATAATAACGATGATGACGACGACGACGACGACGATTGGGAAGATTTATACTGAGGGAATATTTTGTTTGTGTTCGCAGGTAAGGACGATATCGCTAAGCCGCATTGGACATGGTTGCAAGGTGAGTTCTGCTTTTTTGCAAAATAATTTTCGCCACAGAAATCTATTGAGCTTTTATGTTTACATATTCGTATATTTATATGGATCCCTTCTTTACGGACGGTCCGGATAGTCCCCGCGCTAGGAAAATCTCTTCAAAAGTAGCAGTTTGAGAGCTTGCGATGGATGACGGTATAAAGTCAGATGTTCGCAAACGGAGGGTTTTCTTATTTATGAGATTTTAATACCGAAAGCTTCTTGCCGATACTTCGAAATGCGCACCCTTCGGTCCACGTTTTTTTCCGTACAGCCCCGTCAGCTCATAACCCCTGGGGTGGTTCTCTTGAATTTTCTCGAAATTCGTAAAGTCCTGCCTCTCATGGATTCTGACTCCTCCCGGCTGGCATCGGGAATAGAAAATGATCCCGCACGACGTTCCGGGAATGGAGAGCCGAGGGGTGAATCTTCGCGGTTGGGGGTCTGCGAGCCTTTTTCCACCCGAACTTCATCGGAACGAAGATGGGCAAACCAAAAGTCTAAGCTCGCCAAAGTCACAGCTGCGTAACTTTGTCGCCGCGTCTGACGTGACTGATTTTTTTTTTTCTAAACCTATTTCCATTTTTCTTTCTTACCCAAAAATAATACGAAATAAAAGCACTGCTCGGTTTTTGGTTATTCGGTTGTTCTTCGCTTTTCCTCGCTGCCAAGGGCGTGTTTGCCACACTGCGAAAGTGGAGAAACGGTCTGCGGCTCCTGGGCGCGGGACGATGCCTTCGGGGGGTGATCAATAAATATTGGCTGTCGAACGTGAGCGAGAGAGACGGAAATTCGTGAGGATGGGTTGGTGAACGCGAAGGGGGTTATATGCCTGCCGGTTGAATTGGGGTAGAGAGAGCCTGGCGTCGGTGGCGTCGGCGGCGGCAGAGGACAGTCGTGCTGCGGTTGCCGCCCCCTTTCCTACGGGCTTCGCACACGACGTATGGCAGATATAACCAGCCCTCTCTGTCGATTTCCCTCTAGTCCCCACCGCCTTCTCTTCCACCCTCTCCCGACATCCCAATGTATAGGCAATCGAGAAACGCTCGACGTAATTTCGTCCGCGACCTCTGATCGATACCCCATACTACCCTTTGGACACGGTGGGCAACGACACTCGGTTCGTAATGCGAATCACCGTTAATCAAAAATCATTTCACACGTATGACTCCTCAGGTTGTAAAAGAAAATATTGATTTTTTTTTACTCCAAGAAATTAATCGCGAGATGAAAGAAATATATTCAAAATGGAAGGTAAATTTATTTTAAAAATCGAATAAAATAGAAGAAATCATTTTGGATGATCATCTTTGACCAGTCATTCCATGACTATCTTTGGGTCACCCTCGTTACCGGTTTTTCTCAATTGATCATGATTTGCCCTCGAGAAATTTTCCTGTACCATGCTTTGTTAGATTCCAGTTTCCCGAGAGGTTGCTCCAGCTCTGAATATCGGGTGAACGTTACCGTACGCATCATGATCAATTCAGGCCCCGGGCGATCTCTCGCGCTTCCAAAAATTGCTGTCACTGCCCGAGCGAATGAGGGGCATGAGCGGGAGCGGTAACGAGAGACCGTGCTCGAGGATTTACGAGCCGAGAGAGCGACACCGGGCCTGTCGTAAAAGTCGGGACAAACGACGAACTGACGTACGTCCTGCGCACATATATATATATATATACCTGTGTTTATGTGTTCGCGTGTATAACCGTCCAATAAGCGTGGATACGTCAGTTGTGCGCAGATATAGAAAAAATTGCACGCACACGTACACATAGAGGTACCCTGGGGAGCAGACCGCGAATCGAGATACGATTTCACCCCGATTTCGATGAAGCAGTCGCTTCGTCAAATATCGATTTGCCAGACCGTGTGCTTTTTCCTTTCGTTATCCTTGGATGTTGTTTACATTTTTGTCATATTTATTCCATTTCGATTCCATACAACACACGTGTTTCTCTCAATGGCTTCGCCATTTTACCGAAAGGGAAAAGTCCCCTCGATGTTAGAATTGTCCAAACGACCTTTTGAACCTAGTGCATTTTATTTGTGTTCTTTATTTGTTTCTTTTTTTTTACCGTTGTACAGATCCTTTTTTATTGCCGCTGTCTTTGAAAGGTGAAATTCAAGCACAGGCGCTGTAATTCTGTCGTACACATCCGCGTTTTTTCTCGCGGATCCCACGAGCATCACGCGATACCGCGCCGGTGTTGGGTGTTCCGGATGATGAAACGATCCGGCGTGAGACTCCTCGAAGCGTGAAATCGTTGGGTTAACCATTCGCATGCCCCCGTCTTCATTCGGGCGTGCAAATGGTTCTTCTTCGAGCGGCAACCGAGCTTTCGGACCGTGCCCTCGGACACTCTCCTCACCGCAAAATCTATTATTTATTCTCGCTCGGTCGACGAAAGGTGCAAAAAACTGGTACATTAAATTGTATCGTGATTCGCGTGGTTTACGCAGATATATAGCTTCATAATACATTTTTATCTATCTGCCTTTATCTATTTCTATTGAAAAATAAAAATAGCTGGTTCCAAAAATAATTTTTGACTGCACATATCCGTGTATTTTTTTTTTTTGTGCCGAGTACGAATCTGACAGTAATTGTAGCCCCGAGTCAAGAGCCCCCCAAAACCCAGGCTATCAATCTGCCGGTAGGTTCGAGTTCGAGGCAGCGGATTCGGTTCAGAATTTGGATGAGGTAAGCGAACGGGGAGGCTGGATGCTTCTTGAGGCGTGAAATGGCTGCGTTAACCGTTCTCTCGCACAGGCCCGCTCCCCGCCGTCCGGGTAGGTGGGTTCGGGGTGTTCGCAAGCTTTCCTGGATGCCGCTGCTGCTGCCGGAGCCCCAGCCGCGAGGGTGTACGCCAGAAGTCGCACGGGCGTCCATTTTCCACCACTACAAAACGCCGAGGTGCTGGTAATATCGTCGGGATATCTATCCGGCTTTCTTCCTCTTTCTTTCATCTTCCCCTCCCTCCATCGGTCTCCGCCACCCGGCATTCTCTCGCCCCGGTGGCGAAGATCACGTTGAGCCGGTATAAGATAAAAGTTATATGCCGCTATACGCTATGCGCGAGGGAGTCATAGATCAGCGGTCGGACGTCTGCGGGGACGTAGGAACGAACGAATCCACCTCCACTCTCCACCCATCCCTGGACCCCTCTCATCCCTGGTCCATGGCTTTCTCGTTTCTTCTCGCAGCATCCTCTCATCCAGCCCGGCTCACCGAGAACGAAACCACCCCCGCGGAGCTCTCCGTACACTACGAAAGGTCCTCGCTCTTCTCCACCCTCCTCCAACCTCCCGCCCGTCTCGCTCCGCTCCCCGCGTATTCCTATCTCGCTATCTCCGAGCCCCAGCCACGTTTCTCCATTTCTCTCTATTCATTCTATCTTTCGTTACAGATATACGCCTCTCACCCCCTCCTCGCGCCTTTCTCTCCTCTCGCAATGTCGTAAATATATCTGTACGTACCTTATATATATTCCGGAATATATCATTGCCGACGTGCAAAGGCGCACGCACACACACACAGTAAAAATTACTGGGGCTGGCGCACGAGGCCACCGAAGGTACGCGAACGAACAATACTGGGCGTGGCTTCAAAGATATCAAATTATCGTTGTTATTATATTCCATCGATGGTTTATGGTGAATGACGGCGCGACGGTGCACCTTCTTATGCAACTCCTTGACGCACGTCAGCATCGACAGGACGGCCGGGGACGATGCGATATGGAAGTTGAATTAATGAAGTGGCGCGGTTACCTCGAGGGTGTTTAAAGCGCAGGATGCGGAGGGCTACGGCGTCGTACGACGTCGTGAATTATTCCGGGGAGTTCGGTAAACGAAGCTTTCGATGCTCTGCGGAGAACGCATTTTTTTTTTTTTTTTTTGGGTTTTATTTTTCTTCCTCACCTCGGAGCTTGTGTGGCCCTTCGCTTCTGGGAGATAAAACACCTATTCGCATCGGCTCACCCTACACGTTTCGTTTAAATTACGAAATCCCTCTCGCTCCCTGAAGAGAATATTTTCTCGGCTCTATTTGCATACAGATACGATGGAGCTTTCTCTCACCATCTCTCTTACTCTCTCACTGTAGGTGGAAAACAAGACAAGTTTATTGCCGCGGGAAGTGGCCAGGAGAATAATGTTTCGGGGTTTTTAGTTGAATAATTGCTATCGAATACGTGACGCTTACGCGCGGATAAGTGTGTGTATGTGTATCGTTGTCACGAGGAAGTTTCTTTCGCGAGAATCCGATAAAGGGTTAGGGAAATAGAAGGGTTGGCTGAGAGAACACGGCACAGAGTCGGGGCACCGAGAGCGACGTAACGCGAATACGCGGGCGCATAAACATCCCTCGCCGGCGTTATCAGTTGTCGGACGCCGGGGCGCCGGATATTGTCGCATCCTCCGTTTTGCTCTCGACGCTCTCGCTACCCGCAACGGAAAGGGATGAGAGTGTTGCTCAGCGGGCTGGGCTGCGCAGACAGCGAGAAAGGGGTTGGAGCAGTGGACGCCCTCGGAGGGGCGCTTCCGAAAATTTGACGTCACGGAATTTGAGGCTTTCGTCACGAAATAATTGAACGATATTTTAATAACGAACGTTACACTTCGTCAACCCGGCAGCTGGCTCAGGTCGGGGGTCGCGAGACTGCAGTTCATTTTTCTCGCCACTTTCTCTCCGCCG
Source organism: Listrodromus nycthemerus (assembly GCA_963978505.1). Classification (NCBI taxonomy): domain Eukaryota; kingdom Metazoa; phylum Arthropoda; class Insecta; order Hymenoptera; family Ichneumonidae; genus Listrodromus; species Listrodromus nycthemerus. Next base: position 15,795,026 of record OZ021683.1, on the reverse strand, counting down.
CAACAGACTTTTTCGACTACGTGCCGAAGAACGGAACGTTTTACCTAAAGCCAAAAGTCCAATTATCGTGAAAGTTTTTTCTTTCTCGTTCTGCTCTTTCCTTTTTTTCCAAACCGGGAACGCGCCGCGAGGAAGGATCCTTTAGATGTTTTTGCCGGGAGAGTCCGAGTACAAAGGGACCGTACCGTCGACTTTTACTTTTTTATGGGCCCCTCTGCGAGAAGCGTAGATTTTACTTTGACTTCCCGGAGCATCCGGGACTTTCTTTTTTAGTGCACCTAGCCTGTGCAGGGCCCGCGAGATCGGGGACATAGCACGGACGACGAACCACCTTAGGGGCTGTAAAAAAGACCGAATCGGACGGGGGTCATCGGTGAAAGTTCTCGACTATCCCCGACTTTCCCCGGCATTTTTACCCGGGGGGTGAGAAAAAGATACCGGAGTGAAAGTTGAACGGTGCGAGAGAGTCTTTGTCGCTGAGAATTTAATAGACTCAGTTTAGAAACTTTTATGTTTCGGCAAACGAAAAAAATACCTTAGACTCGTCTAGATCTTTTTCGGCCTTCTCTTTGAGCACACGAATTACAGAGCTGCACGGGAAAAAAAATCAGTCAATTTGATTTGAATACCAAGTTTCATAAAAGTAATTTTGTAAAATAATCAAGAAATTTTTTTTCTGCAGATTCGAATATACAAACCTACTCTTTTATTTAACGTGTCATTAACAATTTGATTTTATACGTTTGCTCGTAAAACTGGAGCGATGGTGCGATCGGAAAATTAATAAATAAAACATTGTGAACTTCTTTCGACAATGAGTTGTAAAAAATATAATTTTTTTTTTACTGTGCTGGGCGATATATTAAGTTTCATTCATTTTTACTGCCCTCGTTAATTCAATAAATACAGTAATATTTGACGAATGTTTGCTCGAACGAAATTATCTAAGAGTTCAATAAATGTCTCTCCGAAAAACGAGGATCTCTGCCTAAGAGATCGCAGCCAAGACTCGTCATCCGGGCTATCTTCCGTTACCTGCAGGGGGGCATATTGTTTGCCCTATATTTAGACGGCTGCGGTAAGAACGTTTCGGTACGGTGCGGTGCGGTCAAATAGTTTTATTGCTCGGCAACGGACCGTGAACCAGAAAATCCCACAGCAATTCACTTTGCGTTGAACCTCGGAAGTCAGCTGTCTCTACCAAAAAGTCTCAGCCTTCAATAATCCCGAACACCATTACACTATCCGCGTTAAAAAAAAATTAAGAAATAAATAATAATTTAAAAAAAAAACCATCGAAGCTTAAAAAAATGTACTACGAATATGCGTTAGTCCGAATTTTGCACCGTCAGCCGGAGCGCGAATTTGCAAAACGCGGAACAACCGATACCTGTGTCTACACGCGACTATATCTATATATGAATATATTCTTCGACATTCGCGCGAGGAGTCGAGTTCTCGGTCGCATAAATCCTCGCGAAATGGATTCACGAGAGCGGCTGGATGCGGCTGTAAGTTATATCTGGCCAATCTGCATCCGTAAACTTTGCCTACACAATACTACATAGTTTCGTCAGTGGATGTGGCTTTAGGTGGAGGTGGAGGTTGAGGTATACTATATATGCGGAGAGATATAGATACGTTAACTGCTGCGGTGTTGGGCCGCTACTGCTGCTGGATATTTGCAGTAACGAGCCCGGTGAGAGGGAAGAGCCCGCACACGCGAAACACGACTCAGGAATATACGAGTTCTCTCTACCACTGTAGCAGCGAGGAAGCATCGCTGTATACGTGCATATTCTATACTGCACACGGCGAAGCATTCCAGCCGGTTGCCATTAGAACGAATTAGTACGGTACTAATGCGCTATACCGCAGTACCTGTCGATGTATCTGATTGACCGAGCCAAACTAGCTAAGGGTGCAAAGAGGAGAAAATTGAAAGAAATAAAGAGAAAAAAAAAAAAAGAACGTGCAAAGAACGTTATCGCGTGCCTTCGTCGGTTCTATCGGCTTAACTGATGCGCAATATCGTCGGTGGTCTATGTTACTTTACCGCGCCGTACACAGCGATATACTTTACCAACCCTCCGGTGCCAATGAGAAACGAGCCAGCGTACCAATTAATTTCACCGCAGCTCATCCGGCGTTATAATTAGTTCTGTCTCCGGGAGTTCCACTTTTCTAAATCGGCGCAGCACGCCGCGCGAGAGACCGTTCCGGCGATATTACCCAACGGCTTCAAACTCGGGGGGGCGCTTCGAGGGAAAATGCTCGGGGAAGAACGAGCGAGAAAGATATTGCGCGCCGCTGCTGCGGGACTAAGTCGGTGCGAGCCGAGGGGTGCGAGAGATCGCCGGTCGGGCTTGAATCGGTGGAATTAAAGGGGGGAGAAGAGAGAGAGAGAGGATCCGGGGAACGCGGAGGTCGAAAGAGTTAAATCGAGGGTGGTACGAGAAAGCGTGGAAGCACGGGGCTGGCCGGCGACGAGCAAATAATCGAGTTTAATTGCAAAACCGTCGGCATGATTTAATTACACGGGCGGTGAACAGTTTGGTTTATATCTGTACGTTATTTCACGTCCAAGCGGACTTCGCCCGCTGGGCGAACACGATTCGAATAAACCCCCTTCCTCCCCGACTCTTCTATATGTACACATATATATCCGTTCGCTCTATGTGTACGAAGCGATCGTAATTCCGTAATGAACGTTCGTCACAGATTCAGTGCGCTTATTCGAATCCGACGTATAAAAAGTTTCTACAAATATTTCTAAAAATTAATTATGTAAAAAAATTCAGGTAGAAACACTTCATGATGAAGATGCTTTATATTTTCACTCTACGTGCGTTGCGTGGCTTTGCGCGGAATGCGACGGCGTTCGGACGCGCGTCTTAACTCAAGTTGTATCGCACTCGATCGCGATAGAGCCAAAGTTCCGTGTTGTTTTTTCTCCTCCGGTAAGCTTACCGGTGGTGGCCAGCAGGCCGAAGAAGTTGGACGAAAGAAATGGCATGCAGAATCGGCAAGAGTCCTCGACCTTATCGCCGGAGCTTTTTGTCGAACTGCTCCGGCGCGGTCGAGTCTCGCCGCGGTGAGGAGAGGAGAGGAATAAAATCAGAGCAAATACAAACGGCGCGGAGGAACAGTGGCATGGCAACACGCGAGGGGCCGAGTTCGCGCGGAATCGCAAACTCCGCGACACAGAGGAGATTTCGAACCGATATCACCGGGGCGGACGACCGCCGAGGATGGAACTAAGCACGCGAAGCTCCGCTCTCCTTCTTTCCCTTGCGCCTTCCCTCTAAGCTTCGCGAAACTCGCCCGCTGCTTCTTCTCCACCCTGTGTCAGCCTCTACGTCTTACTTCTTATTGCTCGATTGATGAAGCTCGATGCAAAACCCTCCGATATCACGCGATCTGCTCGCGTGACACAAATTTTCAGAACCCCGAAGACCGTCCGGTTCAATGGCGGAGTGAACTAGCGTGCTGGAAATTTTGGAGCCTTACACGAGATTCCGAAGTGGTATTTTCAGGACCGATGTGACGCAACGAAATTTCTAATGGGTTGACTTAAAAAAATTTCCTTCCTATTCTCCCCGAATGAAATTCTTTTCCGGTCTTCATATCCGAACTAATTGGTGTCTCGCCTCATTAGAGAATTTTTCTGGTTAACCGCTCGAGCTCCTCGTCTCCCTCGCGTTATCCGTCGCGCTGCGACCTCGAGGATCTCCTCGAGTATTTTTGACCGAGATTACAACGCTCACAGTTCCGCGAGTCGGCGACGAAGGTTTAGGAGATCCGTGGCGGCCGACTGTTGTACGGCACGTTTGCCGTTGCAGTTCCCCTCAGCGTTCGAGCTCCGACGGCACGAGCCCGTACTCGACTCCGCTTCGTCGGACTCTCGAATACCGCTCGATGTTATTTTTAGCCGGAACATTCCGGGCTATACGTACACACGCATACGACACCACGGTGCAAACGCGAATCCGTATACTTCGCTGCTCGAAGACACTCCCCGTCCGTTCCCTACCGAGTTATCCGGCTCAAGCTTTCCTGTATGAATTCTTTGAGAACCATTCTCGTGTTCCCGCCGATCGCTCGTATTATCGCGTCCCCGAAAGATGGGTCCACAATTAATTTCTCGTTATTTTAATCAAAATGTTTGACGTCAAATTTTTACAAAAATTTTACTATCTATCTCTAAGTGCCACGGTAATTTTTTTAATGATCGATAGATTTTCCCAGATCTTTCATTGTAGAGAACCGAACGGTTGATCGCTGGAGATAAACGTGGTACCGTCTCGGTGGAAATTCCCGACGGTCGAGGGTCCGATAAGGTTGTGACGAGCCTTATCAGGAGAAATAGTGGAAAGTTTCTCTCGGGCAATGGAAAATAGGCCCACGGTAGGTTGCGATGCTGCGATTGCGGCGGGAGTGTCGAGGAAACGATGGAGCGCTCCCGTTCCATGTGTGTCGGTCTTCTCTATTCAGCTCCGGCCGAGGCCGGGCACCAGGCTGCCGGGATGCTGGCGGACGGTGGGCGAAAGCAGCACAAGCCGGAGTGCGCGAGGGTGGAGAGGCCAACGGGGTTGCGGGCGCGGAGGAGGTTCGGACCGGGCGCGCCTGCACCTCATAAACTTAAACCCTAATTAACCGGCGCTACGGCTACTGTTGCGCCGTCGTGCCGCTACGCGCGTATGCTCTCCTCTATCCGCTTCTTCGTCATCTCTCCGCTCACCGCGTACGCATACATTTTACACACAAACGCACTTTGTCGCACCTCTGTGGCACTCCTGTCGGTTCCTCTCCCGTTCCACCGCTACGATATTGCACGCTCCTCGTTCTCCATCGCGGTGCGCGAATGCCTCGAGGTCTGCGCATCTCTGCGGGGTTTCTCGGTCTCCAAAGTACACGTATATTTCCCGGCGGTACGGGCGTTATTCTCTAGCGAGAGGCGCGATGTTTATTGCTCGACTTGGCGTAAATTAGGTACCGCACCGCGGAAACTATCCGAGCTCATTCTCCTTCTCGCTCCGTACGTGTGAGCTCCGCACAACTCCGGGACTCTGGTTCTCGCTGCCGCGGAGGGATGAGAGGACGAAGCGTCGTTCGCGAATTCACCGCCGGTTCAAGATCCTTCGTGGGCGAGAGATCGTGGAAGAGAAAGTCGACGAGCAAGTACTCGTACTGCGCCAGTGCGCGTTATGATTTACGACCGGGCGTCGTACATCTTCCGGCGGCAGGAAGATGATACATTGATCGCTCAATTCGGTTCGTTAGCGGTATTTTTCTCATTCAAAAGCGCGGAACACATTCCCCGAAGCGAATTGTAATTAAGCCTTTTTTTTGTTGTTTTCTTTTATTTTATTTTTTATTATTTCATCGGTGTCTCTACGACGTCGAAGTCGGCTCCTTGCAGCCTCTCCATCGGTTTCTAATCCGGTCTTGCGGCACCTAAAATTAGAATTTTCGCGAGGCGAGGGTCGGGGACGCCTTGACTCAGAACCGTCGGAATTCTAATCCGTGGCCTTGCCAAAACTTCGGCATACGGAGACTCGGTTTCTCAGTCCTCGGCGAGGACTTTACGATTCCGGTCTCGTAAACGCAAAGCCGTGCGTGCACGCACCGCACAGGCAAATGCTCCGCGTTGGCGGTCGAGTCGCGAGGGTCGAACTGACGCACGCGAAACTCTCCCGATCTCTCTCTCGCTCTCTCTGCATCTCGCTCTCTCTCGTTCTCTCTCTCCATTCTTGATTCGTGTCCGAGCCCACGGGGGAAGGGCTCGGCGCGGGTTTTGCGCTGCATGCGCTGCTGGACGGAACGAAGTTGTTGGCCGTATATTTACGGCGGTACGTCGCCGCGTGGAGGACGCGCGCACCGCACGGTGGAAGGGTTTCGTACGGAAATTCTTTGACGCGGGGGCAGCACGCGAGGAATATTTATCGCGCGACGATGTTTCCCCCTCGTCTCCTTTTTCCCTATGTTCGCCACGCTAGGGTCGACTATATACACGGATTCGATTCTTGGGAAGCTGGCTAGCTGCCGCTGGTTCGTCGTTGTTTTCGTCGCGATGGGACACGCGGGACCCTCGTTGCAATCCGCGATCAACTTGTATCGCTATATATATATAGCTTGAATATAACACGTATTATCCAAGGTCGATGCGGCGTCTCTCGCAAACTGGCTGTTCGCCCGGAGAATCCAGCTCCATAAGTTCGTCACCGGACGAACGGAGTCCGGGACTGAGATAGGCAAAAGAAAGAGCGGCTTGTTGAATGATTACGGAGAAGTGAGGAGAGAAATCTATTTAAATTCGCCGTCGCTGAGGGAAGCGGGTGTCTAAATTACAACGAAAAAAAGCTTTTAGTCGCTTTATCTTTGGATGCATTGATGGCCGGGTCATTAATTCAACGCCCGAACCGAGATATGCACGGCGTGGAGGCGAAGATAGATCAGACTAGAACCCTCGTTACTTTTGTAACGTTTCGCCCGTGTCTCGATGAGAGTATCAAACTCGTCGATGAGCGAAAACAATGTTCGTCCGCTTGGGACGGGACTGCTTTCTTGTTGTTTGTCGTCGATGGAGGGAAAAAATTCATTAGAAAAAACAACCGCAGATTTTTCTCAGACGATCGTCGAAAATCCAACGACCGACGGATCTTGCAGATTTGGAGTGTATTTTTCAAGAAATATAATATGATCTTCACGAGATTGAATGGACATTTGTCAATGGCATTATTTTTGTTTAATGTTATCTCGACTAGTCAGAGCGAGTGCGCGCGCAGACGACACCCACGCGTTCTAGAGTCACCGCGAACGTGGTGTAGATCGACGAAGAGTCGAGAGGTCTCTGTATGAGTGTCCACGGGCAGAGAGTTCGCCTCGAAGATTCAGAGTTCAACGTGCGAGGAAAGTCGTACGCGCAGGTGGGTCAGAAAAATAAATTTCTGTGCGTAAATCGTTGGGTCGAAAAGTTTTTTCGCGCGAGTAGCCGAGTGTGAGTTACGTGTTCGTAGGCCGATTCGTACGAGTGTGCAAAGCCCGAAATCCGGCGGAGTCTCTCAGTGGCCATCATGGCCGCCGCGTTTATCTCGCTCCGTCTCTCTCGCACAGTTCTCGTCACTCTCGCCTCTCGAAAAGCGCCCGTACCGCGCGCTCCTCTCCGATTTACGAGTAATTTCGATCGATCCTCGGATATTCGCAACCCTTTTTTTCACTGCAATTTTCTTCACAATTTTTTGGTACTCTTTAGTGTGCCCAATGAGAACGTAGGCGTCGCGACGTTAAACACGGGCGGCGCCGGACGATGCGCGCGAGCCACACACTGAGCGTGCCGGGTCTTTTTTTCCAATATGGCGTCGCCGGAGTCGGCGCAGTTCGGCGGGACTCGAGCGGGAGCCGCCGCTGGCCACGAGACCGCACACAGCATCCCAGCGATTTCTCGCTGTGCATTCATGTGCACGTGTGCTTGTGTGTTCGTGCAGCGGGAGAAAAACCGGTCGATGCCTCGAACGCCTGCGCCGCACGGCTCCGAGATTCGTCGCTGCTCGCGCATCTTGCGCGCCGGGTGGGGAACATCGAGAGCCAACATGGCTGCCGGCCGCGTCCCGGCACGAGCATCAGACCTTCCTCACTTTTTACTTTCCAAACGTTACGTCGCGGCGAAACAAGTTTTTTTCGACGATTATCGACGTGATCCACGTACACACGGTAATCACCTGTGCCCGTTTTGTTAATCGTAATCGATTTTATTTATTTCGTTTTTTGACTCACATGTGAACTGTCCGGAAAGGCCGAGTACCGTGGCCATCTTTACTTCTACCCCCACGTGTGTGCATTGCTATGTGTGGAGCCACGTGTGTTCGTGTGCCTGTGTGTGTGCCTGTGTGTCATTCCTAACACTATCACTCGACAGCTGGAACACGAAACCCAATTCTTCAGATTCTGTGATGCTTCGTCGACTTCTCAGTTTTAGTTTTATTTCTTTTTTTTATTTTCAAATTTTTTTTCTCCAAGCGTATTCGAACATACCTCGTGACGAGAGTTGAATTTCTTTCTGTTTTTTTTGTTGTTGTTTTTTTTTTAATTTATTTTTTGCGGTCCACGATCCCTTCCTCACATCTTCCACGACATGAGAGACCAGTGTAATTTATCACAAACTTTGATGTTGAAATTTGAGACGTTTCGAATGAAGATGCTTACCGAGATCCGAAGTATTTCTCACAGAACTCAAAGCCAGTCCTCCTCTACCCGAGAATATTGGTGCGTAATAAAATAAAAATGTCTTCTATTTTCGTTTTACTCCGAATGTCTTGTTATCCTTAGAAATTTTCGATATCTCACGCGTTTCGTGCAGCGGCACGCGTGTTCGATGCTCACGCACGTTTTTTTCCTCCTCGCGGTTAATTTATCCTATCAACTAAAATATTTTATTAGCACGGTAATCAGTGATTTTATCCATTGTGCAATGAGCCGATCAATGACTAGTTTGGTCTTTATGAATTTCCCAATTTCGTTTATTTTCGTACTCATTCGCCATCGGTACTGTTAATTGCCAGTAATTCAGTCGACTCGCTTACTCCGCCCTCCCGCAAAATCTCATGTTGCGCCGTTCATAAAACAGCGGTGTCAGAGGTCGGTGTTTGTACGATCGTGCGGTCTGTATATCAGCGACAGAAGCGCATTGTGGCGGGGTTCGGGAGAAGGGACGGGGGGCACCGAGAAATCCTGTTAACGCTCTCGATTAAATGAGCCAAGTACATTAATGAGGATATCGTAATTTTCGCGCGGCCGTGCTGGGAGTGAGGAGGAGTAGAGGGTTCGCGTGACGTGAGACAATGCGGGGAGATCGCCGTTCGCTTGCTCACTCGGGCGAAATGCTGCTGGTGCTATTGCCACTACGATATAGCGCAGCAAGCCCACGGAGTAATTATAGTTTCTACCCGAGACGCTTTAGCCATCAGCTTAATGACGCATTTCATAAACAATTCGCTTCCAAGTTGATGAATAATTGAAGGTTCGCCCGAGCGAGCTCACAGAGCACAAACTGCCCCTGACCCTTGCCTGATAATAGCCGACGCTCTCTCGCTGCCTTATTAGTTCGCTTACTTATCCACACTTATTTTTCTCGATCGTCTTTACCGCACCATACGACGCGTTACAAATTGAGTTCGTTTCTCCTTTTCTTTTTTTTCTTTTTTTTTTTTTCAACTTATCTAATATCGAAATTTTCCACCTTGTTACACAAGAACCTAACGACTGGCATCAATTCAATATCGCTGGGAGGATTTGGCACCTCGTTACCCGAGCCAATTATCCTCGCGGCATTACTTTCGTCGAGATAATTCCCGCTATCGAAACACGCGCTAACCGTCAGCGTGAAGCGAGAGCTCGATTATTAATTTTTATTCCTATGTGAACGGGTTGTTGCGCCTCGGGAGTTCGATGGGAATGGGAGAAACGTATTTTACGGGATTCAATCGAACTATGCGTAAAGAGAATTCACGTTTTTCGAAACAATTTTCCATCGCTATACTAAGTATGGGAAATATTTTCTCGTGGAGTTATTTATTAATACGTTTTGGTAGTTATCATGGTTCAGAAGTGATTTCACTATTTTTTTTTAATGAAGTTTGGTTGACAATTTTTCAACATCAACAATTTGAACCGTGGAATTCCGAGGCTTTATTTTCATCGAAAAATATACATGTTTACTTCTTAGTGTTTATCATCATCCCGAGTTAATTTTACTGACTTTTTTAAACGAAATTGCGTCGACGATCCTTAAAGGACAAAAATGCGATCGGCAAAAATCCTAGTAAACACCATGAGCAAAATAATAGAAGAAAAATGTACTACAAGACATTGCATTTCACGAAAGAAAACATAGCGAGTCAAAAGTCGGGTTGCAACAGTGCGCAGTGAATAACCCGACAAAACTTTACCGGCGTGTCTGGAAAATATTCAACTCGTGAAAATTAAGAGGACGAAAATGGCGTGTAAACACGAGTAAAAACAAAAATTTGTAGGTGATGCACAGCTGGTGGGAGCGAAAGAATGGCGAAACAGTGAGCTCGTAAAACGCGCAGCGCCGGGCTCGTGTGTATGCCGTCGGATACCGGCAATGCCGAAGAGAGCCCGACTGTTTCGACGACGAGATAGATGCACGAGTTCGCAGGCCAAACAAAGTTATCGTGATAACCTCGGGGGGGAATCGAGTTAGAGGCACGCGGAGAGTCGCGATATAACTTTATTCCGTCAATGTGCACACAGCTACATTGTGAATCAATTAATTCGTCCCGGGTGACGTTAAATTTATTTTGCATCTCCAAATTTATTATCCTGTCATCACGAACCGCCGTTATAGATGTTTTGCGAGCTCGACATTCACATTCCGTTTGATATAAGACACACGCGCGAAAAAATCTTATCTAATTAATTTGAAACCTCTCAAGACGCAGCACCAAACTGTGCTATTAATTTCTCGTGACGACAGTTTGAAATTGAAAAAAAAAATTGTACACCAATTAAAAATACGTAGACACACGGATAAATTTTCGTCAACAGAAATTGGTGTCTAGCTTCGTTCGGCTGGGACAATATTTTCCTGTTTATCTGCATTTCGCCCAAAGCTCTCTCGCAAAGTATATTCCGCAAGGTTTCCACTTGCTAAAGTCGTTCCCAGATTATACTCTTGTCCCGTTGAAATAGCGCGAAAAACAAACTGCAACGTTAAAGATAAACTTCTATTTTCATCTCATTACCCCGGGCGGTATTCCGGCTGTTGGTATCTCACGGCAACGGAACGAGTACCAGAGAGCCCTCGTCCCTTCGTCTCTTCCTCCACCACCCTTTTTTTTCTCTCTCTTTCGCCTCTCTTTAAATTACACGGTCCAGCGTAATCTCTCTTCTCCGTTTCTCCCGGGCATCCCGAACAAATGAATCTCCGCGATGCCTTATGCCACTGCTGAAAGCATATCTGCCCTGCCGCACCGAGAGTGCCGAGCTCCGCGCCGTTTACCTACACCATACTCGTGTATCCATCCGTAGATTCTTGCTTCTGCGAGAGTGTACGAGTAATCTACACTACGCTGCCTCCACAGCCGAGCGCCCCGCTGCTCCTCGTAAATCTTCTCTCTAATTGAAAGATTGATCTGCGTGCAGGCGGAACTAAAAGTGATCGCGGTCGCGAGCACAAGTGGTATACTGCCGCGGGTGTATCGTCGACGAAGAGGATACGCAGCCCTATCTGTACGAGACAACTCCTCCTTCGCGGCTCCGTGCGGAAACTCTCGGTCCCGCGCCTCGAGAATCGGACCGACAGTCCGAGAAAGACGGGGAAACAAAAAAAAGAAAAACCATTCGAGGCCTCTGAATGTCGAGAAGCGAAACCCTAGAGAGGGCGATGAAGGAAATCGTTTGCAAGATCGAGAATACACGAGGAACGTGAGAGATTCGAGGGACGCTAGGAGATAAGAGTTTCCCTATCTCCTCGGCGTATACTTCTGTGTTACGGAATGGGATATACCTTCGCGAGGGTAGTTTGCCGCGTGGTATCGGAGAACGAGAGTGGGACTTGGAAATCAATTTCGGGAACCGCCCAGGATAACCGGATAACGACGAGCCTCCGCACTCTCGCTCTCTTATGTGTTCTCCCGAATGGTATATACCATAAGGAAGAAGAGCCGTTCCCTCTTGATCGATTTTCCTTCTTTTTCCTGAGTGTCACAGCTTGCAAGGAGAAAGCCCCGACGTCGCGCGTAGAGGAAATTGAAATTTTCGGAGGATTTTCACGTATCCTTGTATACCTATGTTATGTGGAGAGGCAGAAACAGCCCGACTGTTCCCTTCGTCCATAATTCCAAATGACCCACGTCCGTCCTCAATTTAGTCCCCTTTTTCACCCTAAAAGTTGCAAAAAAAACCTTTCACTCGGACAATTTTCTGTCACGTCCTCGTGTTCGATCAATTATCGCCGAGGATAAATATCAAGAGAGCGAGTGAAAAAAAAGTCTTCGGCTTGAAAAAAATAATAATAAAGAAACAAGAAGAAAATCTTCTGGCCTCACCGCTTCATCTCCAGACAGCGTGGGGGCTCGCTTCATGTTCGCGAGCTCGCGCATTATATTTCACGTTCTCCCGTAAATATATATTCCCCGAACATCGGGCTCGTCGTGTATCATACGGAACGCGAATGAGCGCAAACATTGCGTGAATATATATGAATTCTCGATGGGAATGAAGCTGCGTGGTACTCGATACACAGGGCATACAGAGATATATCCAGTCCCCTCGCTCCGTCAGCGGTTGTGGACTGTACCAACGTACAAAACGTATTCGTGGGTTTCGCAAGGGCCACAGGGATTCGCGAATGCAGAGGACGAGCGAGAGAGATGCGACAAGAGTGAAGAAGAGAAGAAGCGACCGGTGAGGAAGAGATGGCCAGAGAAAGAGAGAGAGAGAGAGAGAGAAGTGAGGGGCCTTCGGGCTGGCTCCGAGCTCTCGGGCGCATTGAGTTGTAAAAGCGTTCGGTCTCGCCGCCGGGCGGCATGGTCGCTTATGTAAAGGCGGCTACACGCCGCGTGATGAGTGGATGCTGTTCCAGCGTTCTTCTTTAACTCTTTGCCTCGCTTTTGCACTCTCCTTTCGCCCCGTGAGTCTCTCTCGCGGATCCCCGGACGAAACGGCGTGCTGCACGCGCATACTATATTAAATACTTATACATACACGCCCGCGGTCTTGATCGTGCGACTCCGCTGTTCGGATCGTTGTTCTGGTAGTCGTGCACCTTTTGCGCTCTCCGAAGAGAACGACGACGACAAGAGGAGGATAAGAGAAGGACGAAGAAGCGAGAGGGAGAAGCTTCCGCCGGTGGGCGGCCGTTGGTTGAGGTATCTTCTCTCTCGCCTCATGCATGCGTGAGTACGTAGTCCTAGCGAGAGAGCACAAGACACGACCGGGGGATGCGAGAGGAGAAGGACCAGCCACAGCCGGAGGGTTCCGCGGGTCCCCGCGGTGCTGCATAAAATGGGTCCGATCGACGAAACCCACCGGCCTTCGTACCGTCGAACGATTAATTTTCATTTACAGCCCCCGAACTAATTTATCGGATTGTCTACGGTCATTTGAAAAATGATCGTTCCGATGAAATTGGGTCGTTTATTGAGAAACAATGAGGCTGCCCCGACGGTGTAATACACGGTATTGGATACGTATGGCGTTCGCTTCACTCCTCTGGGAGTCCATTATCACCAGCCCCGTTCCTCACGGGACGCGCAACGGAGCGGTGTTCGATACACGCTCGATTCCTCGTGTGTACGTGCGCGGTCCATGGCTGTGCGCCGAGAGAATCGAGTCTCGCTCGGCCGGACAAACCAGCAGCAAGATCGGCAGCGGCACACACTCGGGTTGGTCGAAGGGTACGGAGGAGCGAGGCCCAACGACGAAGAGAGAGCGAACCGGTTATGGGCGAGGCCCTTCGCCTGTTCTTCTTCTTCATCCTCCGCTTCTTCCTCTTCTGAGCTCGGCTCTTCCTCCGCCTCTGATTCCCGACGTTCCCGGACTCCGAGGATCAAGAGTGCTGTGCATGCCCGCGGTCCAACGCGTCGGACCCGGAGCGAGCCTTTTCCCCCCGCCCCGGATGATTTTAAAAGTCGAAAAGAGAATAAAGTGTGTGCCCGAGCTAAATAAGAGGAGCAACGTGGTACGAGCCAGTCGGAGCTATACCAAGTATGGGTGAAGAGGGAGGACGATGTTGTCGCATCGGAGGAGCCGGAACGGAGGAAGATCGAACGGGTACGAGGAGATGAGGAATAAGAAGTGGTAGAGGGTAAGAGGAAGAGCTGGTACACAGGGACATGGAGGAACGGGGCGAAGGATAGAGCCGCGGAGCGAGGGAACGGGGCTGTGTACGCGCCGTGCGCGGTTGAAGGAGGAGAGGAAGGGAGAGGAAGAAGGAGGCGGGCGGGAATGGGATGAGGAATTCTCGTTGGCTTTGCCTCGATGTCTTTATACGCGCGACCAGGCTCTCTTGTACGCCGTGGGACATATATCTGTCTCGAGTCGAGCCGAGCGAAACGGGCCCCGCTAGCGAGGAGAGCGAGGGACCCCGCGCGCGATGCCGCCAAAAAATCAGATCGAGTGTAAAAATCGCATAAACTCGTCCTGCGGAGCGGAGCTCGAGAGCTATGTCCGCGGAGCATACGTACCGCTCTCTCCTCTCTCCGGCTCTCGCACTCGGCTATCTCCCTCGGCTCTCCTCAACTCTTTTCTCCTCCGTCTCTTCGTTCTTTCGTGCCTTTTCCACCGTACGTCTCGTATCCTCCGTCTCGTCGCTCTCCCCCGAGATATTCTCACTCTCTTACTTTTTATTCCCTCATCGTTCCTCCATCCCCCACCATCGACGCGTTTCCGTTGGCACTGCGCGCGCTCGCATGACTCCACCTCGCTTCGCGAACGTGGGACACCGCGGGGCCGAGCGAAGCATGCGAGAAGTTGCCGGGCCGGAGAGAAGAAGAGAGGCCGATCACCTTCCATATTTCTTCTTATTCCGCCTTGTCCGTGTGCCCGAGAGCTCAAGGGGACGCTACCCCCGCGGGAGGGGAGTTATGCGGTTTGCCGCGCTTATGAAGGATCCTGGACCCTCTGCGCTGGCTCCGGGCTCTCTTTATCGGCGAACGTGCTCCGGCACACACTCGCTCCTCAACGCTGGTAAGCCGGCCGTGAGGAAAAAATATATCGCCTCGCCGAACGGACCCAGCTTTGGTCGAAGGCCTTTGAGTCTCGCACGCTTTTTTTTGCGTTTCTCTTCTTATTTTCTTTATTTTTTATACACAACGACAATACGCGAGATATGTGTATGTGTCGCTAATAAAATGACGGTATTACACACGACGAGATGTTTCGCGCCATCAGCGTCCCATATGATTTTCATAATCGCCCATGATGGCGACGTTGATGAGGATGAAGTATCAATTCACACTCTCTTACATTCAATTCCGACTTGTTCTCCCTGACGTACCTGTATACATCCATTTCGCTTTCCTCCCGTTGGTCGGGACTCCGACCTGGGCAAATTCTGGTAGTCGAGAAAAGCGACCGAGGGCGCCGATCGGCCGGTCGTGCCGGTTTCAAAGAATTTATGTTCTTATATGCGCACCGTTTCACGTGTATGAACCGACGTATATGCCCCGATTTAGCACGGGCTTTATCGAGGAACGTGCATCGACCTCGTTTCCTTTCTGCGGCTGATCGGCGCGAGGGAATAAAAATATTGAAAATTAAAAAAAAATTACAGAAGACGGAAGGAAGGAAGAGGGAGAAATGAGAAAGATATCCTACCGTGCGTGCGAGGAATGGACGTGTACGCGGGATAACCGAGCAGCGCACACACAGAAATTCTCGGACATTAATGAAGCGATCGGCATTAATAAGCCGATAATTCAGTCTTCGGGAGTTTATCGCGGGAGAAGGGTGGAGACCGAGAGAGAGATCTCTTCTTGTATATAATACATATATGTAGAAACTGGCGATACCTCTAACAGCATCGGAACTCACCTCCCGCCGCGGTAATCCCGCCTGCCCGACTGCCTTCGTGCGTGGGATTGAAAGCAACGGCGTGCGTGGTGCTCGAACCTCTTCGTGTATCGCGAACTTCTTCTTCATTTTATTCGTTCTCATCTCCCTTTCTCATTCTTCATCTTTGCATCGGTCTTCCTCTCTTTCGTCTCTGATTTTTCTTCCTCAGCACCCCACAGCCCCGGTGAGAGTTCTCCAGCCATTTTATATATCACGAAAAAGGCGGAGCTCCTTTGGCGAATGAGGAGAAATTCGAATGGGGTTATCGTGACGCACGAATTTCTCGTATCATTGTCTAACGGTCCTTCTCTCCTCTCGATGCATGCCGGAATTTTTATTTACGAGGTATCGTAAATATCCTAACACCAACGACGTACGAGAAGCGCTGGACGAACGACGGGACATAACGTAATCCTAGATCGCGTCACAGCAGCCCGCGATGCCGGTTGCGGAATTCATGCTGCCGCGGAGAGAAAAGCCAATAACCAGTCCAACGTGGTCCGACTTCATATTTCATATCGAATACCCCATAGAGGGACGCTTGTACGATCTCAAACTGCCGCAACGTGACGCGGAAACTAAAGCATTTCGTGAGGCGTTCTTTCGAGCCACATGGGCTCTTACACGTGGAGCTGCTTACACTTCGTGTGACTCCATTGCCTCGATCGTTCGTTTCCTACTGCTCCTGACTTCTTCCAGACCCGGCATTTTCTCATGATGAAAAAAAAAAATTATAACAACGAGTTTAGAAATCGTGTTCTTCCAGAAGCGTCAATCATCGATTGCGCTGAAGTTCGTGCCGCACTCTAAGTACATGCAACACGGCTGTGTACACGTACCGACAGTTTACTATCCGCTGTGAATTATCGTCGCGGCCAATAAAAGCCGCACGCCAGAAACTTCGCTATCTTCATTAAAGTGCATAGCGATGATTAATAATTATCGGTGTATGGCTGTCGTGTTTCGCGATAAGATCGTGGGTATGGATCTCGTTATCTCCAGCCACCCGTGAAGCAACGTCGTCGCCGACTGCGTACCTCGATAGTCTGCGAAACGCAACGAACACGCGAACGGGTTTTCGCGCTTAATCGAAAAGCTCGATCGCTCCTACCGCCCAGCTAATCGTCGTACGATCGATTTGCATTCGAAGTTTGTAATCTCTTCGACTAGCCCTCTCACCCTTAATCCCTTGACGCATTAACATTCTTCGATCGTTCCGCAATGTCTTTATCTCGATTGCGACGTCGGACAGGCGATTCCACGTGGAATCAACGAGGTGAATTATGATGGCGAGCTTGAGCTGCATTGAAGAATGTCGCGAGGTAAAAATCAACGGCCTGGTTTTTGACTTTGTACCAGTTAGTGACCCCACGGTACATTTGATTCACTTGCCGAGACGGTTCATCCTCAGTTCGGCAATGTCACACGTTTTTAATTAATAAATTACCTCCACCTGTGTTCGAAAAATGTCACGAATTGGGCCTTGTACATTTTAGCAACGGTTGCAGCGCTCAAATGGTGCAGAAAAATAGAGATAATCGATCATTCGCACCGCTTGTCGTCTGCCATAATTTTCGTACCCTCATCGTTTTACTCTCCTATTCCAGGAACAAAGGGTGTGTAAGTTCTCGGAGAGGAACGAAGGGGAATAAGCAGGGACACGAGGATCGAATATCGATTCGATCGGTCACGCAGCTTCTTCTTCCCCCGTTCTCTTACACCGTAGCCATCGCGTTCGCGGTTGTGCGAACGCGCTCGCATTATCGCGGCTGGAACCGCGAAGAGCGTGCGAGTTCGGAGAGGACTCAGCTCGGCCAGAATCTGTTGCACGATCGGTAGTCCAACGACTCGGTTGCCGTTGAACTCTCGATGCGGAGTTCTTTTTTCACCGAGAATATACAGACTCAGGTTGGCGCGTATACGCGAGGGCGTCTCTCGTCTCGTTGCCGTGCCCGGCCACCGTGTGCGGCGAGCTCGCCTCGCTCCGAGGCAATTATCCATGGCAGCCGTACGGCCAGACGGTTTGCGCCGAACGTTGCATGCCGTACGGGCTACACGTAGGCAGAGGTGCGCGATCCTCCGTTGGTGTGCCAAGAGGGAGCGTCGATCCCGAAAGCGTGTCCGAGTATAAACCTTCGACTCTGCGAGTTCTGTCGGCCGCTGGTTCGTTCGCTCGTTGCGCGTCACGGGATGCTCCTCTTCTCCTCGCTCGTGTTGCTTCCCCAAGAGTTCAGGAGGACTCTCGAGGTCCTTGAACGGGAGGAACCGAACGGAGACGACGAAAGAGTCTCCTCCGCTGAGGCTCTTACCGGCGTGCAACGCTACCGGCGAACGTGGTTCCGTAGAGGACGAGCAAGACGTTGCTTTCTGGTCGCTCGACGAGGGACCGAGAAAGTCCCTTCCATCGCGTACTCGTTGCCGATGCACCTACTAACGAGCTCGCTTTGTTTTGCCAGGCGTGTGCATGCGCGTCCGTGCCTTCCACCGGTTGTTATACCGAAGAGCACCGGTGCCACATGCGCCGTATAAAGGATAGGGTAGGACGTACAAAACGGCGTCGCGGCGGATGATATGTGCTCGGCAAAGTATCGGAGGATTTGATCGAGTTCGGAGTTATCACGGCGGTGGAGTTGCGAGAGCATGGAAATTCGATAGTTTCGAGTCGTGAGAATCCGATCGTTGCCACGGGTCTCCGTATGTGTCGCTTCGAGAAGTTCCCTGTACGGTCTATGTGCACGGTCTCTCGGTCGAGTCACCGGCTAGAATCTCGTGCATTAATCGCCTCCGCTGTTGGTCGGTCGCGCGTAGTCGCGTATAGCTCTCTCGGTCGACCAGGTGTGGTGAAACGGCGTGTCTTATCCGCGAATCTCCGGAGCTCTCGCTGGTCGCCGTGTGCACACAGGGAGGGACGGAAGAATGGGAGAAACCACACAATGGCCGGAATGGGACCAAAGCGATGACATGGGAAATACGAGTGTAAATAAAATTTCTAGAATTTAATTGAATTTCCGGGCTCCTATGAAATTTGAAGGAAGTATCGGGTTAATCGCCCTCGTCGGAGCTTTCGCATTGCCGCTCTCATCGTTTCTTCGGGGTGCAACGACACCCGGTATACGAAGCTCTTCAGAGCCGATTCGACTGTGGGTTCACGGTGTATAGAGATAGGGCTGTGCACGCTTCTTTCTCTCTTCGCTTCTTCGTTCCTCCTTTTGCCGCACACCGAGGAGAAGAGAGCAAGAGACCGGTTCCATACATGGCTACCGAAGGCTTCTTCTTCTTGCGCTAAGACCCCGAGCGTGCGCTCGCGCGCGCACGCGGAGACAAGCATCAGCTGCCGTTTCCTCGCTAATGAGATGGAATTGGACGTGGCCGAGATTTTTCTAGAGGGGTCCGCGCCGCGCTCTCTTGGTCAGCGGCCCCTTCGTCCGTACGATCGTTCTCCGCCACCGCAATTCTCTGCCGCAGCGAACACCAACACCGGCAGGAGATTCAGCAGCGAGCGGGAACGAAGAAGAGAACCGCGAAGAGGAGCCAGTTCTTCGGCCATCCGAGGGACCACGAGACCCCGTTTTGCCCAACGTGGCTGTGCGCGAGATCTTGAATACGGGCCTTTCTAGTTCGCGACATTCCCGTGTGCGCATGCTGCGGCGCTCTTTGATACGAATCGTTTAATTGCGTCCCATTAGCCCCGGCCCCTTGGCCAACCCCTTCCTCTTATTCTTCTTCTTTTCCCCATTCTATATCTTTCTTCCTGATGCCATGCTTCTCCCCGAGGAACCCACCTTTTGCGGTCTTCGCCGGAGTCTCCGCCATGCGTGAAGGAACGAGAGCACGCGGCAACTGCCGATTTCTTTTGCCGCTCATCCTCAAGATCGGGGGAAGTTCCTTGCACTCTTCGCTTCTTGTTCAATCTTTCGTCGCGTCCTCCATACCTCATCTCTTTCTATCTTTATCCTTCGTCGTCGTCGTCGTCGTCGTCGTCGTCGTCGTCGTCCGCCTTGCGCTCTCGAATTCCCTCTCCGCCCATTCCTCACGTTCTCCTTCGTCCTTTTTTCTTTTTTTCACTCTTCTTGCCCCTCTCCTTTCTTCGCGCTCGCACACTCCACACTCTCGTGCGGTCCGCAATCCTACTCGAGCTCGTCCAACTTTTTCTCACCGGACAACGCCGGCAACGCCAAGCTGCACAGCACACGGCCCCCGATGCTGCTTCGTTAAGAACCTCGGCCGCGTTCCCTCGCGAATCGAAAGAAGCCGCCATCCGCGAGTGAAATCGCGAAGAACTCTCGCGACTACCAAGACAGCCGCGGCAACAGCCGGCTCGACCGACTCGATGGCGACCAGACAATCCTCTCGATGCCGAGTCCTCGACTCGCGATCGCCATCACGAACCGCCAAGACGGCGGCAGCCTACTTGGCCACTTTTTCCTCCTTCGGGAGTCCACCGGGTCCTCGAATAGCAACTTGGTGAAAGGTGGTCCTCCTCTCATCAGGTTGGATGGCCGTTTCTTCCCGCATACCCTTTCGACTCTCCCCTCGTCGCGGAGACGCGCGCACTCGACGACCGTCGTTGAAGCGCACCTGCCGAATCGCGATTCACCCCTCGTGAAACACGATCCTCATGTGGTGATCAGACCTTTCTTCATCCATTGTCAATCCACTCTTGAATCGTATCAAAATTATGTAAGATTCAATATTTTCCGCCGTCTTTGCATCGTATAACGACGTACCAGAAATGCCTCATTTCCGATCGAAAAATCATGTTCCCAAATCAGAAATGATTTTTTCACGCTTAAAGTGAGATTTTAATTTTCATAAAATATCTTATTTTTAATTTTTCGCTAAAATGCATCTAGCATGCAGCCAGTGACAAACATATGTAAATTGGATAACACAAGAAAGTGGGTAAACGAGTGCGATACGTCCCGAATGTGAAGCACTCTGAACGGTATGAATTGTAAGGAGCACACGACGAGCTCTCCAGCGTTAACGAATCTGAGCCGCGTACAAGGAAATGACAATGTAGTCTAATGTCTCAACGTCCAGCCGAAGCCTCTGAACTGTTTCAGGCCACAAATGGCATCGTGGTCTTTCTGCAATAGCCGTTGTCGAGCTTGAGTCTTGTTTAAAAAGTAGTTTGCTCATTCGCGCAACCCGGGAGGAATTTTATCTGCAAAGTAAAGGGTGCCCCGATTGGAGACAATTGCAGGCTACGATTAAGCGATGATTCGAGGAGAGACACGTGTGGATCGGAACCCGCCTAGACCACGAGGACGACGACGATGAGGGAAGAGGAGGGGGTAAAGAAATAAGAGTTTCCCAGCAATTCTCGAGCCTTTTACGCCCTGGCTGCGGAACTTCATGGAGAGCGCTCTCCTCTTTGATGGAGCTTTTCTTACCTTCATTCTGTCGCATCGTTAACAACCTCTTTTGTTTTACTTTTATCTCTCGCTACGTAGACACCAGCTCGCAACGCAATTTTATTTTCCGATTCAAGATATTGCTTGTACGTGGCTGCTGCTACTTTTACTGCTACTGTTGGATGAGATTATCGGAGGCACGATTTTCGTTTGGAAAGCTGATTCACTCGCTTTCGTTAGTCATTACGCTCTACTCTGCAGATCTTTACTCTTACAATAAACATGTTCTATAGTTACATTATATTTCTAATAAAAGCTTGCTTATTATCGCTATAGACAATAATTTTAATTGCTCTCGCTGTACTCTGCTGATAATGCCGATCGCTCGTCGATGCGATCAATTTTTTTTTTAACAATATTTTTTCCATTTTTGTTCCAGGTAAGGATTTCAAGTACTGGAGTCTTGTTGTCTGTTAACGACTTGTTGCGGCGAGGTATTGTGAGAGAATCGGACAGCGCGAGTGAGTAGGAAAATACAATACGCTATTTAGCCGCATTGAATTACTTGGAATTTTCGAAAAATTTCGAATTTTTTCGAATTTTTACGGTCTCGCGCAAACCAGTAGGAGTGAATTTTATTGCGAAATCACCTCTGTTACCGGACTCTGTATCGGTTACCGAGAGAGGTCTTAACCGGTGCTCGTGATCCGTGACGCCCCCCCCCCCCCTCCCCTCCTCCTCCACCAGGCGAACAAAGTAATGTCCTCGAACAGCATTCTTATCTACTATTCGAACCGTATGTATAATACACGTATTTCTAAGCGCCTCGGGTGTGACTAATAGAATTCACGATGCGAAGACAAAGGGAATATAGAAGAGAATAGAACGATTTCAAAACGAAGAAATAAAAGAAAAAAATATTACACGGAGGGTCCAGTGCGAGAGCTCCGCACGAGAATCAGTAATGAGAGTCGGTAGCGAGCCTTTGATCGTTCGAGGAAAAAAAAAATGCTCAAAAACAATCGCAGCCAGCTTAAATTGTCCAACTTTCCTCGTCACAATACCGCAATTGGTATGAATTCCTCATTTCAACGAGTCCCTCGTTGAGGAACACAACGCGACGCTCGACCAGCGGGAACTTCCAAGGAGAAAAAACGAGCTTAAGGAAAAAAAAAAAAACGGCGTAACGCGCTGATGTTCGTTGAAAGAGTCGATGAGACGATCGACGATCTCCGGGTTACATGGAGTCGGTGGTGGTCGAAGAGAATGGTGATTCCGAGAGGATGCTGCTGTTGCAGAGGACGAGGAGGCAGAGAGATGAGAGTAGGCGGAGAGAGAATCGAGAGGATAGCTCGCTAGGCAGTGGCTTGCTTCGTTGCTAGCTCGTTCGAGCCTCCGTGACGGCAGCTAGTGAGGATTTACCGATCGTCCGTGCTGCGAGCCGGGGATGCAGTGCTCTCGCAGTGTGTACAGAGGAACACGGGACACGGTACTCTCATCCGGGCGCACGGACCCGTAGGATCGAATCGCCAATGGGATTACATCGGCTGTTACTATAGAGAGGTGGCCGCTCGAGAGCGAGCATTCTGTGTCTCCTCTCGGTGCTGCCTCTATCGCATCTAGATAGGTAGATCAGTGGCTTCAGCGCGAGATTCACCATGAGTCGTGCCTCGGGTTCGCTCACGCTGCTGTTTCTGCTTCTGGTCCATGAAGTTCCGTGACGTTCATCTTCGATAGTACGCTCGGTCTCACCGGACGAACGCCTGGCTCGTCTCATTTTCTCATGTCATTCCGAGCTCCACGTCAGTTAATTGTCCGGATTCGCTCGACGCGATGTGCTCGAACGGGAGCCATCCGTCCTTCGGTAAAACACTAATTGCATCGAATAGCTTTCCATTGATTCTCACCGGACTCCCAGCGAGCCTTGGGAAGCGTCCTTCCGCGTCGGCCGAACTATCGAATTTTGTTCGGACAGCGAAGTGTCTTCCGCCGAAGAAACGAAAAGGCAACCGGGTTCGATAATAGAGTCATTTGCAGAAGGGTTATATCGAAGGAGGGCATGAAGGCCCCCGAAGATTTAATTGATGTCCGCGCGCCAGGGGTTTCGATATCCTTTGGCCGACTCTCCGGCATCCGAACTCTCTTCGATATATAAATAATAATAATTTGGCCGTGAAAAAAATGCCGGAACATCCCTCCGATTATTATCTGCTCGTAAATCCCGGCATAAAGATATCGGGAGTAAATTGCGAGCGTGTGTATATGATCTCTCTCTCTCTCTCCCTCTTTCTCTCATTCTTTTCGCCTCTTTCGCCGGTTCTTCTGCTGATTCTCTTATATACGTTATGTATGCCGAGCGGATGATCCTGCGAGGTGGGATGCCGATCTTCCTGATGCGGCGTGTATCCCTCGACTACAGAGACGGGGCGGCAACGGACCAATCACGCGCCGGCTACTAATTTGCTCGCTCAAACAGCTGCCGTTCGCTGGCCCGCGAAACCGTAAAAGCCGCGCCTCGCGAGAATGAGAGCTTTATATACCATCAGCATCCGCGACGCGGCCCAGCGAGAGGAGATATACACCATCGATCCTCGGTATTGCCGGCGCACCGCGAGGATCCATTCGCGCACATTCGATCCTATATAGACCTTCTCCCGCTCGATCCTCGCCGCGCTTACCGTGCGGCATCGACGAAGAGGCACCACGCTGTGATACTCGATCGCTGAAACCGCGATGCTCTTTTCCAGGTTCTCTGATGCTACACGCCGCGCGCAAGCTTCTTTCCACTCGTCGTGCTCTTATTCTCTCGCGTTCTCGCTTTAAGCCCACCACGCGAGCAAGAAGAGTAAGAGGCGACGGTCATCTTCCTCTCTCACGAAACCGTGCTTCTCCCCACTGCTTTGATTTATTTCTTCTCGGTTCTCTACTTCGTCGACGTCGTCGCAGTTCTCATCCCTTGCTCGCTGCTCTCGCTACTCGCCTTCCTCCTTGTCTCCTTCCTCCAGCTTCTTCTTATTCCTCATGGCTGATCTTACGGTCGCGCGCGTTCACGTATGTGCCCACCGCCGCTCATATACCCTTTCCCTTAACCGTCGCGGACAAAACATTTCTTAATTGGGTTTCGGACCTTCGCGTCGAGAGAGAAGGAGGGAAGACATCCCGCGCTCTCTCGCAGGGATCCCGGGATGCCGTTGGCTTTTCAACCGCCATAGCCACTGCGCCGCCACCGCCGCCGGTCATCGATTATTTATTTATTTTCTTCGTCCAACGACGAGATCCAGGCTGGCCAAGCGTACTGCGTGCCTCCAAGGCACACTCGTGCAGGTATCTCGAAACCTTACTCCCGGACTCCTCTCTTCCCTCTCGGTTGCGTTCTTTGGTGGACTTTTTGACGTGGCTCGTTGGCTCTGTCCACTCTGTGTGCGTGAGTGTGTCTGCTTACCGAAGAGCCCTCAAGGGCCAAGAGGATTGACTCTCCCTCGTCGTGTCACCCGATACCAATAACGATCGGAAAAAGGCTTGGGTCCGCCACCGGGAGGAAGATAAAATTATACCGAGCCGCCTTCCGGTCATCCTGATGAAGTATATACACGGTAGTAATGATGGAAGCGAGAAAGTTTAAGTGTCTTTGACCACCGCGTTCTCGACTTTGTCGCTGCGAATAATCAATTGATCGATTGGCAATATTAATATAATAAATTGATTACCGTTGCTCGGCAGTCGGCACCGAGAAAAAAAAAAATTATTCCGAACCCATCCAATAAAACTCTCCTTCCGCCGGGGTCGTCGCCTGATGTATTCACCGGAGTTCATCACTGCTCCAAAACTCCATTAGTTCTCATTCTCCTTCTTGCTCGTCTTCATTCTTCCCGCGTCTTTTGCCATCTCCACCCCCCTCCTCACCCTCGTTTGAATCATGACTATCGTTAGTTTCTTCATCCTTCAACGTTCGTTGCCCCCTCGAGGAGGATTCAGATCGCAAGGTGTGCGGCACGTTCTCCATCGAGGGCTGAAGTATACGAAAGGCGAAAGGAGATCGAGTCCAAGCAAGAGGAGCTCCGCCCTCCCACGATCCCGGCACCGTTCCGTTACTGCACAAATCATCTTTACCGCCCCCACTCGCGATGTTTCTATCTTTATCCCGAACCTCTTTCGCTTTTCTTCCCTTCTCGCCACCCTTCATCATCCTTCGTCTCAATCTCTCGTCTGTATATGTGTAATGCTCTCTTGTCTTTCTCTCACTCTTTTACCAGCCCTTTCTCGTACTCCCCCGCTCCGATTCGAAGAGCTCACCCGCGTTATGTATGCACCGGTACGGAATGCCCCGAGACCACCCGAACGCTTTACGAGCGTGGAATATACTCCTCGGCGAAAGATTCGCGATTAACGATCGTTGCAATTTTGTGTCGCAGTGTAATGCACTCTGTATCTCATTTATTTTTTTCTCGGTTGTTATACCTTATTCCACACGCCAACATCCAGAGTATCATAGTAGGTCTCGTCTATCCATCTTATTCTATATCTCTCTCGGTTACGCCCGGCTGCTCGCTCTCGGGCCTCTCGTGCTTCTCGTGGTAGCTCGCGAGAAGGAGAAGCTATACCTATCAACGGCGGATAGTTTGCTCGGGACGTTTGAATAATGGTCGCCGAGGCCACTGGGACTTCGGCACGGTACGCCCGACGCGAGGAGCGGAGGCCACAATGAAATCCCTCCGAGGTCAAAGGGCTGCTTTGCTTGTTCGCCTCCTCGCCTTCCACACGCGAACACCCCATTCGCCCGGTTTTCGCGCGAACCGCCCGGATTCCGAAACCCCCGTCGTTGCACCACCGCCTCCTGTTCCTGACCATTCTCAAGTTTTTACGCAAACCCCGGAACTCTGCACTCGACGAACCAACCCCTTTCCCACCCTTCCATTCGCATGGCGAGACCTTCTTCTTTGTTCGCTAGGGTTCGTACCGGTGTCGTTTTTTTTTTTTGCAGTCGGTTATGTTCGTTCTTTGCACAGCGGTATGAGAGCTTCAAGGGGTTTCGAGTCTCGTCGGTTCTACCCTGACCGTTCTCAATTTTTATGCGCGAAATTATGTTGATGGTTTGATTTCTGGGGTGGCTTTTGTGGTGCGTATTTGACCTTTACGGAAGTCATCCTGTTCGATGAACGTCACGTTTTTTTTTCTGACGTGAGAGGGTTTTTTCTTTTGCCGAACTTTCACTACTTTCTCCTTTCGCCCAACCCTTGTTAGTCATGGTTTTTTTTTTCTTCTTTTTTCCTTCGGGCCTTCACAGGCACCCTTCTTCTTCGTTCTTGCATCTCTCTGTGTGGGTTCGTTATACCCGACGCGTTCCGCGCATTGTTTCCGCAACTTTCACCGATGTCCCAGCGATCCGAGCGGCGCGCAGTTCTTCTTTTACCAGAAGGCGCGCGCCCGCGCGAGTATACGATGGCAAAAAAAGGAAAACGGCGTAAGACGGAAAGAAGTGGCCGGAGCTTCGGGGGTGAGCGAGCCGGTCAATTTATGAGGGGTCAAAAATGTTCCGGGGTCTCTCGTATCCTAGCCGTTTCGCCACCGACGAGAGACTATTGGGCGCGGGTGAGCGAGGCACTTCACGGACCGTCGATGCACTTTCCACCGGGTTTTCTCGGTCTTTTTATTGTCGCGTAACTACGGTCCTCTTCCATTACTCCCAGTGTCAATTTTATAGCCCGAAGAAGGAAGTAAAAAAAAACGTCCACGAAGCTTCGCGTATACTTTTATGGATGTTCCCAAAGGTTCAGCTGCCCTCTCCCGCGTCTCGCCATAACCAGACGCAACAGCGGACGTTCCTTCCCCATAGTCGAGTACCGACAACCTCGTACGTATAACTGCATCGCGGTAGCCAGGCGAACGTCGAAGTAATTTACTGGAACGCTCGAGCCATAATAAGCAGGCAGTAGTCATTCACTTCCCTTGAACTTAATTAGGCGCAATAGTCCCGGCGCAATGCCATTCACGAATAATCTCTTACTCGCCAGAGTGGGAGCTCCCGCGATAGCGGGTTAATTGAGACCGATCGACTTCTTTGGCCATCACGAGAGGCGCACTCTAAATGCGATGCGGCAACTCGAGAGTGGCCGAAGGTGCATTATGCAGGGGTCCAAAGTCCTCGAGGCACCGGTAGGATGATCTTTTATTTATTATTTACCTCGTAAGAGAACCCGGTCATCGGTGCGGTCCTACGACGCTGTCTCGGCGATCCTCAGCCGTACCAGAAAGAACCTCGTGAAGAAAGGACTCTTGAAATTCGCTCCCTGTACGACGTAGCCGTACACGCTCCTGAAGCAATTTCCATCAACCAGTTAGCAAAAACGATTTACGAAGTCTGTTCCCTTTCGAGTAATTCCGGTCTCATTCTCGTTATGTGGAACGAGTTCGTTTTACCCTAACCACCCTCGGGCCTGAACTCTCTCACGCTGATGACATTTCTTGCCGACGTTCGCTTCTTCCGCAACTTCTTCCTCGTCCACGACTCCTCGCGGTTTACCGGATAGCTCCGATAGATACCGAACGCACAGCCCGGAGAAATACATTAGGAAGAAACGCTCGTGCCGGCCTCGGGGCTAATCCAATAATGGCGCCGATCCTACGGCCATTTCGGGCGGAGGATGCCGCGTCAGTTTATTGGCCGATACATCACCCCATCACCCATGAGGGTTCTCCGGTTCTCCACCGCGCGCGCGGCCGCTCCGGCAAGCCAGCCGGCAGATAGACGAGTTTTCCCCCTTCGGCAAAGTTCACCGTGTCGAAGCTACACGCTATACTGGAAACCCCAATGGACCTGCTGCTGTTGCACCGCCGCCACCGCTACACCCCTATTCGGATTCCCCAGTAGTACCGCGCACTTTAATTACTACACGTAGTTGCTTAGCCGCCACTGGGAAGACGCACTCTTCGCGAAGAGACCGCAAGATATTGGACGACGTACGTTCTCGGGAAGGGGGCGTGTGTCGGCAGAAAATACTCGGATCTGTCGCCCGTGATGGCGTCCCAAAGCAATTTACGAGGTCCACTTTGTCGACCGCTGGCGTTTTCCTCGATGCTCCGCTGTTTGCTCAGAGCAGGGGTAAAAATCATTCTCGATTCACTTCGACCCCGGCGGCTTGTTCGCTTTTTTTTTCATGAAAAACGCCCCCATGAAAATCCCTCCCTTTGCTCCCAATTGCACGGTAATTCAGTAGGGAATATGAAACAACGTGGAACTTTCCAAAACCATCATTCTTACTTATCTTCGATAAGAAAAAAAAAAATCCCTAACCGATAAATCAGATTGCTACCCTTTTTTGAGACATTGTGGAGTCGTTCCTTTTCTTTCTAGAATGCGATTTATTTTCTCGTTTACAGTGATGGCAGCCAATTGCAACGAGTGCTCCTCGGCGAGTGCCACTGACTTTAGACTCCCCTCAGCGAACTAGCATCGATAATACGCCCGATCGACTCGGCTCGATAATGGCTACCCTCCGCGGCTCTCTCCGCGTCGTATATGCAAATCAATCCCAGTTACCTCTCGCGGTTCTCCGCGGTGTATGTGCTGTGTATACAACGCGCATCTCTTCGTCAAGATTTATTCACGTGCCGCAATTTGTTTAAGTGTATCCCGATTCCATTTGGGTTAAGTCGA
Organism: Listrodromus nycthemerus; assembly: GCA_963978505.1. NCBI lineage: Eukaryota > Metazoa > Arthropoda > Insecta > Hymenoptera > Ichneumonidae > Listrodromus > Listrodromus nycthemerus. The sequence goes on along the minus strand of OZ021683.1, from coordinate 15,766,436 downwards.
TTCGACGTGGGGTGAGACGGGCCCGGTAGCGGGAAGAGAGTGGTGCTTTCCATCTACCATTAGAATCGGGACTGTTAGTCGTTTGCAAATGCATGAAAGGCTTCCATCGTATGCAGATACAGAATCGCGCGCGCGCACACAAACACCCAACGCGTAGCGGTGCTGTAAGAATCTTTCGCCAGAGCAAAGGATAGAAGGAAAGAGGCGAAGCCCACCCGCTTTTCTCCCCATTGGCTAACGGGCGCAACCATGCACACTCACGCCGCTTCGCTCTTTCTCTCACAGTTTGAAATTTAAATATAAGTAAAAGGTCTGCCGGTGTGGCACAATCCAGGAATAGCGAAAGCTTCCCCGCGCCTTCGGCGGGCGCCGACGAGGAGGTAGAATAAAGAAAGACGAGGGTGAGAGGGCGCGCGAGAGCGCCGGGAAAGAGAAGCTTGATTTGCCTTGCATGAAGCTTAGGGAGCCGCTGAATGCTCTCCACGATGTACCAACCCGCTCTATTTTTCTTTTCCACTCGGCGAAAAAAGTCACGGCATTGAAGTAGCTCGGGTTCTCGAACCTATAGCCCGAGAACGCCAGCACGAATAGGCACTTGTACTGTTTCATTGACTCTTCCCATCGTTTCTTCTCCTCATTCTTTTTCCTCCACTAAATTCTCGCACTCTCTATCGTTTGCTCGTTTCGTCGTTTTTTTTCTGCATCCGAATTTCGCCATTCGTCTTTTGAGTCTCTCGCTCTCGTTCCCCTTTCCGCGCACCGTGTATTATCTTCTCGTGCCCGCGCACCGACGACGGCGGCCCAAGTCGCGCCCTCGGCTCGCGCTCCTATCAAGATTTCGTGCGACCCGGGTGTCTCATGCAAATGTAATCAGATTGTTTGCGATTTCCCTTACAGTATTTTTCGCTCACTACCTCCCCCTCTCTCTTTCTCCTCGTACCTTTCTCCATTGCTCGCGCTTGCTCGTTCGCTCGACGTTCTCAATTTTTTATTTTTGTTTCCAGTTCGTATCTATCAGTGGAGCAACCGAGTACGTGCCACAGCACGTACCTCGACCACCGCGGCGATAACGCGTCCCTGATTAATATCGCGCGCGAACCGCCGATTTTTAATTACCATCAAGGGGGGCAAGTACTTTAATTACAGAGAGACTCGGGTTAAAACGAACGACTCGAGACTCGTACGTACACGCGCATACACCAGCGTCTTGAATAAATTTTATCTGCGTAATACGTACTTATGCTATATTTTATTTCGTCCATCGTGAAAAGACCTCGCGAGCTTTCTTATCAGCCCTCGCGGATCTTCGGGTACGCAACGCTGATTCGGCATAAATAAACCAGCGGTCTCTTTTGCGGAGGGTAAAACGAGGAATGGGAGAACGGAGGAAGAGAAGGAAAAAAATAAATTAGTGTGTGCGGGATGAAAGGGAACCGGGAGGGAGAGAGGAATGGGACGAGGGCGAGGACGGCGTGACTTTGTTGTACAGTTAAAAGTCTACCGTCTCTTTCTTCCACTCCGCAAAATCCTGTACAAGAAAGCCGTGTGTGTACGCCGTTTCGTGCTCGGACCCCGCGTAATTGGACTGACCCCGTTTGACCGCGATAATGACGACCCCTCGACTGAACTCCTCGACCCTTGGACCAACAACTGAACACATCAGGAACTTGACCAGGGACTCCTTAATGGTAGACCACGGATCTTCCTTGTATTCTACGTGGCATCGTTTCTCTTGCACCCTCCGAATAAAAAAAAAAACAAAAAAATCGTATCGACTTACTCTCAGTTAGTTTCGTGCCTCGCGTCAATTTCCCAAACATCGGGGCTTATTTCTTACCCCGACCACTATAATGAGTTAATACACTCGTGACGGAGAAACGAAAACGACTTCCCGCTTGTGAAATCTTCCCGTTGATGATAAAATCAGCGAGTGAAATCTGAAAGTTGGCGGGGTCTGAAATCCGTGCAAATTGACCAGACCGAAAGTCAAACGCGTTGACTCGGTTTGCCAGAGGAGAGTCGGAGTTCGTGGCGAGCGGGTGAAAGAGGTCCTGCAGCAGGGTGCGTTAACACGTGAGAGCCCACGAGCCCCGCGTATTCGCGCTCGCCACCCGGTAATCACTCCCCTAACGCACATTTATTATCGACAATTTAACTACTTCGACATAGACCCGGGGAGGCAACGGTCCCGAGTCAGGAGGACCCGGCATACGCATAGGACACACGGTGGAAACAGCGTAGTGTACGTAGATTATACTACAACGTCCGTAAATATCGGCTACCGTAGTCCCGCCGCGGAGAACGATCGTTGTCGCGATAGGGATGCACTAGATCGTCGCTGCTGCTGCTGCTGCTGCCGTTGCTACCTCTGCTGCTCCCGGGCTGTGGCGATCGGAGGCAAAAGCGACAAAGCGCGAAGTTGGACAATCATTGGCACCTTATCAGTAATTGGCATTGTATGTGCAGGGAATAACGATACAGGACTGCAAGCCATAAATAACAAAGACCCTGTTGACGATCCCACACTGTAGAAATTTTGAAATAAATGGTATCGGATGGCTCTCTCATACATAAAAGTTTCTGGAATTTTAGAAACATGCACGCTGCGATTTAACGATGTAATTTTTATTTTTTATGCAAACTTTTGCAGATTTCTGGCAATAGATTTTTAATTATAATATCTGGTATTATAATTCTGCGGAAAAAAGGACGTTAGTATTAAATTAATGTGATCGATTAATCAAATTTTAAGTACCAGTACATTGAATTTACAATTAATTTTTACAATGCACCTAAAACTTCCGAATTAATATTAATTCGATATATTATAGTACATATATATCTACCACTCTATATGCCATAATTTTGCAGAAAAATTTGCTCGCCGACATGGGTAGGATAAATAGATGTAGACTGGTAGCAGAGGTGGAGAATCAGAGACGAGCGTTCGTAAGTGAGTGAGCAAGCGATAGAATGTTGGTTAAAGTGCGAGGTAACTGGCAATAGAAAGGGGGATGTAACGAGGGGCGATACGGCGAAGTATTGCAGTAGAACTGGTATATCCAACGCCTACGGCGGGGTTGTGGTGCGGCACTGTCCTGGAGAACGGGAATCGAGCCAGCCGCGGTGCATCGGGTAGAACTGTACACTCGAGCAAACTCAGCTACATGCAAAGGGGTTTATATCTGTAGGATATAATACCAACGTGGAAGTTACATATCTATAGGAATTCTCGTTATCTCCGTCGCACCCGTACCGATCTTTTTCGTCCTCCTCGCTCGTTGGTGCATGGTGTTCCATGACGGCAGTAACTCCGGAATCCCGGGGCTTAAGTCGCGAGCGCGGGGCGCGGAGAGCCACGAGCGAACCTGGTGCGGTGGTCTCTCCCCCGCGCCGAGGATCAGTGGGAAACTTCCCGCCGCGGCTTAAAGGCTTGGCGGTTGCTCTCTCCCGCGGTTCTATCCGTGCTCTCGCTACCGCCCTCTCCCGACGCCAACTTTTCGCCATGTTAATGGGCACAATATGATCACCCAACTCCCTGCAGTCTTCCCCAGCTCTGCATGCTCTTCTGTCTAGCGTATAGCAAGTGCAGGAGTAGATAGGGATGTTGAGGAACGGGCGATACATTAATTGCTGAGGCGAGTCTGCAGTCGGCGCCATGACTGATGAATGTGAATTGATTGCGTTGTGATGACTTCCCTGGAACATTCGAAATTTGTCGAAATTTTATTTCATTAGCAGCATCGGTCGGTGCGACCGGAGCTTCGAATATCTTGCAGCTTCGATGCGACGACCGAATCTTTAGTTCTTTGGTTCATCTTCGGGTGAGTCGGAGTTACCGAATAGAGATCCATGAGGAATTTCATTCCGGAGAAAGAAGGCATATAAGGTAGACTTTAGTGAGCTGGAATTCGCCGTGTTCGATACTAATTACGACTTTTACGACGGCGAATTGATTTAGAGGAATGCTCGGGCGTTCTATACGGAACAGTCGCCAACGACTGTACAATGCGTATTTATGTGCCGGAGGTACATAAATATAGTTTGTGGCTTCGCCATGAGGATGAACGCAGAAAGGAAAAGAGTGAGATGGAGAGAGAAATCTTTTGATACGCAAGACACGCACGCCTGCTGCTGGCCTTACGGACGGCCAAGAGAAGATGGCTGATTTACGATCTTCCCTTCTCTCCCGGTTTTCCGTCGCTCTCGTCCTCACCGCGAAGCACCGGTGAACTTCTCTCTTCGTGTACATTCGGACGGATCGATAGGGACTCCCGTAGTTTTTTACAGTAATTCCAGTAACGTCGTCGGTAACGCAGAATCGCCTAGACGGAGAAAGACCGGAGTCTGCGATCCCACAAAACTAACAAGTCGCACCTTGCGTCTCCTCGCTCTGTCCTCGTACGTTAAACCCGCGATATAATCGCGCGCGTATACCAATTAAGTTTGACACTTCACGGTTTTCTTTGCCTCCGCCTCATCCTTTTCTTCCTCTCGTTTTTCTTATTCTCCCAATAGTTATCGCGTTTTACCCGAGCCCTCGAGAGACTCCGATATTTATTAGCTACCGCCTTGGTGCTCCACTTCTTTCCGCACGAGTACCCGAGTGGCAGGAAACCGAGTGGAGATGAAAAAAGAAGAAAGCAAGATCTGCACTTCGTGAGAGACCAACTTGGCGCGAGCGCGCGTGCAGTGTACTGTCTTGTCCTCTCCTCTCCGCGCCGGCTTCCTACGTATGCACGGAGAGCAAGACAACCATATGGAGGGATAGAGATTTGCCTTTTCGATATCGTGACCACGAAGCGCCCTCGACTCTCGTGCATCAACCGAGAGACTCCTGTACGGTCTGTTCGGCTCTTTCCTTCCAAGATCTCTTCGGTCGGATTTCTCTCGTCGACACTCTCTTGCCTTTTCTTCGACTGGGCCGAAGAGAAGCCGCCCGGTGTACGCCATACCCGTGCCGGCACTCCGTTCCAACCCTTTTCCCCCTCGTATCCTTCGCCTCTCCCGCGTCTATCTGCCATGCCGCTTCCTCCTTCCGCCCCGCTTGCTTATTACCGAGTCAGAAACCCAGTGGTTCGAGATTCCAAGCGCCGTTTCGTTACGCTCACCACTCTCGCGGATACCCACACCGGGAACAGAGAAAGATAAACGAGATTCGCTAATAAAGACATTCATATCGCGGTAGGGGGAAGCACACGAGCTAGCTCTCGCATCTAGATACGCCACGAGAGAGAACGACGGAGAGCTAACAACAGCACGGACAGGGATTCCACGGTATTCAGTGTTACCTCAGTTTGCACCGAGGATTGTCCGGAGTTTGCTCGCGGAGCCGCGAGCGAACACGGCTGTGGTATAATAAATTTCCTCCGCGCATGCTAACTCTCCCGACGTCTTCGTTCCGAGCCTTTTCCCTCCGTAAACGTGTCGAATATAATTTCAACAATTTTGTGCAAATTGTTTAACAACCGGGGCAATGTAACGGATCTCGTTGTATGGTTACCGACACGCGGAATCCAAGCTCGAGGATGTTTGGGAATCTCGAGAATCGATAACAACCTCAATGAAGTTCCCATTGCCCGGGTCTTTTTATGTCGATTGCCGCAGCGATCTTCGGGCCAAGCCAATTTGGACTAAAAATCGTTTGCGTGTGGACCAAAAAATTTCAGTGTCCGTGTGTTCTCTTCCATCGAGATTGAAGTGGAAGCCATTTTGGAGCGTCCATTTAGAAAATTAGGAGACGGTGGGTGGATTTTTCGGTCGCCTGAGGGACAGATTTGACGCGTAACCGAGTACGACAGATGTCGGACGGCGCCGATCCCTTCCGGCAGACGAAAAAGGATCTCTCGTCGTGCTCGCTCGTCGGCTGTCCGTTCAGCGGAGCTTTGGGGAGGTTTCAACCCCCCGGAATGCCTTTCGACGTGGGGGCCGTCGTTGATCCCGGCGTAACTCCGTCAGCGTTCGAACGAGAGGCTGATCTGCGGCTGCTGCTCTTGTCGGAGTTAACGAGAATACGAGAGTATCGAGTTACCCAGTTTCAACTGTCTCCTGTCTGCTACCACCGATGCCGCCGTGTTCGGTCCAGTAACGAACGCCCACATCCGCAACAATTCCCCTGATTAGCCCTCGAGCGGCGCACCGGCCTTACAATTCGCCAATTTACCCGAAAAACTCGTAAAGCATCGAAGCTGCCATCGCGCGCGGTCGCCGCACCGGCAAACCGGCGCAATGTGTGTCGAACTATACAGTGGTCGCCATATGCGCTGCACATCCCTCACTGCTACCACCCCCTTGCACGTTCGTTCCTCTTTCTCTGGCTATCTCTACCTTTCTCGTTTTCTCTCTCGTGGGAATCCGATGTATCGACGATTGCTTCGTTTTTCTACGTTTCCCTCTGCTCTCCCGCTTTTCTGGTGCGCCTTTATTTCTCCCCTTTCCAATGCTGCACGCTCTCTGCTGTCCTCCCTGCGCCGAACGTACACACTCCTGTCGACATATTGCTTTTTTCCCTTCCTCGCGATATAATGAATTCGTAACTGATATCTCTTCCACACCCAATCGCTTGCGGCTTGCATCTCAATAATCCCAACGATTTTCCTCTGCGTGTACATAATCTCCGTGATTTTCGCATATTTTCCACAGGCGTGACGCTTATTTTATCGTTGCTTATCATTTTTTTTTAGTTAAACAAATTCGTGAAAAATTGCCTTTCCGCGTCGAGATCATTAAATGAATATAAATGAATTACACTGTAAAAAATGTCGGCAAGAAAATTAATGCACCGGTATTGAAAACACCGTCGTATTAAGTTTACAATTTTTTTTTTCAGTGTACCTAATAAAGGCGAAAAAAAAAATTGATCGACGAAACAATTTATCGTTGCTAAGTATAATTTAAAGAAAAATAGTCGTTTCGATTATTCGATCCAGATGCGATAAAATGTCTCGAGTAACTTTGTACATTGTCGGCCATTGATTACGGTTCGTGCCTCGCCGAGCAAGCGGTGCCTTATCTTCCTCTTGCACGCCCGCGCCATACCTCCAAGCCACGGGGGAAACGTACAGAACCAACATTGAAATATCTCTTACATCCCCGAAATTAATATCTGTTGGACCAATATCATACGTCGCCCAGCGAAGCTCTGAGAGCACGGGAGAATGTCGAGCTCTCTTCGTTTCTATACGGATACACATATATATATATCTATAATGTATATATACATAGATATTTATATATCTGCGTATATATGTACGCACGTATATATGGGACTGCATACGAGATCCCGATTGCATTGCTTCGCTGGAGAGCACACCCGCGTATGATATGATGAAAGGACGGAATTACTTGTTTCCAGCTCGAGAGGGAGCGAGAGCTTTATTAAGCGCCTAGCAGGATATGCTTTATCGTGCGAACATTGCAATCTTCGTAGCGCCTACTCAGTGCTCGAACGACGACGCCATCGTCGAACCTCTCGAAGTAATCAGCTACGTATGACTATATTTTTTGCTTATTTATTTTTTAAACTGCTATTATAGCTGAATAAAGATTGCGTGCAATAAATCACCGGGACGTTGAGGTAAAAAAGTGAACGTCAGCGATGCACGTACGGCGAAGCGAGCATGTGCGTTACGAGCTAGGATCGCGTGTCGAACTTCCGGCGAAAACAATTTTCGTAGTACCTCATATGCGCGGCATGCACGCTCATGCCAATGGAGCCTCGGCCAATCAGTCGAAAATTCATCGCGGCAACGATACAGAAACGACTGGATACGGAATTACCCTCGGAATTTCGTCGCTCGACGTTTTCCTCGGGCTCCGTGCAGACCTATCATCGTCGTCCGGCCCGTATTCCAGCCCGGGCTCGTCCGACACTCGCGAAATTGAACGGTTCGCGGGCCTCAAACGGATCACCTCGTACCGTTCAATTTGACAAAAATTGTACATCGAGCGAACGGAATACGGTATCGATTACCGGCAGATTCTCTGGTTTCGGCCAGATAATGAAACGTGGAAAAAAATAACGAAAATGTCCGCGAACGAGAGCCAGAAGTGAGGCCGTAGGGACGCGAACGGGGGGGGGGGGGGGGAAGCGATGATCGAATTCCCGAAAATTTATAATGCGAAAGAACTCGGTGTTTTTTTTTTCTTTTTTTTTTTTTTTCTCTTAGTTTCGCCTCTCGAATATTCGGCTCACGGATGATGCGACGATGATGATCCGCCATCTCGCCGCGTCTTGGGAGGTCCGTTCTTGATATCCCCCTCTTATCCCGCCGCGTCTTAACTCTCTCACTCCCTCCAGCAACCCTGTTCTCGAGGCATGCTCGATGGGCCCCAACAGCACCAGGAGCAGCAACAGCATCCAGGCTCGTCGGCGGTACGGTTCGTCCTCCCATTTCTTCTCTGGTACACAGCACACGCTTCATTCTTTCTATCTACCTCCGCTTCCCTTCACCTCCCAACTCCTCCTTCTCATCCTCCCTTCCCGCCCCTCCCTCTCTCGCTTGATCCCCTCGTTCACCATACGACCTCCATCTTCGTCTTCGTCTCGAGCTCTGAACTTCGGCTCGTCGTCTTCTTCTTATTCTCGACTCTTCGCCATTCCTTCGTTCTCCATCCTTGCGGACCGCGTGTTCTGCGCTCCCGCAACTATTTTCGCTTCCCCGCGCACAGGCCGCTAAAACCGATTTTTGCCGAGCTCTGCCTCTCTCCCCTCTGAAAGCCCGGTACGAAGGACGAGACGCGAGCGACAAAGAATGAGAGAGGGAGTCTTCATATTTTTTTGCATCCATCGCGAAGAAAATAACCAACGAACAGCATCGGAAGAGGCAAAGAATCATCGTGGCATCTTTTTTTCTATGTATATTTCTTCGGCGAAGTCTTATTGGATATTAACTTGACTAAGTTCACATGCGCTTATAACTTACAGACATTAAAAGTTCGTGATTTTTAGAACTACTTGTTTTTCACAAACGTCCACAATTTTTTGTTAATTTCTCAATCGCACCGACCAGTTTCAGACAATAAAATGACGTTGAATTGAACGTAGTATTGATTTCTCGTCCCCGTATCGGAGACGGGTAATCGATGCCTTTCCGTATTTATAGATTAATCGATTGCAGAATTTGTAGGATAGGAAATAAGTAATACATAAAAAATGTTTTACGTATTGCGCCGAAGGCTTATTGACTCGTTCCCGGAGATTCTCAAGTTTCATCGTGTGTTTTATACCGGCACGCAGCCTCATATCGTATGTCGTGACTGATCGAAGTGAGGGCCGACGCGGCTATGCGATACAGATTGATCGTGAAAAAGATTGGAAATCGTTTCCAGAGTGAGATCGGTGGACTCGATACTGTTGTTCGTCCAGGTTGAGTAATAATCGACGTGGAGAATGAGGAACGCCGAAGAGGGGTTTTACATGCATAACGTCGAACACACGAAGTGGGCCCTGCAGAGGAGGAAGAGGCGCGAGAGCTGGGCGTACGTGAACGTAACGCAATGTTATATGCATCGCGCTCGCTGCATCGATAAACGTGTAACGCACGTAATAACCGGGCAATTTGCCGTTAGTACTTTTCGGTATTGGTAGTTTGTGCGTTTAGCGGTCCGAGACGCGAGATCGACGACGAGAAAATGCGCTCGGAGTCGCCGCGAGCCATTTCGCCGGAAGCTGCGCACCGGTTCGATAGCCGAACGTTGGAACCCCGCAATAATATAGAAAGAAAACAAAGCGATTTTACCCCGTCCACGAACCATTACGGAGGGACCGTAGAGAACGAGGTATGTAATTTACAAATATCTAGAGCTTCGCTGGCTCCTCCACGTGCCGATTTAATGAATTCCAGAGCCGCGGATTTCAAGTGGACCACCGAGAAATTAATTTTCTCGACTCGTAAAAAAATTATTCTCACAGCTTCCCTATCGTAATCAGCGTTGAAATTATGTAGAAATTGATTTTTGCATTGGTGGCTTCGAACCGTGCGGCGACGGCGTTCCGCAGGGTGGTTATCCGGGCCGTCCAAGGGTGGAGGAAAGCGGGAACGCGCGGGGTCTCGACGGAGGGACCGAGATTCGTTGCCAGCGCCGCGGCGTATCGGCGCACAGCGTGTAAACGGAATCGCTGCATCGATAAACGGTAACCTCGGTAATAACGGGCAATTTCCGAGGAGGGACTTTTAGTTAAGGCTGCTCGCGTATAACCGGCCAATTGGCGAAAGGAGCGCGAACGTCGGTGTATCCCGGCCGGGGCGGCAAGAGAGTGGGACGTCGGCGAGATGGTGGCTTTCGAACAGGTTGCGAATAACGAAGAAACGGCCCGATATCAGGAGGCTCCGGTCGTGCGGAGAGGAGAGAAGAGACGCGATACGTGTGAGTGTGCGTGGAGGAAACGACGAAGCGGGGGGGAAAAAGGGGCGAGAGGCGAGCGCGTAAGGATTGAGCGAAAGGCTTGAGCGAAGGGTAGAACGAAGGGAGGGTAATTGCTGTTAGAGCGACTCGTCGACATCGCTCGTTGCCCGAACTGTCTCTCTCGCCCGACGCGAATTTCGCCGGGGATATTGCGCGTGACAAAGTCAACGGGCGAAAGAGAAGGAGAGACGATGAACGATGGAAAACGTGAGGAAGATATATATGCGGAGTAAAGAGGAAGAGGCGAAAAAAAGAACGTAGAAGGAGCTCGCTGTTCATCATGCGAGCGTTGCCGCGCTCCCCTGCCGAGGGTGCGTATAAAGAGTTCGTTATGTCTGCGCATCGTTGAATGATGCTCCCGTTGAACAATGTTGATAATTGAGGTCCCAAAATTAAACGTTCCTGGGCGGGTTGAATCGAGAAGTCTCTAATAAAGACGAAATGCTCGGGCGCGCTTTTGACATTCGCGGCACGCAGACATGGCAGACCGTCTTATAAATCCCCAAACCCTCGGCAAGATGATTTTTAATCGTTTCATCTTCCATAAAGATACGCATGCAAGATACGCGTATCTCGAGGTAAGGCGGTAATTTATTTTTTCTTTCGACGAGTGTCGCCCGCATCCGGCAATAAGCGGCGAGGTAAATTGATGGCAATTGTACGAGCCACGGAAAAAGCTTGCGGAACGGCAGGCTTCTCTATTATCAACGGCTTATTTTTTTTTTCTCTCTTCTTTTCTTCGCTCTCCGTCTCGCGCGGCCAGTGAGAAAAGGTTAAAGATATCTCTATAAGAACTTAATGTACTGGGCGTGGGGGGGGTTTCTCTCTAATGACTACCTACGATCCGAGGCTCACCCTATAGATATACCCGAGCACTGTGCGCGTGTATATACGCATACATACACGAACGCTCGTTTCTATACTGTGTGCGCTAGATCTTCAGCTTCTCTGATGGCCGGCGCGGTAGCCTGCCGGCATTGCTCCACGTTCGCCATTATATACCGATTCGCGGATCGACCCGACGTCCTTGGCACGGCCGCGATCCTCGTCGTCGAGGCGTTTCTTATATTCTGTCTTCTCGATCGTCCCCTAGACACATGTGTGTCTGTGTGTGTGCGCGCGCGCGCGCGCGCACACACGATTATTTAGTTCGCGGCTCGTTATCTCGTCGCGATGAAAACTCCGCGGCTCGCGCGAAGGTTGTTGCCGCGATTAAGGCCGGTAGACCGACGATCCCGCGCTCACGGGATCACCGAGTCGGGGTTAACGGGGTTAAGCGAGAAGTGCGTACAACGCAAAGTGCTCGAACCGTTCGCCGATGCGCGGGTTACGCGCGGAAAGTGCACGGCCAAAGGAAGGAGATGTATGGGTGTACCGGGTGGAGAGTCCGTAGGTACATGCGAGTGGGGTAAACGAGTCGATTCGCTCTCTCCCGCTCTCGGAGGAGACCAACGCGCGGTAGCCGGGCTAAATATCATCTGTTATTCCCGGCTGACGTTTAAACTCGTTCGTTATCGAGCTTTATCTTGAGTTGCACCACGGTAATTACACCGTACGCTGATATCGAACGCGAAGGGGGTTTTCGCTTTTACGCGTTACAGCCGAGACGCGCAGCTACCCAGGTAAGATTCGACCATCGGCACGGCTGCGGCACCCCACCGGTTGCCGAGAGTCTTGTATTCGCAAGAGCTCATACCGGTATTCGCCCGATGCGGATCTCGAGACGAATCCGATATATCGACGGAACGAAAATTTCTATACGGTCAGAAAATGCAATTTTTAAACCAGAAGTGTCGTTACAGGATTATTGCTATCATGAGGAGTGGCAACAGAAAATGTACTGAATATGCCTCTTTAAGACCCTTATACACAAGATTGGGTGCTCGAAAAGTTGTTGCTCAATCATATTTCTTGATCGACCATTCGACGATCGTCCTTCCCGACGAAGACCTCATCTCTTTCCACTCCCAGTCGTGTACATCAGTGATATATGTAACTTTCTCCGCGTCATGGATTGGATCGTGAAGAAGCTCTGGAGAGAGAGAAAGAGAGAAAAAGAGATCTCGGCTCGGAGCGATCCAGTCACTCGCTCACTCTTGATCTCAAACGAAACCGCCAGCGGAAGGTCTTCGCCGATCCTTGACGTCTTCATTTTATGATCTACGCCGCTCCATCTCATCGACCGCAGCGAGAATCAATCATCTTTCTCGATCCGGCTCGTTCCTCGGTCGGACTCATCTCGAATCCCCGGGACCATCACTTTCGAAAATTTCTACGCATCCGTGACATCATTCTTGATACATTCAATACGTGTAAAATCCTGGGGACAGCAGCCTGGCAATAAAATTGACCCTTTCGCACTCCCATTTTTGAGGTGATTTTATTGGGCCAATTTAATGGTTTTATTGTCCGTGCAGAGTAGTTTCACCCCTTCAACCCTTTCGGCCTTTTAAATTGTCTAGTTCATTTTTTTTTTTTTTTTTTTTAAATGCCGTATGAAATAAATTTTGTTTTTTAGCATGGTGATGTAATATTTTTGTATTTGGCGTAAACCGTTTTCGGGGTCTGGAGAGGCGAGTAATTCCCGAGTGACTGAGAGAGATATACGCGAAGTCCGTAAAAACGTCGATGTACCGTAAATATAGTGTACGAGCTGCCGGGTGAATTCTCTCCGCCCCGCCGCCCAATCTCGCTCGCAACATGGCGCCCGATGAGAAGAAAAACGAGGAATAACGAAAACGTAAAGCGATGTAAAAAAAGAAACCTTCGAGGATATTCGACGTAGGAAGGAACGAACGACGAGGAACGAGCAAAGAGTTTCGTCGCTCCGCGGGGACTAATTTTTATTTCCATCTCCTTCCTCTCCGTTCTCCTCTCTTCTCTCTTTCTCATTCTCCTCATCTTTTTTTTTGTATCCCTGTAAGTGCTCCGCGTCCACCTATTTCTCATAAATTTGAATGAATTTACATGCATTTGAATTTAATGCCCTTCCCCGTTCGCCACCCTCTTCGCCTCCCATCAACCACTCCACCTTCTCGTCCCGCGCCGCCTCACCAAACCCAGCAGCCAACGGTAGCAACGCAGCGCCTCGCCATACTTTATCAAAAGCAATTAAGCTTTTAAGCGCGCATTTGCATTAATCCAATGTTTACAATTACGGTGTTTTGTATATATACTTCAGTTACGAGAGAAAACGAGACGGAGAGAGGGAACTTTTTATGTAGATATTCTGAAATTTTCGTACTCGAGGGTGTAAATCGTTCTCGTGGCTCTTCGGTAAACGAGCTGAGGAGGTCGGCACGACGTTATCAGTCGTCTCGTTTCTCGGAGCCAGCTCTCCTCGCTCTTTCTCCGTCATTGTAAAACGCAAATGTACACAACGAGAGAGACTCGGGGACCCGCACGTGTACGCCGTACTCTCGTCCGGATGTCTTCAGCCTCTGAGAAGACGCTAGTGCGTGTTCGCGTGCGCGATTCGAGCTCGTCTCATTATCCACACCCACACGATCAGCAGACTCCGTATTCACCGCAGAGCCCAAAATGGATCGAGCGTTGGCTCTCCTGGACCACGTACACGGGACGTGAGATACACGTTCGTTACACCCAAATCCTTCGTGTCTGTCCGGCTGATTCTGCCGCGGAGGGTGCTACGAAATTTATGCTCTCCGGCTTCTTCATTGCCGGAACAAGACCTCGCTCTGTGCTGTTTTTGGCTCGAGAAAATATCGGAGCTTCGGAGCGGGGGTCGGATAGTCGGAGAAACGGATAATTTCTCTAGGATGTCGATTTATTTTTATTTTATGTTCTTCCGAGAGACAATTCATCCCCTTGTAGGGTTTCGAGCTCCTCTGTAGTTGGCGTTCCATCGGATCTACACTCGGCACTCCAAAGGGATCTGTCGACGTGTGGGAGGTCGTGGCCCTCGGAAGAACTCAACCGTTCGCTACCGATAACCTTCCATTAATTCTCGGTGAAACGTTCTCTGCCTCCCGTATTATGTATCGGCTTAATTAAACTCCGGTCTATCTTCCGGGAGCGCGCGAGAGGTCTCAGAGATCTGAATCCGTGCGCGGAGGCGCATAATGTACCGTAAGGAGATAATGCATCCGATTGAAACCGTATCGAGTGGTCGATGTTTAATTCGTGACATTTAGAATCCGCGGAGCGAAAGGCAAGAGGATCGATAGAGAAAGGCTACACCCGATGGTGATCTCGTCAGAGAAACGTTATACGGCAGCACATTAGAATGCCGGGAGTGACAGGAAAAAAAGCTTTTAGGTGTCTCCCAAAGATCTCGGCGTCACACTTATTTACTCAATTCGTCGACTGCGAGCTAGCTGCGCGCGATACACGCCGAAAAATCCATTAATTAATGGAAATAAGAGATCGTAGGTATATTTTAATACCCGGCAACACGGCAACTCTATATGTATATAAATACACCACTGGCTACTATAAGGACGAAACGATTACAGTTAATTAATGTGCATATTAAAATTCATTAACCGACGTCGTTATATCGACAGCGATCTTCATCCCCTCCCCCACTCTCTTTCCCTTTATCTCTCTATCTCTCTTTGGTGCTTTTGGCCACCGTCGTTCAAAGCCCCCCCGAGCTAATTAACGATGATGTACGGAACTATTAAAAATATTCGACATCGACGTTCGTGCAGCCTACGAGAGCTAATTGAATGTCGGCCGGAGCCCGATCGCGTTCCTCGTCGTATATATGTATGTATATGTATATATTCGACATTACACCCGCGGACGGAGCATTCACGAAGACGATTAATTCGTATATCGAAGTGCGCACGCTATAGCAAACAATTTATGAATTGAGTCGTGACACGACAGAGATGTACGCTCGATACGCCTACCAACCCATCCTTGTTTGCTTAACGGAACATAAAAAAAAAAAAAAACATCATCATACCGCGAGATTCAGTGTCAGATTCCCGTCAGTCCGACTCTTAAAGCCTGCATCTACTTAAAGTAAATTTTTCATTGATCCCGCCATACGAGCTTCGTTCTCAAACTCAGTGCTATTCGGTCCGTCGATTACCGTCTTTATCTACTGAACGCACCTTTTTTTCTTTTAATTTCGCCATGCATTATTTACAAGCCTCCCCGTCTCGTATATCTATATCTGCGTCAGGTACACAGGAATCTACGATAGGGGAGACAATGAGAGACGATTCTGTAGCAGGTACGCGCGGAACGTACGTGCGTTTATATCGTGCGCGCGCGCGCGCGCGCGTACGCCTCGTATCGAAGCCCTTGAGGCAACGATCGATCAGTTTGTTCAGAGTCCACAAGCATAACTCGCGCAGTCCCATGCACACACGTATCCAGAGATACAGACATACACACAGACGGGAACTTGTAGTAACAGTGCACAAGAACACACCGACGAAACGGGGGACATAGCTATATCGCGAATCTACCTGCAGCGTCGATAGTCTCGCCGCAGCAGCAGCAGCAGCAGCAGCAGCCGCAGAAAGCCGAGTGGGAGCAGGAGAGAAGAGGCTCCGCGCGTTCTGCAGAGCACACGAAGCTGTTCCTCCGCCGCACGTAATTCTACGGAGGATTCAAAGGCAAGGCCGTATAGTGGCGGTGTGTTCGCGCCGGTACGGTGTACACCGAGAGAACGTGCATTGTCGCTATGATTTATGCTGATTAAGACTCTGGTAGCCGTGCGTTATCGTTAACTTGTAAGTCATGGAGGAGCGAGCGAGCGAGCGAGCGAGAGAGCCGAGCCAGACTCTGTTGTAGCGTTGTCTCGCCCAGCGACAGAGTCGCAAACCGCTTGCAAGCTCCGTTCTCAAACATAGGAAATACGCGAGGGAAGATCCTTCCAGCTTCTCGTTGTGTTCCACTCGAGCCCCCTCGACGCCCGACGCGGAGTCGATCTTAGCTTAATTTAGTGGCGTATGTCTGTCCGGGAGAGCTTTCGCGTACCTTCGTGCAAACGTGGGGGAGAGAGATTGTGAGAGGTACGAATGCATTCTGAACCTGCGAAAGAGAGGAAAATACCGTGGGTAACTAAACTCATATTTATAACCCTTACAGGTATATCGTAGGTGTAGCGTTGTTCGTTCACGCACGCTGGCTGCGTATACTGTATAATAACGATTCCCGTAGGTTTATATATACGCATATGTGGGGGGGATATGGGTATAGGGAGTGGACGGGAGGACGAGAGGGGGGCAGAGCTCTATTCAAAGCGGATGATTCAGTGGCCGCTGCCGCGCCGGATAAGATCTCGTGCCGCGCCGCCTCGTTCGTCTTCGCCCTGGTGCAGCAGAAACTGGCGAACGCCCGGACCTCTGAATACACGGTATACGCGGCAACCTGTAACTATGGAACCGCGGCAGACGAACCTGAGAGTCCTCGCGGTCCTCGCGGTTTCGCCTCCTCTCGTATCTATCCCCTTTTCTCCATTACGATAGGTGTGGTGTTCGACTCCCTGTATAACGATGAAATCGGGATTGATGGAATCGGGATTGGTTCATCGCAGCTCAGGAGTATGGCCGGTCTCGCGTCAGAGCTGGAAGGAAATCGACGGACAGACCGAACCCCACCCAGTTTTTAATGCAGTTCGGTCACGGCTGTTGCACTTCATCTGAAAGTGCACTTTCCCGCAGCTTATCGGAATCCTAGAGCATCGCTTACACGCGTATAATGCCACGATCATTTGGTAGTTAAAACAGTTATTGTTCGTTGGGATAAGATGAAGAGAGGGTACTCCATGGCATGTGGATCGAATACAAGTGTATTAAGTAGGCTCCGCGTATGTAAGGTCTCTCGCGTGCTTGCCCTGTGGCACAGCTTACTTATTCCAGCATCTCGTTGTCGTCTCTCGGTCTCTCCGTCGCTTCTTACTAGCAGCCAGCCTCAGCGGCCGCTTCCGCTTCTTTCGTTGCTCTTCTTACCGCGCTCGGTCATCCATCTTACCTCCGTTGGTTTGAATTATCGTATTCGGACTCCCGGACAATCCGACGAAATAATTTCATTTTTCGATTGTCTCCTGGCACAGGTTTCGGAGTAACGAATCAAATAAACGTTGACCCGGAACGCATTTTTTGGCAGCTACCTGAGAGCTTGGACGATCCCGGTGGCGGGCGGCTCACTTTTCGTTGGCAATTCTCGCTGCCGCCGACCGCTTCGGATTGGGAATGAAGTAGCTGAACGCTCGCGAGCCCGAGCGCGAGAGAACCCTGGAACTAGTTGGGGCTAACTTTTCAGATTTATGCGAGTTCATTATTATTTTCTCGCGCGGCTTCTGCGTGCTCGAATAATCGTGGCTGCGCGATGCGAGAGAAGCACACAGCTCGGTGGCTACACCCACGTACACTCGTAGACACGCGCATACATTCACTCCGAATGAGCTAGTATAGAATTTCACACGTATACACACAGGACGATGGGACTTTTGCGAACGGCACAGGCGAACACGCAGAAAGAGCGAGGCACGAAGAGAGAACCGTGGCACTCTGAATAATGGGCATCCCGGAGCCGTGTTTTTTTTTTTTTCTCCAGCCAACCCCTCCTTCCCCTCCTCCCACCCCCTGCACTCTTCTCGTTTTATCGCGGCGTTAATTAACGACTCGAGGAGTCTGCGTTCCACCTCTGCACGGACGGCACGCAAAATTTTGAGCGATTCCCATTAATCGATATCGATCTCCGTCTATATAGCTGTACGTGAAACTTGGCGGTTCCCTAATGATCTCGTTTGCACTCGATCGATCTCGCGAGCGGTCAGAAAAAATAATGCCCTAGTGCGCTGCAAACTTCCCGATCGCTCTCTAATCAGTGTAAATATATTTAACGTGTACGCTCGCGTTCGGGCAATTATAATGGAAAGAGTGGAGATCGAAATTTGTTCGCGAGTCGCCCGCGGTAACCGCGGTGAGATTACTCGAACGTTGCGCCGTTCGAAGCGAAACGCGCAATCTTAAATCTCACCCGACTAAATATGATAGATATTTTTCGTCGTTCGAGCGACCAGAAATATTTGATTTCTCACCGGTCTCCAATTACGATTGAGCGTCGACCTCGCATATTACAGGTGTCGAAATTTTGCATAATTCACGGTGAGCCCGTGGTTGATCCAATTTTTTTTTTTTTTTTTTTTTTTTTTTTTTTCATCGACATATGTAATTCTATGCTCGGCTCTCCATACCGCGCAATTCCGCAAATCGGCGGTAGCGAAACATACAAAAACGTTCAAGCCACCGGCGTACAATCTCGGGGTAATGATAGTTTTTCGCGATCGCGAGAAAGGCAGAAGTCTTTGGGTGTATATATGAGCGTGATGGCGTCTCCCGGTTCGGCTGTCGGGAACCGGCTCTCCCCTCCACTGAATTTCTGGTTCGGACTCGGCGGCCCGGGTCCAGTCGAGCCCCGGGGGGCCCCCGGGACCGATGCTAGGGCCTGCCCTTCGCGCCGATCGAGCGAGCCTCCAGGTTCAGCTAGCGAGGAGACGAGAAAACCGAGGGAGGAAGGAACTCGCGTGAGAGGAGCCAAAGGGCCCAGTTCCTCGTGTGTCGTGCGAGGAAGGGAGAAGGGAAACTGTCGGGACCCTCCCCTGTAGCACCGCCACTAGAGAAATCGCAAATTATCGAATCATCTAGCCCCGTACTGTGTTAACCACTACAAGTTAAGTCATTACGGTGGAATGCAGTCGTGCACCGCGCAAAGTCGGGACATGCATTATGCATTAGACTTGAATCTCTTCCTGAGACCCGTAACAACGCGATGTATAATGAAAGATGGAAAACTATGGATAGGTATGCCGCGCCAGGTACACGGGGTATGGTTATGGGGCTTCTGGATTAAACCGCGACGTGGCAGGTTGCTCTCGACGCGAGAATAGCCGCCATTGCACCATTCAAGTTTCCAGTCTAAAATTCAAAGCTGGACTCCATTCAGTTGGGGAATCTACATTTGAGAAGCTTACACCTTTACAGGAATTTACGCAAGTTGATCAGTTGGAATGGCTATGTTTTGCATTGCATAAAGTTCACTCACGATAATTCACTTGGAGAAAAAAATTCGACATGCGAACAATTTTATTTTTTTTCTAGTAGCTTCGCAATCATATTTCTTTCTATCAACGTAATATTATTGACAACCTTTTTTTAATGCGAATAAACCTCTCCCTAAATACACTACCCTTGGACATTAGAACGGAGTGCGCCCGAAAGGACAATAACCAAAATTTAATCCATGCATCAAGTCACCAATGCCGGCCAATCTTTTTCCGTCTTCGCGGGACTTGGTCGGATCTTTTCGAATTGCTCGTCGACGCTTTTTGCCTGCGTACGAGTGTGCGTCCGACAAGGATCTCGGGTGAACTCGGGAAGAGTCTCTCCGCTCGCGAGAGAGTTTCGCGCACCCTGTTCGATCATTCTCTCTCTCTCGAATTCACGGACTGTGCCCTCCACCGCGTAGCTGGAAATAAGGCGACAATAAAGCATATGTAAAATATATTCTGGAATTCCTTTCAGGACGCAGATATATGGCTGTTGGCCGGTGCTGGGTCGGTCCCGGTCGGGGCCATGGCGTGTCCGTTCCCTGACCGGCGTCCATACAAACGTAACACGTATACGCATCAGCGGATGTCTAAGCGTATGTATTTAACTCGAGATTGCGTGAATGCCTCGGTCCAGCATGGAAACGTATAAGTAAGACGGATGAGCTGTTTCGTTAAAGGGGCTCGTCGTGTCCCGGGCATTTTACCCACCTGCATCGCCGCCCCGCTGCACGGCTTTCTCGACCCACCAGCGCTATTCCATCTTTTATCTCTCGACATTCTTATCTCATTCGTTACATCTTCCTTCCTCTCCTAGTCACTGTCGGTCGCGCTGAAGCTCGCGAAGACCCGGTCTCGGGGGCAACAGCGTTTCCGCGTTCCCGTTTCCTTTACCTCCGGGTTGCAGGTGGGGTCGCGACGTGAATCACAAATTTTCGCGAGCGAGAAAAATCGAGGCGGACGCTGGGAACGCGAGCGAAAAGTTTCGCGAGGTAAGGAACGAGAGAAACGAGGAAAGGTTAAGAACGCGAGGGAAAGGGTAAAGGACGCGCTCCGTGAAACACGGGAGTCGGAGGGAGGTCCGCACAGGTCGGGAGGATACCACGGGAGAAGGAGGAAGGAGCCGGACAGTAAGAGAGAGAGGAATGAATGAGAGAAAATAAAAAGTTTCGTCGGTGAAACGAAGGTGGAGAGGGACGAAGTAAGGTGAGGGGAGGGAGCGAGAGAGGAAGAGATTTGGAGAAGCGGAGAGGTGTCGCCTTACAACCGGCTCGCTTCGGTTACCTACGAAGAGAGCCCGAAGAGCCTCCTTTGCATGCCATCTTCTCCACCATCTCGCGACTCGGGATGCTCGTTTTGCGCGCGCGCTCCGTTCCATCGCGTTCACCTTCTTGTTCTTCTCGTTCTCTCGCCACTCTCACGAAACCCTCGTGTCTGTTCGGGAGAGTCGTCTCTTTGCACCTTTATGGAACTCGGGAACAACTGGTATTCACCGTTTTCTCGTCGTCGATATAATTGCATAATCATTGTACCGTTGCAATTAACGTGCGACGACGCCGGTGAGTCCCGACAGGTGAATACGAAGAATCTTTCCAGACGTTTTTTTTTTATTAATTTTTTTACGTAATTCCGAACTGCGCGTATTCAGATGCGTGACTTCACGCACGGGAGCGGGCGAGTTTCTCTCGCGAGGACCAAAGAAATTCCTCCGGCATGTGAAGCGAACACGCGAGACTGTCGTCACGATGATGTTGGCTTTTACCCGATCGTCGCATACCGCATTCGACGATCGAGTACAAATTTTTTTTTCTCTTGACCTCTCAATATCTCGTTTTAATATCTCCTTAAATTGCTTTTACGGTCAACATCGAATTTCTTTCATCTCGGAGATCCTGTCAGCGGCTTTGCGAGCATGTTTTGCGGAAATTTTTTACTTCGGACTATCGTCTTTTTATCCTGAATAATTCTCGTTCCCTTGCGAGAAACTCCACGAGGCAAAAAGAATTTTTAAGAAGATGGTGGCGAAGCGCTCACCCGTTTGCCATCGCGACGCTTTCTCTTTGCGTACGCCAGAGAGAACGGTAGCGTGAGCTTGTGGAAGCAACTTCGCGCTGACGTCGAGAGTCGTACGCTTCTGGCATCGAGGTACGAGAGACGCATGAAGCCCGTTGGGAAATTTCGGCTCTCTTGCACACAACGGATATGCCAACTCCCAGGGCAACATCGACGAGATAGATAGGTATACCGGGTGCAACGGCGGCGCGTATATGCGATACGTGCGATATAACCATATCGCTATATACAAGGACCTCGCACTTGTACGAAGGAACCGAGCACCTAGACGTCTACTCATGAAATTCAAAGACCCACGATCTCATCTCTACGATCAAAATACATCGAGTTGGTTCTCCGCGTTAGACTGAAGATTATAATTGACATTAAAACAAATTGAAAGCTTCCTCGTGAAGAAAGCTTCGAGTACGAAGAAACATTGTATGAAAGCGGAAAACGGCAGAGAAAATAAAACCAAGACTTTTCGATCGAAAAATGTGATTTTTCGATGTTTTGGAATATCGTGAAGACATTCTCGTCGAATCGGGAAGAATTTTTTTTTTTCTCATCACAACAAAGCTTTCTCCATGAGAAAGCAAAAGCATTCGTTAAATACGGAATGTTGTCGATGTCGATTGAATAATGAGTGTTCTAGCTACCCATTGATCATTTCAAATGCGTACTTGATAGGTGAGAATTGCAATTACAGAAACGAGCGTTGAATGAGCAAAACCAGAGGGAACTGGAATATTGAGCGGAACGCGCACTCGTTGATTTTGCCGCAGGCAATAATCGTCGACGATAAGCGTTTCGGAATCGAGAAAATCTTGCGCGTTCCACTGCCGGTGCGGGTACGTGCCTCGTATGGCAGGGTTTGCCGGTCGGCGCTGATCGTATAAGGATCGTCGTCCGGCCCGAGCGCACGCTTTGCCGCTCCGGGAATACATATATATATTATATCTCGTGCGTTCCGAGCACGCGGTGGCAAAAAGAGGGCCGGGTACGTAAAGCCGATATCTTATTCAGGGACGTTCCATTCGTTCTTCTTATGGGCTCCGAGAGCTCCGAGTCCGAGGTACGCGTGTGCGTACGTGTGCGTGTGCTCTCCGTTCCCTCTCGGCGATCGAGCCGCGACAGACATTCTTGCTCGTGTCGCGTAACTTCGGGGCTCCCGGGATGTTGCTGGCTGCCGTTGCTGCTCGCGATACTATATGGACCAGCCGAACCAGCACTATAACCGGTGTAACCGTCGGCCTCGGAGACACACACACGCGATTATACATACCGTACTGTAATAATCTTTCGACGCGACGATTTTCACACCAATGCGATCAACCGAGTCGCGGAGAGCCAACAATTTATATACGGCGATACTTGTAATATCACTGTAGGACTCTGTGCGCGCGAGCTCGTGGACTCGACTCCGCACCCTCCCCCATTTAATTACACGATTTCTTTGTCCCTACCCGCAATAATATAACGACTCTATAAATTCCCGTTCTATCTGAAACGATTCGAAACACGCCTCGAGTGCGAGTAAGGTGAAGACGGAGAGAAATTCCTCAGGACCCTTCTTCCGCGCGGCAAGGAAAAGCCTGCAGCGCGACACCTCTCTCCGCTCCTCCGGAGAACACAAATTGGATGCCAGAGGCCTCTCGTAATTGCGATAATTTCGGTCCTCTCTCTTTCGCTCCTAGGACCGGGTGGGCTCCCTTCTGTAACCGGTGGAGAAAGTGGCCCCGAGAACTGCGTTCTCGCGCTCCTCGTCGCCGAGTCGTGGCTCGGATGAGAGGCTCGACCCGGCACCCTTATTGCTCGAGGGAGCCCGAACTCGTTCGCGTATCGTAAGTTTTGCCCGGTGGCTCGCGAACAAACGCGCGTGTCTCTCGTACACGCTTTTCCCAGGCTGGCTTGTTCCCGTTGGCTTTCCCGGTTGTCCCAACGGGTACGACCGGGAACTTCGGTGTGCACACACCCTAGTAGAATCTTGCTTATACATAACCGTCCTCCTCCATTCTACGGCTCTCTCTGCTTCCTGCTACGCTCCGCTCGTGTACATCGGGCTTACGTAGTCGCGTGTATGTGCGTTTGTACACGGGGAAAAGGAGCAGAAGGAGAGCACGTCGAGGGGCCGGGAGAAGGAACAGCAACGACAAACCTCGCCTCGTGAGCCGGAGACATTCGGTATGAGAAACGCGTAGCTACGCAGCAAGACCGTAGCTCAACTTGGGGTACGTATACCCTCCTCTCGTAGGAACACCACCGGCAGAAGCAGCAGCCTTTGCCGAGGCAGAGAGAGGTAATCCTCTCGGGGGCGTGAGTTACTGCCTCGCGTCCCTTGCGCCACTTCTCTCTCCCTCTCATCCCTCACCCTCATCCACGCCATCTACCTCCCCCCTCCTCTCCTTCTTTTCCACGCTCGTCTCTCGTTCACTCCTATTTTCCATCCTCTTCCTTCCTTCCTCTATCTTCATTTATCTTCCTTTCCTTTTTTTCCCCCCATCACTTACTCCCTCTTGCTCCTTTCTCTTCGTACCTGTCCTCTCGGCTCACTCGTCTCTTCTTTTTCCATCTCTTTCATTTTTTTCGTTGTTTTGTTCGCTAGGGTTTACATCCTTTTGCTTTCTTTCAGTCTCTGTCGCTCTTCTCCCCCTCGAGCCCGAACCATACCCTCGTCCATTTGTTGAAGAGGCACATCGTTCCGCTTCCTTCCCGAATGCGCGCAAGAACGCATTCTCCGTGGCTCTCGGCTCTCTCGCAGCATCCGAATCGCCCTCCTCATTCCTCTCGTTCGCAGTTCTTACTTTATTTCTGTATACTCAGCTACTCTCGCGGCGGTCTTTCTCGGAGGGGGTTGGTTTCGCGTAGATGCCAGGCTTTCTCGGGAGAAAGTTCCTGGACAAGCCGGTGGCGAGGGCGGGCCGGGGGGTTGGGAAGAAGGATAGAAAAAAAAAAAAAAGTAGAAGTTAGTCGAGAGGGAAGGCGACGCGGACGAGGGGCTGAAGAGTCTTCGGTGCCTCAGCTCGTGCCTCTGGTGAGGCTGCTGGTGTTTCGAGCAAAGATACCGGCCGTTGCGCGGCACAGCTGGAGCGCATTAGTCAACTCTAATTAATAACTTATGTAGCTATATATTGTGTACCATGTAATATTATATAAGTAACAGTACACAAGTATAAGCAGCCTCTTGTATACCCTGAGTTAACGAGGAAACCGAAGGCGGACCGAGGCTTTAAAGCTTCTGAGATCCCAACGGAACGTGTTGCACACCTTTTGCAAAGGGTGGCCAGCGCGAAGAGAGAGGGCACCAGAGCAGGAAACCCGCCAGCTCCGTGGCAAGACGAGGGAAAACACCCCTGCCGCTGGCTCGGCCGTGACGTAATGCCCGTCCGCCATAAATACGCTCGCGGGATGGTCTAACACCCCCGGGTTCGCGTTCCTTGCGTACCACCATGTACGAAATATAAGGGTAACGAGGGCCAGCTGTAAGAACACCCTGGTCTTTCGCTTCAACCCTCGGCCTCTCCCCCTCTCTCTCTGGCTACCATCTTGCTTTTCTCTTGCGACGCTGTAATATTACCGGGGGACCGTGGTAGGCTTTGCGGCTTCCGTTTCATCGATATTTAAAAGACTTTCCGCTTAAGCTTACTTCACCGAACCTCACCCGGGTGCGCTAGAGATTGGGAGATTATTCGGGAGTTTTTTTTTTTTCTTTACAAAGTGCAAAGTTGCGATTATCGTGGTGATGTCTTTTGAACTTTGCCACTTCGTCGCTTAAAGTATGGGTGTGAATAGTCCTCATTTTGTCGATTTTGGAATTATTATACTTAAACTCTACTCAAAATTTTGGAATTATTATACTTAAATTATACTCAAAATTTTATGTTGGTACATATTGCTCGTGAGAAATTAAAAAGTTATCGACAATCGGCCAGATTTATATATTTCTATATATTTATTAATTTTTATCTACAATCGGATTCATTAATCAATGGACACTTTCTCACACAATTAATCGTTGCCATTGGCATCCCAAAAATCGAATATTTTATCGGCATTAAAAATAAATCTTGATTACTGTACTTTATCTTTCACGGGGATAAAAATTGCGATTCGTTGTCGCGATGATGTACGAATGTTTGGGGGTGAACGCCTCGGAATTTTTTTCGATTCTACGCAACTCGTAAATATGAACTCGATCAGGTTTCTCATTTCACTCCGTCCTCCCTTAGCCGATTCCGACAGGGAAGCCAATCTCGGTTTCGTAACAAATTGGCATCGCGAGAAACTTACGCCTCGACGAATCCGGCAATTTCAGTTGAAACTGTAGCGTCGTCGATCCCCGCAGCAGTAGAATCGAAGGGATCGAATGACGCATGGCTCGCAGCGGTACAGTACGCTAATCTTGCAAACAAAAACAGCGAGTCTCGTACGTATACGCAGAGGCGGAACAAGGAGCGGGAACGGGAAACCGGGAAGAAGGGTGGATTCGCATCGAGAGCTCTCCGGTCGTGTTCCCCAGGCCTCGGGTCGAAATTGTCGAGACAGCAAGCGCCGTCTCGAGGAGCCCGACTTCCGAAGGAACAGTATATCGACTTCATAGCCTCGCCGCAAATCCCCGAGGAGGCCTTTACTCGTCCACGGGGGCAATTCACTTACTTTGATTTGATTGGCCTCGCGTATGATCCGGTTTGCAGGCTACACCGACTCACGTCCGACCGCTTCGAGGGTTGTTCCAGACTTGGACGAGGCTTGGCATCGTGTTTTGCGAATTCGCGAAAAACCCGCGGGGCGAGTTACGGTCTCCGGCGCAATCAACGTATTGGTTCCCCTTATTAGAGTTGGCAACTGTTGGCTGCGGTAAATCTCCCGGAAGATGCATCGATATTTTTCATGCACTCTCATGGAGTACCGAGCACGAGGCGTTGTACTCCATCTCGGAGGAAGCGGTGCCGCGTCGGAAGAATGATAGTTTACAATTGTAACGTACAACTTCGTGAGGATAATTTCTTGAAAGGAATTCGGTGTTTGGGCGAGAGTTTTGCAGACAGTCTTGGAGAAACAAAAAAATTCAAAGTATGCCCGAAGAAATGCTCGGGTAAGGGGTGAGGGTAGGAAATATTTCGGTCCTGCCCTTCTCCCTTCCTCCATCTCTGTAGGACTCGAGGAAACGTGCGCCTACGGTTTCTCGCACCCTTCTCGCCATCTTTTACATTCCGGATCTTTTTTCTCTGTCTCACTGCACCCTCCCTTTATGTACCCAAGACTCTCGGTTGTACTGCCAGCTGAATATATACTCTTTCTCCAGGGTTTCTGTACCAGAGAAACAGGGACTACCGACGGTCTGTCCCACCCACCCGGATGAAACACGTTCCACGAGTTTAGCATTAAATTTATCCACCCCTTGGTTAAACAGCCTCACGCACGCCTTCTTCCGCGTCTTCTCTCTTATTCCGTCCGCAAGAACGCCGGTAAAACTCGAAAACTTCTATCGACTGACGTAGTATCGGGGCGTGGGAGGAGATATATAGAGAGAAGCGGAGAGGGACCATGATGCGGTGGGGTAGCCGGTGGTGGATGAGTCCTGCGTGGCATTTCCCGAGGGGTTAGCCCTCAGCGAAAGAAAGATGTCCTGAATAAAACAACCGGAGAGAATGAAAGAGTAATGATTCGAAGATATAACTTTGAGGGAGTGAGATATCCGAGAAACTTTCCAGACCCTGCGTGGAGGAAAAAAAAAATTTTGTAACTTTCTCACGTAATTGAGACAATCGACGCTAGTTACCATCGAGAGTCTCAGAAATAAGAAAGATCAATAAAAGTTCTCGAGACGATGTAATGGAGATAAAAAAAACCGATAAGAGAGACCTGCCGGGCTTCGAGACCTGTCACATTTTCTACTGCGGGGAGACGTATGGAGCCGGCTTAATTGGGGGAAAGCCCCTCCTCTTTTATTTATAAGTTTCGGAGTCTATCGCCGAGCGACGTTCGCCCATCCCTCCGGGAGGGAGCTACGGAGAGCTCTCCGGTACGAGGGGTGGTTGCGTGGTTCGCCGGAGCGTCGGAAGGCAAGAGACGTTCTCTAACAACCCTCCTCCGGAACTTTGCTGCGACATTGGCGGAGCGTTACAGTGCCGTGCTCGCTACGGCGCGCGGGGGGTGACAAATAACCCTTATAAACGCCGCGCCATAACTCCGAGGGTCCCCGTGCGTTTCGCGACGCGGCATGACAACCTGGAATGAGAATCATGGGGTGGTGGACCGGGAGGGTGTTTGTGTGTCGGCTCGCGGAGGATGGAGAATAGCGGAGGCCCGCGTTGGCCGGTCGTCGGGCCACTTGATTACGTCGCGATAATAAACATGACGCCGATATGAACTAAACTCGCTCCGGCTTCCTCTCACTCCCGTCCCGAAACTCTATCTTCTTCTCACTTCGCGACCCCCCCTTCGGTCACGGTTTCGCAACGTTGTATAACGCTGTTGGCCCCCAGGAGCTTGCGTACGTACTCTGTCTCTCTGCCAATAACAGATCGCTGCCGCAGATACGATTGTAAATATGACGCGTTTATTGGGAGGATCATTCGTATTCGAGTCTATCGGTGTAAGGTACGGGACGTACACGTGCGCATGCGCCGAACCGTGTGTCCGTGCGTCTATGAGTTTTAGTCCGTATCGATGTAAAATCGAGTGGTACGCGTATACAGGCCGTGATTGGTGGACACACCGCGGGGAATCGCAATCGGGAATCATCGAACTGGTCACGTTTGCGTTCTTCGGATTGTTTATCGCCGCTAACATTCTCCCGCTCTCTCGTTACCACCCTTTGGGCTCCATGATTTTTCGTTGTAATTTTACGACTTCGGCAGATCCCGGGGGGTTGTTTATCATCCGGCTCTACCGCGTGACGGGCTTTAATCCCGTTAATAATCGCGGTTTGAAATTCTGTTTTTTTTTTTTTTTTTTCGCACTCGTATAATAATGATCACGCCCGATGGTTTTTCATCCCCTAATTTCCAATCGTAAAACCGACGGTGCGTCCGCTGATGAATAAAATTTTCCAGCGAACAAATGCGCGCTCGGGCATATATATATAGGTTACTCGATATTACTCGTGAATGGTGAAGCGACAAGGAAAAGGTTGGTGGGCGCAAGCTTCTCGCGAAAGTAAAAGGCAACAGCTATACGGTAAAGGGGAGTTGTATGGCGTTAGAGTGGAGGAGTAGATGGTTTGGGGTTGCCGGGATCGTAGCGGCAGAGGCGAAACGGGGGTTTTACGAGGCAGTAACGGCCGATAAGGTGAGCTCGCGCCCCGACGGGGCTTATTCCGCTACAGCACCCAAGTGGCTGTTCAGCAGTACGACCGGCAAGCAGCAAGCAGCAGCCACTCCAGCCTCACTCTCGTAATACTCTCTGCTTTCCTCTCCTCGGGTTCTCTTTCTCTCGTTCTCCTCCTCACCCGATGGCACTATATACAGACTTTATTCACCGCTTCATACCATTCAAACGTCCTGCACTCTTTTACCGAGATTACTCACTAACTCGTTACACGAGAAACTCCAAAAGAGTATCCTGCGTGAATCTACTCTCGATCGTCTCTGCCACCGAATAAAATGACGTGTTTTTTTTTCTCTTTTTTTTTTTGTATAAAAATGATTTATCCGTCTGCAACGCCGCTGGTCGCACATGCTTTTTTTTTCGATTCTAACAGGGACCGGCGGCCGATCGGGGGGAGCCAGCCATTTTCCTCCGGGGGCCCGGGTCCCGGAATTCGAAGGCCAATTAATTCGGAAAGTTGTCACAGGGCCTCCTCGAGAAAGAGAGACGGCCAATGGTGCTTCTTGCCGCTGCCGACGGGGACCAGCCCAACTATCCCGGAGACCGCGTGAAACCGTTCCGACACTCTCTCTCTCTGGACTCGAGTATAGCTTGTCCCGTATACTATACAAACGAGACGATGTATGGAAGAAAGAACGAAGCGTATGGAATATACAGCGATGTGAGACTGTGTGATGCGAGAAAAATGAAAATAAGTGAAATACAAATTTTTTCGAGATCAAGCATGTGAGTCAGTTGAATCACGAGTGCTTTTGCATTTACCCGTTTAATTGATTTTCGAAACTATGCATTGCCACAATTAATTATAGTCTCTCGCGCGGAATTATCGTCGCTGGATTTAAACACTTTATATCGCAACAAATAATGATAGTTTCTCGGGTGAAATTCTCGTTGCACTGTCATATAAATAATAATTTTTTGTTTTCTATTTTTGTGATTAAAGGTGCGAACGGCCTGCGCAGACGGGGCCGACAGACGTACACGCGCTACCAGACCCTCGAGCTCGAGAAGGAATTCCACACGAATCACTACCTCACGAGGCGGAGGCGAATCGAAATGGCCCACGCGCTGTGTCTCACCGAGAGGCAGATCAAAATTTGGTTCCAGAATCGACGGATGAAGTTGAAGAAGGAGATACAAGCTATCAAGGAATTGAACGAGCAGGAGAAACAGGCGCAAGCACAAAAAGCTGCGGCGGCGGCGGCCGCGGCAGCGCATCAACAGCAAGGGGGTGGCGGGGGTCCTGACGGGGGCAACTAGGGGTACGCCCTGCACCGGAGCCCTCCTGACCACCCAAACGCCAATCCACACCATCCTCTCCTAGCACCGCAATGTACACAGCTATACTAAGGTGAGCTTTAATTGTTAATCCGGCATTCAAGTGCGAATCGATTGACGATTTATGTGACTTCTCGCGACGTAGGGAAGAGCGGGACGAAACGGACCCTCGTGACAAA
The DNA here is from genome assembly GCA_963978505.1 of Listrodromus nycthemerus. Taxonomy (NCBI): domain Eukaryota; kingdom Metazoa; phylum Arthropoda; class Insecta; order Hymenoptera; family Ichneumonidae; genus Listrodromus; species Listrodromus nycthemerus. The sequence continues at coordinate 15,736,154 of OZ021683.1, read as the reverse complement.
AACCCGTCCTCCATGTTAGACGAGACTAAACTTTTTTGTGTCAATTATATTTATAGCCCGAGAAAAATAAATAGATATATATATATTAAAACGGATTCTCGTCGGTCTCTCCAAAAAACAGAAAATTTTGATCGTAAATCTTTTAAAATTTATAGACTGTCAATTAAATTTGTATACCTTATCTTCTTATGATTAAAGAAGCTTATAAAATATACGTCACTTTGTTTTTTTTTTTTCGTTGTTTTCAAACGATACAAGTCTGGGGTAAAATAATCGGTGGTTTAATTACACGCATTTAAAATGAAAATTAATGATTTACGCAAAGCGAATTAGTTACACGGCGTAGAGTTTCGCTGATCTAGCGAGTCATTTCGGAGACTCGAAATTGTAAGATTTATAGTTTCACGTTGGCATTATAGTCGTCGATAAATTAATTATAAATCGGCCATGCGGATCCGCGAGCTCGGACTCGGGAATCGGATGAAGGATTCGATCGCACGCCGACGGCGGCGAACAGTCCGCGAGATGAAAAGTGCCCGCGAGAGATCCTCTCCAGTATTATGTATTATCCCTGCCCGTGTACCAAGACCGCATCCCCGGCGCCCGTCCGGCCACAACGAAATATATCTTTCGACGGTATATCTAATGAGGCTAAACCGCGCACGAGCGTGCAGTCAGCCGCGCGCACCTTCATAATTTGCTAAGTTATTCCATTCGCGTGCGGCCGCGTACGCCTCCCGCTTAACACGTACCTAAAAAGAGATAGCCAAGCTCTTCGGGGCAACTCTCTCTCGTCGAAGCGAACGAGCTCTCCGGCACACCGCGGTTTATGTTTTAAGTTGAAATGTTGCAGCTTCGTGATTCCGAATGGAGAACTCGCCGAGGCTGAACTTCGGCAGTGCGCTCGAGAGCTTGCACGAGACAGTTGCACCTTCGGGGTATTCGCGTTTACCTCCTTTTCCCACCGAGCCACCTACGACTGGCACAGCTCCGTTAAAAGTCGAGGGTTATCACTTCGCGACGCGCCATGCCTCGCCCTCTTCGCGCTTTTATATGCACTCCCGCGACCAGTTCTTTCACACTAATCGGACGCATCTCTCATCTGCACGCAACCGGCGAAAGAAATTCTCTCCGGAGACAAAGTAACGAGTTTCCTGGATGCAATTACTTATTGCTCACTCTTTTCTTTATTTTTTATTTTATTTCCCGTAGCTTCCAGCAAAGTCCGTAAAGAGGTCGTAAAACGGACTGGAGCACATAGACAGGTAACCGAATTTTCCGGAGTTCGGGTAGCGCGGCACGAAACGCGAGTCGTTGATACACACAATGGGGAAACGTGTTTGAGAAAGTTTACCCTCAGGTAAAAAAAGAGGAAGAAATTCGGACGTCGCTGCCAATTCCCCGGTACTATCTGAACGAGCGATCCTCGCCGTGTTGGCCTCCCTGGTCGCGCTATATAATTTGTATTTTTACAAGGGTAGTTTCTCTCGCAACAGCGGGCTAGGTCATCCCCCTTCGGTTCCCCGAGTGCCATTCGTTCTCGGGGAAAAAAAAGAATGACCCTTCGCTCTGCCGGCGACGCAAAACACCCCTCCGCGTACCCGTAAAAAAAGGATCCTCGCGCCTTCGAGCCGCACTTTCTCCGGGAACTTTCGCCGAACCCTAAACGTGGTAGTGTCCCGACCGATGTACAGCGAGGAGGAAGACGCGAGAGAAAAAAATACAGAAGATAGACCAAATTTTTCGTTAGAAAATCCGAACAGGCTGATCGCCGGTCACGGAGTTCCGTCGTACCTAAAAGTCAGTCTCGCTTCGGCCGTTCTCTCCGCTACTGTGTGCTTTTCTCCGCGTCGGAAGTTCGAAGCTGCTTCCAGATGTTTTTAGAAATAACGACTCGGCTTCTCGTCTTTCGCCGCGTCGTGGATATGAGGAAGATCGAGACGACGAGAAAAAGGGCTGTCGTGCGAGAAAGAGAGAATATCGTCGGGCCGTTGGAGTTCGACCGGGAAGGAAAATATAGAACGCGATTCCTCACTCTCTCCGTCTCGTTCCGTTTAGGGCCTGATTTGTGTTGCGCCTCGCGAACCCTGAAATAAGTGCGGCTCATATACCCAATTCTTTTCCTCGTCCGATGTATAAGTATCGCGGTGCCGGGAGACGCGTGTTCCGACGTATCTATTTCCGTAGCTCGCCCAAGGGACAAAGCCGCTATTCGAACATAGTATTTTACGGTATCATTCCGTCCTCGGGTTCGGGGATCGCGCGGTGCCATCCTCGCCTGTCGTCTCCCATTCGCCTCGCCAATAAAACAACGACGCGAAAATCGTCCGGTGCGAGCGAAACGAGCCTCGTTCCCAATCCCACTGCAGTTCCGACGCGATTTTATGCAGATAGAATCCGGCCTCACGGTGCCGTTTATGGAAATTCCTCAAACAATCGCAAACGCGCACGGCCCGATTCACCGATGTTTCGGCTCTCGGAGGGCGACGTGAGATCACGGAAGTATTCTGTTATGTCCCTGAAGGAATTGAGACGGTGAAAGGAACCGGACGAGAACGATTCGTGACGATGTTTGTCCTCAGTCTCGCTCCCTACACGTACGTTGCATTTTTTTTCCCCTTATATTTGTTTCTCGCATTCATTCCCCCCAACTCATTCGCTTTACAGGAGAACGACGTTCCAGAGTTCGGTATCGTATTCCTCTCGAGCCGATCTATACAACCAGTTTATATTATTGAGACATTCGAATGGGCGATCGATTAACTCGTCCGATCGATCTTCCACGCAGCGTCGCGAGAGTCCGTCGGAAGTTTGTATATTTTAATACAAATGATATCGTGCACTCACGATGAAAGTTGCGACTGCCTAATGGAAACGACAGAAGAGATCATTCTCGGCTCGTCTGCCTCTCATGTATCACTGATCGATTCACCGATGAGTGCCGATGGCTTTTATGCGCGCGGCGGCGAGTTTTTTGTGTCTCTCGCGTTGGGCCGAGTAACGCACATCTCGGCGGGTAAAACGATCAATCTAAATGCCGCAAAACGATAGTCCCACGAGTCATCGGGCCTCGTCTCGACGGCTTATCTATAAACTCCCGTGGTTACACTCGCGCGTCGACGATAATTGAGCCGTCCTCATCACCGCGAATCTCGTTACCGCGGATGCGCCCGTACGTGAACCGTCGTCGCTCTGCCTGTATATTTCAATCCAGATGAGAGATGGACAGATAGGACGCGTACACGCTAGCTGCGCCCAGAGGCGAATCGGTTTTTACTTGAGCGTCGAGGGGAAAATTAGATTCCACAGGGAGAAACGTCGATGGCGCGTAACACGCATAAACACATGTACTTCCGACGCTGGAAAAAGGAAGGAAGCTTCAGAGCGAGAAAAGATATGGATGAGCGCGAGTGAATAATAAAAGATTTAAAAAAAACAAAGGAAAAAGGGGGAAAAAGAAGCGAACGAAGTGTTGCCGGTGTGATTCCGCGGATATCCTCGACAAACCGACGCTTGTACGATTAAATTAAACTCACTTATCGGCTCGCGCCGCGCTTACGGGACTTTATGTATCTCGCAGACCATCTGCGATCGAATTGTGTAATCGAAGTAATAGGCCATTCCGGAGATAGCGACGGTGACTGCCGCTGCAAGCCAGAGAGAGTCGGGTTAACCGAGAAGTCCAGTCGTCGGTATTGGTGACCACTTTGTACGCAACGATCGGAGGACTGGCGCACAAACGCACGACGGTAGCTTAACGAGCGACTCGCCGGTCGACTCCACGACGCGAAGTCTTCCGAATAGTCACCGTCCACGGTGGTTGCGGCTTGCGAGAGCTCAACGAGAAGTTCGCAATACCGATCGCCGTTCGGTTGTGTTACGCCGACACACGAGACTCTCTTCCTATTTTACTTAGGAAACTCACCGAACGAGTTGCCCCATTTGGAGTCCCGCCGACTTCGGCAGCTTCACTCGCAGTGACTTCACCGACTGGGACGGACTCTGTCCTCAGGAAATCCCTGAAACCGCGCGCGACAAACTCTTTTTCTCTTCCTGTACTTGAAAACTACCGGATAATTGGATTGATCGGTTTAGTTCCCAACTGGGAAACCATCGTGGAAAGGATTTATCGCAGCGATGCGTGCACTTGTTTTGCGTAACTTGGGATATGCCCGGTAAAGCGAGCCGCGGCGTTTCATTGGATTTCGCCGATCCGCGCGTTTCTCGGCGATCAGAATCGCTGTTACGTCCGACCGAACTGCGCTCGCATCACTGGGAATTCGCTTCCGTCGGGGAAGTCGAGCGGGAATCCGATCGGAGACTTACGATGATGTTTGCCAGAAACGAAACTGTTCGATGTAACACCGCACGGACCGTCGGATTCGAAGCCACCGAAAAAAGTTCATCGTCTATGAGGCGCGCACATGCTGTTCTCTCGTTGCGGTCTCTTCCGTGGCCGTCGGACACGAACGTGGTACGCATGTACAAAACCCACCTCGGTCGTCTCTCTTTCTCATCGTCCGCGGCTCTATGTAACACCCGAAAAAAAAAACCGTATTAATTCGAAACTCGTGCGACAGACGAGAGGAAGTGATACGTCTCGAGAATATTTTCTTAACTAGCGATCCCGTCCCTCCGGAACGATTCCCGGGAGGAAGTTGCCGATAGAACGGCTAACGCGTTCCACGGCGCCCATCGGCCATCGCCTTGTAAAAAATACAAATTCCCTCTCGCGTTCCTTTCATTTTTAGTCGGGATGCTCTCGCACAATGATGGCCTTTATTTTTAGGAGGTTTCGACGGTGAATCATCAAAATTTAAGAAAAAATATTCGATGGAAAAATGTAAGATTTAAGAATATTTTCATTGAGAGTATTTAAAATGTCTGATGAATCATTTCGATGAAATTATTTAATTTACTTAAAATCCATAACTCCCTCAGATAGCTCATTTCTGGTATATCGAATAATTGCAATTTTCTCAGACGGGAAATTATGTCGTGGCAGATTGGCTCGTATTAAAAAATTCCAAATCGTCGAACTCTCATTTTGTTTACTATCCAGGATTCACAGATGATATTCCAATATCCATCGTTTACAAAATGACACCAGATGCAAATAGTATTTTTGACATTTTCTTATTCGGCTCGCAGGGAACTTTCTGATTTATGCATGAAACAGAAGTTGATCCAAGTTTTACCCTCGGTTTTATACCGCGTCGTCCCGTGCTCCGCTCCGGCGTGTGCTTGCAAAAAGTAAATAGCACGGTCCATTGTATTCAAAATCTAGTAATTATTCATAGCTAAAAGACGCGAATATCTCCGGGAGATCCGGAGTGGACTCGCGATGCAATGACAGGAACAAAAAGAAACTGAAAGACGAAAAAAAGCACACACACACAAAAAAAAAAAAAAAAAACAGCATCCTCCGTAACCAGCAGTTGCCGGGAGTTGGATGTATCAATTAAAGTCACATCACAATGCTCGTCTAAATCAGTCGAGGCGCCGATAAAAGTCCTCGTAGAAGTCGAGAGACCGCGCTCGTTCAATGAGAGAGAGAGAGATCGGGAGAAACGAGAGAAGAGCTGAAAGAGCTAAAAGAGGTAGTTTCACGGAGTCTCTCATTCGAGTGGGAGAGTTATTGAGTGCCGGTAGCGCCATCTAACGGCGTTAACGACGTTTCACCTTAGTTATGGCTGCTCACCCCCCTCGGGGCGTCGTGGGCGTGGCCAGGTAGGCGGGGATAAATAATGGATGCAGCATAGTAGGCAATCCGCGATACAACTTTACTACCATCATAGTCGTAACGTTCCGTTGAATATATAATTAACAAAAAAAAAAAGAAAGCAAAGAGATGGATTAAAAGTAAAGAGAAAAAAAAAAAAACCCCCTGGTTCACGTGTGCTCTTCCGCCGGGTATTTTTATTTTCGCGTGTGTACGTGACGGCTCTTTAAAACTTGTCAGGCTGTACACGAGGTTAGGAATGGTGGGAGAATCGTCTCTTCCCCGTGCGGCGGACTGTGCCGGTGTTACTACGCCGCTCGCCAGGGACTGCTTTTACTTATTGGCCATTCGTACGACAGGTGGCAGCTCTACATAAAGGACTCACACCACTCGTGTATCGTCGCGCACGACCTGCTTTACCGGCTCTCGATCGGTATATCGCTTAATTCACAAGTGCCTGCTCCCCTACCCGCCAAGCTCGTACGTCCGGCTCGGTAGTTCGATGATCGTCCGTAATACGCTTTATGGTTTGTTTTTATCGACGGTCGTACACTAACTCGTGGTGCGGCCGCTCTCGGCGCGCATTCGCAAACGACTCGGCGAGTGTTTCGCCGGGGAGAACGGCGAAAGCCCCGGGGGTATCGTGAACCGGCGAGCGTCGTCCGTCCACATAGTGACGTCACGAGGCGAAAGATAGTTGCTGACACCGCGCCTCTTCACCCACATTTCCCACGTTCGGCTTCGCTCCGCAATTTTCCCACCATCGGTCAATGGGGTTCGATAAAAATTCCACGCTTCCAGTCAAAATAAAGCGAGTGTGATTTTTATTGCCCGAGAAAACCGAGTCGTTTCCGACGGATCGATGAACTCTCGGTCAGAGCGATGTTGCTCGTGCTCGCGCCGATCTCTCGCACGCCACGAGGAGACGAGAATCTTTATTGGTTGTAAAGGAAGACGTTTACGATCCATAAAGCCAACGCTCACGGATCTTACGCTTTCCTCTCTCTTTCTTCTCGGCGCGTTACGTAACCCATTACCCCCACCCCACAGTTTCGGAGCGCACCAAGGGCGGCCACTGGCACGCGCCCGCCCGTCTCGAGATTTACAGGTTGCGCTCCACGGTAACACCTCGTAAACTTGGCTTAACGACTTTAACCGGGCCTAACTGCTTCCTTCCTGCAATCAGACCCTGACCTAGCTCAAGCGTACCCTTTTCGGTATAAAAAAAAATTGACGAGCAGCGAGCATCGCTCTCCCTTGCCGCTCTGTTCGATGAGCATGGTATCGTGGATGGATTTTTTTTTTTTTTTTTTTTTTTTTTTTTTTCATTACTATTTTCAACCTCATTATTTTCTATAATGCGAGCGTAAAATGTTATTGCTTCGGGAGTCCTTGACATTGAGCTCCCTCGCGAGACTGGTTCGCCAAGCGCATTGACCAACACTCTCACTCTCTCGCGAGTTTTACGATTTGTTTTGATTACACTTTATTATCGTTCGACGCCTTTTCCTTGCGCGAGCCGTGGCTGCGATAAAGTTCGACATTGTTGATTTAATCGTGACATTAACGAGAGTGATTATCAGGTGGATGTGTGGCGTTGTCGGGGATCGTAAAGTCTACGCCTTTGCGGTCCGACTCGTTTCATTCTGGAACGGCGGCGACGGTCGAGCAGACGAGGGGGGAGCTCAATGTTAGGCCGTAGTGGGGAGGCTTAAGGCTTGAACGATTGCCCGCTAGACTGCGCTCGCAAGTTTTTACCGCGACGAGCCGGAAACTCCCACAGCGTCATTTTCGGTTACTTTTTTTTTTTTTCAAATTATTTTTTCCTCCCGCTGTTTTCATTAATTTGTCGGATATTTTTTATCCTACAAAGATTCAAAATATTTTCGCGTTGTCGCATCAATTAACGAGACACTTTGCGTACTTTTTGTTTGGATTTTATTTCAATAAATCGATATAGCACACTGAAAAAAATAATATTTTGCGCGGTGCATTTGAAAAAAATTTTAAATGTACTTGAGTTCTTACAATTCCACGTCGTAGTGAAAACACGGCAAGAATTTCTACGTTACACGTTATTATGAAAATCCCGTTAGGAATTGTAAGAATTAAAAGTAAACTCGAATCAATAATAATAATCATGATTCGTCGATAATTTTTTACCAGTCTAGGATTCACACCTCCTGTTGACATGTCATGTCCATATAGAAGCATTTTTTACCCTCACATCAATAATTTTTTTTCATTTTATTCCCTCACTTCAACTTCTTCACTTCATTCACTTCGGGTCCCACTCGAGTGTATCTTTTTTTCGTTGGACTCCCAGAATTTCCATTTTTTCCCCCAGCAAAGCCAATTAATTACGGAGCAAGAAAACTTTCATCCCCCCATCCCCCCCCGCCCCCTATCCGTCGCGTTCCCAACCCGTATGCTCGCACAAGCCCTCTCTCAGCACCGCTCCGCCGCGGAGCGGGGGTTTTCTCGCACGTTCGCCTCTTATTCCGCGTACGAAACACGAAATTCTCGAAAGCTGGCGAGAGCGACGATATTAGCATTTAAAAGTGAGTAGTGCCCCGTCTAGCGGCGCCATTGGTGCCCGCATTTACACAACAATGAGAGGGGGGGCCGCACTCTAAAAACTCCCAGAATCCCGGGGCTTCGTAGTGGAGAGGAGCGAGCGGGATGGCCGAGGTGGAGAGAAAGGGTAGACGATTTCACAGTCTCTCCGTTTTAACGCGAAGGAGAAAACGGGACAGATGGAAGAGACGATGAGAACGAGAGAGCGAGCGAGAGAATGCCGGTCTGGACCGTTGGTAGAGAAACGGCGCAACAACGCGCGAGAGATATTCGTCTAGAGAATAAGAGAAGAGATGAAGCCGGAGCCTCGAGAGCCAGCGGCACACGGAGAAAACTCGGTGTTTCGGGGTCTTTTTTTTTTTTTTTTTTTTTTTTTTTTCACTCTCCCCTCCGTCGGGTTTTTGGAGCTCTCGAGTCTCTCTCCCTCTACCGGTCCAGCATACGTTCCTTTCTCGCCTCCTTCGCTCGCCGCTGCTCACGCCGCTCATCGCATAGATATTTCTAACTCAACAACGCCTGCTGCTGCCGAAGAGCCCATCCGCAGCCGCCACGAATCCGAGGGAGTCATGGCGGTCCGGACATGCGGCGGAGGCGACGTTGCCAAATTATCTTACGTGACCGCTTAATATCACCGAGAAAAAGCCACGTAATTCGATTTCGCTGGGAATCCCAGACGTCCGAAATAATTGTCGCAATAGTTCGGCCCTCGCAAATCATTCGTCGCCTCTGTGGCGCGATACGTCTTCGCGTGCGCAAAATTGAGCATGAAAGACGCGTCAATGTTTTCATCTCAATTTGCCTTCGTGTCCGTGCCGTTTGGATAATGTTTGTGGACGCGCGAGTTTCTAATGTCGCGTACTGTCATTTCCGGCGTACAATATTTTCCGTGAGCCAACCTTACCAGAGTTTAGCGGTGCCAAATTATCTTATACGCGAAAATATGTCTCAAATAATTACCGCAGTGTTCGCTTCTCGCAAATCATACCTAGAAAAATAATTTCATCGTCGCACGCCCCTCAACTAAATATTCATATGATCGGATAAATATTTATCTAATTTACTTTATCGATTTATTTCCAACGAATAAATCATTATTCGCGGTTGTTCCGTCAAATAAATTATTTTTCTTATTAAATTCGCCTTCCGAGTGAATTTAGCTGCGTGAAACTGAGCGCGAAAGACGCGTCAATGTTTCCATCTCAATTTTCATCATCCCATATTGTTTGCATCCTATCGGCTCTTGTCACGTATGGAAGTTTATCGACGCGTGAGTCCCTAATGTCGCGTAAAGTCATTTCCCGCGTACAATATTTTCCATAGGCCGTCCCGACGTTACTGCCGCTGTCGTAGCTGCGCCGGTACACGGTGTATGGGTTGTAATGGAGATGGAACGGGCGGAAGAGTTTAATTGCCCGGAAATGCGAGCAGCGCCGAGCGCGGGCACGAGGTTCGGTACACCAATGGTGACACGGCTCGCGGAGGTTATGGTGGATTAAAATTCCGTATATGCGCCCCGTCGCTGATTCTCCTCTCCTCCGCCCCTCGTCCCGCGAGGGATGACACTTCGCGAGGATTTTTTAACGTTGTTATTCTCTTCCGTTGGATATCAGAATCCCGAATAAATCTTGCGGAACGCCCGAGAGCTAACGTATTTCTGTTTTTACCCGGCGCGCGTGTACGCTTTAGTGAGTGCGCGCGCGTTTCGTATACTCCTTTTTTTTTTCACCGTTCGGCGCACGTGGCCAGGTGAAACATAGACGTTTCGTTGAATAAAACGCGAGCATTCGCTGTAACCCGCGCGAGATTGCTGTTAATTCGATCACGCGCCAAGTTTTATTGTCCCGATTAATCACAATTCCCGTGTAACGTGGACAAGTTATTTTTTTTTTCTTCTTTTTTTTTTCTAGCAGTTCCGTGGCACGACGGTAATACGCGAATTGCACTTAGGTGTCGGATAGGCCACTCGTAATTTAGAGGGAAACGGGTTGAGTAAAACGGATCGAGCGTAACCGGCAACGCGATCGTTTGTTCGCGATGCGGGCTCGACTCGTTCGCGGACCGTGCCGTGTGTGTCTGTGTGTGTGTGTGTGTGTGTGTGTGTGTGTGAGAAGGAGATACGCGGAGATCTCGCGCGAGTTACACACCGTTCACGGTGGCGTGCATCCATCATTCTCGCGTGCGTCGAGTCAAGCGCCGACTCCGCGGCCGAGTTATCGGCTTTGATAACGCAAACTCCCGAGCCGTGTACGTGAGAGGGCGGCGCGCTCCGCGACTCTTCGTGGGTTCTTAAAATAGCGAAACGTTGAATAGAGAGAAAAAAAATGTACGTGTGTGTCGGGGCCTTCGCGCTCTCCGATCTCAAGATATTTAATGAATAAATCTTGTCCCAGAAAATTCTTGTGGCTTCAATCATTCAATCGGAGCTTATCCGATCGCGCGATAAGATCATTCGACGATTTAAATGTTCAACTGCCCGGGTGAGATTTAACCATCGGCACGACTGCGGGACCGCACCGGTTGCCGAGAGTCCCGTACTCGCCCGGCGCTCGAGCCGGTATTCGCTCGATTCCGGTATTGAGTCGGGACCAACGTATCAGCTCGGCGAAAAATGTTATCGCTGCGCCTGGAACGGGATCGGAGACTGTGCTCCATTCCGTAGATTCATGGTCAGCAAATATTATTGGAAGACCATGAATCTACCTCGGGTCCACTCCAGCGCAGGTCGGCTCAACTCCAAATCATTCCCGATGGATCGCTCACTTTCTTCAGTTCCTTAATTCACGTTTCTCGCACCTGTTGTATTCGAGATGTTTTCCAGAAAAACAAGGAATCTTTGTACCGTCACTTCCGGTTCGAAATTCCGTTCAATCGACGGTGACGTAATGTCGGTATACTTCCCGTGAAGATTAAGATTTTCAAACCGGAAGTGACTTTCCAGGGAAAAATTGAAAATGTTTTCTGTGATATTTGGTAATATCGTTCGAAATGAAGAATCAAAAGCGCGGAGCATAAATGAAATTCGCGTCGCGTGCTAGACTCTGTCAGGAATTCTCGCGACTTCGCGAGCGAGTCACCGCAGTTGGATTGGTCAAGGTTTCTCGGGGACGTTGCTGCTGCCGCCGAGAGTGTCCAGTTTCCACAAGGTGCTATATTTATACGGACCACCGTCGGGGAACCAGCGACATCGGGGAATCAGCGGCACGCGTGCACGGTCCTCAAACTCTTACGTCGCTCCCGAGCCGCAGCGGCAGCGTCAACCGTTAATGTAACGCTGCGGAGATTCGAACCGGCGTTTTCCCCGTTTGTATTCCACTCGTTTGCACTCGCGCGTGCTCCGACCACTCGATAAATATCGCCCGTTAAATTTATCACTGCGTCGCTGAGCCGGCTACTTAGTTGGCGGTCCACGGGGACGTTCAATTAACGCCAAGCGCAAATACCGGGCGCGATATCGCACGGACAAACGCTCGAGACACAACAGTTACGTGGAAACGTGAACGCGTCCCAGGACGAGTCCAGCGCGAAGAGTCTGACCGACGGACGTCGAATCATGACCACCGTGCAACAAAGTCGGAGCTAGCTGGCCAGAGTCTCAGTCGTCGTCATAGAACGTCGTACAGAACATTTCACTCCACCCGTCGCTAACGTCCGATGCGGCCCGCAACAGTCAAGAGATTTAGATGATCCGCAAACGAGGGCTTTACAAAGTGCGCCAGCGGCCATCGTTTGCCCATAAGGATCTCTCGCGTATAACTCGCCAATGCACTAATCACTTTTCCACTTGAATTTGTCATCGGTACTCGGGTCTTCGGAACCCTCTCTCTATTCCTCTAACCTCGTGCGGGTGAGACACTTTTCCTAGTAACGCGCCATGCGTGGCGCGGCCGAGAGGAGCGATAAATCGTCGTGCGTGGCGAACGTGCAATATTGTTTCTGGCGAGACAAGCCCTGGTGGACGGGTTACGAGCCGTATATACGCACGTGCGTTAACCCCTCGGTTAGAGATCAACCTTACCTACGCAAACGTCCCCGCCGGAGCACGGTTAAATTTAATGCCGGCTCATTAGACGTGTCCAACTGTCTCGGGAAGTTCGTGAGTGAGCGGGCGTGGGCATCTCCTTCTCTCCCCGGCTCATCTACACAGTCACACTTCTACTTCGAGTTCTATTCAACTTGCTCCTCTTTTTTTTTTTTACTCTTTTCCCCTCGGTTTTTTTTTCTTTTCGGGCCGCTTCTTTCACGCGAGGTCCGCTGTTGCACGCTACCATGTATATAAACGTGGAGGCGAGTAATAAACTTGTATATTATACGGAACAACGGCGGAGTTGGCCCTCCCGGTAGCTCCGTTCCGCTCCACTTATTCACCGTAATATTGAAATAAGCTTTCCCAAAGTTTAAGCGCCGAGTTTTCGGAGTAGGCGCGGAGCGAAGGAGGGAGAAAGGGTGCAAACAAAAAGAGAAACGAGAGTGGCACGGCTTGGGTGCACGCGCGACGGAGAGGGTGGTTTCGACAAGGGTGGTTGTGGGTGGCAAGGGAGAGGAGTCGAGCGCAGGCTAATTGTGATACACTCCGCGGGGAGCCGACCGGTTGGACGAGAAGAGCGCGGGGTGTCGGAGGGGTTGGCTTCTAGGTATAACTTGAGAAGAAGTAGAAGCCGGGGGGATGAGCGGGAACACGGCAAGCGCGGGAAGTCTAAGTGTGGAACGAGAGACGGAGAGGGAGGAAAAAAAAACAATGAAAATAAGTAAAGCAGTAAAGCGGAATAGAGCGAGAGAGGAGGAGAGGACAACGTCGTTAGTTATACGCCGAGCTCGTGCATGTTGGCAGAGCCGGTGTTTTTCATTTTCTTTATATCACCCTTGACGCTCGTAAAACCATTACCCGTGACCGAGCGAACGCAACTTCCATATAGACCGTACACACCCGACTTTGATGATACCCCACCGAACTTCTTTATTTCCTTGGTTTTTGTCTCCGTTGCTCGGGCGACAGTTCAGGGTGTGCGAACAGATAGGTTGCAAAAGGATATCGTGTCGCGCTAGGAGAGTTCTCGAGAGCGAGTCGTCGCGGCGGCGATGGCCGCTGGAATCGGGAAGAAACCCAATTTCTTTTGCACGTAAACTCCGGCTTCTTTCTCTCACTCCTCGATCGTACTTCTTCGATTCTCTTATTGGCAGGGGGGTTTATTCTACAGTTTCCACTGGCGAGAGTGTGTTGCTGAACCACGTTTTCTCTCCGGTGCCGCAGACGTGCTCCGCGCGTGCACGGCGACATGGATTGGTTTCTGCGTTACGGCGGGGCACGAATCGCCGGTACAAACATATCCCAGCTCGGCCTCTCCGATAACGCAAAAAAATCGGAGACATTTCGCGGAGCACTATTACGCAATATCCTTGACTCCTGACTCTCGAGCATTTTTTTCCGCACCCGTAATCATGTGATACGCTCTTTGTAAGTCGGCGATTTGCATAATGGCATACGAGGCGAAAAAAAATGTGCGGTGTAATCGCGTCATTGAGTGATGAAGAACGACGTTCGAAAAAAATTTTCAAACAAAAATGCTGGACAATCATGGGATTCAACGGATACCCAATGAAATCTCAAGCAAGAAAGTTGTTTACGAGAGTCGGTGTGAGCTTATTGCCCGTAAAACATAGAATCAACTCCACTTCACGAGCCGTGAAACTCGCGTGTCCCGTCCATGATGGAATCCTCCGCGTTTCTCTCCATCGCGAATTCCCGTCGTCATCTTGACTGAGAGACTGCATCGCTATGCCTATCCAGCTGTACAACAGCGCATATGGGCTATCTCGGCATACGACGCGTATCAGTAACACGTGGAACCTTGCCGTGGCAGAGGAGCGAGAGGTGTACCTCGCCTCACGATCCCTCCAGATAAGTCAGTTACCGACTCGCTCTAGCGCGTCTCTCCGCTGTTGGTTCCTCTTTTTTGCTTCTTCTCCTATTGCTCTTGTCTCCCTCGTCTCCTCTTCAAGTCCCTTCATTGCTGCTGGTGCTTCTGCTCCTCTCGCTCCCCGGCTCTCGTTTCTCCGCGTCTTACCCCGCGGGCGCATCGCCGATCCACCACCGAAGCCTCTTTTCCTCTCTTCCCCCGAGTCCTTCCTCCTCCTCTCCCCTCCGTTGTTTCCCTTCAGACCCCGCACATATACCTGCAACGCGTTGCTGCACTCCTGGCGGGTGATTCATCATCGGCGTCTCCGCGTTCTCTCTCGAGTCCTCTCCCTCGTCTCTCTCGATGCCCCGAACAACCCTACGTCCTTCTCATTTCTCCGGTCTCGCCGCGGAGTGGTCCCGACGGAGTTGGAGCTGGAGTCTCGTTCGCCGCTGCCGCCGCCGAACGTTCGAGCACCTCAGCTGAATCCTCTTCTGACTCTCACCGTGATTCCGCTTTTGGCCCATCTCGTTTCATCTGCTTTGCCGCCTCGCACCCCTTCATTTTATCCTCATTTCTTTTCCTCCACCTGGATCCCGGTGAGCCGCAATCGCACGCGCGCTATTCCTCTCGCGGCATCGCCCTCTTATTCGGTACCGCTCGTTTCATACTCCCACGAAGAGAAGTGACGGGGGGTGGGGTGTTTCCCTTGGCCGGAGCTCGTGTACACCGCAGGGCGCTTCGACCGAACGAGCGAGAGGGTAAAGCTTCTCTCGCGCAGCTGGGTATCTTCTCGCGGGAACGATGCCCGTGTATCCGTTACAAGTACTATAAAAGAGGTGCTGGAAGGTCGCTGGCTGGTCAGGTCGAAAGTTACCTCCGCGGCGCATCAGAATCGTTGAGAATGTGGCAAGATTCTTCGCGGGGCTTAATATCCAAGTGGGCGACGGAACTTTCGTCGTATCTCCGTGTGTGGAGTTTTTGGTAGAAGCTGAATGCTCCGTCCGGTGTGTTACAACGAACGTAGACGTAGAGAAAGAAACGCTTCGGTCATCCACGCCAACCTCGCCTTCCGCCAAGGATGTCGGCTCGAGAAATAGTCGCTCGCCGCGGCATCCGTGTGTAAGCGGCCGCGCGCTTGTGTTTGCCCATGAGGGTGATGCCGCGATGGTCACACCTACGCGACCTCGTTTACACTCTCAAACCCCGTCTCTATACGTGTGTACGATGTATAATGGCGCGGCCTACACCCACCGTGCGAGGGGCCAAGTGGGTACGCGAAAGTCGTTGTAAAATATCTCAGGCAATGCATCACCGGCGCGATATCACCGGCATGAAGAGATACAGTAATATTTTCCTCGGACGGCCGCCACGGATAGCATCCACCTCGCTCATTCTTCCTTCCTCTTTCGCCCGGTCTCTCCTGTAACGCCACTGCTATGCCTCTCGTGCCTTATTCCACGATAATAGACGAAGGAACGACGAAACTGCTTCGAAAGCACGTGTGCTCAAACGATTCCTAGCACTCCAATATCGTTTTTCCTACCCCGATTGCACAGATTTGAAAATTTATGGAAGACTTCACTTTTCGGGCATTTTTCCACGAGGATCAACGATCTTATTCAATTCCGAATACAATCTCATCTAAATTACATCCTCGGATAGCCTTCAGGATTCTCTCACAAGTTCGAAGATGATGCGAAAGATTTCGCCGCTATTGGTGGCCTTTTTTTTCCAATTTTCCAATACCCGTCCTCGAGGCCTCTTTCTTTAATTATAGACATGGAACACGAAAAGTTTCCAACAGGTCTTCCCAATCTTATCTGATCCCCCAGATAAACTTCGACGTATACCTCAGTGTTCCATCGACGATCCGAAGATTACCCACATCCTGCCCGTGCTCCGGAGATAGTCAAAGTGAACCGTTTCTTCCCACGCTGGTGTTCCTCTTCGTTGTCCTACTCGAACGATCCTCCCGATAATTCCTCGTCTCATTCTCCCACTCCGTAAACTCCTCTCCTTCGTCATATCCCACCAAGTTACCTTCGACCTGTCCCATGGCCGGAAAGGTGGGATTCCGGTAATTCGGTCAGGGATCCTCCGGAGACCTTCCTACCGTCCATCTCTCCTTCGAATCTGCTGCCGAAAACCACTGCGGGTGAGACGAAGAGAGACGAGCCGCTCTGGAAGTGGGTGGGACAGGATGGGTAGTCCTCGTGGCTGCAACCGTCGGGCAAAGGGAGCTGCGAGGGGCGTACCGTTTCCACGGAGGGCACCCCGCCGCATCGCATGGGGTAGGTTGCAGCAGCTCACGCGACACTAGAGCCATCTATATCCTGGGAGATTTATGGGTTCTGGCTGCAGCGGCTGCTCGAAGCAACTACACGCCACAGAGTATCGCCGGCAGGATGGTGTCGGTGTCGGTGATCGTGCGCTTGTGTTCCCCCTGTGTTTGTGTTGCTTCTCGCGTTACCTCGCGCATGTGCCTGCGTGTGTGTTTGTGTGTCCACGTGTGTATATCTCTATCGGTACTTGTCCCGCTGGCTGATTCGTGCACACGTGATGCCTCGATCCGCAGTGGTGGTAGACACCGCTGGGCTACACCGTGTCCGGATAGCTCACACATATCGCGAAGGTCCGCGTACGTATACGAGATCGCGATCGTATACCGTAGCGGTGTCGTCAGCTGGCGTCGTGTTGGTAGTCTGGTACTGCGCTGATACCGCGCTCTCGCGCTCACCCCGAACCATGTATCCTAGCCGGCAGCGAGACTGCACACGCCAGGATAACTCGGTGTGTTGGCGAAAGGTCGGCAGAAGGTGCGCCACGAACGGATGCACGCATACCATGTTGCTGCAGCGATGCGACGGGCAGACGGATGAAGCGGGAAAGCGAGAGGGAGAGAAACATCGGGAATATGATGCGTCGGTGTATCGGTCGTTTCATTCGTTGGGCCGATCGTACTTGCGCGTTCGCGAGCCCCCTGTCGAGACAGCACGCTGTTACCCCGCGGGGGTTACGCGCAATTCGCGCTCGTGCAACGGGGGCGCTGATAAAAAGTTGGACTCGATCTCAATCCGATCCTCGTCGAGAGAGAACGAACCGCCGAGAACGCTGCGAAGCGGCGCTACATGCCGTGCGAGCTTATCTCGCGCTGCCTCTTCTCCCTCGTGCATCTCGCGAACGCTTCGTCTATCTTTCGCGCGTGTCCCTCTCCCACATTCGCGAGATGTTACTCTTCGCGAGAAGCTCGCCCGACACGATCATCGGACGCATAATAACGCGCGGAGATCGAACTCGGTCGTTATCGGGACGAGATGAGTTTCTTTCCGCAGATCGAGTTCAATCTATTTTCCATTATATTCGCCACTCCGCGATTGGTCGGACGGAGCAGTGGAGCGGGAAAACGAAGGGGGAGAATAAAAAACGATGAGCAATTCGTCGGATGGAAGTGCCGAGGTTTCGGAACTACCCCCTCGACAGCGGAAGGGGTGCGCGAGAGGACTCTTCGTCCACGTTCACTCAACGCCCGGCGTAATATTCCGCAGGGGTGACGCGCCGTTGTGCCACCCCCGCGGCCTGTATATGAGAGTCGGGTCGGGGGATGGTCGGCCGACCATGGGGTCCCGGGGACTCGATGTACGAACATCCACCCGACGACTACCTATGCTGTAACGCTGTTCCATACTTACACGGTACATATAGTATTATACCGTACGTACGCGTTCCAGGAGGGTCTCCGTCTCTCTCTTTCGTCGTCCCATCCCCCCCTGATGCGGCCGGTTTACGAGCAACCTGTGGTAACGAGAGCGATAGATAATAACCGCTTCGTGCTCAACCACCCACCCGGCACACCTCACCGGAGGATCTGCCCTGCCTCTTCTCTCACTCTCTCACTCACGCCCCGTGTCTATCGTCCTGGCTCTTCCTCGCGTTGCCCTTGAACGCTGAGCATCGGTTTCACGCGAATTTTTAACCGTTACGACCCCGTTCAGAACCGTCCCGTGCCAGCCAAGATAATCTAACATATTTTTCTTCGACCTCCTTTATTTCGCGTCTTTTTTTCCACCCCCTTTTTCCACGACTCGGCAGATAGTCCGACTTTTTTTTAATCCGGAGACCAGCGTCTACGTACGACGACCTCTTTTCCTTCTGGAACTCTGAACTATCGTTATAGAGAACCGCGTGCGCTCCGGTGCGCTCTTCGCGGGGAAGAGGAGGAGGAGGAGGTGGGGGAGCGTGAAGCGCACGCGTGCTCGGGTCCAGAGGACTGTAACGTGCGGGAACGAATTTATTGCGGCTTAAAAAGTCTAGCCTCCCTTGAAATCCTGATAAATGTGCGAAGGAGCCGAGACTCGTACGAAACTATGGCGGAGCTCGGTAGGAGAGAGAGAGGTCCAGTCCGCGGAATGGGAACTCGACGGGAGGATGGCTCGAGGATTTTGCTGCCGGTGCCGCGCTGGTTCCGACGCTCGGAAACTAAAAGACGCCGAGGAAAGGCGCTCTAGGCCGAAGAGCAAACCCCGCGCTGAGCTGTATACGAGATTCGCGAACGAAACGGAGAGACAACCGAGAGCCTGTACAAACAGCGGGGATTCGTAATAAACGTAGTTCCTTGAACGTCGCACCGAGAAAACGCTCGTCCGCTTGCCGTTCACGATCGTCGGCGAGCAAAAGCGCCGCCCGGTTACTCCGTCGGGCGAATTCTTCACCGAGCTTTTCCATCTCCATTTCGCTCCGAGTTTCATACTCGGGCAGCTGAAGTCTAATAGCGTTAATCCATTCGTCGCGAATGTTTGTACAGGCGCCTTCCGGCGCCGTCCTCGACGCGTCTCTTCTCTCGTTGCGTCTCCTTCGTCGTTTTTCACAGCTCCCGGCAATGCGAAGCAACGAATGCCACGCAGCATCTTTGCGCGCAAGAGTCTGATGTAGAGCTCTGCCTGATGCGTTTCGTTTAGTTGAGAATTTATTCTGTCTTGAAATGGAAAAGAGTTGCAATTTTTTCGTATTATCTTTTTTTTTTTATTCGTCACTGCTCACGGGTGTGATTGTTTCAATTTTTTTACTGATGGAGATAGTTTTCCGATTTTAGAAATATAGTATTTATAATGTCATCATACTAACCGTTTGAATTTGGAAGCATTTAATGTGCTGCTTGTCTCCTTAAATAAATAAATATCTAAGATTCCAATAATTTTATTCGCGAATGGCATGAATTGTGATCGTCCATGTTCGGAGTCTCCGACCACCATTCAGTAACATTAATTTCTTTGGGTGTTTGTATACATGGGATTAAAAGGATTATCAGGAAGAAGTTCAAGAAAGCCCAACTTCACTTTTTGATAGGATAACTCGCATTTTTTTTCCCTCGTAAAATAAAACAAGGAGGGCAGGAAAAGATTGGCGGATTGATGTGGAGCGGGGCATCGAAAGGGGTTGCAGCCCCGAATCGAGTGCTGGCGCGAGTCCGCGAGGCCAGTAAAATGGGCCGGGTTTGCCAAGAGTTTGAGATCTCTTCGTCGTCGTGTACAGCGAAATCTCACCCCGACCACCCTACCTCCCCCTACCCACCCTCGTTCCATCTCGTCCATCGTCCTGGGAGCCGCCAGACGCCGCCCCCACGCCCTCGCTCTCAGTCTCTTCTCTCGGACGACCGAGAGATGCAGGACAAACAACTTTTTCGCGTTCGCCTCTAAGGATGAGTAATGGGGTTTCTACTTTCGCGGAGGATATTTGGTCGCGGTCCGTTTGGCGCGCCACGCCACGTGAGACTCGCCACGACGGGGGATATAACCCGAGCTGCTACGAGGCGGAGTAAGAGAGAATCCGTCGGGGAACGGGTGATGGAAACGGAGAATGAGAGGAAAAAGAGAAGCGAGCGCGAAAGGTTGAGGGGAAGCATGATGTAAAAAAAAAATAAGATAATAACAGCGAAGCGTACAGGGACGGGGAGGGAGTTGGGGGGGGGGGGGGTTATGCTGTACCTCCCGAAGCCTCGAGAGGAAAAGAGTTCGGAACGAAAGGAGTAAAACAACAAAAAAGGCGTTAGATATAAAATGAGGGCGAAGCTAAGCCGGGCTCTGCGATCCGACGGATCGCAGAGATCAGTGTTCTTATAAATCCGTCCTGCCTGCTGACTTTAATAACGACTCCGTAAGAGGGCAAAAACGATCAATTTTGATAAATCGATTCGTGTTAATTTTTTGGACTTTTTGCAATGTGTTTCAGGTGAGTGGCAGGCTGCTCCAAGCGTCTCTGTAATGCCAAATAGATGTCGATGTGCGTGCCGACCGTCCGTGCGAGATGATAGTCTTACGTATATCCGGTTGCGGCGAACGGATGCTGCATCCGGTGAGTGACCAACACACAACCCCGGACTCTCTCTCTCTCTCTCTCTCACTCGTAGTTAAACTTGACACTCGCAACATAGGATAATCCATAATACAATATAAATAGACACACATCCAGAAAAACCGGCCATGCCCGTGCTCGATGATACACGGCTTGAAACGAACAAATAACAAAAAAATAAAGAAAAAATTTCTAATAAGTCACACATTAGATTAGAGAAAAATTAAACAAAAACTCTTCGGTTTTCTATATCACGGTGGTGCATCGGCATCGGTAGTAAAATGAATTTTTACTGCGCGATAAGATTAATAAAGAAATCCTATATGAGTTTAAAGAGTAAATAGTGATTCGCCATCGAAATTGTGGGACCGTGCAACGAAATTCGATCGAGCGCCAGTACAGCTGCTGGTGACTCGAATGAAAGACAAGCGAAAAAGTGTCAATCGGCTGCGCGTCGATACAAAAATATATATATATACATATATATATATATTATATACATACATAATAATGATAATTATAACGAATGATGATGATAAACGAGGTGACTCGAAATACGTAATTGAATTAAATTACACAAAAGGCTACGAAGTATCAATTAAGTAATTAGAAATTTATTAGATGTACGTTTTTATTTTTCGTGTAGAAAAAAAACAGCAACAACAGAAAAACAACACAAAAGAAAAAGCGCGCGATTTTAGTCCGCGAGAGGATTTGATCCCGGTGAAAAATAGGATATATTTTCTGGTGGATCGGTGTACAAAGTCATCGAGATCTTGGTTCTTTTTTATTGATTGATATTAATATTATTGATATTATTATTTTTATTTTTATTATTATTATATTATTATTATTATTATTATTATTATTATTATTGATTTGCTTAGACGCAGTAAAACTTGCAAATGGCTGAGCGTGTCCGTTTTTTAACGAATGAACTATACGCAAGACAACTGCTGTTGATGTTATGTATTTTTGTTATATCTTTTTTTTATGTATATATTGCTCACGATCGGTGTCGTTTCGCTTTCGCCAATATTCCACCGACCCACGTATAAAATGCAACGCAAACAGTCGCGAGTATGAATTTATTTAAAATCAAATTCTGCCCGAAGCGGCTTTTGGGCGAAGTTGGAAAATGTCGAAAGCGCGTATTGCCTCGATCGTCGCAAGATATTATATGACTGTATGTGTACTTTAAAGTGTACGCATATATGTATATTGATGTTCGAAAGTTTTGTTATTATTATGTATAAAAAAAAAACAAGAATGAGAAGAAAAACAAGACAAATTCGCTCAATATCTAAACGAGAGATGGTAGGGGATTGGGCAGTGTTCGAATCCAATACCTGTTTCCTTGGAACTAAAATCTATATATATAAATAAATGAATGAGTGAATGAAATATATATATACATGTCAAATATTTAAGGGGAGTTTTAAAGAACTTGACCTCGATGAAGTATGAAACGTGAAAAAATGCGAAATTTGCACGAGAAACGACAAAAATAAAATATAACAAAAAAAAAAAAGAACAGAAAAGCAAGGAAAAAAACCTATGTACGTACCTACCTAGTACCTATGACGCCAGAGTTCCGAAAGAAAATTTAAAAAATAATAAAAAAAAAAACAAAACAAAAAACAAAAAACGTGGACAACGAAACGTGGCGGTACTCTAACAGTAATTTTATTCTAGTTAACGATTGTATACGAGTAGTCGCTAAGTGTGAGAAACGCGGGAGAAATTTTGAAAAACGTGTGAAAGGGTTTTTCGAGAGCAAGCACGATAACGAAAAAAAAAAATAAAAATAAAAACGTGCTCTGTATCGAATGAGTGAGAGAGCCGACATAGAAACAACGTTAGTTGAAGATGATAAAAAAAAAGTAAGAGAAAAAAGGAAAATAAAATAAACAAAACGCAGTATTTCTAAGAGGACTGTAATGTTAACGATTATTTATTTTGTGGATCTCCGAAAGAGCCCTCTAATCGCTCCACTGTACTATACGTAATTATTGTAGGTAAAGATTTAATTAGCGTGACGCACAGTACGCCGCTTAGGAGCGACGGTGGGTCGAAAACTATGAATACAAGTAATGCCTGGTAGCTGTCTATCGTGTGGACGTGTAAACGTGCGAAAAAAAAAAAACAAAATAATACTTTCTCAAAACTCCCTCTTAACTTCTTTTTGTAATATATTAGAGTATTAATTGTTTACCGACTTGATCCTGATGTATGTATCCAAAGCGGCCAGGGCCGCACCTGCTTCCTATTGTCGTATTGTACGAAAGAAACGAAAAAAAAAAAAACAATTTTTAAACAAAAATATATAAATAAAAGATTTAAAAAACTGCTGTGTGTATAACCGCATGAGATGACGATGATGATGATAATGATGACGATCCTAAAAAATTAATAGGGGCGGTTGCCGTTCTGAACGCCATTATACTGTTACGCTGATTATACAATTGCTAAAAAAAAAAAAGAAAAAATCAATAAATACGAATTGAACTCGAATATACGATCTTTGTCACGTGTGATTCATTTGCTCGTGCGGCCCAGACCGGCAGAGCTTGTATCCTTTCTCAGCCACATCCTTCCCAACACTGCGTTCGTTGTTTCGTTGTTTTACGCTCCTAAAATCGGATCGTCGTAAGTAATCGATCCATTTTTTTCTACATTCAAAAAGTCACGTTAATTCGAAACCGACAATATACGATCAATAAAAAATTGAACGAAACTCATAAACGTTTCAAATCTAAAGCGACAAATAGTTAACCATTCTCAAAGTAAATCAACCTACCATTTTAACCGACGATTTTTGCAATATTTGCCAACAACTACTAAATAAAATTATGAAGACCATTACGTCGAATCGTTCTCCAAAATTCCAACTATGACGTCAACGAAGAATACCTCGTTCACTGTCGCATAATGACAAAAGAAACGGCTTGTTCGACAATTTCCGTTAAAACACTAACCAGTGAAGATTCTTCGAAGCAAGCGAGCGGACGATAAAAGTATTCAATAAACAATCCGGATTCGATAAAAGAAACGATAAATTTCTCGCTGCGGTACAGTTTCGAGGCAACGAGGCATAAAAGTGACGACGCGAATATCACCGTCGATCCCTCGGGAGTCGATCGAGCGCGTTGTTACCGATTCTTTTTCGCCGTTAAACTCTCTCGTTACTCGTTTCAACCCCCCCAGCACGGTGGCTCACTCTTGTCGTCGCCGTACATCCGTGACCCCGTGCGTATGTGTTATCAATTCTCGGACGGTCCGAGCCCAGGAAAGCCGATATACGTGGGACGCTCGCTTTACGACGCTTAAAATCATCTTGCGCTGAATGGACCGAGAGCGACGTCGGGTCTCGTTGTAATGGCCGGAGTCTTTCGGTCCACGTTGATCCCGACGGCAAGGGATGCGAACCTCTTCTCGAGAATCTCCACCCCCTCGTCCGGCTCCGAGATTTCTCTCGCTACAGCATCCACGTATTATACGGACCGATAAGTCTCCGGGAAAAATCCGGGGGAGGAAAGCTCGTGTGCCGGGTATATCCACGATATTAATATGTTATTGCGAAAAGACGCCCTCATGAAAGTCGACAAGGACCGCGAGAAATATGTCTCGCTGGTCCGCTACAGCGCGCTTATTCCCGCCGCTGCTTTTATTCCTCGCAGCGTTCGCTGCTCTCGGAATGTATTGTGTCGAAGTTTGCCAGAGGGTTTCGCAGGCCCGTACACAAACGCACACACGCTGCCCGGGAATCATTCGAAAGTTCGTGGATGGTACACGAATACACGCGGATAAAGGCGCAACGAAAAACGGGGATGTGCCGACGGGCTCCGGTCGACACACGAGTCTGTATGTAGGTTTATATACGTGCCGTCGTGACTGCCCTTGTCGGATACGGCATCAGTGGGGTAAAATTCAGCAGACGCCATTTGTATTAATGAAGCTACCGACAATGGTGCACGCTCGATGAATTATGTACCCGCGGCGATCGAATTGCGATACACGGAAACATGCCGTATCCATACATGAAACACTCCGTCTGCCTGCTCGACTAGGTGAGCTTTCTTTTCGCGGTATTGGCGGAAGAAATAAAAAAAGAGAAGAAGAAGAAAGTAGGTTGTCAGTTCCCATACGCAATGCGATAAAAATACGGGAGGAATACGCGAGAAGGAGGGAGTGCTCGAGGCCAGGAGTGATCGAGAATCGTCGCGGTTATCAGCGACGTTGCGGGTAAAAATATGTCTCTACGTCGAAAAGTAATTGTTTCGAGGCCGAGGGGTTGAGTATGGCGTTTGAGAATGAGGATTCTTTATTTCACGGGGATCTCGGCGGAGAGGGTTTATACGCCGTCGCGAGAGCGACTGCGTAAAGCTCGCAAGCTATTATCCGAAAGACGTAGCAGGCATCCATCTCGTCGCGCGCTCGGGAGCTCGGGATAAAACGACCGCTTTACTTTGGATTACACGGGGCGCGCAATTTACAGCAGACGGAGGAGAGAGCACCTGTTCGTTCTTGGAGAGAAGATGGGCGCAAAAGGCGCGGCTACGGGGAAGAGGGAGCTCGGAGCAACCCCAGTTCGTATCTCGCTCGCTCACTTCCGCTGGCCCGCAGAACCATGGTCGGAGCAGAGGAGCGCTGGGAATATAGCGTGCCTCGCAGACGTTGCGGTAATTGAATCCCAGTAAGTTCCGGCGTGTACGAACCCACACGTATCTATGGTATGAGCTCGATTTTTTTTAACGTGCAGTTGAAATTTGCTGGGTAATCATGACGGAGAAAAAAAAGTTGGCTTATTTTTATTTTATTTTTTTTCTATAAAATTAAAAGAATTTTTTAAACTTGCGGTTATATTTTTTGAGTGTAGAATTTTTCGTTGATTTTTTTTTTTCTTACATCGGCGAGACTCGAAGATCTATGAGGAGTCCACGTAGGCTGGAATAATTTCCATTCTCTGTCTATCTCCCCGTCTACGGAGGGTCGGATAGGCCCGGAGAAAAAAATCTTGGCTCTTATCGAAGCCAGTGGCGGAAACGATGGAACGTGAATCACCGCACCCCCGACGTCGCGGTACCCTCTCGCACAGTGTGTGCACAGTCGCGGGCGACTCGTGCGTTGTACTCGTGGATTTCTATAGAAACACACCTAGTCCGCAAGAATTTCACATATTCGAGGCAATAAATGGCAATCTTCCATCTTGCGCCTAGGGCGAGATAAATACGCGTATCAGAATACATTTTGTGTATTCATGCTGTCGTATAAAGCGACCGACGATTTACGAGCTCGACGGGAAATCTCTCGAGCTGCCTCTCTCTTCCTCTGTTCCGTGACTCTTGCAAACAGCTTCTCAAGATGGTTTTGGCAGAGAAAATTTTTCGCTCGAAACGGCCGGAGCGAAGGCCGGCAAGAGTGCCAGTCGAGGTCGGGGAGGTCGCGGCACTTCGTCACGAATAGCGACGTATACAAAATCCTACTATGTACCGAGCTTCGAGTTAAAAATATAAATTCTCGAAAAGCAGGAAAACACTGCACAGCTTCCGACAAGAAAAACAAGAATATATAAATTTACTGGTGTTAAAAAAAATTGCGAAAAAAGGTCGTACAGCGTAAAAAAAATCCGAGTCAACAGCAAAAATTCACGGTAACATTTGTTACCCAAATCACGAAAAAAAGGGGCTCGGGAAACAGATCGTGGGTTCGAGGAGCGAAAATCTCTCACCTCGGGTCTTGCAGCCCTTCGCGAATCGCGTAACGCGGGGTTGTTGGTAGCGTGCTACGCCCTCATGTAATTACTTCCTCGGTACGTGGATGTTGTACCGGTGCAGAGAAGTGGCGAGTGCTTCGACGAAAAGGGGTAGCTTCGGAGTTTCTACTGTAACAACATAAAAGCAGAGGGGGTTTGCACTGCCGTTGGGTTGCGTGTAGTACGTGCACGTCGCGACAGAGTTCACCTCCCCGTCGTATATCCGCGGGTACGGTATCTCCGGTGCAACGCGAGCGAAGAGGAAGCGAGCGAGGTAGAGAGAGAGAGAGAGAAAGGTGAACGCAAGCGGCTCTCGCGACAAGCGAAAGGGGTTGGAAGGGAAGCAGGGAGGTTATTAGGCAACGCGGCACCTCATCCCTCATCCGCGTAACCGCGCCGCAGCGTGTATTATGTAACAACACGGAAACGAAGCGTGCTGCTGGGGCTGCGAGGGTTGAATGCATTCTAGTTGAGAGGACGGCGATAGAGCGGAAGTACGAAGCGGAGTGGGAGTACCGGGATATCCCGCGGGCTACGATGAGCTTCTGGTTTCCGGTTGCACAGTCCCGGCCGTAGCCGTACGTCCAGCCAAGGGCCGATGCCGATCGGGGGATTATCTTAACCGGCGAGCGCCTCGTTGTCTCTTAATTCAGCTCGAACGACGGACACTCCTTGTTCCTTCCTCACTTTACGTTTCAGCCTTTTTATTAACTTCACCGAGAGGATAGACGCGCCTCCCTTAAATCAGTCTCCGAAGTATATATATCTAGAGCTGGGTTTCTTCATCGCCATCGCTCAGCCGCGTTTTTCCTCGTTCGTGCGAGCTACTCGCGCGACCAACTTAGAACGACGAGGCTGCTCGCAACTCGCTGGGCGTGCCTCTTTCAAAGCGGATTCTTTCGCTCTCCCCTCGCCCTCTTCCTCCTCGAACCGCCGCGAGACCCTCGATCTCACTTTACCGCCGACTCCCTACCCGGACAGCTTTTTTTTTTCTTTCTTCCGCTGACGAGAGTCAGTTTCTAATTTCGTACGAGCGAGTCTATAAAAACGTCGTGTTGACGCTGCGAGAATCGCGCCGCTGCGACGAGAGCTCGGAGGCGGAAAGAAAGGAAGAAGCGACTTCCAACGGGAATCGAGATTATCCGCGTGTGCGTGCGACTCGCGGCACCGTCGCGATTTCGTTCTTGCTGGTTTGCGTGTAAATACCGTACGCTACTGGCATCACCTGGTGCAGCGACGCTTTGATCTGCTTATCCGAGCAGTTAAGATGTCAGCCGTTCTTATTAAAATAATTTAGGCCCTCGGGTGTACCGGGCGACGAGGCGACGTCGTCTCCGGGTCTTCCACGAAGACCTCGCTTCTCCTCACCGCCTTCCCGTCCACACCGGGAACTATTTGCAAAATGCTCTCTCGCACAGGCATCACCATCAGCGGCACGTTCGTTCACCTTTCCCAGCCTCCCCGATCGTCGAGAGTCGCGAATCCACGGAATAATTCATTAATTTCCCCTGAATTAATTTCGTCGCTCGTACAGTTACGGTGTTTCGAGAACTGCCATGTAATTTCGTAAATGTGATCTCGTCACTGAAGACTGCTATTTTTTTTTTACGCTGTTTTTTTTTCGTACGCATAATCAACGGGTTTCCGAGAAATCGACCGCTTTGACGTCGGCGAGATGAGATTAGCACACGAATCACGCGGCAGAGTGGCGAACATATTTAATTTAATTTCTCTCGTCTAACGAGACAGAGCATAAAAATTAACTGCAGTCGATTCCCAGTGATTTCGACTTAACTTCGATGTCATTTTAAGCATAAAATTTTGATTTATCCGCGGTATTAATGTTTTACCATTGTGCGAGGACTCGATATCAGACATTGGCAGCTGGACAGCGTCTCGCGTTCCCCTGGCAAGTACGGGTCGTCCGAAGCAGAAGGAATAATACGAGGGAGTTACGCGACACGGGAGGGAGAGGGCAAGGGGTTAACGTGGAAGGGTGGAAAAGGGACGGAGAAGCCGAAAGACGGGGGTTGGACGGGAGGACGAAGAGGGAAAGCTCTACCCCTCGCTATCCGCACATCCGTCGCCCGCAGATAAATCTTCCCGCCCTCTAATTGGCCTTCCCTCCGTTTCCTCGTTCCATTCCTCGACCTCTCGTTCCTCCTCTCTTTCGCTTCCTCCTCACTGTACATAGCCTTGTTCCTCCCGTTCCCACTTCTGAATTCTCTCGTCTCGTCCTCTCGGTAGCTCGGGCAACTCTCCAGGAAACCTTCCTCACCCCTTCGCGCTCATTCCTGCGGGCACTCCACCCTTGAGGGCGACGTAGTCGCTGGACGCGAAGAGGCGTGCTCGCCCGACGACTCCTTCTCTCTCTCTCTCTCTCGCGGCTCCCGCGAATTATTAGAATTATTAGAGATTATATTGGCCGCAAAGTGTCCGTTACCCGGTGCGAGAACTTAATTATGAATTAAATTCCGGTTTTCGGTCTTCAGGTTATTGTGATGCATGCACGCGAGTTCCTCGACAGGAACTTTTCTTATTTCTCGTCATTCGTTCTCGCGGCTGTTCGCACGAACGCGGCCCGCGATAATTCGTTTCCGGCTCCGACCACTTCCCGAAACACGCGGTGGATCACTCTCTCGGGACCTTGCGTTAAATTTGGAAGACGCAGCTGCGGCGTCACGCAGGCTTTTTATTTTCTTTCTTTTTTTTTTCTTCTGTAATCTAAGAGGTGTCGAGGCGCATTCTTATCGTAAATCCGCTCTAAAATTCGAGGGTCATTGCCAAACGACGACCGAACTTGGAGTCTACCTGTGCCTGTGTAAGATTCTTAACTGTATTCGGCGCCGACAATGAGACAGGGCAGGGCGTCGAGAAAAATAGAGCAGACACGTATTTCTCTCGCGATATTACGACGGGAATGTCGTTACCGTGGGGGAGATTTTCGGAAAGGTCCTGACCTCGAGACTTGGCTCGCGGTATGCTGATTTTTCGGGTCGCATGGCCGTGGCAATAAACGCGGTCAATTTTTACGACGCATCTCCGACCGGTGCACCCTCACGGACGCGGTCGATTTTTGCGTAACTTCGTAAAAACCTTGGACGACGACGAAGGTGCCGATGGCATCCTGCGCGGAGATTCCGACCTCCGGAAATTTTGGGCTCTAATAGGACAATTGCCGTCTCGACCTAACGGCATTTTGACCGTGTGGTCCGTCTCGAGTGTTTGCGGAAACGGCGGCCGAGCCGCTCCGTCACGCGGCTCCGTGACCCGCGGCGAAAATTGTTCTTTCGGCTTTTGCCGCGATGCTTTTACGGCAACGACATGCAGAAAACGGAGACGGTTAAAGAAAAAAAACGGTAAGGTCCATTGTCCCTAAATAAGAGCGGAGTGCGAAGGAGCGGTAGGAGAAGGTTGCTCCGATTTTTTTTTTTTCCAAAGACCGGAACGAATTCTCGAGGCACCGCACATCGTAAATCTGGAGCATCCAGACTACCGACTCGGCACTATTCCGCATTCGCCCTCTTATTTTTCCGGGATCTAGCTCATTCTCCCAGTTTTTTTTTTTTCCTCGCTGCACCCACGCTCACGCACACTTTTTAGCAACGAGACGTAGAGATTTTTGGTTATGCTGCATTATGGTTTTTATACGGTAAAAAAAAAGGTTAAACGGAATTTATGTGGAAATTAAGCCAATGACGGTGACAAAAATCCGATTCAGTGAAAAATAAAATTGTGCAAACACAATTTACGTGCAAATGATATTTTTTCGAAATTTAAAAATCCTCTAATTTCAGTATAAAAAATTCTTTGTAAAATTGTGCGGAACTTTTTTCGAAAAATTTCGAGACATCGAATTTTTATTACTGTCAGTGGAATCGAATGAATTCTCTGAAGGGTTCAGTCTGAATAAGTGTATTAATACTCTATGAATAATGCCGAAATCGGTATGGCTTTTCAGAGCCCTCATCCGATGACCGGTTGATTGCTCGGGAAACTCGATACTCCGACGATTCGCCGAATGGAAGCAGAACTATGTCGACAGACACTTCAGTTAGGTGCGTTTATGCCAAGGGTGTAAAAAGCTGGGCGTAACAACGCGGGAACGTTTGATAGCGAAACAAAGACCGCAATAATTGTAACGGCGGGGGGTTGCTATTGCGGTGCCACCCCTTCACGGTGAGCAGACATAGCTCTTACCTCCCTCGGGAGCGACGAAGTTAATAATAACGGGCCGAGAAGTAGCGACCGCGAGATAGTTAATTTGTAATCGTTTTCGTGGTTGAGCCAATGGGCGCGCCTTTTCTCCATTGAGCGGCGAAGCATTCACCGAGGGTTGAGAGACTGCCAGAAAACAAGAGAGCGAACGTGGTCGAGGGAAGGAAGAAAATAGCGAAACGAACGCGCGAAGCTGATGGGGTGAACGAGGGGGTGAAACCATGATGGTTATGCAGATCAGGAACGAAGTATGGCACGACTGACAGGCTCGTGTAATAACTGTAGGACCTCCCCGAACGAGCGTGGCACGCCGCAGTGTTCCCGAGAATACGTCAAAAATTAGAGGCCGCAACCCTTTCATCCGCACTCACCCTCGCCTTTGAGGAACGGGAATTAATGGAAAGGTCAATTTTTTACGGGAGCCTGCGAATCTGCCGAACTTCAACTAGCAATAAATTTCCCACCGTTGTGATATATGTATATATATATACAAATGAATAGATAAATAATAATAGAAACCACAAACCACTCTACGACAACGTCTCTTGCACATAATTTTTTTTGTTTTCATGCGCGCTGCTGTGACTAAGCAGTATTGCTTGCCGCCGTAAACAATGAGGATATAGAGAGATAAAAATAAGAGGAATTTAAACAGGAAAGGAAGAACTGTACGGAAGTACACGAGAGCCGGTGTCCAGAAGAGAGACGGAGAGTCGACTCCAGGGGTAGAGGGAGCGAGCGCTCTACGTTCTCCAGTGACTTATGATAGCAGCAGCAGTGGCTGCGGAGAGTACAGCGAGAGGACGGAGAGGAGGGTTCTTCGGGGGTGGTTGGCGGTGCTATCGAAGGGCGGCCGCGACGGGCTTCGAGAATGGGAAGGGTGTCCCTGAGGGTGGTGCGGGAGACTCCCGGAGACTTCGCTGTGCACGCTGGCAATAACGAATGGCGGCGAAAGAAAGGAGGAAAAAGTGAGAGGGAAGAGAAGTCGAAGAGGAGCTGAAGGACCAAGCGGAGAAGGGACGAGGAAGAAGCCGAAGAAGAGGAGCAGGAAGAAAGCGAAGAGAGTCGGAAGGCTCCTCGTCGAGCGTCGCACACTCGCGGGAATCGCCAGTACGACGAAGTAAGGAGGAAAATAAGGGGTTGCTCGGCGCCGCCGGCCCGTGCTTGGCTTGCAAACCGACTTCCGTTCTCGGTGTAGGGAACCAAGGAGAGCTCGCGGACCCGGGAAGCCGCTCTCCGCGACTATTCAGACGTCGCTTTCGGGGTTTTTAGTCGTTCACTCTGGATAGCTCGAGGATGCGAGTCCTGACGGGGGGGGGGGGGGGGTGGTTGGTTTTTTACGTCACCGAGGAGAGAACGGCACGGCAATGGGCGAAGGAATGAAAGCAGCAAAAGGGGTGCGTCTCGTGCGAGAGAGGACGACCAAAAAAGTCCCCCGCTGAATGTATAGCGGGCTCTTCGGTATAGACAGTTCTCTCATCCTTCTCTATCCAGCCGCTCGGAGGAACGGTGTACAGTCGCGCGAATTTCTCTCTATCTCAGACCTAGCGGTTTTCTATGTTCTCGCGCTCTCTTTCGCACCGACGACGCTCTCTCGCCCGTGGGCATATTCTCCGGCAGAGGAGCACAAGAGCAGAAGCAGCAGCAGCAGCAGCAACGGCAGCCACGAGACGGGAACGGGCGTCCATAATATATCTCCGGTTCTTATCTGCCGCTCGCTGTTTACTGCCCGATAGACTCCGCAGATAGTGAGGGGAGGTGAGGAAGAAGCGGCGAGTGAGAGGAGGCACCAAGGGCGGAAAGGATCCTGCGTCAGCTTCTCTCCCCAACCGCCCGAAACCGTCCAACCCCTTCACTCCATTGCTGGTCCCAGCCCCTTAAATTTTATTTCCTGGTATTTTTTTGTTTGTTTATTAATTTGTAAAATATGCAGCCGCTCGTGGCGATGACCAACGCGTTAGAATGTGTCAAGTGTCCCATGCTCGATCGTCGGATCGTATGCTGGTCGTTTTTTAAATCTTTTTTTCCTGGTGTCTCCCGGTGTGCTCGAGGGTCGACAAGGTCACGGAGACTCTACCCTCGGATTTCGTGGAAAGGTTTTTTTATTCGTTCGTGTCGGAAAAATGATTTAGGCACACCCACCGCGAGAGACGATGAGACAGGCTATGCTTTACGAGGACGGACCGTTCAGTTACAGTGATAAACGACCGGGATAACGGACGATGGATATCTCGCTTTAGTTCGTGTCTTCCTTTGCCTTCCTTCCATTTTTTCGCCGTTCTTCCTTCAATCTATTCCTTTATCTTGCTCTTGTAACGCCGGTTTCGTGCGGGACGTGGAGTTCAACATTCTTACGCCGCACACCATCGGATACTTCTTTATGTCCCTTTTCTCGGTTATTATTATTCACGCTGAGATTCCAACGGTGTCCTCGCTTTCACAACCTTTCTGTACCGCCGTTTGAAAAAACTTAGTAACCAGATTAAAACCCACCCGAGAAAAGAGAGAATTTGTCGAGACCCGCGGATCTCGAACGAGAGCTGTGAAACATTGTGTCGATCTCGCCGATGTGGCTCGAGAGCTGACCAGTACGTGTCGTCTCGTCTTAGCGAGCTCTCGAGTGTTTCTCAAAAAA
Source organism: Listrodromus nycthemerus (assembly GCA_963978505.1). Taxonomy (NCBI): domain Eukaryota; kingdom Metazoa; phylum Arthropoda; class Insecta; order Hymenoptera; family Ichneumonidae; genus Listrodromus; species Listrodromus nycthemerus. The sequence continues at coordinate 15,703,002 of OZ021683.1, read as the reverse complement.
AAAAAAAAAAAAAAACGAGAAAACAGACAAAAAAAAACTTGACGATCCCCCGTCCGGTTTCGCATCGCCCCTCTAATCACAGGCGTGTGAGGATCGTTCTATGGTTCCCAATGGCTGTCGGATATTCTCTATATGGCTGTCGCAACAAGACTCGCTCTGTTCGGATCGATCGTTATTGTCGCGACGATTAGCAATTTTCTTTTTTATTTCGACACCTAGATCAGATTTTCTTCTTCTTCTGGTGTTAATAGGATTTTCCGGTTTTACCGCGTAGATTGCAGCGGTGGCAGAAGAAAGTTCGCGCTCTCGGTAGGAGAGACTTGATCGATTGTGGATGCATGCAAGATGGCCATGGTGGACGGGTAGCGGCTCGAAAGTTTGTCATCTACCGTGTGACTTATCACGTTATTCTCAAGTAGCTTAAAGTCTCTGGCAACTATGAGGGAATAAAAGTCCTGACTTAAATGGCGTTACCGGACGCCGGGAGTACCGGCGTGGTTGTGTCCGCATGAACGCGAGAGAGGAGAAGAGTGGCAAGTTTACTTCCGCGAAGAATAATAAGAGAGTACCGAGGAGTAAGGTAAACTTGGTACTTTGGCCTCGGTGCGGGAGTCTCCGGCAGTGGCTTCTTCGGCCCCGAGGAGAAGTGCGACACGACGGTGAACGACACGAAAAGTCACGGGACTAGTTGTGCGAAAGAATAAAGATACACAGGCGGAGAAAAAAATTCGAGAAAGAGGGAAGGAAAAATACGAAGGGGAGGAGAAGGAGAAGGACGAAAGAAGAAGAACTAGGAGCGAGCGCAGCTCTTCTGTCGTCTCGCGTACCCGGAACTTCCTTCCTTCCTTCCGCTCGGCTGATCGACGAGCCAACTTTTCCGCGTTTCTCAGATTTGGGTCGTGAGATCTCTTTTCTCCCAATCTCAACGGCATCTCTCCATCCTCTCTCGGCTCAGTGTACGCCTAGCTTCTCCGTACCTCCCGCTATCCTCGGGCTATTTTTCTTTTTCACTCTGTTTCGTGCTCCTCTTATTTTTCCTCGATACAAGAATCCGTACTCTCTCTCTCTCTTCGTCGTGACTCGGCTCTCCGTCGTTCTTTCGCGATACTCCATTCCGGATTTCGTGCAAAAACTAGGCGAGTGCCTGCGTGGCCGAGAGATCAGCTCCGAGCGAGAACGACCCGGTGGAATCCGAACGCGTTGTCTCCTCGTTCCACGGGATAGTTACATACACTCTATATACGGTTACCACGGCTAGATGGATAACTATAGTATAGTTTTCTGGCGGTCGTGGCACCGCGCGCTCGCGAACCCGTCCTCATGAAAATTCTATCCGATGGAAAGTCGGAGGAATCGAATACAAACTCCGGTCCTTCTATAGCCGGTGAATTTATTCAAACTCCGACAAATAGCCGGAAACCGTAGAAAAATTTACGATACACGACTGCCACGACGACCTGGACGCCGTCGGGAAGTTCGAGATAACTTTTCCTCGATTCTGCTGCCGTCGCTGTTGCAGCGCGCCGCTCGGTTCCCGTTGGGAAGGGATGAATAAGGTGGACCGAGGCCATTTTTCGATCCCATCGGGCGGACTTCGGGGGGTTGATCCCTCGTGCCGAAGCTCGCTTCGTTCACCCCCTCTTGTATTTTTCTGTACCTACCCCTGCCGATGCTGAAGGAGGGACGGCGCGACCCGAGGCTGCCAACGAACAGCTGTCGCACGATGTCTCGCCCGATGCGAATCGCCGCTTCGTTAGGAGGGTCAGGGTGCAGTTGCCTCGCGAAGAATATGCGATACGCATGGCGTACCATTTCGACTGTCGGGAAGCAGAAGCGCGTATCTCAAGATCGTTCAACGTCCTAACGCGGGTTGGATAAGCCATTCTGACTCTCAGAGGTCGAAACAGCCTTTAGGGAAGAATCTCCTTCCCTGCATCCTAGGGGAACTTCGAAGCCTCGAGGAATTCACACGTTCATGTCAGTAGACTTCCGCTCGACTAACGAGAATGAATTTCGGAATTATCCAAATATAAAGCCTTTCGTCAGTTCAGAATTTATTCCGTTGCGTGAAGCGAATATCCAGTATTTGACGCGAGATAATTAAAATATTGTAAAAAAAAATCAGCGGGAAGTGACGGTGCGTTGATCTTCCGAATATTGAGAATTTAATAAAAATCTATTATACTTAAGAAAAAAATTATTCCTAGTGGCGTGTATTTTCCTCAAAACCAAGCCAAGTCCGTACTATTCCAGGCTCGCGTGATATCGATAAGGGCGATATGATCGACGATCGCTCTTGGTGGTTATGATAATAAATGTAAAATATGGATGACACGAACGCGTCGCGGAACGCTGAGGAGGAGGGAGTTCGAGGAAAGTGGCGTCTCGGTCGCGATCTCTCATAGCACAAAGCCGCTGGCTCGATAAGGCCAGCTATTGGAATCTCGATAGGAGCGAAGCTCGCTGGATCGGATTTGAAGAATCTTTCGGCGTCTTTCACCGGGTGAAGAAGCGCGTCGGGATGGAGGTCGTGACGGAAGAGGAGGGTTGCCGATGCCGGCAAGGGTGGAGAGACACGTGAGTCGCGGTGTAGTCGAAGGTTCTTCGTGGGTGTGAGAGAAGGAGGGATGAAACGCGATGGTGGCACGTGTGCGCGCCGTAGTCTGAGTCCGCGAGGGTTAGCCCGGTTTCGCTCCTCGCCGGGGATAAAATGTGGATGGATGAGCCATTGATTTATTCCGATCCCTCGGTAATATCGTATCCCGGCGGGGGTGGAAACTTCGCGGAGGATTGAAGAGCGAGGAAGGCCGAGTACAGAAACAGCGCCTCAGAGTTTAAGTCCGATCGGTAGAGTCATGGGCACAAGGCTGTTTCTCCCAGTTCCGCTGGTTCCTCTGGTGAATTCCGTCGGTTCTGCCAATCTCTGGTCCGATACCAATGACTGTCACACGATAAGCGGTCCCTATCTAGATGGCCGGGGCGAAGATACCTCGAAGGGTCTGTCAACGCTCTTGGTCCATGATGTACGTCGATCGGTTGCCGATAGGATTCTCACTCGACCTCCGGGGGATTCATCAAGGGAAAAGGCATTTGCGAGGAGGCTTCATCCGGCAAACGGTCAGCGGCCTGCGCAGCAGCCAACTGTGAGTAAACACCCACCCCCGCGGTGCAATCTCACGAAATACAGAGCCTCCCCCTTCGCACGGAGGGGTGAGAGAGACCTCCCGCAAAAACAGGGATTTCTGCTGGTCCCGGTGTCTCGCTCGAGATAAGACTGGCGAATTCCTTCCTCAGTCGTTTTTGTTTGTCGTTGCAACGAGGCCGGGATAGTCCACGGGGGGGAATTACTCTCCCGGCCGGGGCAATGAATCCGACTACCGGGAGCGCCAACACCGCTACTGGTGCTGCTGCCGCGCTGCGAGAAAAGAGGGATGTCTGTACCGATCGATGGGACCGCCGGAGTGCGTTTAACGAAGAGCATGGACTGCTGCAAGAGAAGCTTCACCCCCGAACCTCTAACTCACGACGATTGAGATAGCCGGATTTATTTTCCGGCGATTCATACGTAACCGGCCGGGAAGACGGAGCGCCGTTTGCGGGGCATTGAAATTGGCGAAATAAACATCCCCCTCGTCGGGCCGCTCGCCGCGAAGACTTCGGCTTCGCGAATATGTCTCATACTCTCACTATAAACCCCATAAATATCGTGCATCGAAACTGGAAACAAAACAAACTAGCAATTTCTCGTTCCATCCCGAGAACGAGAGGAGAAGACCGTGTCGTGGCCAGCTCCGCTGGCAGCGTTACACCTTTTTTTTCCTCGAAAGAAGTCGAGTCAGCGGGAGTCATCGAAAGAGCTGAGACGTAGGAGGAATACCGAATGCGACGAGAAGCGAGAGTGAGATAAAGTATAGAGATTCGCGAGTGGAGGGCTGCTCGACGTGAGGTAGGAGGGCAGGCGGGAAGGTGGCGGGTGGCAAGGGTGGAGGGGGGTAGGGAGGAAGGGGAATACCGTAGCAGATATATATCCATGGCCATGCGTTACGGGTTCAGCTAAATCCGCCATGATGAATGTGTTGGCGGGAATAAATCCGCAATGCACACCCCCACTACGAGCTCTACGTCGCTTCCTATCTCGCTCTTCCTCTTCTCTCTCACCGTACAGCCGAGCAAGCAGCAGAAGCAGAAGCGGACTCGGATCCTCCCCCGTCCCGCGAAATCCCCCCGTTGTCCTCGTCCACCGTCTTTCTCACCCTCTCGTTCGCTTCTGCCGCTCCTGTGCTCGGCTTCTCCTCGTCCATGGCGTACACACGATTGCGAGAACGATTTTCTCTGTCTCTGCCTACCTCCGGATCCTCGGTACGTGAACGAACGCCTAGGCAAGCGAGAAAACCCGTAGTATCCACAGTGGAAGCTCACGTAAGTTCCGAGCGACCGGGGTCGACTCACCGTTCCTCAGGCTTGTCTCCACGATTCCTCATGGCTAGCTTCGGTTGTACTTTTTCTTATCTTCTTCTTTTCTTTTATTTCAGTACGCCTCGAGTAAGTGATTGGGCGGGGTTCGAATTTACGAGAGCATCCACTGTAAGCGCTCCGCGAAAGAGTTAAGGTGTGTTTGCTCCTCGACTATAAAGACTCTTCATCGCGCCGACCCGTGATGAAGTTGTGCTCGCTTTTCGTTTTGCAAACGTATGTACCACGCTGACGTATTTCTATACTTTGAACACTCCTCCCTCCCCCCCCCCCCCCTTTGCGGCATCTCCAGCCGTCTTCATTTTTCTCTTCAACCCTCTTTCTCTCTTCTTTCCATGCTCCGGGCTCTTAGTCTATTTTTCTTATGCCGTATGAGCTTTTTTTTACACTGCGCAACTCTCACTTCTCACATACTCGAGCGGCAACCCTCTCGACGCTTATTTATATTCCCGGGTGAAAACGTTGCGTACACACGAACAGTTGGATGCAGGTTGACGTTCATTAGGATTTATAGACGGATCTTTTCGCATTCGAGGACCTTTTTTCATTTCCATCTTTCTTTCGCGTTTTGGAATTCTTTTTATTCTCGCCCGAACGAGATGCCATGATTATTGTATGGAGAGTCAATAAATTCGAGAATATGGCTCAATCGAGGAGCAATTTGAATAGCCGATTGTTCACCGGCGATCCGCTTTATTTATTTTTTCGACTCGCGGCGAAAGGATGCATATTTAACGGATCTCTTCCGGCTCGATCGGGCCAACGATTTATTAACTCTGTACAGTTTTGACGATTGATGACGAAAAGATAAATCAAAATTTCCGCGTCGATCGAACGAGATCTCTCGCGAGTGCGGTACTATATTGAATGGAACAGCGAAAAAAAAAAAAAAATAAATAAATAAAAATAAATACTGGACGTTTCAAATTTTCTCGCTATCGCCTCGTCACCGGGAACGAACTGGGGAGTCCCTGTCGCGAGCAACCCCGGGGGGTGATCGTGCGGCCGCGGGTTCGTCGAGAGTAAATCATAAAGTCCGCGAGAACGTACAGATTGCCGGATCAGAGGCGCGCGAGAGAATCTCGGTTATAAATTGGCGGCGAGCGAATAGAGGTGCGAACGGACGGTGCACAACCCCTTCTATCCTCCGGCATTCAACCTTTCTCCGCAGCTACCATACGATATATCCCTCCTCGACGTTTAACACCCGGTATCGTTCGTCGTACGTCATTTTCGCATATCTCCACGCCCCCTGGCCGCGTTACGCACGGGAAGAATTTAATGAAGGTCCGATATCTCCGTGAATCGGCCGTTCCGATGCACCCTGCGGCACCTCGACAGCGAACGTCCGCTCGGGCTTTTCAACGGTTTACCTACTTACGTCCCGCGATTTACCGTTACGCAAAGATTTATCGGGTCCTATTTGCCCGCTACACCATACGTCTACCTAATAGCTGATGGTTTTGCTATATCTGAACGGTTACAAGTACGGTCAGATGTCGGTACATGAATACCAAAGCGTAGACCTATTCGCGTGCAGGTGTATGTCCCTCTCCGTGAGACTAGGTATTTCCGCAGGCTTCGTGTATGCGACTCTGTTCGTGGACACTGGAGCTGCGGGAAACAGGTCTCTCTCTCTCTCCCTGGCGTTGCTCTCTCCGTGATAGGAATATTCGGTCGGTTCACCGAGCCCTCCGGTGCAGTCCCTCGCTCTCTCACAGCCGTGGAACACGGCTCTCACTCTCGCTCCGGCTCGCCGGCAACCGGCGAGTACGCGGGACGCGCTCGCCGGAACACGGAGGATAATCCTCGTGGATTATTGCGGTATCACGTGGGTCCATGCGCTCACGAAGCGGTGGCCGGTCTCAGCACCGCAGCAGCGTGTGCAATGTTCGCAGGAACCGCTGGCTGGCCAGCCAGTTGCGGCAGGGGGTTGGCCCCGCGCGCAACTGGAAACAACCCCTTCGCCGGGGTACGTGCTGGCACGGGACTCGACGGGGGAGAGACGCGAGCGGTCGAGCGACGCTCGTGAGCCGGGCCGGGACTGGCGCGATACCCTAATTCCTAAATCTGTCGCCATAAGTCCTCGTTACGATAAATATCCTACCAGCGTCTGGTTCCCCGCAGCACCTCGCGCGAGCGCCACGGAACCACGGCTCCGTACCAGCCGACATCGACTGGCGGTACCCAACTTGCTGCCCGTTAGATTCAGGAACCTGGAAGGTAACTGCACCTCCTCTAACTCCCCCGGATACTATATACGGTACACTATTATTACCTGCTGGATCTGATATAATATGGCCACTGGCCAGACTTGGAGAAGTAAGAGATTGATTTGAGATATTCGCTTGAAAATCTTGCCAAGCTTTTGGTTCTGGAATTCTCTTCAGTCCTGATATCGATAGATTAATTGATCTGTAGACTAATAAATTGATATATTTATTTCAATTCGAAGACCAATTATTATCGTTTAATAATTATTATTTTCTATCGTATGCAGTAGAACGATTCTAGAAAAGTATTTTCCAGTGCCTCGATCTGAAGGTCCATTGACTTTCTAAATTTTTGCATAGTTGTGGAAAACTGTATCATTCGATTCGTATCGGAGATGGCATTTTTTACATTCGCGCCGTTCGGCGCTTCAGCTTTGATTCTCAGCAGGCGCTAATTCGCCGATGAGTTCGCGCACGCGAGACCGTTTCGCCGTCGATCCCCGAGGAATCCCGAAGGAACGATAATCGAGGGGAGAGACGAGAAGCGGCGAAGGGTTGTCCGGCTCGTGTGCCGAATCGAAGTGAACAGGAAAAGGACGACGGAGGATGGAGGGCACGGATGACAGGATTCATAATTTCACGCGAGCTTATTGCCGTCGGTTATTTATACTCGAGCTGGCTCTCATTCCGCATGCAGGACACTCGGGCCGCGTCGCGCCGAGCGCTCTCGGCACTCGCGTCGCCTTAAAACCCTCATCCGTATATGAGAGACCGCCCGTGTGTAAACGTTTCAGGCGAGCCTGCCATCTTCCGTCCTCCCCGACGTTGTCATTACCCCTATCTCTCTTTTCCCGCAACGTGTTCCATTTCGTTCCGTTCTCGCCCGCGTTCCCGTCGCGATGACTCACGACGGCACCTCGGCAATGCGCGCGGTTCTCGATGTCACGATGCAATTCTCGTGCACGTAGGGATATATTCAAGGTCTCGGTAATAACGCTTCGAAGCCGTTCTCGTACGCTTCTCGCTTCGCGATTATTATTATTTTTTTTTTAAACCTTCAAGAAACGTGAATTAATCATCCCGAGCTAATTACTTCCGGCCAGTGAAGCTTAAGTTAGTTGCCTTAAACAGAAATGAAGTTGTGAAAAAAAAACAAAAAAAAATGAAAAATGCATACAGAAATTCTGACGATCCCCCCCCGAGTTTGAAACGCACGGCGAGGTCTCACGTGTTGCCATAAATATGAATTATTATGATCATCCATTAAATCCAAAGTTCAAATCTCGTCCTCGACTTTCTCCACGTATATATATTACCTTCTTTTTTTTGGACTCCCCTTTCCAGATGTATGTGCGTTTGCGTGTCTGTGTAGGTACGTGCTCGAGCAACGACAGGATCAACAACCCCCGGGACAGTTACGTCGGCGCTTCCAGGCGCTTCAGCCCTCAGAAGCAGTCTGGCAGTGCGGGGGTGGCAGCCACGGAGCTATACGCGTATTATATTTATTTGTCGAGGGTCGATAGGAGGGACGAGGAGATATTCTAGGATCCTGGCGCGGGTTTTCCGCGAGAAGAGGTCTCTCGTTCAATCGTTCCTCTCGGTATATACGCAGCCGCTCAAAGCCGTCCCCGGCGAGCTGGTCGAAAAGGGGTTGAAACTTCGGCGTTTCTCGTTCCAACAGCGGTAGAAGCTGGAGCATCGCGAGTTCCACGGGCGAACAACGCTCGTACAGGGTCTGGTGTGTGCAGAGCGAAAGAGAAGGGTCCTGGGAAGAGAGTCTCTAGCCGCGGACTGGCGGGGATCAAGCGGAGGGCGGAAGTGACGCCGGCGCCTCGACGGAGCCGGTTCGGGCGCCGGTGCGCTCCGCTGCCTCCTCGTATCGCCTCTTCTCTTCGTTTCTTTCATTCGTTTTTTTTTACCCTATCCCCAACTATTTCACTCTTTTTCCATCTCTCTTTTCCTGCCAGAGCAACCACTGCGTCTTCGTTATGTCCTCTTCCAGTGACTGCCGCACACCCCACCTCCTCCTTCCACTATCTATTCGCTAATATTTCTGGTCGAACAAATTTTCCTCGGCAGTTTATTCGCCGAAATGGAAAAGACTCGTAGAGATGAGAACTTTCCCTCTCGATTGCGAACGAGCTAATTTCGATCACGCTCGGCTGACACACTATATCTTGCGGGAATTAGTTCGATAAGTTTATTGTGGGCGAGACGCGAGTCTGGCGAAGATAAAAAAGCTCGAGAAAAAATACCGTATTTATATTTCAGTGAATTCAATGTCAGAAGAAAGATAGTGTAGGTTTCCAATAATTTTTACCATATTGTACGCACACCTTGGGGTCGAAATTTCAAGTAAAAGAATATTTCATAATTGTTGGAAAAAATTGATACCGGTTTGACTGTTTATCACCAACAGTAGCAAAATCCTTATTTTTCGAGTTCAAATTCGAATTTGCGAAGTGGGAAGGCAGATCGGAGCTCGACGACAGTTCGCCCTGCCCGGATCGTGGTCAATCCGCCGGACGCCAATAAGTTATTCTCGGAACAATGAGTGGCCCCGGCTACTTCGGAGGGACCAGGTGGGATAGCCGGTGAGCCACGACGGATCGTGATTTCCTGACTGCCGGTCTCTCTCCCGAGTGTATGCACCGAGTTAGGACAAGGCGAGCTCCGACTGCGTCCCTCAGCAAGTCTCGCGCTTATATCTCTTTGGTATGGATGTCTCGCTGCCGAAATTCGTCAGCCTCGAAGAGACCGACGAGGGACCCGTCGTACATGTGTACGCGAGTGTCAAACGTATCTTCATACACATATCGGAGCATCGACAACCAATACCGATAGGTCTGCTAGGCTTCGCGCCTGCGTGGAGCTCCGGATAAAGAATCGATATGTATCCCGTGTGTGAGTAGGTACGTGACTCGAGCTCACGTGCGTGTACACGATCGAAGGATACGGCAAAGGAAGCAACGATACTCGCGTCGATCGGAGAACCGTGTTGGTACGGCTCTCGTCACTGTAGAAACCGGCGGTGCGCGCTCGTGCGTCCCCTCCGTTCGGTACGGGGGTTTGACGTGCCGAAGATTAACTACGGTCACGTAGCGTCATCCGTCTATCTCACAGCGTGTAATCGCATGTACGCGACTAAGTGCATCGCGAGAGTAATCAGCGCCGTCTCGCCTTTGATTAATTGAATCCACCGGGAGAGGAAGAGGCGGCAGGGGGAGGGGGGGGGGGGCACGAAGGGACACACATAAGAAAGACGTACTCGGGCGTGCGTCTCGAGGAAGCTTCGAAGCCTTTGCCCACATTCGCTACACAGATGGGAAGACATCCAGTCGAAGGAGAGCGCAAAGGGGGCGAACGGTGGAACGTGAGCCCGATGGAAGAAACGTACATCGGCCGTGGCTGGGCGGCTTCGACGGCGAATGACGATCATGCGGCACGTACGCGAGAGACGAGAGGGAGAGAACCGTGTACGGCCACTTTCTTCGGCCGAAGGTGTCCCTCGAGAGTTCGATCTACCCGGTCGCTCTCCGCAAGGCTTTATCTCTGATGCGCCGCGACGACACGACGAGCGATCTTGATAAGAGTCGACTGGAAAGGATCGCTCAACAGTCGCGAAGAATTTCTTTTTTTTTTTTTTTTCTTTTTTTTTGTATCTTTTCGTCACATAAGCAGCGTGCAAAAAAAATTGGGATCTCGAATCCGAAGGGACAGTCAAATTTATTATTGAAAGATTGTTCACAAATGTTTGTAAATTATTGACTGCAATCACCATTATTTATCTGGCGTAGAAACCGTGGTAAAACTAAAGAACTAGATGGAAATATTTTGCTCAAAATTTAAAAGTCTTTGAAAAAATTTTACTCCGAATTTGCATCGCACATGTGTTTTGAATTTGCGAAACATTTTATCTACACAAACGTCCAGTATGTCTGATGAATTTCCAATCAAAAAATATTTACACTGTATGTCGTTAGTCTCAGTCAAGCCTCACTTCCATTTCCGTTACACCACGGAATTTAATTTAATTCCTTGCAGCGAGCCCTACGCTGCGTTTATTAGTCACTTTTACTTTCTACAGATAACGTGATCGTTGATGTACAGAGTATCGTCGACACGCAACAGAATTAAATGTTTATTGATAGTTGTAACATAGTAGACACTGTAAGCAACGTGATGGTCCGCGGGGATTCCAAATGGTCAATCCCTGTGTAATGAACGGCCGAGGAGCCCACCATCGATAGAAACGCGGGCCCGCGTTCGGTTTTCCCGATCGCATTATCCCACGGTCGCGCGGTCCCGCGGATTCGAAGGGTTATTAACAGCTAATTATTTATAATGGAACAATGGAATTTAAATTAATAGTTTTGTTTCATTAATTATGGCCGGTAATATCGGTAGTTGGTGGACGACGTCGGTTGTAAATAAAATATATGCGAAAGCAGCGCGCGGAGGTGGCGTACTCGCGGGAGGGATGGGTCGCATTACGGGTCGCAGATATAAGCGGTATAATGCGCTTTAATCGCATGTATGTACGCGTACATATATACGTACCGAAACCCCCGAAACGAGCAACCCAAAGGGCACACGTTAACCGTTCGCGGGACGCAAACTCTTGCGTCACGCGCTCGTTATGAACGCGTAAACACGTGCCACGAGGTTCACGCGAACTGCTTGTCCACTATCGGGTAAATGATGGTGCATTAAGCTTTTTCATTCGCGCATATTCGCCCGTTCGCACGACCTTTCCCTCGCTCTCTGTTCTCCACGATCGCGCCGCTGCAACGGTCGCGCGCGAATTTCGGCACTTTTGCGCTTTGGATACAAATTTCCCGAGTACGTATACGTAGAACGGTAGCATCAGCTTGTCGACTGACGATTCGCCATTTTAATTCATTCACGCGATTTAACGTTTTATGATTAACCGTAACCAACATTTTTCCGATCGGAGATATTCGGATTTCTATTTTGTCACACAGACAGCCACAACACGATTTTTCTCTCTTTCGCACATAGTCGGATTGTTTTCCAATCAAATGAAATTCATTTCGATCAACGCGCAAGGGGCCTCAGATGGCGACGTTTTTTTTTCAAGACGCTGCGTCTTCGGGAACGATTATTCTCGAGGGCTCTCCCGAGGGTCGGTTACGCAAGAACAAGGGTGGAACTCCGAGGCATGGAAGCGGGGTTGTAGCAAAGTACCAATCCTGTCCACCTATCTCGCCCCGCAAAGGAGGGACGCGCTTTCTTTCGTTCCTTATTTTTTTTACCCTCCTTTTTTTTATCTCATTGCGCCGTGAGAGTTAAAAAAAAAAAAGAGGAAGAATGAGCGAGAAGAGAGCGTAGCGAGAGATAGAGTCGCACAGCAGCAGAATCGCGGGGTGAGAGAGGATGAGAGGGGCGGGCGGGAGGAGGAGGGCCGTGCGGCAAGGGTGTTATCTGGGTGGCGGTCGACCGAGTACCACATAAATATTAGGCTCCTCGTTAATGCCTCTGGTAGCTACTGGCGTTACGTTTCGCAGTAAGTAAATTATGCGATATGAAATTATTAGCGCCATTAAAGAAATTTATACTTTTTCGCCGACGAAGAAACTCAACTCTCTCCCCGCACCGGTGTATCTCTCGGCGTCCTCCCTCGGTTCCTTCGCGCGGGAGGAAACCACGGGTCCTTCGGCCGTTGACGATTTTTCCATTTTTATCTCGTTCCTCGAGCTTCCATGCCGGGCTCCTTCGGCTGAGGCATCTCCGGTACACATCGGTACAGAGTTATATGTATTCTTTCCTTCCCTCCTCCGTTCCCCTATCTTTTCTCCAACACCACCACTACCACCACCAACCGGCAGCAACAGCACGGAACGATATCAAACCACCACCTACACAACCCCTCACTCAGTCGGACCACTTTCGCTCTCGCTCGTTCACGATCTCCTCTCGTTCACCCTCCGGAGCCATCCCACCTCCCCGCCGGTCGCGATGCTGCTCGTACCCGCCTAATGTATTTGCAAGAGCCAATTCCCATCGTTATCCCCCCGTATGATCTACGGTTACGGCGTTTTGATCGTCGGATACCCACTGTCGTTTACTCGCGTCTGGTAATGTACGCGCGTATAACGCCACCCATACTTTCCGCGCGACGATCTACGACGAAGTACGTGTTTCCGACCGCGACCATGAAGACGTGGAAATTTAACCGCTGTACCATTTGTAATGATCCTTCTCGAATTTCAAGAATTCTTAAGTGTCTATATCTCTATAAATTCTGTGTATATTTGAGATAATCGGAATGCCAGTGCGCTCTGATACTTTATCGGGAAAACTCGTTTCTTCGCTCAGGTGTAGGTCGACCATGTCGAGCCTACTCACGTTCGGCGGTCCTCCACCATACGCTTCGTGCCTCGGCCGTTCCTCCTGCTCGCGTAGCCATGTTTCGTGTATCCTCCCGTCGTGCACTCGTGGTAGTCGTATTCTCCGTGCCGCGCATGCTGTTCCCTATCTCTTTTGCTCCAACGATCGGCGTTGCGCAACCGGCGAACGAATTTTGAGCCTGACTGTAGGCTACATTCTTGCGCCGCGAGAAAATAAAACCGATTCGACGAAGACAACATTATTACGGAGCCCCTGCCAGCCATTGCTCATGCCTCGCTTCCTTAACGTATTCTCCGTCTCGTCGCGCACGAATATATTATTCCACGCAAGGAGATTAACGAAATTATGCGAAATCGATGTATTCCATAAATCGCGCGCTGTCTAATCGTTGAACACGGTATTTTTCTACGCTTCACGAGACCATGGCGTTCCGTCATAATTTGAAGTAAAAATTAAAATATTAAAAAATGAGCATTCATCGCGTTTGCTTGGTCAAACGTTTTCACGCTCGAAATTTACGAGCTTCGACTCTCGATACCGATAATTAATGGTTATGTATATATTTTTCTCTTCCGAATAACGTGTACAAGGAGTAGGCCCAGTTTGCCGGTGAATAGAACAGATCGAGGGAATAAAGTGTCGGAGGTCGCGCTACAATGGAGTTGGCACGCTTCGCGGTCATGGAATCGTAGCTCTCTCCATTCAATGAGCTCGAAAATGGGCTTCTCCAACGGATATCTGGAGGGATTTCGTGTAAGGGCGTATACTTTATGAAGGCCATGGGTGAACCATGCTTCTTCCCACACGATATCATCCTTGCGCTGTGTCTTTCATGCCTTTTATAATCATATTTATACATGTAATATACGGATATAAACCACGTGTAATCTCATGTCTGCGAATCTTTGATGATGCTCGATCGAGTTTCATTCATTAACGAAACATTGCATTCATTTATTCAATTATGTTAATTAATCGTCTTTCCCCTCCCTCCGCTTTTTACGTTCTTCCAAGTCGCGAAACGGTTTTTCGCGCAAACTCGGAAATTCTTATCGGTTCATAGAAATCTACAATCCGGTTCCCGCGGACACGTACGGGATTCCTCGGCGGGTGTATTTTTCGCGCGTTCGCGCTAACGCTCGCGTCTCTACATCTCACCTAAACGCTGATGTTGAACGACAAAAAAATAATAATCATAATACCACAGACGAAGAATTTACGCACCGGTCGAATTATTATGGCGTGCGAGAGAGCCGAACGGCAATTTCTCGCTGTTGGTCAATGAGCGAGATGACATTCGAAAAATAAATTGGACAGCCCATTCGTTACATTGGGCAGTGGGATTAACACGAAGCGGCGGAGAGACACGTCTTTCTCACACTTCGACGACGATCCAGATGTTCATATTTTTCGAAGCTTCGCCGTCATTGGTGTTTTGCTCGTGTGATTAAGAGAAAATACGAAATGTAATAAAAGTAATAAAAAAATAAATACGCGCCATTAGCGACATTCGCACATGTTTGAGGAGAATTATTTATGTACCGGCGAACGTGCGTGTAAGATCGTGAGTTCGAGCCTGTCGGGGGCGAGACAGGATAGCGAAGGACACTCGATTCTCCGGGAGCAACAAGAAGCCCGGCTCTTCCGGAAGGTTAGCTCCTGAGGGCTGCGAGACATACGACTATTCCGCCCGAGAGAGAAACTCCCGTCGTCGCTACGTGCATGTACTTCTCGCTATAAGTTCACCGGGGAACTGACGGATTGCCATTTATCCGGCAATAAACGACCGGCCGAGTGTACGGCGGAGCTCTCGGCTGTATAATAAACGCTCCTCCATCTTGCAAACCGTCCCATACGATGCCTCGTTTACATCGCACAAAGTCGCGGCAAAAAGCCCAGAAGAATAAGAGCGAAAATGAAGAATAAAGTAGAAAAGAAAAAAGAGAGGTATCTTTTGGTCCACTTCGAGATGCCGAAGAGGAACGGCGTAACGGTACCCTCAGCAGCGTCGGTAGCGGCGTCCGTTACGGAATAACACCGTGCCCGATGAAGGTGGAGCTCCGAAAGTGTGCTACACTACAGAGGGAAAGGAAGCCCGAGCGAAGGTGGAAGTGTGTGGAGGTAAAAGGGTCGTGCCGGGAGGTCACTGACGAAGGAGTGGTAAGAGCGTGAGGAAAGGGGGTTGGCGGACCCGTGGAGGAGGCAGGCGGGGGAGGGTGGGCGAAGGTTCGAAGGTGAGGGTGATACGAGAACGGGCGAAGGTGCGACAGGGAACGCGAGCGATCGTGGTGAGGAGCGCGAAGACGAAAGGGGGCGAAGGAGGACGAGAGGTTGCCCTCCATGAATCACGACACGGAGGCTGATTTAGAGGGCCAGAAGTCGGCGCTATAGCTAGCCGTGGCCCTCTTTGCCTCTCTGTTCCTCCTTTGCTCCAGCTGGATTCCCTGGGCGAGCGGGGCTCTCTCTGTACCCCGTGTCTCGTCGATTATGCACTTGGGAACGCTATATATACGACAGTCGCGTGTCCCTGCCTAGTCGTCCACTTTTTCCTCACGCGTGAGAGATACGAGTGACGAAAAAAAAAAGTTGTCGATTTGTTGGAAATAATCGATTACCGGCGCCGAGGGAAGTATGCCGGTGATTTTAAATGCTCGATCGGGCTATGAACACGCGACGAAGCTTCGTAAATCGGTCGAATTAAGACGGCGTAATATCAAGATCGCGGGTTGGTCCCGGAGGAGGGAGAGTGCACGGAGAGGCAACCCCGCTCTTCGCGGCGTTGACTCGCCGCGCGGACCGAATAAATTAAACGCAGTACCTGACCATCGTCGTTCGGACCTTAAAAAAAAAAAAACGTATTACCTATACGCACGCGTCGTTCCCTTCGAGCTCTTCGCGGTCCATTCGGCCGCACTCTCACGGACTGGACGATACACACGACCGTGCATCCGGCGTCATCGCCAGTGCATGAAAGAAGCACACAGTCGAGGGCCAGTGCGAGACGACAAGGGAGGATATTCGGGCGGCATGTGCACAGGCGTCCGCGGATACAGCGGAACCTGGGACTTCCCGCATGTATTTTACATTCTCAATTTGGTATGAGCAGATTTATTGAAGCTCGGGAGTACTCTCCTTGCCGCGGCCGCGAATCGCTCGGTTCACCCTCGGGCTGGCTCGTACATACACGTTGCCGACCGCTGTACGACCGACGATTGTGTGCGAGTGTCGAAGCGAAATCCGCGTTCCCATAGCCGAGGACCCACGTGAGCAGGCAGCAGCGGATCCGCGAATGGTTGCAAAAAGGGGATGAGAATTTCGACGGGGGTTGTTTGACGTTGTGCCGCAATGGGCGCAATGCTGACTCTCTCTCTCGCTCGTGCAACATGGTCCAGGGAATGCTGGATAGGCTACTCTGGGTGAGCTGCTAACGGGTAGGGATGCGAGTCAGTCGGGCCATCCGGAGCGAAAGGGGGGACGAATGGAGAATTTGCAGATTCTGGGCGCGAGGACTGCGAGAGAGATGAGTGTGCGAACGAGGGCGGAGAGAGAGAAATGGAATTAAGCCGGAGTCGGTGGGGGGGGGGGGGCGGAGGGTTGAAGGGCGGAGGAGTGAGTGAGCAAGTGCGAGTGGCTCGTCGCTTCTCCATTTCAAGCCTAAGCGCGACCATTCATCAGGATTTCGGCGCGCAGACGTGCTTTATTACTGCTAGCTCGAAATTGCTATCCTACGACTCCATTCCGGGATGCTCGCGCGAGCTTCCACCACCATCGCTGCCGGGTTTCTCGCTCGCTCCCTCTCTGCGCCCCGCGCTCTCTCGATCTCTCTCGCCCTAACTCGTTCGCCATCAACCTTGCAGCCTGTGCAATCCCTACGTTCGTAATGCATTGGAACCTTATATAAGGTACTGCGGACCGCCCCTCCACCCTTCCTCGCGCGCTCGATCCGATGCGTTAACCGGGCTTCAGCCAAATTCCGCTCAACCTTCCAAATCCTGGCTAACTTATCACCTCGTGAATGCCACCGGACCGAACTCGCGCCCGCACACCTGGCGCATCCTGCGCCTTGATTATCTGTATCCGATTGGCCTCGCGAAATGAGCCGATCGAGAGTGCGGATTTTCCGGTCATTAAATAAAATTACACATCGATCACGATAACGGACATCAAAGAACACGGAACTTTCCTCGGTAGAAACTTCCACGCGAATTCCATTATTTGCAAGTCGGTCTGGCGTTTCGGTAGAAGCCTGGTATCGAGACCGCTCGACGCGATACCCCGAGAGCAAAGAAATCGCGGTTTAAATTACACATGATAAACGAGCGAGAGTCATCGTGGAGCGAATAGAATCGTTGGTACTTTTAATCCCGATCATAAAAAAAAAGTGGTCGAACCGCGGAATTCTTCGTGGTCTCCTCCTCGGTCCCCGACGGACACGCGGACGCAGCGAACCGTCCACCCTTGATGCCCGCGAGCGAGACGCTAATGTGACAGCGGCCACATTCCCCGGAGCCAGCCCTCCTCTCTCTCCCGGCTCGCACAATAATAATAATTTAACCGGAAACACGAGGAGTCTCTCGGCGATGGTCTCGCGGGTAGCTTCGAACGACGGAGAAACCAGCGCGCGGGCTCTCGTCTCTTTTCATTGTGTATCTTGCTGGAGAAAAAGGACCGAGGAAAAAGGTCTTCGGGATCTCCGAGCTGAGTCACGCCGAGTTCATCGCGAATGTTGTCTCTCCCTCTCCCCTTCTCTACGGCTTCGAGGGCGAAGAGGACGAGAGAGACGAAGAGAATAAGAAATGAAATATCTAACGTATCCCGTGTATGTATCAAACGTAGAACGCAGCGTAATACGTATAGCGTTCACTGTGATACGCTCGGTGAAGGAAATAACCCTCTCCTGGGTTACCACTTCGCTGTGCTCCGGCGGGCAGCGCGCATAACCGCCGTGGAACTGGGTGAAGAATAAGACACCAGACACATATTTTACCCCGGCTCTCTTCACCAACGTTCCCTGCAAATACGCGTATGTATATATACATCAACGTATAGTTATAGTTTGCGTATGTGCGAATCTTCGAGTATTCTGAATTATCGTCTCGCGCGGCGCTTGGCCAAAACGTACATACGTCTTCGGGCGGTTATGTGCGGCGGAGTTCGCATATGCTCCGCGACGAAGCCGCGTCGGCGTCTGCAAGGGTGTTACCACGTCGCCCTGCGACACCCCATCGTGAATCGGAATAGAGCGCGAGACTCTCTTCGCACCGCGCATCCAGCTTTACCGATCTCTTCTGTTCCGCGCGCCTCTCGATCGGGAATCTTCCTACGATCTTCCGCCGTCGGGACGATGGTGCGCGTCTCTTCTCTCTGCCTCTCGCGTGAGGAATCGTTTGGATTTCCAACATTTGTATATCCCGTATTACCGAAGACAGTAGAGAACGCGCCGGCGATACGTACTCGAAACGCCGCCGGAGCTTACACGACGATTTGATTTACTGCGTCATTGTCATTCACTCGCTCTCCGTCGGGCTTCGGCCTCGTTCCTTTCTCGACACTACTCCCCGGTTACCTCGGCTATGTGTAATAGACACCGATCCGGTCTGTACCTACCGGTATCTCGCTACCGTTCTGCTGCCGAGTTACTCAGGGCGCTCGGCGACTCTTGGGAATTCAATGGAAATGTCAAATATGGTGAATTTTCCTTCGTTCATTGGGAAACCGAGTTGGGAATTCTTCTGGCGATTTTTTTTTACGCGATTTTTTTTTCTCGGTAACCGGGACGCTCGATTGTAAATAACGCATTATGATGTCCTCGTGACAAGGCGGCGTTGTTGCTTCGCGCCGCGATCCACCCGGGCACCCCACGGTGCATCGTGTTATGCAGCGGACCGCGAGAGTGCATCGCGAAGCTGTGTGCGCGTCTCACACGTGAGAAATCGTCGATTCTCGGGTCGTACACCGGTACACGGGCGAGCGCGTTTTACCGGTATAACTCACCTATGCCTCGTTGGATGTGGGCATAACATAGAGGGAGGATACATTAGGTACGGCGAGTGTACGAACGCGTGTGCCATCACAGGTAGGAGAGCGCACGGGGGAACACGCCCCGCTGTCGATTTGATATACTGCGTCATTGTCATTCATTCATTCTCGTTCGGTTTACTCTCGTTTGCCGTCGGTCGATCGGTTCTCGCGGAGCCGCGGAACTCCCGCGCGAGATCGTTCATTCATCCGTTCGCCGCGCACGACGCGAAAATCGAGGAGGACGACACCGAAGACGAGGGAGGGCGGTTCAACGATTTCGATATAAATCGAACGCTCGTCGATCAGACGTCGGATCTCTCTATGGAATGAAATACTTTTTCTGTCGCTGTTTTTTTTCTTTTTTTTCTTTAATCTTCCACTTTCTATCCGCGGGGACTCGCAGACCGTTTCAGCATCGCGAAACCGAACGAAACGTTGTATACGCGGAGGTGGGGGAGAACTGGGTAGACCTCCTCGAGGGATTAATCGACGAGATTGCCGTTCTCTCCGATCTCGCGGGTTCTCGGCCTTCGAGGCTCCCATCGATCCGCACATCGATTCGTTCTCCTGCTCCCGCCTGATACGTGCTGCGGCGCGGACAAGCGAACGCGTGCACGAGTTCACTGTCTTCGATTTACGAGAGAGGTACGCGTGGAGATTGCTCTCGTTGCGCAAAGCGCGACGGCCCTACGGAGCCCCCTCGCTCTCTCTCTTTCGCTACCAGCGAATGAATTATTTAGGTGCGCGAATCTGTCGCGGATGAATAATTCGGCCGTGCGTCCGGCGCGGTAGTTTGTCTGCGCTCGGACACGGCCGAGAGTTGTGAGCGCAACCGTTGTATGTAGATTAATACCGTGTTTTATTGTATCGAGCCTTTCAGTTAATGAAGTCATATGTGGCGCGCGGTGAAAGATCGTCCACTTGTTAATATTCGGTTCGCAGTTATCTTTCGTGTTGATCGATTAATCTTCGGATGTAAAATATTGAATCGCGATAAGGCCCGGGTGAACATCTCGGAGGATTGCAACGGGTCCCGATGAGGTCCGGGACAGAAATTTTCGGCGCCTGATCGACCATTTGATTGCTAGTTATTTTTTGAATTTACTCTTTGCACATCCTGAGTAGATGATTTCGTGTCCAATAATATACATACATTAGTCACAGGCCAAACAAAAAAACATTTTTTTTTTTCAATGACACCCCAAAAATCGGTGATCTCACGGAATGATGCGCTCCGAGTCGAGAACCCGCTGAAGTAAGGTGGAGATCGAAGGGAAGCGCTAGAAATGTTAATACGAACATTGTGATTTATCGATAGAACATCTCAGGAGGGGGAAGACACGGTAGCCTGAACGGAGAGAAGGGGTAGTTTTACGGATAGACGGAGTTGCGGGAAAATGAAGAAAAAGACACGAAGCTCGTGCTCGACGAGGCGTACATACAGAGGCGCGAAATAGAAGGTATCAAGAGAGAAAGAGGAAAAAGAAGATGAAGAAGAGAATAAGAAGAGCAAAATTGTGTGGATGAAGTGAAAGAGTGAGAAAGTGAGGAGGGTCGAGAGGGAGGAAAGCGAGCACGTATTCAGTATGTGTGTGTGTGTGTGTGTGTGTGTACATAAGTCGGTGTGGGAGGGTGCAAGGCGGCCTTTTTTCTTAGCCGGCTGAGCCGTTGGAGATTTATTTCCGGACCCGCCAAGACAAATGGTGAGATTGTGTTCAAAATTTTAACAGCGTATTTGGGTGAACACGCTACGGCGCCGCTGGTGGGTTTCTAGAGCGGGAGACGAACGGGAAAACGAAGGGAGAAACGATGTGGGATTCTCCACGTATATGGGAGAAGCCTTGTAACACGGAGCATAACGCGACTTCTTCGCAGCGTGTACAAGAGGGAGGAGGCCGAGGGTGGAGCTCGAGCGTGGCGAGGGTTGCAAGGATGCGGCAGCAACGAGAGCCGAACGTCTCGGAGTTTGCTTGTGTGTCCCGAAGAGAAAAGAAGTTTTCTAGTTATCGCAGCATCCCTTCGGGCGATAGAGAGCGGAAGAAGGGGGTGAAGGGTGGAATGGAGAGCCGAGGCTACAGCGATCGTGAGAGTAATGCCCGTTCACCAAACTCACGGCTCGTGACAGAATCGAGGCGTGAAACGAGATGGGAACCCTCTATCGAACTCCGGCTCGCGGATAACTGCCTCGCGCCGAGTTTATTCCAATTATTGGCTTTCGATCGCTCTTCCCTTTTCGTTCTTTTTTCTAAACATTTTTTTACCCTCGATTTTTTTTTCATCATCCCCGCGGATCTATTACATATATATATGACCAGGCCATACGACCGATCGAGACGGAATCCGGAGGTTTCTTCGTGGTATCTTGGCGATCCCATAGGAGTCTCCGGGATCTCACCCTATCAGGCGATTCGAACTTAAACGGGCGCACACGTGCCACCATAAAAATTTCGAGGTGTCTCACTCTTATAGTTCTCGGTCCAGCGAGATATATATATTTTTTTGTTTTTATTGGTTCGAACTTTCGTGCCTCGGCTCTTCTGGTCTCTCTGCTTTATCGCGGTTGATACGATTCCACTGGCTTGTACCTGAATTTGTTTGCAGTACGCGCGTACGGAGAATACTTCAAGAGTCGTTCCAATCCCACGGAAAACAATGGCGCTGCGGAGGAACGCTCCGTGCACGGGGGATTATTATTGCGCGGATAATAGGATGTCGGCCGCCTCCGCGTGGGCCACGGTAGCATATAGAAAGAGGCGTTAAACTCGGGCGTCTTATGATCTGGCACGAAGCGAACGAATTTGCATGGAAACAAAAGCTGATGCTGCGCTATGGCGCTCTTGCCGCTGCGGCTTTACGCATTTGTACGCGGGGGCATGAACGTCGGGTAGGCAGAGGGTGAATTAGAAAACACGCAGACTCCACGATATAAGCCCCGCGATGTTTCCTACTCGTGGAGAGAGACGAGAAAAATAACAATAAAACGAAACTTGGTGACACTCGCTTTGCCGCAATCTGTTGCGGGACAAAGTACCGAACAGAGCATGCTTACTTACTTTGTATCGCGCGACGCAAAGGAGCGGTCTTAATACAGGCGATATACCTGGACCGATTTTTCGAAGGATGGGTTAAAAGTGGTCCATGTGATCCTGATTAGTACACAATGGGTATGGACGCAAGTTCCCTATAAATACATCTCTGGTCAAATGGAGAACCCGGTTGTATTGTACGATTCTTCTTTCTAATTTCAAGCGTAAAAACGTAGAAATACTGGACTGGATTAATGTGGTGAATATTGTCCACCCCAATCGACAAATGAATAATGTCAAAACTCTAGGATCTGACCTAACAGGGTGACGAGACCGAGTCATCAGGTCTCGATTCACAGCTTCAAAATTGCTACCAGGGATTCCTCGAGAGTACGTTTATTTCATTACTCCCTCGTTTCATCTCTCGGGGGGGGTGGACGGTTATTTGGGAAATGTTCTTGAATGACTTCAGCAGTGGAATACATTATCGCGTGATCACATATATTTTTGTGCGGGCGTTCGTGAAGAAAGGCAGTACGCGACTGGTGGCGAGAAGAATCGTGACCGGGAACCACCAGCAGCATTGGCCAGCGGTATCAGCGTCCATACAACGAGAGGGAAGAGAGTAGAGAGTATGGGCGAGAGATGAGCGCGTGCCCGGCATGCCCAGGCACCAATTTCGGACCTCGTATAAATAATACAGTGAGAGATGGCTCGTCCCGCTCACGCTGAACCTGTACCAGAACCCCTCGTGCACGAAAATTAGATTTCCTATCTGTCTCGCGCAGCCCAACGTACCACCACGGCAAGCCACAGCATCAGCACCACGAGGGCACTGACAGAGTACGCATGGGGAACCAACCACACCTTCCGTCCCTGCTCAACGTCCACCCAACCCCACCCCTCTCTCGCACGCCTTGTATTTTTCGCCGTCACGGGGGTTTTTATTAGTTTCGTGGCAAAGAACTAAATTGCCTGAGGGTATACCGCGCCCGAGACCTTCGGAGATCATCGGAGGGTCTTGCGAACCAATTACCTTTATCTCGTACTTCTTCGCCTTCCTCCACCCCCCCCCCCCTCCCCCTGCCCTGGCAATCTCTTTCTTTGTTCTCTCGTGATAATGGGAAGAGCAATTTTTTTTTCTCTTCATACCGCACGTCAGTTTGATCGAATTCCGACCCGTGATCTATGTAGCGAAAAGATAGAAAAAAAAATAAGAAGAATGTCCAGCGCGAATTCAGTTAATTCTGCGATAGTGCATCTGCGTCGTCGGTGGAATAAGATGAGGGCGTTAGATTTTTTTTTTTTTCGTCGCGAAGTCCGCGTGTTCAGCCGTGATTCGCCGATTCGAAATTCGAGGGATCAACGTCACGTCGATAAATAATTTAACCTCGCCGCGAAAGGTGTCTCGTCTATACGAGGTTAAATCGCCTACGCGCAGCCTATCCAAATTTATCCAAATTTCAACGGGCCGGCATACGCACATGCGAGCATTAACGTCAATAAAATAAATGCCTCGCACCCGAGGAATCTCTGGAACGAAGATTGACGGCTCGGACCGATCGGAATGGCGGCATTAGAGAAACCGTCTGGCCGAGGGAGAAAATAGAGACTTAGGAGGCTCGGTTCTGTTATTCGTTATTTTCGACAGAAGAGTAATGATAGTCAAAGCTCGAGAGAATATGTTACACGGGAAGGGTATTAGTATGCCGATGTGTGTATGGCGTAGGATTCTGGTAAAAAAAAATTCTGAGTGAGGGATTGCGAAGAGGGAAACTTAAAAAAAAAAAGAAAACCGGAAAGCTTGGGTGCGAATTCGAAGGGAGTATCGGAGGGTGTGACGGGAACGATGGGAGACAAACGTGCGCCAGGCGCGCAATGAAGTCGACTATAAGGCTGGTAGATTCTGGATACGGTTCAGTCGGCAGCGACGATGGGGTGGGACGAGAGCGGAGGGTTACCAGGCGCGAGGGTGAAAACAGACACAGGAGAAGGCGGGTGTAAGAGAGAGCAGGAGAGTCGCAGAGGGGTTGGCCGAGACTCGCGAGCAGACTGATAGGAGGGATGGGAGCCCGTGAGTTATCGCCGCAGCGCAATATCTCGCGCGAGCGGCCCGAGAATTGGTGGACGGATAAAGAAAATAAGGAAGCGAAAAGAGAAAGGGAAGGAGAGCGGAGAAACCGGGCGGCGAAAAACCAAAGCCCCCCCACCGACGACGTTCGTGACCCGAGGCCAACAGTCGGCCATGACAGTTTTCTCGAGGGTGCTTTATAAATCATAGAGCCCAAATCCACAGAGCAATATCGATTCGTTTTACGTATTTCTTCCCTTTGGTGCACGTGGGACGTGAGTTTAGATTTTTTTTAAATAAGAAAAAATGTATAAAAATTTCTTATTTAAGTAAGATTCCTTTGAAAATTAAAAAAAAAATTGAGATTATCTGAGCCGGTAATTTTTCAAATTTATTTAAGAGACTTATGTAATTAAAGGGAAATGGAATAAGGCAGCGGTCCACTGTTTTCAATGTACAATGAACCGCCATGGAGCTAGACAATTTTAAGTACAATGCCATTTACGAAATGAGGTGCGAGCATTATTTCACTCCGTGAGATTTATCGTTACGTAAACCCCCACCCCCACTCCGGTAGCGAAGGTGTCGCCGCCGATTTATGGGATTCGCGTAATAGTCTTCCGGCGCACGAGTCTACGGGAGGAAAATCTCGAACCTCTTGTCCCCTCGCCCGAGCTACACGGAGGACCATGAGGCGTCAGCCTGAGCTTGCACTTCTTCGCCTCGTGGAGGATCGACTACACGCTCGATGTCCACCGAACTGATCAACATTGAAAGCTATCCCGATATCCTCACGAGTCGACCGAATAAGAAAATTCCTGAGTAAACGGAGAAAAAATACAGAGCGGTCGCAGAGGTTCCAATATCGGAGATTTACGAGGTTGCCACATAGGATTATTCGTACGTGATCGAGGCCGACGAATGCCGCGCTTAATCCGCTAGGCGTCCAACCCTCCCGGACTGTTTATTTTGTATGATGGACGACGGATCGAGGGTCGTGGGCAGGAAAGAAAAAAAATCTTCAGTATGGGCGTGTGAGAAATATGAAAATAGAACGTAGAAAAAAATGGTACGAAGGAAGAACGAGGGCGCGAGGAGTTCGAGTAGCCCGTGAGAGTTCGTAGAGTCGAAGAAACGGAGGGAGGTTACGCGAGGGTGGAGCGAGCCGGGAAAACGAAAAGAAAAGAAATACCGTGGAGAAGAAGCGGACGGAGATGGATAGACGTGGAAGAGAAATAGCGCGGGGCGGAAGAACGCGGGAGAAGAAGTGGATGGCCGGGCGCGCGAAGCTCGGAGGCGCGGCTGCGTCTGAGCTGCTGCGGATCTATGGGCGCATCCCTTCGCTCGCTCTCCCCCGTTTCGCTTTTCCTCTGGCGTCCCTGTAATTTTTTGTTTCGACCAGCAACCATCAGCAGCAGCATCCCCCACCGCTTGTATCAAATTACGATAAATAAAAGGGAACGTCGACGTGTGCCTGGCATGGGCGTTCGCACCAGGAGTGACGTACGTCTTTGGTCTCAACCCCGCTGCGCTCTGAAGACTGAAAGAATTTTCACCGGCGAACCGCCATCCATCTTTGCCGTTGGCATCCAAAAACTTTCCTATTTACATCTCAAATTCCACAAAATTTCAACATGGCGCAGAAGTAAATGAGAAAGGTGAAAAAGAATACAGAAAAAATATGCGAATCGGACCAAGGAAGGAAAAAATCAATTATTAAAATGCAATGGTCATCTGAATGCGGCGTTGAACCATTTGCATCCAAAGATGGTATTATTTTTAATTCAGATTTCACAACAAAAAAACCGGAATCCTTCTCCAACCGTGCGCACAATTTTCGCACGACGCAAACATTAATGAAGAGCGTGAAAAAAGAAGATATAAAAAATGGAGTTGAAGCGAAACACCGAAGGAGGGAAAAAGATGACTCTGTTAGTATGCAGTGGTCATTCGAACGCCGCGATGAAGCGGAGTAAATTAATAATAAAAATGGTTTCGCGATGGAGTTCGCCGATGGAATACATAGGTGCGTGCGGGAAAGAGCCCGGTGGATTGAACGAGTCGCGAGAGAAAGGTCGGAAGATGGAGATGGAGTAGAGGGAACGAATAAGTGTGGTTGCGGAGGATGCGATGGCGTATAGAGAGAAAGGGTGGGTGGTGCCAAGATCGTACATACACACCTGGAGCTCCATAATGTAAAGTTCCGTGCACACGTGAGGGCAGCGAGAGAGATTCCGCGCTCGTGTGTTATTATATTCCCGAGCACGAAAATTTCCTCTCGTGTCGGTGGATGGGACGGAGGGGGCGACCGCGGGGCCATTCACACAGTAAAATAGTATGGAGTGCGGAGTGTGCTCTGGCTGCTGGGAGTCGGCCACCTATCCCGGGTGCGTGCGAGGGATAGAAAAGAGCGAGCGAAGCAGAGCCGGACGGGGGTCGCGGGCGGACTCGCCGAGGATGTATGGGGGTGTCAGTGTCGGTACCGCGGGAAGGGGGGGGGGAGGGGGCGAGAAGACCGGTACATGAGAGCGAGAGAAAGAGGAGATACGACGAGAGAAAGCGTGTACGTGTACGTAAACGAAAAAGCAGCGGGTGAGAAAGAGCGAGTTAACCGAAACCGAAAGAGAGTCCGGACGAGAGGAGGCGAGAGTGCACGCGAGAGGTGGATTGGGAGGACTCGTAGTGGGGGTTGACAGAGATGAATTCGTTTCATTTCACGCTGGGAAGCTCTCGCGTTCCCCGCGTCCGATGATTTACTGGGCTACAATGTGGTAACCCATGATTTATCGCTACCAACACGCCGCCATCGCTACCACGCCATATACCTGCGCGCGGAGCGTTTCGTTTCTCCCGCATCTCTCGCCTACTCCCTCCCGCGCTCGCACGTGTTGGCTTTTCTGTCTTTCTCGCGTGCGCCGCACACGGTAAGGACCACGTGTATGCGCTCTTACAGTTGTACAGCGCCGGTCCGGGCCCATCGTCGAGCTCCGCAGCATTTTCGGTCCGTATCCGACAGGAGCGACCAGAACTACCCGGTCCAGCCCTGTACCTCTTCGATTCCCGCAGAAAACAGATTCGAGCCCCTAAACCTCCTTCCTGAGCTTCCTCGTCTCCAGCAAGCACCGCCCGAGTGTACCGCAAAGGGGGATGAAAAAAAGGCTCGATTTCACCTAAGAAATGGAGAACGTGGATACACGCACACGCAACTCAACCGCTTTCGAAAGATCTATGGGTTCTATTCCTGAATAAAAAAAGAAAATATAATCCACTCGGGAGAGCAATAAATTCAAGCTCTATTGTTGAAATTCTCTTTTCATTAAAAAAAATATATATATACATATATTCCATTTCCCTCTCGTTTCTATAACTCCGTGGGTGTATGTATATATATCCTAGTATATTTATTACTAATATTCCCTGTGGGTGCGATTTATCTTAGGGTGTATTAGACAAGTAGCGAGGCGGGGTAGGGCTAAAGTTTCGGTGTCCGTTGTTTATTCCCGTGGTTCCGGACGAGGCTCTTACCGACGTCCAAGACGGTAAGACTATGTACGAAGGAACGCGTTACATGCGCGGGTACCGAGTTTGGTTGGTCGGATGCCCCTTGAGCGTCGTCGGATATTGCGCCTGGCTGCGGTCGCATCTTGGCCGACTCGAGGAAGCGAAGTCTCAGGGACGAGCGTAAAATCGCTCGGTTTACCGTAACGCGACCATCGTCAGCCGTAATACAGGCTGGGTGGTGGCCGGTTGTTTTGCGAGACTACAGAAGGACGAACGCAGGACTCGCGGTCAGCGGAGAAACACGTGTACGAGAACGATTAAGAAGAGGCCGGAAGACTGCGGGAAGGGTGGTTGCGAGACTGCAGGGTGGGACAACCCTCGTTGGTCCGCATAGAGAAAGCACATTGTCGCAGAGACCTATTCGCATCCGAACGAGTATTCCAGTTTAGATGGAACCGCAAGGCTCTCGAGGTAGAGCTCGGAAACTCGGGCGTCCACCGTGGATAGCACGTGCTTCGTTTCCTTGCGGCGACTCCTCAACTTTGCTCGCTCCTTCACCGAGCCAACCCTCAACCTCGATTCTTGTTGCCCTCTTGTTGCAGTTCGCGTATGTCCGTTGTTTGGAAACTGCACTGGGGTGGAAGGTGTACGTCTCCGCTCGAGTGGGATGAGTGTCGGGAAAGGTAAGCCGGGCAAGTCGGTCGGCACCGAACCCTTGGGAAGAGATACCGACAAACCGCAGGACTGGCGAAACTTGCCCGTTGCCGTTCACGGTGAAGATCCTCGAGAGTCGGTGGGAAGGCAGTTGAACCGAATATCAGAGGAACGGTAGCTTCGCTTCGAGGGTCCCTCGCAGGAGGATTCATTAGGGATCTTGCTGATCCGACTGTTCGAGCCCCTCTTGCCCGACCTCTCTTCGCGAACTCGCGGCTCTCCGAAGATTTATCACGACCGCGCGCGTGCGAAACTTTGACGCTGCACGCTCTCCCTCGCGAGAATGCTCCTGGCAAATCTCTGAGGCGCAAATGCGCGAAAAAGATGAGATACAACAAGCGAGGAACTTTGTTGAGAAACTTTAACCTGTTTACTTAGACTTGCCACATATTTTCATTACTATCGTCATATTTATAAAAATACTGAAAATAACTTAATTTTTTTTGGTACTTGTCCGATACTCTTCGGATCGGATAAACCGTTATGTTGCTGCGTAGATCGAAAGTATTCATTTTTTTTATCGTCCTCTGCGTGCGACCCGCACGAGCGAACATTTTAATTTTCGTCAACCGAGCTGACTCGTCTCAGGTTGAATTATAAGTTTTATTGTTGTTAATATATATGATAAATTCGGCGACAACGGCGGGGTTCGGGGAAGACCCTCGGGAGATATCGTCTCCCTTTGGCTAGCTCGCGTTCCACGAGCAATATCAGTCACGCTTCCGGTGCTGAAGTTCTTGCAGCACGCCCTAGAACCCTCCCCGCCCTCTGCAGCTTCTGTCCCGCGGCCACCCTTGCCACCAGCACCCGAGGAACTTACATATTTCCACGTACAATATTGCATGGGGTTCGGTATGAGGTACGTATATCGTCGTCTCACGCGAGCAATATGCCCCGAGACGCCTCTTTCTCCGTTGAGAACCGGGCTCTCGAGGATATAATTGAAAATCGTCGAGCTCATGTGTGCGATCGTCCATGTGACACACTCGACACGAGATCTACAAATTCGTTGAATTTCTTCGTGTATTGCGAACGAATCGAAAAACCAGAGTATATTGGATATGTGGAGAAGTGGTGAACGCGGCAGGTCATTGGTCTACCTGCAAATCAGGATGTGCCACATTCACCACGTTTTTACAGCGTGTAACGCCTGAGACTATTTCTTAATTGCCAGAGCATTTTTTATTGATGCGTTCTGCCTGCAAGAAGTTTTTCAACCCTTTGAACAATTTTGCTCCGCGAAGCAATTGCAAAAAACTTCGACGTAAAGTCCGCTTTATCGCACTTGTATCGCGAAGGACTATTACCCCATTTTTCAGAATTTCTCTTGTTCAGATTTCTCCTTGTTTTTTTACAAATTTTTTCAGCCATCGTTCAAAGTTCACAGGGTCGTAGAGAGTCTTCGTGGGTGAGCCACGATAGACTTGGAGTCTCCGTGAAGCTATGAGAAGTGGCCACGGGTGAATGTTGGTCAGGAGTCGACCACCGTGGCGAACTAAACGCGGCACGACGAGGCTGGAAGCGCGGTGCGAAAATTCCACGGTCTCTCGGTTACAAGGATGACTGGTACCCTCGCTCCGGCGTGCCGCCGATCCGTAGAGACTTTACTTGCCCGCAATTTTTTTTTTCGACTACGATTAATTAACCTCGGGCACGTCTGGCATTTGCACGATCGACGGTGGTCGCGGTTACCGGGCACGCTTACAACTCTTTGACGATCCCCGCAACTTTATCGTCACGGTCACAATCGTTCGGGAGAAAATTAGAAGGCCTGAAAACATAAATCGTTCGTATACACTTCTTGAATATTCGGTACAATTTCCCAGTTGATATTTCATGCGTGCAACAAAAATATGAAGAAATAAAAGTAAAAAGATGAAGAAGAGATTGAGCGCAAACCGGCGGTCACGAGACCGGAGCACCGTCCGCTTCCCGTGATTTGCTACCGCGTTTCCAGCACATCCGTCACGTTACGCGCGCGCGGTTGTGCGATATAAAAGATGAGTTGTAAAAACGCGAAGGGCAAATGAGAAAATACGGGAGGACGATGAGAGAACTGGGACGGTGTCGCAGCAGCGGTGGCACATCCGCATACACGGGACTCACGTCAGCCGGAAAAATAGTCCGGAGGTTGTACACTGGTTACGAGAGAGCGAAACTGTGGTCCGCAGAGGGTTGGTGATTTTACGGGCAACTCGGGAGTCGCGTGCCACCCTCGTTCGGCTACGACACTCGATTTTATAGCGTCGTTACGTTTCACCGTTTCGGTAACACTCACGGATATCTGACGTTCACACCTGACTTCGCAACAAACGATAGGACGACGAACGCCCTTTCATTAAATAATATCGAAAACCGACGATGATAATCGCTATAAGTGATTTCTCTCGATCACTCGTAGAATTGCAATCGATCACTTTTTTTTTATCGACATTGGAATTGTTGAGGCATCTGGTGAAACAACCAATCGCTATGTTCACTGCGTTTGATACGAGCTTGATGAATTAATCGGTTTCTCAACGAACACGGATAACGCTTGGAATATCAAAGATCGATAGGGAATCATGCTTCGCGGGCAGAGAGCAAAATCGCAAGGGAAACGGAAAAGAGTCGAGGGTTACAACTATGTAAGAGTCGGGGCACGCGTTAGCACGTTCCTGGCAAGAGGCCAATATTCAAAAGTGCCACGTCGGATTTTACTTCGCGACTCAAATCAAAACGAGGCCGCAATTTATAGCGTTCGGAGATTCGAGATGAGACGAGCGTTAGTCATCGGTGATACTTTTATTCCACCGTGATATTGCGTGCAGTCGTACTGTGAGTAAATTCCGGTCTCGAAGAAACAATACATCTTTTTTACCTTCAATTCCATGAGCTAAAATTGAACCATTCAAAGGTTTAACCCATATAATTTCAGTAATATTTAATATTTTATTTGTAAAGTGTCCATAGCAAAAATATATCATGTCTACTGCGTCTCGATCTCGTCACAATGCTCTCTCTTTCACTGTAGCCAATTGTAATTGCAAACGCAATTTATTTAAGTGCACAGGACAATCTGTGATTTTTTAATCCTAGATTTCTTCTACAATGATTTCCTTTACATATACTGTTATATCGTTATGGATTATGTAATTGCCATTGTTCTACAACTTCTTCATTATATAGCGCCAAATAAATGTTCCTTTTACTCCAAAGTTTCTAATGGTTGAATTTTAGCTCGCGGATCGCAACGAAACTATATTTCAAGACTTTCATTATAATGCATTTTTTCATTATACCATTGCATTATAAATGTATACGCAAATAAAAGATTAGAGTCGGTGCTTCCTTGAGCTCTCGCAAAAACTTCGAACGGTAAATCAGAAATAACAAGCCAAGGGGCGAAAGGATGGACGCGTTGTTGAGAGGGAAAAGGCTTTTTTGACGCCATAACGGCTTAGCCGAATTGCGCCAACTGGCGTAAGCGTCTCGAGGGGCTCTGCGCGTATCTCTCTTTCGTTC
The DNA here is from genome assembly GCA_963978505.1 of Listrodromus nycthemerus. Taxonomy (NCBI): domain Eukaryota; kingdom Metazoa; phylum Arthropoda; class Insecta; order Hymenoptera; family Ichneumonidae; genus Listrodromus; species Listrodromus nycthemerus. The sequence continues at coordinate 15,671,107 of OZ021683.1, read as the reverse complement.
TAACTCGAGCCTCACCCGGCAGCTTCTGTCGTACAACCCCTTACGCACTATTTAACGCGAGAGATTCTCGCGAAGGGAGGGCCAATCCAAGACGCTTCCTGTTTACCGAATTAGTCCTGGATTTACGAGGCAACGGGAGACCCTCGGAGACTTACGCGCCAAACTGCACAGTTATATGTGTACACACCCACGCACACACACACTCACAATAAAGATCGTTGTGTATACCTGCTACGTGCGATACATAAGAGCCGGTAGCAGCAGCAACAGCGGGGGTTGTTTTACGTGTTCGCCGGCGGCAACGAACGAACGTCTTCCGACTAATTCATGACCGGAGCCCGCAAATTTCTAGCTCACTGGTGCGAGAAAGAACTACCAATTCCATTCGAGAAAACATCTTGAAATAATGCTCGAACGAAATTCACCTATCTCTACAAACCTCGAAGTATTCATCCCTCTCCTCGCCCCGCCACGAAACCAATCCGTCGGATTGACGCGTCCGTGACGCTTGAAACGTCCAACAAAAAAAAAAAGTTTCCACTATCGTCAGCCATTTCTCACCCGGAAAGGTTCCCATTTTATATCGGTAAAATTTAACAGCAAAAATAAATTTAAAAACTGCAAAAAAAATGCGGACATAGATGTTAGAATCATCGGCAGAAGAGTGACGAGATATAAAAACCGTGTTTGTCTCTCGGTCAGGTCAATGACCGAGTGCTAAGTCCCTATTTCGAGTCTCGAGGATTGATGTAATACGTATAAGGTTGAATGAATGTATGGAACATATTGGAGTGCGGGGTTGGATATAACGAAAGAGCGAATAGGGACGGTACGAGAAAGAGGGCGGGGGGCGGAAGGGGTGGAAGGCGAGAGTGGTTGAGGTTCTCGGGTCGGGGTGGTCGAGTGTACAGGGTTGGAAAAAGGTGGTGAGGGTATCGTGCACGGTGTTCCGGGGGTCGTGAATGGAGCTGGCGGAAGGGCTTCGGAAATTAAACGTCTCGCGTGGATGGTCTTTTTTTCGTCAGGGTGACGTACGATCTTCTCGTCGGGTTTTCTCGCTCACTCGGGGAGCAGTCCTTCTTCTTCCCGGTCTTTCCTTCGGCCTGGCCGCCCTCCTGCCTCGTCGTCTTTCGCAGTACTGGCGTACTCGAGGAAGCCGGAGAAGCCTGCCACTGGCGGGCAGGACAATTTCGCCGCGATAAGGAAGTAGATCGGGCGGTGAGATACTTCGCGGAATCCTTTATACTATAGATGTATACCGTACACACGCAAAGACGACGGGGACTCGAACGCTATCGCGAAGCACGCGAGTTCAGTGTCTCGTCGACTGTACACCATTTTGACTACGAAAACAATATTTCATTTTTACTAAGTCGCGAACATCGAAACGCGAGTTATTAAATTAATTCGACTGGTTATTCTTTATAATTGTTGAATAATTCTTAATACGCATTATTTCTAACTGTTGAACTAACTTTTTTGGTGAAATGTTGAGTCGTCGGCTGTTCAAGGAACAGGTGAAATTATAACTTTCCGTTGAAAGGCGATTTTCTTATATCCGTAGAAAAATGTGAATACTTTGGCCTACATCACTATACATTTACATTTTTTTTTCTAAAACATTTTCCCTTTGAGAAAGCGATAAATCGATGAAGCGATAAAGCCCACTTGGATACTAGAACGATTATCCAACGAATAAAACTGCCACAAATGGGATGCGCCTAGAAACTAACATGGTCAACTTAGACATCCGCGAATAGCTGGTAAATTGATCTGTAAAGTACGTGACGCACAGCAGTGGAAATCAGCTGGAAAAAAAGACAGAGTCTTGTGTGTAGCGTGCCTGTCGCCTAGAAGTTTTGAGGGAAGGAGGTGCGGCCACAGATAATACGCGTTCCACACGGAAACTCGAACGAACGGTATTCGAGCTCCGTCGGCAGTTTCCTACTCACGATAGTCCGGCTCTGGTCGTTCTGTCGTACACGTACTCTCGCGTGCGTGAGTCTCTCCTTCCATCTTTCACAATTTTACCTCGCACACGAGGGTATCAAATCGGCAAAGCCGCTCGACGGTCCCGCGAGGGAAAGAGAGATCGCACCGAAAGAAGAGCATCGAGCACTATAAGCTATGCGTGTACGCGCCGAAGCGGTACTTCTGCATCGACTGGAGGAACGACGGCGAGCAACCCAACGACTAGCCTACTCCGACTTCTGGTCGGTGGCTGCGACTCGCCGTTTATAGACGGTCGGCAAATAGTCGCAAACGTCTTATACTGCCAGCTCGTACAGCGGCCGATAGCTCGGGCGGCGAGGGACCCTTACGTATATGGGAAAATCCTCTCGTGTCAGGTATGCAGCCGGCGTTGCGAGCCTCGCGCGCTTACAGTTCCATCGGGTAGAGAAGTTCCTGCGTTACCGGAGAACCGCGCAAATGCGCCAACAGAAGGACGAACGAAGAACCACGTGCCTCTCCAGTCGCGAGAGAGAATCGAGCGGCGGTCGTAGAACACCGCGGATTCAAGATCACGGTCTCCTTTACGGTGGAAATATAGTGTACGAAGTACGTAGGCGAATGCGAGTGCGTTCGTTTGTTCGTACACAATGCGCATTTGTCCCAGGGGTATTACTTTCAAATGTGATTATTGAGGATATTATTCAGCGGCCGGAACGACAATGGTCGCAGGCAAATATCCTCGAACCGCGAAAGATTTATCTCGTTCATATCTGCGGTATCTTTCCGAGCATGCGCGCAGGTAAGCGAGCATAGAAATTTGCAAATTTTCTAAAGGGTAGCTGGTGGACGTTAGAGAAGGAGTTGGAAGATTTTCCGGTGGATAACCATTTACTTTTGAGCTGACGAGCGTGAAATTTAGGTTTATGAAGGTTTACAATGGCGAATTGTAAACCTTCGAGTTTGCAACGATCACTCCCACTCGTGCCTTTGACAACGCTGCAAAGATGCAGGTAGCGAATTGTCCGAATTCAGAGGACTAGCAAGGGTTGCCCGAAGCTCCATTAACGGGGTGCGAACAATTTGCCAAAAGATCGATGGACTCGCGTGCCGGGACCGTTGATTTTCGTTTAGTCGGCGTGAAGCTCGTGTCAAAATATTGACCGGTAACTCGTAGAGCATCAGGTATAACGAGTTGCAAACTATCTTGGAGGGTGCGAAATTCGAGATTTAGGGAAAATGGTCTCCCGGGACGTAATTATTCTTAGGTGGACGACAGGTAGTCATCGGTAACTTCGTCCCTTCGGGATTTCACGAGACAGCTCACTTTCACTTTTGCCGTCGAGTGACGACTGGTGTTCTGCTGCTGGTCGACGAAGGGATGGGATTGATGGTTCGCTGAACTCATCTTAACGACTTACTGGGCGATGAGGCCGAGAGCCTGTCACAATATTGTAAGATCTTTTCTCAAAGTGCCGACTCAGATGCTACGACGGTATGAATGAGCTACCGAACTGGAAGTGCTATCCCAACTGTTTGCCTCGAGCATACGAAGTAGATAATACTATTTGTACACGAAGTTGATGGGTCGTTCGAGTTTCTGGTGTAAGCTTTGCCCCCGCCCTCTCCGGATCCTGAAATAGCTATACAACGGTTTAGTTATTGTTTCCGGGGTAGATTATAGACACCGGCACTCGTTATTGCCTCCGTGGTGAATATACAGATATAGTGAAAGCGTAAGCTATCATCTCGCGCCACCCACACTGCATGCGCAATGGACGTCGGTACTGTCGGATTCATATTCAAACTTTCGTGCGGTCGATTTTTTCAGTGCTCATTCTCTTTCAACGGAACTAATTGTGTATATTTTTTCCTGATTTTTCAATTTCGCTGAAAAATGCCATTACCATTTTCTTAAAATCGTTTTTCTAATTTTTGCGACTACGATCAATAAAGTCTTAGCTAATTATTTCCATTTTGTATTAACTGTTGTTTGTATTGTTTTAATCGAGCGACTTTGAATTATAGAAAAATAACTGGGTCCGTAGAATGATGAAGTAAAATAGTATATAAAAAAATACTGTATTGTCGTCTCTAAGTAGAGGAAATGGACCCATCGTCAGATGGGTGATTCGTTTTGGGATTTTATATTAAACTATTGGAAAGAACAGAAATACCTGCATCGGTCGTTTTATCCTGTCGCCGTAGAAAGGTGCAAAAGAAAAGTTCCGTTTATGGATCGACCAGTACATGCGAGTACTACCCCTCCATGTACTAGGCTTGCTGGAGCTCGCACCTGTTGGCGCCTCTACGATTATGACCGCAATAACATTCCGTCAAACTGCGAATGTGCGCTCACTCGTGCCCACTCGTACTACTCCGCGGTACTCAACCCGATCTCCTCGCACCAACGAGTTTTCCCAGTCCATGGGCGTTTGCTGTGTGTTAAAACGGCTTTTCACGAACACACAATAAAGGACAGCCGTATTCATTCACACGGATTCTCCGTTCATAAATTCGAGACTTCATTTGCACCAACCAGTAACGCACACACACCTGAAATATAAACGATATTATTTATTATTATGCTTGGAATAAAAATTTTACGATATACCGTGTACGGACCGTCTAACCGGAATTAAAGGAACCTCACGACACCCTGGACTCATTGATTTTACGCCGCCAAAGATCAATTAGCTTTCCAATATATCGGAATGTCGATATCACTCATTGCGTCACGTAACCTACAACGAAGTATCTTTGTTCAAAAAAATAAAAAGAACAATAAGGCTATATTCGCAACAAAACGCCATTCTCTTTCAAAGCTACATTAATGAAAAAAAAAGTTTACACGAAATTTACGAAAAAACAGTGATCCGTTGTTTTTTATACATTTAGAGTATCCGTTGATATAAATATCGCATAAAGCATACGCGGTCGAGTCCATCACCGAGATATCGCGTTACCGTGGTATTTTCGGCATTAAATTTTCTCTCGCCGCGGACTTGGTAAAAAATTCGCTGTACACACGAACCGTCGAAAATTGGCCACTCTGTGAAAAACACAATTACGCGTTTTCCTCCCCGGTCAATCCAATTTAAAGTGGCGATCCAAAAACCGACCTTTCCATGCATGCAGAGGGAAAATGAAACATAAAGAAAAAAAAATAACGTTCGCGTACATAGCATGAATTTGACACGGCAATCAATTCCGTGGGCTCGGTGAGCTTAATCGGGAATTCAATTAAAATCAGTACGAGAGTATCGCTCGTCCGGCAAACAGAAAAAATAATCTCTGTTCGATAGCTAATAACAATCCACCTCGGCGAGTGTTTCAATTAAAATCTCATAACGGCCTCTTATCGATCGATCAATGATGAGTCAACAATTTTTATCCCCGGCAACTTTTAATAGTACGTCCCTCGAGGCGATGCTCCTCGGGCGTTACGGATAAATAAATACATAGACAAAAAAAATGTCGCTTCAAGATCGCTACCGCGTTCGCGCCGTTCTCGTGTACCTTGTCCGCTCGGTAGGCGTGAAAATAAAGATAAACGCGCTTTAAAATCCTCCTCTCGCCGGTGATCAAGAGGAATAAAACGATTGAGCCGGGGCATCGACGATTCGTATCTCTATTGCCGTGTTTTCATATACCGGATCCCCGATACCACGTGTGAGGCTCGTACGAGGGAGAATGGCGTATCCGAGAGAGAAGACGCAGAGAAAAAAAAAAAGAAAAAAATACGGGGGAGTTTCGCCAAGGAGTGAGCGACGCTCACGCAATAAACGAGCAACTTCTGGCGAGCTATCCCCCGGTTGTATAAGATGTAAAGAGAGATAGAGCGAGGACGAGGGAAGATAGTCCTCTCTTGTACGCGCTCGAAGCAACGCAACAAATCACCATTACTCGATGTGTATCGCGACGCTATATAATTATAGCTATAACGTTGAGCAGCGCACCAGCAGGTAATGGCTCAATCCTGCGCGTGCATGCGATGATAACCAGCCTCCCGGAGGAAGAGAGAGCGAGATCGGCGGCAAGTGCATCGCCGCGGCCGCCGCGCAGCCCGAAGGTCCCTCCCCGTTCCGTTCGTCCGCTGCTCCAGCAGTCCGTTCTCGAAATCGCAATTACCTGCGGAAAAGTAAAAAGAGTAAAACATAAAATCAAATTAAAATCTTTAAAAAAAACATCGTTGGATTGACTTTCCTTAAAAAAAAAAAAAAAAAAAAAGAATTCAAATAGAAAAAAAAAAGTGAAGACAAAAAGAATCACGTGGCCTACTTGCGCCGTCCCGCTTTGGGAAAGCTCGACGAGCGGGACGAGCGCGTACGCGATGCAAAAGCCTCTCGAGTGAGAAAAAGCGAGATTCGACGAAGGGAGACGGAGCGCCGAGAAAGAGCATGGTCGCGCAAAGGACGAAGAGAAGGGAGGGGGTTTGTAGGTGGGGAAGAGAAGGGGGGGGGGGGGGGGGGTCCGCGCGTCGGCAGTGTCCTCCACTCTCGCGCTCGTCGTTCCCCTGCCAAGTCGCGCGCGCGGCTTCCCCTCCCTTCCATTAACAACGCCCTCGCATATAAATCCCAGTTTCTATAGTTGTGTTGAGCGCTATGGCCTGGTGCGAGACTGTGTAAACGCTATTTCGTCGTTGGTACATTCGTCTCCGTTCGACTACCGAATCCCATGGACCGTTCGTCTTTCTCTCATGGCTCGAGCTCGCTCTAACCTCGAAAAGGCCCGAGCTTACCGTCGCAATCCTTTGGACTCCTCGTCGCTCTTACCTCGTTTCACTCCCTCGCTCGTGCATCCAGCAACGATATCCCGCGTCGTTCTTCTGCACAGGTAGAGAGTCCCCCGTTCGAATCGTCTTCCTCGCTCTTGTTCGTGAGATATAAACTCTCGACGCTCGGCTCTCGTCCGTCCGACCGACGCTCACAAACACCAACACACTTGCGGGCGAGTAACGGCCAGCGCGGAGCGAGCGGCAGCCGTCGCAGGGAGGGGAGAGCAGCAGCAGCGGCAGCAGCAGCATGAGGGACGAGCACACGCGGGATAGCCTAGCCAGGAGCGGCGGCACGGCGGCACGACGGAGGCAGCGCCGCGTGGTGGCCCGTGGTGGGGACTATCGGCCGTAAACCATCCGCGGTGAACATTTAACTCACGTATTGCCATCGGACAAGTTTGCTTTGGGCCGCGAGAGAGCGTAACGCGAGTCCCGCAGGAGTCCGTAGAGCTCGGGGTGAGAGACGAGCCTTTTCAACGGCCGAGAAATTTTGTTTTTCCAACCCGTCGGTCATACACGCTGTCTCGGTAGTCTCGTCGTCTCGGCCGCCTTTGTCGATCGTGTTTTCGAAGGTAAACAAAAAAAAAACACACACACACACAGCAAGGAAAGATAAAAATAAAACATACACGCAAAACGAATTCTTCGCTATAACGTTTTTCGTACTCACCTCTCTCGCGCGGAACGCAGTCACGCCCGAACACTCTCGAAGGACGTTTCTATTTTATCCACGGCCAACGTGCTTGTTCTTATTATTTTTTTTTCGTACGTAAACGACTACGCAAATATTCGTCGCAGAGCGTCTCACCGACCGGCAACGGTCAGCGCTCACGCCGCCGCTATCCAAGTGGCGTGAAACTAGATTATTTTTTTTTGTTGTTGTTTCTTTTCTTTCGTCACTGCAGCTCGTGCGAGAATCTGCGATATTTCGACGAAGATCTTGTTTATTTGACGTGGACGGTGAAGCGGGAGAAACGGGGAGGCTGCGACGCGAAGAGGAAAACGCTGGAAGATACGTCGGACGATAGAACGTGAGAGGAGCGGCAATTGAGAAAAGTCTTGCGAGCAGAAGAGAAACACGAGGGAGAAGCGTAACCGTCGATAGGACGAGAGAACTCGCACTATGACGGGGAGGGAATGGAGACTCCTACCGCAACCGGCAACGCTGTTTCGCTGAAAACCCGACTTCGCCGCAGAACGGTAAGTCAGCTGATTTTTCTTTGACGAGCGAAAAATAATATCGAAGGTTAATGCACGGTCGTCCGACCGAGGTGTTGTCGGAAATTCGTAGGAACGACGTTCGCATAGTCGATGAAAGAAATAACAATCCCGACGACGGAATCTTGAGATGCTTCGCTAACCTCCCGCCAAATTGACGCGTGACTCGCGCGGCCCGTCGGACGCTGAACTACTTCGACGAGGATCGTCCATTTTCCTTCGTTTCGAGCTCAAATCGTTCCGCGCAGTGCGTTCGATTACTCGAAGCCAATGACAATTAAAAATTCTATTCCGGCGAGTTTTTATCGACGATGCAGTGGCGGACCACGTGCGTGCTGCGAACGGCCAGTCGCAACTCGCATTTACTTATTTTACCGATTAAAAGTCGACGAATTCTCAGTCGAGATTGTCATCGCAGTACGTCAAATGGATTAACGAGCGTTGAACAAGCGCCTTGAGATATTGGAAGACATTTCTTATCCGTCTACTTATTTACTTTAATCATTAGAATAATAAGTGATCGTAGAAAAAAAAGCGAGGGAAATAGTGAGGCGAATAATTAATGCGAAGCAAAAACGTATAGAAAAAAAAATCGGTCTGATGAAATCAATGACGACTAGAAATCCAAAGCTAAATCCCAAAGAGGTAACACAGTAATGTTTTCTCGTTCGAAGAGACTTCCGTCGTTCTCGAATCTACATTATTCTTTGAAAGAAATTTTTTTTAAATAAGTATTAATAATTTGAATTAATATTCTTAACATACGATAAAAGAAAATATTAGTTTATGACGGCACGCATTGATAAGCGACTGTAAAAAACATGGTGACGCAATGAACAATGAACGCAAAATCTCGAGGCAAAAATATATTAAAATATCGGGCTTAGAATAATTAATGTCGGGAATTTTGAAGCAAAACGGCAAAGAGGCAATACCGCAGTGTTTCTTCGTTTGAGGAAACCTTCGGTGTTCTTCAATGTACACATTTTTAATTTTTATGTATAAAAAAATCGGAGGTTCGCAATCGGAAATTCGATTTGTTTTTTCAAACGATAGATGAAAAATCATGGTACAGAAGCGAAGGTGCTTGGAGATTGCCCGTTGAAATAGTCGCGATGTAGCGAGGCGCTCTCAGACTTCTGTGACGGAGGCCATAAATAAGGATCCGACGGTCGGACGCGGCTGCGGCCGATGATAAGCGTTCTTTCATTCCCCTTTCGCCGTCTCCACAGAAACTCCCTTTGCCCCCCTGGCGAATCGCGTTTTCCGCGTCTTCCTCGTCGACCTATTCGCCACCCTCCTCACTCGCCTATGCACGATATCTCAATACCTCGGCAAGGTGTTTCCACGATAGAGTAACCATCAATACTCCACTGCAAAAAAAAAGTTATTTCGACTCCACCTCCGATTCTTACAATACCTTGAAATTGAAAGCACGAGAGCAAGATTGTCAAAACGACAACCTATCGTTTCAATGCAGTATATAATTATGAGAATTCACGTAACAATTTTTTCGTCAGTCTGCAAACAAATTTTACTAGACTGTCTGATATTTCTTCTTCTACTCACTGTTTACGTTTGTTTCCAAGCCTCAATAATTTCTCCGACCAGCGACTACGCCACTCAGTTCAAAATTCCAATAAATTTCCTCCCTCAATCATAGAGCCAACATTCGCAAATTCCCGGATGGCTTCTAATTGTCCCAAACATTCTTATAAAACCCCAGGTATCGCCAAAGCAATTTCAAACTTCTCCAAACTTCCCTCTTCCCGTTTCGCCTTCGTACCCCTAAGATACAAAAAAAAGTGGAAACGGCACTTGGAACTTCCAGCTGAGCGTTTACGAATTTTCGCATTGTTTCACTCCCCTTGAACTGCTTTCCGGATTTTTTATTTTGCCGCACCACTGTTCCTGAAGTACAGCTTTTTCGAAGGCGTCACGTTTGGTGTTTTCGGCGTTACAACCGACACGTCCCCGCCGTTGGTGCACCGGTGTGTACACCGGGCCAGAAACGCACCCTGGGACGTACTACCCTGTAATATAACGAATAGGTGGTCGCCGTGCGGCGTCGGCCCCTACGGGCAGCACGAAACGCTCGTTTCTCATATCAGTTTAGCTCCCGGACACTTTGGAGAAGTTGGTGTGTGCCGGCGCTACCGCTCCTGCTGCTGCTGCTGCTGCTGCTGCGGTGTACGTCGCTGTACCCCGAAGGGGCGTCGCGACGTCACCCGACGCCTGCTTGCCTCCCCCTCTGCTCCTGGGAGCGAAGGAGAGAAAGAGCTTTAGAGTCCAACCCGGAGGGTTCTGCGACCCGCAGGGCGCTCCAACCCTCTCGCGACACCTTGCATCCCCCTCGACTCGACATACGAGCCGGGGAACTCTCTTCGGGCTCCTCTCCTCTTTCTCTCGCCGTGTCCTGCCCTATCTCTATCGGAGGGAGGAGGAGAGGAAGGAGAATGCCCGCGGCCGCGAGATAAGTGACGCCCGAAACTTAACAAACCCCCGCTGCATGATGAAGAGCTCCGCGCCCGAGCTCCTCGATCAAGCTCACCCTTGGAGGAAAAAACACATTGGCGAATAAAACTTTTCTTCCCTCGACTGTTTCGCTGCGCACGCTGCGTTGGTTATGTTGAGAGGAATGGCTTTGAATACTCTTTTTCTTGTTTTTTCTTTTTTTTTTCTTTTTTGGGTCGAATAACTCTTCCGCAGAAGCGGTTGTTGGATTAAGGATTTTGGATGCTTCTTTTTTTGGGTTTTTTTTTTCACTGGGTTTATTCGGGGGAGGGAGAATTTTTTTAGCATTCGTCGGCGCTATTCTGGCTCTTGGTAACCTCGGTGCAGCGTCTTTAATCATGATTAATTAGCGAGGCGTGTAAATTCGGCCGGTGGTACCGAAAAATTTATGTAACCGACTCAGCTCTCCGAGGATTCGGAAAGAACGCGCTACAGACGGAGCGAGTTCGCGCAAATCGGGGTTCGAACCATTTTTTTTTTTTTTTTTTTGGAGTTCAAACCCGAGTGGTCAGAAACGATCGGTTGGAGTGATATTCTTTTATCGGTGATTTTCAAAGTAACCCATATATTTCGTTTTAATTAACAACGATAAACGAAAATTCCAAACGAACAGGAAAAATTATTCGTTCAGGAGTTATGAAATTTACAAAGAGCCGTTAAAAACGTGTGGAAAATCGCGGATCTAACGGCTTGTTTTGGTCAAGCCGGGACTGGGAATTACCCGTTTTTTGCCCGTCGATCGGCGAGCCGATGAACCTTGAGGGCAAGAATTTTATTTGTTTGTTTAATATTCTGGACGACCAGCCCGAGATTCGTCGCGAGGAGAATTAGATCTTTCGAAACGAGCCCGCAGAGCGCGGATTTACGCCGACTAGAAGCCTGAGCTAAGTTTAAATCTCCCTGGTCCCTCCCTTACCCCGCCGTGGCTTCGTCCGACGCCACTAATTATCGTAAATTTATCGTTCGTGAACCTTACGGCCGCGGAGGTTCCATTGATCCCACTTTCGTCGTCCTACAGTTCCACGGCGCGGGCTTCTCGACGTCCGAGACTTTTGGTCCCTCGCGCGAGAGCGGTCATGGGCCATCAAACGAATCAGTTAACAGATTTTTTTTTCTATTCAAATATTGCACCTCAATATATCTCTGTGGTTGCCTTGTAATTCATAAAGTCGAGACAATCATCGAATTAATACATCGGTCTACAGATGCGATGACCCAACCGAGCAGATTGAATCTGCTTCACCGATAAAACGCAAATTTAATATCATTCGTTGGATTAAACACATTTGATTTACGCATGAACAACGTTCGATAAATTCCAAAATTGCGACAAATTATCGTGATGAATTAAAATTTATCGTGACCGTCGGAGCTGCAGTTTTTTTAATCAATCTCAAACAATTGATGAACTTTTATTCATTATCAAAGTCTGGAAAAAAAAACAAAGTTTTTTACACACTTTAGCAACACTTTGTCACTTTCGTCTCATTTCTTTCGTTAGGTTTATTGTAAAAATTATTACCGGTTCTGGGTGAAACATTTGCATCTCAGAAAATTTATCTCCCGAACAAAATTATTCTTATCGCGAGGACAAAAAAAGAGTCCTTGAGGATCAAGATTACGAAAATCACGTTTATCGCTTTTCAAGTCTCGCAATAGCGCGATAAAAACACTGTTACTTCACTCCATGCGAGAACTGTTGTTCAACTTGCACCTGACATTTTCCGCTCCAATCAGAAAAAGTTTTAGAACGTTCTTATCGAAAAATAGGATAGGAAAAAAAATACAATGCAAAACCGGAAGACAGACGGTAAATATCAATCGCAGTGTCACAGGGCAGTTCGACTGGTGCGTTAAATTCCCGAGGCGAGAATCCGGTAATTTGGCTCGCAGTGTGTTTACGACTCGAGAACGTCGCTGGCCGTTCTATCCGTCGCATCCCGTTTTTGCGAGCACCGGGGGAAAGCGAGAGTGGAACGGAGTCGTAACCGGGGTGGTTGACACGCGTTACAGGGCTCGGCGAACGTGGAAAAGGGAGAAACGCGGAAGGGAAGAACATTTAGGGACGGCCACGCCGTACGGGCCGATTATATGTCGAGGGCGATACGAAAGCGAGAACGAATATCGCGGTGAGATTCGCGCGACTATGAAGCCTTCTGCAGTCCCGTTGGCCCATGGAACTGCTATCCACGTTCATCTCCCGCCACCCGGAGAAAGCGAGAGAGGAACGAGAGTTTGCTTTACGAGTATTTAAATGCGCCGGTCCGACCGCCATAACGGCATGGCCGCCGTCGGATCGCGATCCACGCGCCTTCCGTCTTCTACCGTTCTCCCGACGCACTCGCGGCCTGCCATCTTCCTTCGCATTATCGGTGAGACAGTTCGAAGAAAATATTTATTAAAGTTCTGAAGTTAATGAATTTTTACGTACGTTGTCAACGTGATGATAATTACGGCTTAGTGATTTTTATCGACTTTGACAATAAAAAAACTGTTTTACCTTCTTGATAATGAAAACTTTACTATTGTGATTTTTTTCACATTATAACCAGGTCGTTATAAAGAACGAACAAAAATACACGATTTTTTTAGACACAAAAGTAGAACTTCGGTGATTTGTTATATTGACTATTTTTTTCTCACGATCGGAAGCCCTTTTCAAATGAGTGATCGTTCGATATTTCATATGCATTGTCGAATGACCGTGGAAAAAATAGTATAAAAAAATCTGTAATCAATGGAAGAACCGCAGTACTCGAGACCGTCCTAATGATTCCTCCGAATTGTAGAGCCGGCGTCCAGTCCAGAAAGGAATTTGTTTTCGATAAAATTAGCCGTTCCCCGTCCGTCCGATAAATCTTCGGGATCGACATTTTAAGTTCCTCTGTCCGGATATCCGAAGGAGAGCAGTTTCTTTGTGGGCAATTTTTTCTGGTCGAACCGAGGCGACGCGCAATTCGAAGGCGAACGAACAAGAATAAAAGCCCGAGGGCGACCTGCGAGGAAAACTCCGCGCAACATTGTTCCAGGCTGTTGCGAAAAATCTTTTCGGAGCAAGGTCGTCGTGCGCGGCTTAATTGCGTCACCTGTAGGAGCAGCCTGGCGCATCCGGGTGCCGTCAGGTAAAAGCCCTGCGACCAGCTCGGCTCCTTTCCTTCCCTCTTTCTCCCGACGACCCTGACCATAGCGAACCTCATCCCTCGGACCGTAAATTACTCGAGGGGGAGCACCGAACGTAGTTGTAAAAAAAAAAAAAAAAAAACGTAGCACCAACGTCGGTACAGCACAAAAACAGCGCGACGCGGAGTGCGTTAGAAGGTAACGGTAACGGTCGTCCTCGGTCGCGGATCGCGAGAGTGCAAGCGGCACGGACTTCTTCGCTCTGCGGACTCTTCTGTTTCTCTCGAGCCGTCCTGGTTTGGCTTCTCTTTCTCCAAACCAACCGGGAGAACAGTGCCGGAGACATCCTGGCGAGCGGTCACGTTCGTGGTTCCAGTTTGCTCGAATTCTTCGTTTCTTCGAGGTTTTTTTTATTATTTTTACTTCCCTGCCGACCGCGTTCTCCGCTAGACAAGTGTCGGATCGCGCAAAGCTGGGCGGTTGTCCTTTCGTTCCAAAAAGAATAAGAATTGAAAAAAATAAATAAAATTCTCCGATGAATTTTCCTACCTCTGGAGTGGGTAATTCCGAGGAAGAAAAATTGCGGAAATGTAACCGAGGTGGAATATTCCCGATCGGTAGAGATTGATCTTTGTCGTTGCGAATGCGTTGAATTCGTTGACGTTTCGACGAGTCGCTGAGTCGATTTTTATTTTGCTTTGTTGGTTAATATTTACACATCGACCGATTGTTTTATCGACGAGTCGGACGGTGGTTTCATATTGAGACGGCGTGCAACCACCTACGTGAGTTGTTTAGAAAAGAAAAAAATGTGAACGAAGGAACGAACGAGGTCGAGAGCAGGACATAGGTGAACGATGATGTCACCTGAAAGGAGAATCGAGTTGCGGCAAATCCGTATCTGTGCGGTGGATATTCTTCGGTTCCCTCAGAAGTTTTGGTTCTTTTTACATATTCGTCGAATTCGACGCTCGGTAGTTCGTTCAAATTTTATCAGCACAAGTATTTTTTTTTTTCAAACATCAAAGCAAATATTTTACAATTCAAGATTCCCACTGAAGGTCCGACAGCTTAATAAATCTGGTAGTTTAAATAGAAATCCGGACTGGAAAAAACGTGCACTGAAAAAAAAAAAAATTCCAAATGGCAACAAAAACCTTCATCCATTTGTAAAGTTTTCATGCTAACATTTTATTCTTTTTCAATCGTATTTTTAATTGAACAAAAAAAATTGTAAAGTTGTCGATAAACGATACTTTTTTCCTGTCCGTATGTCGTAAAAAAATGAGGCAGTAAGACATTACTAGTACAAAAAAATGGAGAATCGACGCAGAAAAAAAGCGAATACTTTTTTTTTAAGTCCGAACCATTTTGTCTGCGGGCAGAATCGACGTCCGCTAGGCGAGGGATCCGAACCCGCTAGTCCGAGCCGGCGAGTCGTCGAGAGCGATGCGACACGTAGATCGTCCGATACACTTTACGAGTTCCAGTCCCGGCTCAAGTGTCCTTCTGGTTACGTGTATCAAGATAGTTCACATAATAAGTCCGCATTAGCCACGAGAGCGTTCTCGCGGCCTCTCTTTTACCTTCGAGTTCGCGTTGCACGGCCTGCCGCACCGTCCACGCACCGAGCTCGCACCGCGATGGAAGCACAGCTCGTAAAGTTAACGAGACGTTGAGAAAACTGTTCAAACTTGTCGGTAGTCTGTCAGCGAGAGTCAATTAACGACCTCCTCGCCGAAGAAGACAACGAAGTAGGTGCTGAGAGGGCAATCGCAGCATCCTCGCCCGATAGTTTCATTGATTAAGTGATGAAGTGGTTGACGAAGTAGAAAAATTTAATTAATTGCGAGCAACAATAAAAAAGAAAATTCCACGCAACACAGTAAACTTCCCGCTTCGTGGCACGAACGAGGCGCAATAAAAACAAAATAAAAAAAAGACAAACCGCGATATAATGCAAGAATTTAATCGGCTCGAATCAACGTTTATCTCGGGTCGCGCTCACAGTTCGACTTCTCGCGCATGCCCAGCTCACGAGTTCGCGGACTCGCGGAATCTCCCGGGCCGTGCAACTCCCCTTTTTAATATTTATGAAGATTTTTCCTCGTCGTCCCGAGAAGTCTTTCTCTCATTGCGCCCGAGAGCTGACTTCTCTCGGCCGTCTCGGTGTCCCCTTTGTGGGTGCAAAAGCCGCGCTCCCGCATTCCGCGCTCCCGTAACTGCAACCATAAGCGCGCACGTAAGACCCCGCCAGGATCCTGTCTCACTGTTACACGCCTCGGAGAAAACTCCACTGCAATTCTCGACTATTCATCAATGCTGTTTATTTAAAAGAGAATCGTTCGAGCAAGAACTATGAATTCCCCTCGACTTTGCGCTCTAATCGAGATTAAGGAAAAAAAAATTATACCCTCCCAACGATTCCTTCAATGCGTAGAGCATCGTTTCAACCTCGACGCATTCACCTCCTCCGGATAATAAAATAACCACCATTAAAAACCCTCGCTTTATCGGCAAATTTGTACCACAATCGGAATTAATTCACCTCGTACCAACATTATTCCGAAGCTATTACACTGTTACACGCTTCGGAGCCACTGTTCCACGCACTGCGATTCTCGACTATTCATCAATGCTCTCCATTTAAAAGAGAATCGTCCGAGCAAGAATTCGAGATTAAAAAAAAAAATTCCTCTTCCATCCCAAGAATTCCTTCAATGCACAGACTCTGGTCTCTTCGGCGACGCCCCCCTCCGGATGGTAAAATAACCATTACTGAAAACCCTCCTTTTATCAGCAAAGACCCAACCGGATGGGCAATTTCTTTCACAATTGAAATTAATTTACCTTCCATCAACATTACCTCGACGATATTAATCCGAGTAAGTCCAGGAAGGAGGTCGATTGTTTCGCCAACTCCGCAGTCGCGGGACCCAGAGAGATGCTCGCTCGATTCGCGATGAAACATCCCCGCTTGATATAGCACTTTTCATAATTGTTACCGGTCGCGGTACACATAAATCGTTGCTCGGGATCGCGACCGTGGAACAGTTAAAGAGAACGCTTTTCTCTCCTCCGTCGGTGACTCCGGGGGCGCAATAGAAAATATGTTTTATCACTCGGCCTCTCCCATGCGTGAAACCGCGGACCGTTCCGCGGGACTCTCCGCGGTAGCGATCCGCGCGGCGTTGAATACGTATGGATCGCATTTGCATATGTGTGTAGCAACGCGGCGCAGCGATACGGAGAGAACGGGGTTGGTCGAGGTAACCGGCGATGTGTATAAATACATGTATGTAACCTATACGGAGAAAATATAAAGGGAACGAAGAAACGCGGTAGTTGAAGTGAGATTAACGAAACGGCGTATATCGCTGATTAACACGGGAGGGCTCCGAGACACCTGCACGTTCCACGGGGTTTCTCTCTATTCACGCTTCACCTACACTCTTCACTCTTTTGCTTCTCTTCGTTACCTCATGCACGTTCGTATTGCGCGCCGCCTCGGCAAAACGTTAGCCGGGCGTGATAAGCATCTTTTTTTTTCATTCGTTTAGACTAATTTTAACGAGCTCTCCGGTAGTGTACTCACAAACTAGGGAGACTGAGTCCGGCATGTAAAGTGTGCCCGAGGGTTATACTCGCGGTCGGGATCACTTATCGAAGCTGCATTAACATACCCGTTTCGATGTGTGTATTATAGGAATATTAAACAGCGAATGAAATTATAATACGCCGGTAATATGAGGGGAGAAAATTAATACCTTAATTGATTAAGCAATTAGCTGCAACGGTGAGCCCGGAGCGCGCGTACGTATCACTTGCACCGAGGGGGAAAAAAATTACTGATATCAACGAAATGGCTTTTTTTGTTTTTAGTTCCAGTTGCTTTTGAATGTTTTTCCGGTACGACGATATTTATGAATTTTTTTGTTTTTTTGGAAGTTCCATCGAAACAATCGAAGTTATGAAACTGATGAAAACTGATGAAAAAATTGACCTAAGAGAAAAAATGGTTCAACTGTATTTGTAATTTGCAAAATGCAAGATATGGAAACAGCGTAAGGTGAGGTTGTAAACGCGAATTTCCAGAATTGTAGCAACTGAAAATGGAATTTTAAGAAGATGTTTCATTTGTAAAAATTAATTCTCGAGTAGTTTAACCCCACCGATTTTTCACTTTTAATATTTTTGTACACTTGCATTCAACTTTGAACGGGGTCTGACGAAATAAAAAAAATATCCATCTTTGAGCGGAATTGAACTCTCAACGTCCCGTTTCCGAGTTCACCTTCGCCCGGAAGTACTAAGAATCATCCCGTGACACCCAATTATAAAAAACGCATCGTTGCCTACGCCACACCGAATGTACATAAAATATAAATGCACATATAGAAAAACAATTATATTAATTGGAGACTAGATAAGAAGGTGCGCGGTCGGGAAGAGGCGGAGACACAGGGAGAGAGCATCGCTTGCATCGTCTGCATCGCGCGAGGTAGTCACCTGAGCGGGCAATCACGGACTGGAACGTTTCCTGTTCGCCACGTTCCTCGACTCTACCGCGTCGTTGTTCGGTCGTTTCTATTTACGGGGATTCCCTCAAATGGTTTATCCAGCATTGTAGCAAAGGTGCATTCAACGAACCTTCCCCCCCCCCCCTCCCTCCCTCTCTTGGTAGCACGCGAAACGCATCTGAGCATCGAAAAGTCGGAGTACTTTATGTACTGAAAATGCTGCAAGGTACACGTAAGAGAAGTAGCGTTGCTCGGTTACCATTCGCTTAACCCGGTTCTAATTATGGCACTGCGTCGACTTCCATAACTGCTCGGAACTTAGCGCCGTGTGTGCGAGTTTCATGCACACACACTCCGGGGTAATAAGACTATGACAAACATACGATTATACGTGTGTGACCGAGTCCAGGGCACGCACCGATACAATAATTACTCACCGAGCAGTTGAGTTTATAACGAGCGAGCTGGCCGTTAAGAGTGGGGCGGAGAGAAAAAGAGCGTGCGCGGTGGTCGCCCGATAAACTGAGAAACGGGTTCGTTCCGTCGTGGCCGATTGCGATAAAGCCGTTAAACGATAACGAACGTGAAATGGGCGCTTCTCCCACCCACGATTTTTGCTCGGCGTCCTGGCGGGGCCCGGGAACCGCGAGGGAACGCGAGGGAACTCGAGGGAACGAATAAACTAAAGAAGAATAAAGTCGCGGTCCCGCGAGAGTTCTCTTCTCGCCACGCGGCCTATCGACGTCTCTCTTACGCAAGTTCCACTTCTTCTTCTTCTTCTTCTTCTTCCTCCTCTTCTTATTCCTCGTTCTCCTCCTGGATCCTGTTGCTCTCGCAGCCGCCCTTCGTACGATCTCTCGAACGCTCCGTCGATCCTTCGGAGTTCCTCCGGCTCTCTCGGCTCTTCGCTCCGCGCTTTCGTTCCCGCTCTTTCTCTCTCGGTCCCTTTCGCCCTCGCCCCCGGCTTCGGGTTTACGCATGCCCGTTCCACCTCTCGACGTGTACCTTAATTAAGCGTTCAAGAGATGAAACTGGTTCCCGGGAGAGATCCCCCGCGCTCTCGCGCGCCCGTCGACTCTCCGTCGGCTCCGCGAGCGGCCCGTTGTTCTTTCCCTTCCCCGTCGGTTGCGTCGGCTACCGATGTCTCTGTATTACTCCACGCTGCGCACTCTCCCCGATAGGCTCTCGTCTGTGTGTGTGTGTGTGTGTGTGTGTGCACACGCCTGCGTCACCCACCGGGCATTGAGAGCCTTGCCAGGAGTAAAGTACGCGACGCGGCAACGATCAACAAGTACGAGGCGATCGGTTCCCGGGAGAGCGAATCGCTTCTCATTTGCCCCGTTGTTCTCTCTATTCGTGAAATCGCTCGGAACTAAATGAAATTAGATACATTTTTTTAAATCGTCGGCGCTTCGGTGACTCGACGTACTTCCAGTGAGATGCATTGAGAAAAAGATGTTGACCAGGACGTCTTCACCTGAAGTGGATCGGCAGTTGGACACCTAAACAGACCCAGTCACCGGACATTTGCAAATAATCGTATGAACATCTTCCTTGCAAACACTCTTTGTTCGGTCATTTGGACTTAACTTTCTCGGTAGTAAATTCACACACCGATCATTTCTTCTGCGCTTTCATCGGATCGGACAAATTTCTCATAATCGCTGAACAAAGATGAACGACCCTCTCGTCGAACGATCCACCTCACCCGGTGGGTGATTATCATACGATAAATTATATAAGTGCACAAGCGTGGCCATAAATTCATCGCAATCGAAGTTCGGTAGACGCGAGTCGAGCCTCCTACCGTGAGCGCTATCCGATTCACGGCGTAGGTGTTGCACGAGCCTCTCGCATCTGTACAGCAGCGCAGTTGATCGATATAAGCAACGATCGGCGAGAACTGCACCGGCGGGTAAGTGCGCATGCGAATGGTTTCTCTACCGATGCGCGCGATCGCAACTGGGAAAATATATTACTCGGGTAAAATCGGCACTGGCGCAGGTCTCTGATCGTGCGGAGCCGCGCCGATCGTGCAGAAGAGAATGTTCGCGCGTCGAGCGTTTATATTAAACAGATGGAACAAAAAAATTGTACGAGAAGTCGGTTGGATGCTGAACGGACTTGAACGGACTTTTGAACGAATTTTTAGCCTCGACGTCTGAAGAATTCGTTTCTTCATCGTATTAAATCGTATTGAAAAATCGTTTCAACGCCAACCGATTTCTTTTTCTCAGTGCAGACAACAGGGTAAAATAGTCCGATTATTGAAAGGTGAATTTTTTTGTCAGCTTCGTCAATCGGGTTACGTTTCTAAAATCGGTGTTTTTTCTTCATTAGAAGCGAACAAAATTATCCAGGTTCTACTGTGTGATTAAGGATCAATTGAAACCTTGCGCAAAAAAAGAATAAGAAATAACAATTTCACCGCAAAATAAGTGGCTCCATCGGCACGATGAGCGCTTTGGTCATTAATCGGGCGCTGATGCAAGAGGGCAAGTGTCAGCGATTAGACCGTAGATAAGTCACTACACACGCAGCACGACAAAATTGTAGGTCACTAATCGAGTTATTTAGAGCACCTCCTATATCACGAAATTCTTTAAAAATTGTCGAAAATAATAAAATAATTCCAATTTCAATTGATTCAACCAAAAATGTTCTGCAAAACCAGGTATTTCAGAGCTTCCGCGATTTTCAACAATCCCCAACTTCCAATGACCACTTAAGCTACCCAATTTTAGGTGGTCATTAATTGGGTCGTTCAGATGACCCGGTGATCGGAGGAAGTGTCTGCTAGTGCATTTGGTAGCTGCCGTCTTGGCCGCTATCGCAGTAGGACGAGGTCTAGAGCGGGAAGGGGCCGAGGGGCGGTGAGGGGGGAGGTCGTAAATGCTGGAAGCGATCGGCAGCGAGAGAGAGAGAGGAGAAACGAAGAAAGCGGCGACGGTTGTGTAGGTGTAAAGTGAACGCGATATAGCTTCCCAGGACGAGCGTGTGCTCAGCGGGGCTGCCGGCGGTGGTCGGCCAGTATTCGAGGGGGGCGCGACACGGGAGGGGGAGTGGTCACCGTTCGCAGGGCCTCGTGTGTGCTGACCTATTCGTTTCTGTGCCGTTGCCGCGCCGTGTGTCCGCCGGCACCCGCAGTGCATTATGGCCGCTCGGCATGGCTCTAAGCGATCTTAGACAGGCTCGCGAACAAAACGGAAAGCAAGAAAAAAAAATCGGTTCCGTCAACTGTTTCCGCCGTAAATTAATTCTAAAAAATAAAAAAACAGAACTAACGTGGTACCAGTAGAAAAAAAAACAACCATAGGAAATTAATTAGTTAATTATTTTTAACGAATAAAAAAAAGAGCGGAGAGTTGACCCCGGTAGGGAGAACTAGATCGTTTCATTGGAGTGCGGTTTTGATCGGCGCCACTTCCGATACGGCGGAGGCGAGGTTCGCCGAGGATTAGCGAAACAAAGTTGGAACCGCACCGAAAGTTTTCCCTGGAGTTTCGAGGCGTCGTGGAATCGAGAGTTCGAGGGGCGGAAGTGGCGGAGGGGGAGGATCGAGGATCAACGGCGAACGGGCGGTTGGAGCGGAGACAAGAAGACGGAGGTGGAGGAGAAGCTTCGGATAGCGAAGGCTCGAGGTTCTTCCTCGTTCCGGCAGAATGGGACCACCGGCGCAACACCACGGCGTAAGTACCGGGTACGGTGGTAGATGGAAGCTCGGCGAGGGAAGCTCGCTGAGCCTCGGGGAAACCGGGAAGAGAAGTAGCGTGGAAGCGTGCTCGGCGATATCGCTGGGAGATCCTCCCGATCTGGCTTCGGCCCTCGTTGCATTAGATCGTGTAGGATCTCGAGTAGCGTGTAACGTTCTTGCCGCGGAAGACCACTGCGAACCAGCGAGCTGGGATATAGTCGATACACACGTAGACACACACACGGCAGCATAATGGAGATAGAGGCTTCTCCGAATGCGCGTTTTGCCGTTACAGTAAGTGCAGCCGAGCCGTCGGACGGAGAGAAGGGAGCTCTCGAGAGAACGGGGACGTTGTGTATGTTGTACTCGGAATACGGCTCGCCTGGATTAGAGATTCCAGCGGAGGGTTAAAACGGTCTTGGGAAACAGCGAGTATGGTTGGCCTCGTGTGCGCGCGTTGCGAACCGGCGGAAGAGCGAGGTTCTCCGTGTGTTGGGAGGAACGCGCATGGGTGGATTTCATTCGAACTGTCGGACACACAGAGCCAAGAGCACGGCGAGAGAGCCGAGAGGGAGCTTCGTCGCGAGCTGTAAGGTGGAAGTTGGGAGGGAGGCGAGGAAGGGTCTGGGAGGAAAGAGCAGATTTGTGGTTCGCCTCTTCCTGCGGTCTCGCGGATAATCAAACTTGCAAAATTGCTGTTTTAAATAAATTATTGTGATTACAAGCGAGTTGGTATAAGTTGTTTGCATAATGTTGTTAATGTCAGTGGGACAGAGTGGCTACCGGTTGAGGGAGGATAAATACGGTGTAGTAATGAAACTCTCGTTCCGATTACGATGTTCCATCGGGCCAAATTATCCGCCCGGATTAGGGAGCGGGTGAGGGTTGTTAATTTTTTTGAATTCGTTTATTTATTTTTTTATGCATTCGAGGATGTGAAAAATTTCGATGATTTCGAGCAGCAGCGGCTGGGTCGGGGACGTTGAGCGGGGAAGTCTCCATCGAGCGCATGCTGCGTGTGGCCATAGGAAATAACTTTGAGGTACGGTCGCATGGGTGGGTTTTATATTCGGCCTCGGTTATGCCTCCGCCGCCCGCAGGCGCCTCGTTCGGTCCCTCGTTCGGATGCGCGACGAGAGCTTAGAGAGCAAACATGTGAGAGAGAGCGAGAGAAAGAGAGAGAGAAAGGGAGGGAGAGAGATGACTCCGTCGGGTCCAACCGGTTGGCGACTTTGGATGCGGCCATCTTTCCGTCGTTCGTCTTCCTCCTCTTACCTTCGTCATTCTGACACGAGGAAGAAGATGACCGTCTTACTGAACCTAAAATTTTCTTCAAAAAAATGCTAATCAAATTACATTGAATATGAATTAAGAAAAAAAAATGCTTTGCAATAGTTTCTCGAGGAGCGTCGACGACTCGTCAAGGTCCGGGCAGCGTTGTAGCGAGAACGAGTTACAAAGCTCCGTTTGTCTCGTCTATTTATGCATCCCTCGCTTGTGTGCCAGAAAATCGTTGCAATAATTTACCTCGAGTTATAAAATAATAACGATTTCGGTGCACAGCACAATGATGAAGAGAATCCAACGAGACTATTGACTCCGCGGCGCACCACCTTCCCAGCTGTGTACCATTAGCAATTTCGATTCAATTACACGATTCGCGTTTCAAGATTCACCGATGATATTTACGCTCGGCATAGCCGGGTATATTTATATGGGTATACTTATACATGTGTAGATCCGTGCATGTTTGTGTGTGTGTGTGGACACGTATGCGGCTGCGGCACACTCGCACGACCTGCATTTGAGTAACCTACTTGCCGTTTGCCGGGGTCTCTTCTGAGCTCCAGCCTCGGTACACCGTCGCTTTACAGCCGAGCCTTCTCGCATCGCGCTTCCACGTATCCTCCTGTGTTTCTAGGTGAATTTATTCTGCGAAAGACACGCTTTGACGCAATTCAGGTAGATACGGCAAGAAGCAATGTCTGCGCGTTGGAATACCCCGCGAAGCTACACAACACTCACGCAGCAAGAATACTTAAGGTCGAACTCCTCTCGCAGAATCTTTCGAGATTTTTTTTTTCTTAAAAATTGCTAATTATTCTGCATGGAAGTTCCCATGCTTGACCGGGTTCCACACTCAATGAATATTTTTTACCTACATATGCGTCACGTATAATTTATAAAATATGAATTATATTTAGAAGTTCCTTGAAAATTATATTTAATATATGGAAAAATATTTTCGCATATTCTCTGGGTCTATTTAAGGCTACAAATTAAAATCAAGCTTTGAACATAGACGTAATCTGCATGTAATCAATGAGTCACGCAAACAATAACAATTTATAAATTTCGTGCGTAAAAAATAAATTGGCTTGAAAATTCGTGGTCAATCGTGACGATAATTGTCGAATGCACAAAAATCGTGCAGGCAATAATTTTGACCACGTGTGTCGCGCTGCCGTAACGCGCGGATGGATCGGGATGGGTCACGTACTTCGAGAACCGATTAAAGGTGCGTAACACGTGTGAGGGCGGGGGAGTGGTTCGCGTATGCACACACGTGCCGAGCTCGCACGGCCGACGCGTACGTGCGTCGCGAGAAAATAATTCAAACAGCCCATCTCGAAAAATCTCCGACGCTGCGACGAAGCTCGATCTCATTCCGAATCGTCGACGAGTATAAAATCAGAAATCGTCCGTTTGTATCGAAGATCCACTCGGGCCGCGGGCGAGTTGCCGCGAGTTCGTGCCAGTCACGAGTTCGAGGACTCATCCTTATAAATTAGCTCTTTCGATTGCGCAACGCGAGACCCTCGAAGACGTCTTCGCATAGCAGCTTCGTAAAATGATTCCTCTTCCCGCGTCGAAACGCCGCGAGGAGGAGAATTTCTTTGCGCTATCTCCGCGGCTTTATCTTTGCGAACTCTCGTTCGGTTGTTCCTTCTCGAATAGAGCATCCCGAGACTTTCACGTGCCGAACGGTTTTCCCTTACGCTGCATAAAGAATTATTTATACCACAATGCAATCGCTCACGGAATCTCTCGATGCTCACGCCTGCCTCAGAACCGGGTGAAATTTAGCTGGATTTGGCGCGGTCCGCTCAAACGGCGGATTCCCGATGAGAGAACAGTTCACTCTCTCGCGAACAATCCTACTCGCGAGGCCGCGAACTCGACGGGGAAGGAGAGAGAGAGTCTGCGAGACGAGATCCGCGAGACTGCTGGACGTTTGGTTGGGCCGATGATTAACGAGGTGTGTAATTTGCGAGGCGCGCGAACTCGCAGGAAACGCGAGCGTCCAATACGAGGAATAGAGAGAGTCCGCGGTGGTTCGCGCTGCGCGCGATTATGTCTCGCACCAAGCTCTAACTAATTGCATCGTTAATCTTTCGTCCCTAGTCGAGTTTTCGGGATCAATTTTCTCGAAACGGATAATGAGTTACGGGCGAGAAATAGATTCGGATAGAGAAACGACCGGTAGTCTTAAACTTCCGCGATAGTTAGGATATTGTTCGTGGGGCTTTTGGGAAGATGCGGCGTGGGGAAGCCTTCAACTGACGGCAAAGAATAGTCGCTTCGTTGACAATCAGTAGCAAACTTGGTCAAAATTTTTTTCAATGTCGCCGAATAATGCTACAACCTGAAACAAAAATTCCAGAAAACTTGATTTTTCATGCGATATTTGCTGCAAAAAGTTGACGGAATGGTGTTCAAAAATGGACTTCACGTGCGAACTCGATCAAGGCACACTGAAAAAATGCGAGGAATATTTTTCGAACAATTTCATTTTCGTCGCTCAGGTAGAAAAATGCACCCAGTCAATATCTCGAATATTGAGAGACTTCAAAGTGCACTGAGATTGAAAAAACAGTCTCGTCTCGCCTGTCGCTTCGTACCCAAAGTAATCGAGTGACTCGACAACAAAGTCAGAAGTATTTTTTTTTGTGCCCGCCTTTTTGATTAATTTTCTTCCTACTCTCATACGGCTGCGATCTATGCGTGTAAATGGCAATGCAACAGCGCGAGCGGTACCGCTGATAGGGGAATGTCTCGGCGTTCGCGCAGGGACGGGAAGGGGGTTTGAGGATAACGACGAGTGTGCTGCGAAACAGAGGCTCGCTCCTCGTACACCGAGTTCGTGTATTCCGTGTATTGGTTACACAACACAGGTACGAAACGGCGTACGTACGCGTACGGGAATCGGGCTTATATTCACCTGCCTCGTCGTCGGCGGCGGTCGCGAGCGCGATCGGGTGAGTCCCCGCATCGCGCGTTCGCTCGCCGTAACCGGCTCGGCAGCATGTCACCCTTTGCGCGGGTGACTCTATGCTGCTGTTGCTCGATTCTCCTGCTGCTGCTGTTGGTTCCTTTTACTTCGCAGTCGTGTCACGCCTTGCCTTCCTTGCCCACCAGCACACGCGGAATAAGCGAGGACGATCGAGCGCCGGTCGTAGTCGTTCCTCGAGCTCTCGCGCTCTTCGTGCTGCGCCTCGCAGCTCCCCGGAACGTATATATATGTATATATATATGTTTATATATATAAAAGGTGTATAGCGATGCTTCGGCAATCCTCAATCTCTCGCGTCGACGAGGACCTGCTCGTTCAGCGCGCCCTTCGCTCAGGACTCGTCGAATAACTCGGAGCAAAAAGGAGGGGACGCAAGGAGATGAGAAACAGAGGGAAGATATTTTGTATGAAATCGAAATGTGAAAACGTTTTGTTGGATCAAATTCCACGGAAAGGTTTAACGTGGAGTTGTTGAGCTTTTCGTTTTTTGGATTCTTATGCTTTATCGATGAGACTTAGACTACAAAAATGAACGGTACATTTAGTGTATTGGATCATTATTATATTAAGAATTACATTTAAAAAATGAGACAAGATTTTAAAGTGATGATTTTTTTTGTCGGAAAAATACAATAATTTTTACAACGGTACAACAGTTCATGAAAAGAGCTTTCAAGTGTGTGTTTTGTTGTAAAGTGGGAGTTGCCGATTCTCAGTTGATTGAGAATGAACGGAGATGTAATTTACTGGTTGACATTTTTTTTTTTGAGCCCGTACTATCCGGGCTTTGCAAGTATTTTTGGATGTCATTCCGTAGTCGATAAACGTTTCGCCTGGCTGGATTTTTTTATTTTTATTTTTTTCATCATTTCTGTAATATCCGACGATTTTCGCCGACGGTGACTTTTAGGCACGGCATTTTGATATTCTATCGGCGAGAATGCTCCACCGCGCTCTCCATAGGTTATTGCAGCGTCTGTGTGCGCGAGCGCGAACGTGTGGGTGAACGTGTGGTAGTTGATCTGTGAAAACGGAGAGTGAACGAGTCGCGTACCGGTTCCGTAACGAGAGGATTACTTCATCCTTCTTGTCCTTCGTGCGACGTAGGCATATGCGCCGATGGCGGAGGTCCGCGTTCACCGCCACGAGAGCCTTCCAACTGATATTTATTCTCTGGAAAATAGAGCGCCTTCAGGAGGTTCAATCGAGTCCATGTTGCACCAGGATGACCTCTCCAGTTTACCCAGAGTCAAGAAACAAAACTATTACATTATTTTCAATGATGCAACGAATCAGTCTTCCAACATTCCCGAGATAAAATCCATCGAGCCGAATATCGGCCACGTTCAACTTCCACGGACCCAAACATGCGAATTTTTATTTTCAATTTTTTAGTGATGAATAGAATTTCCTTAGGAAAAGAGTGAACGTCTGTGAAAATGATCCACCTTCACCACACCCTGAATGACCCTACCGAAAGTTCAAACTCCTATGCGATCAAAGCCGATCCAAAGCCCAGTGAAAATCTCGATGTCTCCCAATTCCGCTGACTCGAGTAAAATTCCCATATATATATTTCACCCTTTTCAATCGTCCTCCCTAATTCTTCTTGTACGCCCCTCCCGGACCGGAGACCTTGCGAAGGACAGTGGGTAGTCGATAGTCCCAATCTGTCAAGGCGGCCCAGCTCCCCTCGGCTTACCATTCCCGTTCTTCTTCCTCCTCCGCTCCATCCTCCTCCTCGGCTCTCCGGAGAGTGGAGCAACAACAGGAGCACCGGCACCAAGCGTCCTGCGCGTAACATACGACTTATACGATCTTGGTCGCCGTTACTCGTCGTCGTCCACCTCCTTCTCTCCTCGTGCGTTGTTATGTAAATATGGAAAAGGTTTCTTGATTCATGCATGAGCGGGACGGCATGAATCTCGTTGTCTTGTCCGACGAGCCGTGAAACTGATGCATTTGTATCGCCCGCCTCACTCCGCGGCGATCTCCCTCTCAGTCTCATCCTCCTCGTCGTCCTCCTCTCGCTCGTTCCTCATGGGCGCGAGTCGCTCGCGACTCTCGAGCCTACGTGCAACAAACGTACGTACCGATATGCCGCGCAGGTAGGTTGGTAGGTAGGTAGGAACATGTACTCTGTGTACACTCGCGAGTACACGCTTCGGAGTACAACTACGTACGGCCTTAAGGCCGTATATTACAGCGACGCTCTCCGGGTACGTGTGCCCGGGTTACACGCGAATGTATCGCGCGCACGAATCCACATGTGCGACACAAACGACGCGCAGTGAAAACGGCGAGCAGCGCCGCTTGTGTCTGTGGATAAGCGCGAGGATGAAGTCCCGCGATAAAGCGCTTACCCACGCGTACACGATCCGCTTGTACTTTTATTTTTGCCCCGAGCAACAGTTATTCCACACTTCGGGACAACTTTTATTCCGTCCTCGAGTTTCAGCTCGGCCTAGTTGAGATTTACTCCGATCCCGGATCGATTCCCCATCGCGAGACTCGTCTCGGATGCTCTCGAGGACGTGCGTGCTCGATGCGCTATCGCTATCTCCGGGAATATCGCAGAGCACCTACATACGCCGCGTGATAGCGCTCTCTCGGCTGTCTTGGGCTGGAGAACGAGCTGCACGGGAGACGCGAAAGTCGCGGAGGAAATGATAAACCGCGCAGCGAACAACCCCGAGCCGGCCGGTGAAGTCCGCGTTGTTCTCGCGTTGCATCGAGCTCGCGTGATCTGCCAAGGGGTTGCGGACTGGCCTCGTAGGTTTGTATGTCTTCACCGGTTTCGCTATCGCGGCGATGCGGCGTTTCGCGCGGAGTTCTTCGTTCGTGCGCGTCGTATTACCTCGTGTGACAAGAATCGGTTGACGTCTCGCGACGCGTGTTGTCGCGATATGTGCCTGGAATTTCTCGTTTCAATTAGTATCGGCGTCGCTGCAGCACGGAGCCTTGGTCGGGTTTTGGTTCGAGACGGAGGAGATCGTGCCCGGTGTACGACGCTTCTGGCAGACGCTCGTCCGAGTCGCGCTAGGAAGCGACGCGTTTTTTTCCCGCGCCGTGTCAACGCTGCAGCGGACCGGATGAGAGAAAGAGTCCGGACCGAGAGTGTGTGGAGCGGCGGGCACGGTTGAGAGATCCGCGCGATCCCTCACGAGATTCCATTAAAGGCGTCCATTCCTTATTTCCTCTCATCGGCACCTCGGGACTCGAGGCCGAGCCGCGTTCCTGCTCGACACTTTGCTTTTTTTTTATACCTTCATCGTCACCCACATCCTTTCCGAAGTTTTTCCGATCGGATGTACAGACACGTCGATCAATTCCGAAGTTTTAGGACGCGTGACAGGAAACTTGTTTATTTCGTTATCTGAACCGAAACCCCACCTACGTAACAATTGGACGACATGTAAATGCCCGAAATGGATCGTAAAAAATTGCAGACTTTAGCGATGAATTTATTTCTATATAAACTCCCATTCCTGTTTCCCATTTATGTCTTCCAATTGTTATGTAATAATTAAATAAAAATGACAAAAATGAATGTAAATAGCGTCAAATATTCGACTATCGTTTTCGCCAATTGTGTGTATTTACATTGGCTACCGAATAATCAGCATCTTCGCATTATTAATAACGATGTCGCGACATTTGTTCGGAGCGCGAGCAACGAGGTAACGCTAGCTGCTTCCTGTCCCGAAGAATTATTGCTCGAGACACAGTGTCGTCTTCCAAAAGGGGTGAAACGGCGGGAGGGCCTCGGAGGGGTTGCTTAGCCGGGAAGGAGCTAGGTCTACTGTTCTAGCTGGCAGAACGAGACCAACGCGGGCGTAAATCAACATTACTCCGCATTAGGAGCGGAGTTCGCGTACTACTCGCGGTGCCCGTGCGGTGCCGTCTCTATACACGCCTACTCATACATATACGCAATATATATCAGACGTGTTAACTATACACACTCTAGACTTTACCGCCAAGGTAAACTCCGCGGCCTCCCCTCGAGAGGGTGGCGAATGTGGCCCGTCCTTGTCCCGTTGCCGCGACTCGGGTGTTTGCCGCCGAAGGGGTAACACGAAAACCGTGACCACCTTGCGGCAGCTTCGCCCGATACAAATGCCCTCGGTAGGTCTGCACAACCGCGGCAGTGTATACTCCGAGAATTGCGGAGAACGGCGAGCCGTGAGCTCCTCGGTTGTATGCAACTTCCAAGTTACTTACGTACTTGCCACTTAGGACACAGTCCTCGGGCCCGCAGTCATCTTGCGCGGTCTCGCTATACGGTCCAACCCCCCAGTCGGTTATATCTGGCCAGACCTCGCTCGTTACTCACTCAGTCACCGGCACAGCTTGCCTAACTACGTGTTATTAGGATCCCTTGCTCCGCTACCAGTCACTATGTCGGTCCAATTCGAATTAGGAAGGACGGACCGCTAAGACTTATCCGCGAATTCAGGAAACAATATTTTAAAAAATTCTTCAAGATTAATAGCCAATTAATTTGGACATTTTTTTTATATTAAGATTTTTTTTTTTAATTAAGACACAATTTTTGTAAATGTGTTTTTTTTTTTCGTTTGACATTTTTTAAGGTACATTTCGAACACGCGACGGATGGAGATTTAATAATGGCTATCGATGTTACGAAATTTTCGTCACCTGTAAACCGTCCGGACGGATCGATATATCTTGTGATAATCTCTCCCTTCGCTTTTTTTTAAGGGGGCGCCGTTTACATGCTAAAAAGGGGTCATTGACGGTATGAAAATAAAAAATAAATAGCGAAGGACACCGGCTCTATTATGAGTCGGTACCCCGCAGAATACATGGTCGCGTATACGAACTCCGCTGTATTCTATGCACACCCTGTCTAATTTGCATCGAAGCATAAGCATGGCGGGTGATTAGCATAATCTGTATTACGAATATTTATTCGAAATTAGCCCCGGAAGACCAGCTCGCTCGTAAGTCATGCCGGCAGACTCGGACGGTCGGTGGTATTAGCTTTCAGAGCTCGCGAGGATTTTGGGCTTGACTATCGTGTTTGTTGCCCCCGAAGCCTTTCTAGGGACTTCACCTCCAACTCTCCCGAGCGGACCCAAGTTCGACCATATTAAAAATAAATTACAAATAAAAAACACGGCCCGGAATTTAGCAACGCTGCTGCAATGGTATCATTGTTAGCTGTCGCCGCTCTCAAATAATCCATTTTTACCGAAATGACTCAAAAAATGTATTCAAATGGATTATATTATTATTATCATGCATAATTATATTCATTATATTTATTATAGTATTATATTGTATTGACTCGCTGACAAGCATTTTTTCGTGAAACGTGCTGTCAATAATTTTGTTGGAACAGCGTTGCCGACTTTTAAGTCATCAAAAAAACAGGAATCACCACGTAGCTCGTACGGAGAGAAGGTGTCTCCCCTGGGACGACATTGTCATATTGAAATCATATCGTGATTCTGACGACTCTTTCAACAAATTGGCCCTTAAAATGTTCATGAGTTGGATTTTAAAAAAAGGAGTCTTATTTTTATGATCCTGGTGATTTATAGGAATCGAAGGAGCACCCGACGGTGAGAGGCGTGGAGGATGTATAAATACGAAATTTAATATGATCGCGCGGGGTTTGCCTTTCGAGTGTCCGTAGCGCAAAGAGCCACCTCGCGAAGCCAGGGCAATACGAAAGTGACGAGGTAAGGAAGCGAGGAAGCAGTATATGAAACGCCTTATTGGTATGTGTATAGAGGAGAAACAAGTCGCGAAAGTCTGGATGATGGATTCCCGTCAATTATGGAGGCAACATCGTATTGTTTTACCGTCGGGACGGGCAACATTGATCGATGGTTCCCGGGTCCTTGTAGCTACTTGCCTTCTTGCCGCTGCTTGTGCGCGCCCCTGCAGCGGTCCCGACACATTCGCAGGGGTCCGGAGAGGTGGAGGGAGAAAATCCGCAACGGACCGACGTCGGCGTCGCGTCGCCGGACGTTCCATTTGCCGTGTTCCTCCTCCTCCTCCTCCTCCACCTCTGTCTCTCGACGCTGCTGGGTACACTTCGTCGGCACACCGCTTCACCGGAGATGACCAACGCGACGGCGGACTCCCGTGAACCCCGGCGGCTACCAAACTTCTTGCTACCTCCGACGAGGCCTCGTTCTCCTCTGCCATTCTCATCCCTCTTTCTTCCCTACGGCCGCCGATGTCCGCTGCGTCGGTGTACGAGACCTCGCAGTCAATCGGCTCAAGCGCCAGCGGACACCGAATTCCTTGGACATCGGCGAAGCTGAGAAAGTATGTGAATTGAGAATTCGCATAGAGCGGTGGATACTCGCTAACGCGGGAAGATGGACGGAGATGCGTCGAAGCCAAAGCGGATTCGAAATAATTCATAATTTTATTTAATTATTTATTTGCATGGAAACGGTGAAGATTTTTTGCTTCGTTATAGAGCAAATTTTGTTATTGTGAAAAAAAACAAAATCATCGTGCGATATTAGTTTAAGAGCAGTTAAAATAATTCGAAACTTTTATGGGAAAACCATATGAAAAAATCATTTTCCTCGCTTCATGACGAAGCGATATGAAAATGTCCACTCTGTTTTTTTTTTCTTGTAATTTGAAGCTTTTTTCCCTCTCCATAAATGGTTCCAAGTCGGCACGAGGGATCGGTGAGTTCGCTGGGGGGTCGACGGTTCCTCGGGCTCTTGCGTCCGAAAAAAAGTCCCAAAAGTCTTCGGGATGTAAGAACGCGACCGCGACAAATACGACGAAAAGCAGGAGCCATCTGCCGCGCTGCGGGCAGGTTCATGCCACTATTTCCGTCCGTTTCGGTCCTCGCTCGATGGTCAGATATATATGTTGCGAGGGTTACTATGTGGTAGCCAAAGACAGTCCATTCGTCAGCTGACGCTTTGCTCGCTTCGGAGGAGGAACAAGCGTCTGGTATTCGAATTCTCTCCTCTCTGTATCTCGCGAGCGGCCCTGTGCGGAACGTACTTGAAGTTACTGCGGCCAGGGTGTCGGGGCGACGTTAATAAATATCCTCTCGCGCCTCTTCGCGAAACCTCGAGAGCTCTCTACGTCTTTCCTCTTGCGCTCTCTTCACATCGCGATCTTGCGTACACTGCGCGAAACTTATTGCCGAATTTTCTGGCTACCGGGCCCTGCTAAACGCTGATGGGCGAGTCAAACCGACACTTCCCTCTGTCACAATACGGCATTCGCACGTTCGTTTTCAATGTGAATTATTGCCGATCCGTTTCCCCGTCCGGTTAACCACTTATCCACTCATACGTAAAGCTCCTTAATTTGATAATTTTTTATACGTACCATTTTTTATTTGTCCGTGTTTCAATAATTTTTTATGATTTTTTTTCAACTTCAACTGCAGTGGGTAAAATCTGTGCGCACTTTTTCGTGTTAATCACGTGATGTATCGCGGGTTTTTGTCTCTTTCGATGACTCGGCACGTAAATTAGGCGTGTCCCGTTAAACTCCACCCAAAAGCGCATCTGTCGTGGCGCACAAGACGACTCGGTTCGCAACTTTGTCGTCCGCCTTTGGTTCGTCCGTCTATAAATAGAATTCGATTTTCGCGTTTGCAAATGGCGCGAGTCGTCCGTCTTCTTAAACTTTCGTATAGGGCTCATTTGAATGTCATTTGAATTCTTAAACTTGCTCGTTTTTTCGTTCTCTCTTCATCTCTTTCAAGCCGGGTATGCGCGGGCACTCGTCCAATATTACCGAATGAGAAAATGTAATTTTGCGTTCATCCGAGATATGTTTAGTGGCTGAAAAATTGTTTGCTACTTTCACTATGTTTTATTAAAACTCGGAGAGATAAAATTCAACAATCCAACTAGACCCCCGAATTTGCAAATTTATCGCCCGGCCATTCAAATTGGGTTAACGCCGCGTTATAAACTTGCCGTGACTTTATTCCGAATTCTCTTTCGCATCATCCTTGCCTAACGCGAAATTAAATCGGTCTTTCTCAAGCCCCGCCGTGGAGAAACGGCCCCGATAGTTCCCTCCTGGTAACTCTTTACCCTCCGCAAAGCCCCCGACCGCGCTTTTCACCGAGAGACGAGAAAACTAGCTGGCCCGTTTATCGCGCTACGCTCACTATTTGCGGCCACGGTGATCCACCGCTCGGCGGACGCATCGCAAATACATTTCCATAAATTTGCATGGATGTTTTGATAATTGAAGAGCCTCGTCGCTGTTTCTTGTACACATTTGGGCCGTGTAAATTACCACTCCTTACCGCTCTGTTTACCTTCCGCACTCGCGTTCTCATATGACAATCAACCGCATCGAGCCTTTCGTCGCACTGTCGCGTCGAAGCTAATCTCATCTTGGAGCGAAAATATGATTCCTCGATAATTCCCGAAACCGCAGTTAAATGGATCGCCCGAGCGGAACAATGAACGCGAAGCCGACCTAAAGACGCGAGATAGGGTGGTCTCTGCGCTGCAGAAATTCTCTGGAGTTTCCCCGGACGACACGAAGAGCCAAAGCGGACTTTGACGTATGGCGACACTAGACGACGAGAAAAAAATAAAATAAAAAGCGATCAACAAGCGGAGTACGAGCAAGCCAAAAACGCCTCAGCGATGCAATATCGCGCCAAGCGGAGTTATACCAACATACAATAATGCGCGTGATGGAGTGGCTTCCAGCTTATTCTTGGCAGGCTACTTGGACTCTACACCGTACGAACAGTGTTTGCCTCTAGAGCGACGAGTTTCCAGGGGACTTGCTTCTCTCTTGTTCGTATCCATCTTTTATCTTCTTTGTCATCCTTTTGTCACTCGGCGAGATTTGAACCCGGTAGAGCGGCACAGTCGATTCGCTGAATAGGCGAGCGTTGGTAGTTGGCATCGTCGGAGCTTTCCCGGTAGTGCGACACCGGGCCAGCATTGGCACGGCGTCGGCCGGTTTTCGTCCGATGTCGGCCAGCGTCGGCCCTCCGTATTATTCCCATCAGCCCTTTTTTTTTTGAGACTTTTCGCGGGCCAATCTCTGGAGCCTGGCCAACGACTCCGCTCCGGCTCCATCGTGAACTTTGCTCTGGCACACAACGAGTGCAATGCCACGAGAGCGTAGATGGCACGTCTCCGAGACTCGCGACCGTGTTGGTTACTTGGCTCGGAAGCTCAGCGGGTTCGCGCTCTTCCGTCTCCCCTTCCCGACAGTGCGAAGCAGAGAGACCCCCGTCTCGCTTTTCACGTTCCTCCGGCTTCGAGCCGCATCAACCGTCACCGTATTTCTCCTACCCGCGATACGCGACCCGCGGCACAGTCGCTACCGTTTTTCCGCGGCTCGAGTATATCCGTCCGCGGCTCTCCGATGTGTGACTCTCGGAGTGTCCTCTCGCCCCGGCGATGAGTTCCGACTTCGTTCGCGACCCCGCAGCCAGATATTTGGAGTCAAGCCACTAAAAACTTTGAGCTCGCCAGGGCCACAAAACCCAAGCCGAGCGGTCGATTTGTTTCACTACATCACGCGTCCACGTTCCTTTTTTTTTTTCGTCGGCTCCTTCTCTCACTATCTCGATGCTCCCCAAGAGACGCGCGGAGCGGGCGGGAGAACGGAAAGAACGGGAAGAAGAGAGGAGCGAAGAACTCGACGGAGAAAGAACTGACACCTTCGCGATATATTGGACTTTCTTCCCGTCAGCCTCTCCCGAGAGAGAACAACCCCGGCGTACGAGATCCGTCGCAGGGGGGAGCACGAACGCTACGACCCTTTTCTCTCCGTCCGGTCTCGCGCGCCTCTTCCTCCCCGTTCTCCTTTTCCCTCGGCCATTTCTTCGTCGTCGACGCTCCCGTCGAGCTGAGCAAGCGACTTTCTTATTCCACTTCCGTGGCATATGTTTTATGAAATGCAAATTTCGCTCGTGCCAGCAGCAGCGGCAGCAGCAACCCTCGGTGATTCTCGTCCGCACCCCCACGTGGCCACGTACCTACACCCTGTCTCGCCTCTTCTCGTCCCTCCTCCGATGTCGCGCTAACTCCGACCCTCCTCGTCCTCCCAGCGTGTGCCAGTCTCCTCGGGGTCGGGAGCTGCTGCTTCCACACGCCCTCGCCTCACTCCCCCGTCGCCGTAACACGCGGTGCCGGTGACACTTTTGATACTCCGCACACGATACCAATTTATTAGGGTGTTTCAAAAAAAGCCATCTTTTTATTATTTCCCTTCCACTCTTTCCAAGTACAAGTTTCGATCCTGCATTCAACTTTTTACCCAAAAAATGCGGCACCTCTCAAATCTAATTGTTACCCCTGTCGTAGGATATTTTAAATCGATTAAAATATAAACTTTTGTGGGGTGCGAGCTTAGCTTTTTGTAATTTTTGTGCTATAAAGACGCTTTTAGAGTTTTCTATAGACAAATTATAAAAAATATGTTTAAAAAAATAGGTATTTTGGGTATTTTGGGGAAAGGAGAAAATGTTAGTTTCGAATATGGGACCTCTTAAAATTTTTTGCTTGGAACCGCTTTTCATGAAGTTTAACTTAAGATCGAAATTTATTCATCAAATGGATCGGCGATAAATAAAAGCATATCCATTTTGTGAAACACTTCACTATTTATACCCCGTGTATAGAACCTAGAACGGATGTGAGGCGGCTACTCGCGCTTCTGATTTATCGGGCTGATCTGATAAATCTGCGAATTTAACAAGTTCGGTGAGTCGCCATCAAAGCAAATAATTTTGTCGTCGGTCGAGTCTCGAATGTAGAAGTGGTCGTTGAACGAAACCGTCTCGTATTCTCTCGTGTTCGTGATACCGCGTGAAATTAATTTGTTAATTAAGCACCGTTGCGCGATGGTGTCCATCCAATTAAATCCCCGGGTACCGTGTCGGTACGCGATGCTGCTGGCTGGGCTCGCTGGCCGGCGCTACGAATACCGCCACGGTCCCGACATCCGAACCGCTCGACTTATACCCGCAATTGAGTACAACTATACTTTCTCGCTTCTTCGTCTATGCACCGACTGTCTTACCTCGTTTCGCTCACTCCCGTACCAGCGACGCCTTCTCGCTTCCCTGCAAATCCCTCGATGAACACTGCTCGGAGTCCTTAAAATGAATAAATTCGACATTTACTGGGAAATCAATTCATGGCAATAATTGTGGTCTTAAGAAATGTTGGAAGGAACAGGAAAAAAATTGATACGGATTTCATGGCGTAGAACAAATCCAGATCTGAATGAAGTACAAACTTCAAGTGATTCTACGCCTAAAAACCGAAATTCTTTGAATTCGTGAAGAATCTTGGAGTTTAACAAAATCTTCCAAGAGCAACGATGAATCTTATTAATCGTACTAATTGAGCAATAAATCGATGTCAAATTTTTGGGTACATCAATTGTGTGTCGTCAGGAGTCGTGGGTTTTGCGGAATTTTGATTTTCGAAGAGATTTTTCTTTCTTCCGACTCGGGACGGAAGTGTTGGCGAGGCAGCGGGAAAAAGAGTCGAACGGGTTGTTCGCCCGTGCTCTTTCCCGATCGTGCATAGAGGGGTTGGCGGGTGCAGCAACGGCGGCAACTCGCGGCCCGTTGAGGGCGGCGGGAGGCGAGGGAGAGGGCATCGCCGGAGCGATTTGTCCCGTCTGTTAATTAGTGAAAAAACGGAGTATGAATCTCGAGCGATCGTATATTACCACGGGGGTAATGGATGGGATTACAGCTGCTGTGTTAAATTAAACCGAGCGGCAGCCGCCCGGCGCGGTACCGCACCGGCATGTAGATATGAGCTGGGAGAAGCTCTGTGTTCCGTGCACAGACCAGACCGGAGTTCCTCTTTCTCTTTCGCTTTTCACCTCGTCTACGCAACACTTCCATGCATTTTCGCACCGAAACAATAACGCTTCTACTTTTCGAGTACGGACGGATCAGCTACTTTCCGTTGACGAAGCTCCATAATATCCCTTAATCTTTATCCATAGTTTATACAATTAATATCACTGCCGTGGAATCTCCGCGACTTAATTTTAATTATTTAAAAAAAAGGCTCGTTAACAGATACACGTACTGGGCTCTGGCTGTGACATATTTTACACAATAATTATGTCATGTTGCCACTAAATCGTTTTGATTTTTTTTGTTGATATTGTTTGTACGAGTAAAATTGAAGTTTTTCAGGAGAATGAAATTTAACAAATTCCGTTTTACTTCCCTACACGGTAAAAAATAATTTTGTGCATCTTGACAGCGAATGACAGGATCGAAAAATATTTCTCGTTTGTGGCTTTCATTATTTTTCCGTACACTCAAGACGAGTTTGTTGTGCATATGTTAATCGTAATATTTAATTGCAATTTTGATTACAACTTTGATGCTAACGCTGATTCTCTACGTTTCGTAACGAAATCCTCTTCCATTCATTCGGCAACGTGTATCTCGCATGCATTCATCCCTGGATCGTTCCTCTCACACGCGAGATCTTTCTCCGTCCCTCTCTGTCTCGATCGTACCGTCCGGCTTCGTCGATCGTCCTCGCTCTCTCGTTCTCGCTGCGCTCGGGTTCCACGCTCCGGAGCGTCTGGATTGGACTGATAGCGAGACGAGCGTAACGAGCCGACTGGCATTGAGCGAGACCATGTTCATTCATCACGAGTGCCTCGCTCGTAAACTCGAACACGAGTGGACGCTCGCTGATTCAAGAGAGTTTTCATTCAACGCGCCGCCGCGCAAAACACACGAATAGAAGAATAATAAATTAAAGAACCGTATCGCAAAGTACATCGATAGTTCGCGCGGTATACCCATTACACGATAAATAATAAAACAACGAAAGTTTCGTTCCGTCGAGTTTGAGTATGAGTTATTCACGGTACTTCGCTCGGTCCCAAGGGGGGAAAAAAAAATAGGAAAGCAGTTTTTTTTTCCCCGTTATAACGTCGAGATTCGGAGGAATTGTTACTCGAAAGTACGAGTCCAGGCGAACGCGCCCACGTACGAGCAATGTACTCTCCCAGCGCCGGTACTTTTGTGGCGGGCCGAGAGTCGAAGGTAGATTTTCGGGGGTTGCACATACACACACACCCCCCGGAGACCTTGATGAACGATCGTGTACCAGCAGTACGTCACTCCCGTCCGGAGTGGTACAGGTTCTTGCAGCGTATATAAATATATATATATATATACATATATATATTTCACATACGAACTGTACGATTGAGTCTGAACAATTCCCTGGCCGAACGCACTGCGATCCCCGCGACTATGAAATCTAAAACACTATGTTCGCGAAATTCAACGAAATACTTCTATGAGCATTACAAAATATATATATATTAAATTTAAAGCAAGAACTGTTAATTCTATTGAGATAGGACTTGAAGAAAAAAATTGTTGACGCGTAGATAACTCACCGTTCGCCCCATCCGAGGTGGAGGAAAACCCTCGGAAGATCCTTGCCGAGGATATCTTCGGTTTCAGCTCCGCTCTCGGACTATAACGAGAGGCGATAGATCGCGGGTTATCCAGGGAGAAGGGCACAATTAGGCCTTCCGGCGGTCCCTGAGAGCCCGAAAAGGACAAATCCCTTTTATCTGTAAGGGAGACGGAGAATTTTCTTTCTCCGGTATTCCCTTTTTTTCCTGCGCGATGTGGGATGTGTACGAGTGCGGAGAGACGGCGGTGTGTTACGGTGTTCGTTTTCGACGGCTCCGTGTGCGTCTGCGAGAGAAAAAAGAGGGTGAAGTGCAGAGGTATAGCGGAGCGACGAGGGAGGTGGGTCCGGGGGTTGTTCGAGTGTGGGGGTCCCGCGAGAGGGTGAGAGCGAGGCAAACCCCGGGAAAAGAAGAGAGCCCGCCCGCGCGCCCGCGCGCGGAGGCAAGGAGAGATAGATTACTCCGCCATTCTTGCAATTTCCCTGTCGTATCGAGGCTCGTAAATTCCCGGTGAAATATGCGAAGGGGCGCCTGGTGCGGGCAGCACGCTGCTGCTGCTGCTGCTGCTGCTGCTGCTGCTGCTGCTACTCTCCTCTGCTCCGGCTCTTGCCAGTCGTACGCTCCACTCGTCCAACCCAACCCCCTTTCGCAGGGCTCCTCGCTCTTGCCGCCCCTCAGCCTCAGACCCCATCAAGGGGTTGGTTGCCTGAAGGGGCTGTGTCTACCAGGGAGTACTACAAGCAGGGAGCAACCCGAGCCCTTCTCCCCCCTTTGCCTTCCTCCCACGCCATATCCAAGTGGAATCCAAGGGCGCGAAACCCACCAAATTAGCTCTACTTTACTCACGAACACGTAATTTTCAAGCGTTAATTACTTGTGAGTATAAAAAGGGTTATCAATCTATCGAAACAAACGAACGGTTTTGTACATACCGAGCCCACAGCTCGATGTCCTTTCTGGTTAGTGACTTGATACATGAAGTATGGCAACTTTTGTGAAAAAAAAATTTAGTCATCCATGATTTAACCAGCAAGCACTTGGTAGACAGAGACTTGCCATTCCGGGTTCGGAGGCTCAGTTCGATTCCCCAAATTCTTCGAAACCTCTTCTTCTAAATTCCAGAAGCACTTTGCATTCACGATTGCAGCAGTCAACGACTGCACTGAGTATCCTGAGTGGTATATTGTCTCACGTGTCCCTGGGGTCTCGTCGTCTCGTTGTGTCTCTCCCGATGAATCGCACCGAAATAGTTAAGTGCCTTTTTCATCCTCCCCTATCCGTTACCCGTTAAAAAGAAAGTGCTGTTGGGTATCTAAAAACAAAGGGTCTTCGACCGACAATCCCGACTGGTAGCGGCATCGAGCCGCTATAACGAGGACGCGTCCATCCACTTTTCGCTCTCGCTGAAGAGAGCCTCTCTTTCCTCTTCGTACCGCCGATGGTGGCTCCCAAGACGCGGTTTGCAATTAAATCGCGAAACGAACGAGGGACCGAGGGTCGCGTGTTCTCCTTTCCTCTCACCCCTCCCTTTTTTTTTTATTTCCCGTCCCAATTTCGCGAACGAAGGGCAGACGATTCGCAGCTGTCACTGCCGGTGTTCGAGCAAATTTAACCATCCCTGAATTGTGTGACTAAGAAATATTGTAATTTCCCATCAGGAAATTAATGAACTCGTAGGAATTTTTTTTTTTTTTTTTTTTTTTAAGAATTCATTCAAAGTCCCGAGTTCTGTTGTCGAACGGAGTTCGCCGGATTTCTCGTCTTCCTCACGTGTGACTCCCCAGAACGTTGCCCGTTGAACACGGTAATTACCCACGCCAGTAGCCCAACCTGTTTTTATCACCCTCACAGGCGGCCTCCGCTCGGGCTCGTTTCCTTTTAATCAGGTTACAGCCACGAGTCCCTCTCGTGAATGAGTATAAACGCCTGCGGTCGTGCGGCCTGCTGAGGAATCTCTTCGTATCCTAACCCAACGCACCGCGTCGGCGAGCCACCTCCGAGCTCTTACGGAATTACTCTCCCGCGCTAATGCATATTCAATTAAAGGCTGACCGTTAGTATTACTCCATAAGTTGCGCGGCCACGGTGTCCCGTTCGAGTTCCCGTGTCATCCACTTTTACCAAACGTCGCGATAGCGAAAGCGCTCGGAACACGTCGTTCCAGTACTCTCTCCAACCCTCGATTATCAGAGAAGATATAGCGACGAGGGGGGAAAAAAAATATCGGCTCTCCGAGGCAGCGTTCGTGCGTGTAGCCCGGGGCGTTGAGCAGTCGAGGAGAGATGAGTTTCCCGTTGGTTGGCAGGACCAGCAGTTTCAGAGACACACGGAGGGTGAGCGTCGGGCCGGTGTTTGCTACGGGGGATGGCGAGGAAGAGGCCGAGGGGCAAAGTCTGCGGCCGCAGATAAGACTCGAGATCCTCGCGAGAGAGGCGCTTTGTGGGCGGTTGTGTTAGCCCGGAGGGGTTGCGACAAGGAAAACGCCGGGAAGACCGGAATCGTGGGTGGGGATCGGCGAAAGTTGCCGCAAGAGAGGGATGAGAATAAGAACCTCGGTCCCGCGAACCGAGGGGGGAGTTTGCGGGGGTGGATCTATAACTTTGCTGCCGCCACAACTGCAATTCGACCCTATATTTAATTTCGCGAGAGAAAGAGCGAGAGGCTGTCGAACGAATCGTCGTCGCTTGCGCCGCGGAGAGTTCGCGGTTCTCCGCTTGCCCGATAGCGATAGCCCACACACACCCCCGACCCTTCCCTTCTCGCTTCTTCACCCTCCGAACGCACACACAGAGACCGGAGATCCCGAGAAGGAATTGTCGTTTAATCTAGCCGCGGCGCTCTCGATCCCATCTAGACGGAATTTATCATTCGATAAATTGCGCGACCGTATATCAAGCGACTTCCTGCCGAAACGTCAATATCGTCTGTATACCGGGTTCCGCGAGTATTCGACCCGACCCGCTCGGCTCGTTTCCGTTTGGTATTCATCACCACCTTCGACATAATTAAACGACGAATTGGGAATTGTCCTCGACGCTACCGAGAGAGGGGAAGCGGAGTCGTGGCGAGTTTCTCGAGAACGCGAAACCCTCACGTGCGCGGATACTCGCGCAGGTATCATCATCAGTGGAATCATTGTTGTTTTTTTTTTTTCAGAATTATTGTACCGCTGAAGAAGTAATTTGCGGTGAAGATCGATCGAATCGAGAATTCGAATCGCTTTCGTGTTGGTCACGTGAGCCGTAGAAGGGGCCGTAAGAAATAAGAACAACGAGTCAGGCCCAAGT
Organism: Listrodromus nycthemerus; assembly: GCA_963978505.1. Taxonomy (NCBI): domain Eukaryota; kingdom Metazoa; phylum Arthropoda; class Insecta; order Hymenoptera; family Ichneumonidae; genus Listrodromus; species Listrodromus nycthemerus. The sequence goes on along the minus strand of OZ021683.1, from coordinate 15,628,311 downwards.
GGGTCGGTAATTCTCGACGATCGATTCGAGAGGGCCCGGAAAATATTTTTTTCCTTTGCCTCGTGCACTTTGCGCCGATACACAGTTGGCGAAAATCGTCTCGGCTCGTGCTCAAGGCCGCGAGACCGCGTTCCGGTACAGCGAGAAGGGGGTTGCTGGTTGGGTAATTGCTGCTTTATGAATCGTATCCTCTTGCAACCCTCTCGCTTCTGACGCCCTTTCTTTCCCACCGACGCAGAGCCGAAGCATTTCGCCACCCATTGCTACTTCCGCGTAATTCTCACTACGTCCCCGTATTCTCGTTTCAACCCTTTGCCTCTCACTTTCCGACTTGCTCTCCCTTCGTCTTTCACCCCCCACCGTTTCGCTTTCTCTCCGTTCGCTCTGTGTCTCTACGAACTTAATGTTGTTTCCCTCACTCCATTAAAAGCCCATGCTACTCGGCTCGTTTCACTTCCCACATTGCGGTCGCGGTTCCACTTACCTACAGCCTCACGTAACATTCTCCCTCGCCCTTCTTCCCTTTGTTCTCCTCCTTCGTACAATTGGTACCGAAGTACCTTTTTCTTAAGTTTCTTACCCGACAGCCAACTACATAAAATGGCGCGGTATTTACCAAGAAGGATTTTTTGATGGTTAGATTCATTTCTCAACAGACGAAGCGGTGGTTCTTCAGGAACTAATATAGTCATCGGCGTAAAATCCAGAATAAAATCAATCATGACTCGGCCCAGCTTTCATTTCTGATGCCACGAATCTCGAATAATTTCGAGCATCGATCAATCAGTCTTGAGATTAACTCTTCGCAGTTCAGGCGTCCCACTTGTTATTTAAAATGAACAACCCTCTCGTAAATCAGACCCCTAACAAAGTCCCGCCCGCGATAAAAACGCCATGTTCGCCATAAGAATTCATCGCTAAGAAGAATAATGCGAAAAGCCGAGCACGAGAGTTGCCAGCTAATTTGGCACCGCTGTACGTACCGCCGGTTTACCACTGGTAGAGCCCGTGAGAGAAGCTCATACGAGAGGCATACACGTCGCGGCTGATCTAGTTTGGACTAGTGATGACAGTTATGCATCTAGCATAGCGATGCCGGGCCAACTGGGGTGACGTCGTTCATCACGACGTTCCCGGCGTTAGCGCTGGTATGGATTTCTCTCACTCTGGCAAATGCTTTGCTCCACTCGTGTGGAGACCAGTTCGCGCGTTCCGTCCGTCTCTCCCGCACATCCCGCGGGTTAGCGAACGACCCACCGGATCTCCCTCTGCACCGGCGTTGCTCCCGGCCGTTCCGTCTATCGTCCTCCCTCTCTCTCGCTGGTGCACCACCGACGACGTAATATAGGTGTACACGTGGCACCTAACCAGCCCCGACCCCTGAGCGTACAGTTGCGTAATACACTGCCGCCATATTACCCACCCCTAGTTCACTTCTGTCCTGTCCTTCTCCCGGGCTGGCGAGCCGCAGAACGGACGAACCTCTCCCTTCATCGCACGCCGCTCTGGAATTATCGTACCTTGAGTCCCTCTGCGTTCACTTCCCTTTGCCCTCGTGCAGAAGCCGCGCACCACGCGAGCCAACCTGACAGCCCTCTCCAAACCGGGGATTACTCGTTGTCGGTGTGTACGTGCGTTCGTCTCTCGTCCATACAACGGCGAGTATTCCTGCTACGCGTACCGCCGCTCCTCCCGCTGTTGCTGCTGCTGTATCGCTGCGAGCGCAGTTAATATACTGGTTTCTCCTCGTTAGTACGAACAACATTACACCCCGTGTAAGGGACCGGTACGCCGAACGTGGCTATACCACTCGACGCCTCACCGTACGCGGAATAATGTAATTGTAATAGAGCCAATCAAGCGAGCTCTCGGTACCGAGCGTTGATAGCTACTGCCTGCGGAACGCGAACGAGGCAGTCCGAGCTTGTATCGTAGAAGCGTAGACTAATGCATGAATAAAGCGAGCACCCGACTCGCTGATTCGGTCGTTCGACCGAAACAGAGAAATTCCATAGAGCGAGACTGTGCTCACATTGCGCTAGGGGAAAATCTTGGGGGTTTTACGTATTTCAAAAGCAATTAACTGCTCGGATATTCGTTAAGGAGTTGTCCAACTTGTGCGTTTTAATTACTGGTTGGGCATTGGTACACAGTGATATCGAGCAAAAATCGGTAGGTCGCCCGGGCAAAACTACTACGTTCAGAAAAAACGGATAGATGCGGGTTTAGAAAGTTGGTAACTTCATTACAGGCATCGCGTACGGAGGACGAGACGCCGGTATGGAAATGCCAACGTTTGTTATTGAACAAGCTATGTTTTGCTGATGACCCGTCGATCACTCGATGCATACACGAGGAACGACGAGACCCTTGTATTCATAGAGATCAATTGCAAATGAAGCAGATATTGGACCCACTTACGCACGCACTGTCAACTGGCTACATCGATGTGTCGTTCGTTTTTATATCTGCGACACAAGCTGCAATACACTTTTCCATCACTCGTGATTTATCGACGAATTTTTTTAGCTTCAATGACTTGAAAAATATGTTCCCGATTGCGTATCCATTTCTTCAGTCGACACATGTCGACTTATAAAATTTATTTATATTTTTTTCGAACGGTTAGTCTTCAGAGGGTTCGCACTAACAGCAGGCAAACTTTATTTTTTAACCACCACGGTACTTTCCCACTGTTTGTTCATCCGAATCCTCCGAGGGTTTCGTTCGTAAGGCTGCTCATGAAAAATTCTAAATTATTCTCCGACACGAAGAAAAAATAGAATAAAACCAAATTGAATACGCAGATTTGTGTCGTGAGGCACTTCCGGCTGATTACGTTTGCAAATAGAGGTTTGTTCGTCGGAACGATGGGGTTGCGCCCCGGGAATCGAGGACCCGTTGAGAATCATTCTCGCATCCTGTTTTCAAAACATCTCTACCCTTGCTCCGAAAAATAAAAAAGAAGATACAAAATGCCCGCACGGCTCGAATGCAAAGATGCGATAGGACAGACTGCTCGGAGCTACCAACGACAGATAAAAGGACTGCAGCCATTCGTCACTCGGCTAGCCTTTCATGTATATACACAATTAATATGTCCAAAGAAATCCACCGATCCGTGAAAAGCCACGCCATTCTACATTATAATACGGACCGAGGCAAAAATTATTCCTAGCAACGAAGAAAACTTCACGTCCATTGGCCGATGCACCCCGACCCTATTGTGTCACGAATTTTTTTTTATTCAACCCCGCAGGGCCAGAGCGCTCGGGGGAGGGTTGGGCCGAGGAGCTTCGTAGAATAGAACTTTCCACCCCACGCTGTTTCGGCCCATTTTCGAAGGATCGAAACCCAAAAAACCAACCAAGAATTCTCACGTCTCAAAGATTTTTCAAAGATAATTTACAAGGTTCTTTTTTTTCGAGGAATCATCTTTGAATAATCCTACGGAAAAGAGCGGGGTAAGACGAACTCCAGCACGGGATAAAACTTTTTTAAATATCCCGCTGGAATTCATGAAAAAAAATTCTCCTTTGCCTCTTGCCCTTATTATTCAGTAATGAACGAGTCACTCCCTATAATATTCCCATCCGTGATTATCCACGTGCGTCATGCCCGACACTCTCTCCGTCACCCTTGAATATATATTCAAAATAAAATGAATAACAAAAAAACCCTCACGGCTCAAATTTTCACCTCCATCAATTTGATGGCGTATTAATAAAGCGCATACGTCTTGCATAGCAAAGCGTGCCGGTGTTTGGATGTCCCTGGCCAGTCGTCTGCCTGGCCGAACGATTACACGGAGGGGGAAACTATCGTGTCCGTGCCGATGCTGCAGCACGCACGAGCTGTACAGCATCACACGCACACTTGGAATTCGGGGTTGTAGAAGCGAGAGACGAGGGTGCTCGGCGGTTTAACCCTCGGAACGGAGAGAAGCCCCACCCCTCGATGAACGCGACCCCTCTGCTAGGCCCATCCCCCATTTGCCCCCGTATAACATACAACTACCGCCAGGGAAACCCCATCACCGGAGTTCGGTGTGTGACTCGTCGGAGGAAGCAAGCACCGGGGCTCAACTGTGTCGGACAGGTCTCGGGGATTCGAGCGACGAGTCCGGACCGTCATAGTAAATCAGCCGCGGTCGCGGCCGGTCCATCCGATCTGCAGACGCGAGGGATCGTTCCCGTTGGACCTTCGCGGGTTAGCGCGATCTTAACGAAGTCGAAGCCGATCGGGACCGGAAGATAAGTGTCGGATCGAAGAGTCAAGAGCGACGGTGAAAGAAAAAAAAAAAGATAAAGGGCCGTCTTGAACGAAAAGGTTAAATTTTAGGTAACGCGAGGGTTGACGGGGTGAAAAGGAGAGGCGAAGAAGCCCGGCGGAATAAAGTGACTGCTCTTCCCGGTTGGTAAGGGGGCGCGAGAAAGCGCGCAGTGAGGTAACTCTATCCCCGGGGTCCACGCGGTGGAATCGCTTATGGCTCATAAACGCCTCGTAACTTAGCCGGCCGGTGGAGGCGGCGGCGTGGCACGCGCGCCCACGTGAACGAGATAGTCCCGGAGATCACGACGAGGATTTCTCCCGACGCTCTCTCTCTCTCTCGGTCTTCACCGAACCAACGTGGGAGTCTCGTATTATCTGCGTTAACCCGGGGAGGTCCCGGTGAGGAGGAAACACGAGAGGTCAGCGTATACCTACGCGTTTTCTCTTGGAAAAGTGTATTCATGGTGTCGCCTTGAAGGTATCTTAATTATAAAAAAAAAAAAATTGAACAATATCCTGGGATTTTTCTTCGGACTTCAGACCCGGCAACGATTCCTCGGCTGAGCAAACAGGTAAATTATCAACCCGCAAACAATTTATTCTCGATCGTTGTCTCTGATACAAAAACATCAGAAAAATCTTTGATACATCAAAGGTAATTTACTGGCAATTTGTGGAAACCGTAGAAACGAGCATGTCCTTTTCTGAATGCATTGCATTTCGGAGTCACTCGAGCGAGACCGCCGTTGCCATGTTCAGTGAAAATGGTCGTTCAATTTCCGGATTGCGGGACGTAGGAGGGTTATTCGCCCCGCCGTTGTAAATAACGATTTGAGCCGAAATGAAAATTCATAATCGACCGGGGAGCGTTGCCGGTTAGAGGACGAAACGGGAGAGCGAGCCGTGTAAAACGCGTGCACAGCTATGGCGAAGATAGAGAAGAGGTGGAGAATCGGATTTTGGCAAATCGGCGAAAATAGGCGGACGAGGTAGAGAGTGCATTATAGGTAAACCGTGAGAGAGCGGGGGAAGGCAATATATATATGATGGCTGCGAGAGGGTTCCCAGCATTACGCGGCTGATGTATGTTCGCGGCGGCGATCGATCTCTCTCACACGAACTGCTAATTGTGCGGCGTCATAACTCTCCGGCCGGTTCGCTTGGCGCGCGTACCGACCGTGCGCGTGGACGCCTGCCCGATGTGTACTGTATACTCTGTACTCGCGATACGCGAGCGTAATACGTGCTGTACTGTAGCTCACGAACGCCGGCACACTCGCGGACCAGAAGTGTAGCTGCGTTTGCGCTTCGCGTATGTGTCGACCATATTCGCATGTGTGTGTACATATATATATATATGTGTATGTGTATATGTCGTATATATTGTGTGGGTACTCTAATACACCGGAAACCGGACGTGAGTTCGTGCCGTACAACTATAACGATCGCGTTTACGCGTTTACGAGATGAGAACGGTATAACATGGCGCGACGACGCCCGCACGCTCGACAATTTGTTTAACGTCAGGATTCTTTACTGCCGCTATGTTTATTCGTGATTCTCACGTTATCTCGATGGTTTAGAGATTTGAAGAAAACTCCACAACGATCTTTCTTCGGCGATCTTACGTCTCGGGTCACGAATGGAAATTCTTATTTGTTGTTGAAAAATCGTGGAGATGATTCGAAGTTGATGGAAGATGAAGTAATCGGTAGATTTGAATGATTTGAGGATAAGTTTTTTTATTTTTTTTATTTTTGTGGTGGACTTTGCAAATAGAGTAACCGTGGCGCGTTATTTAGTGTCGCTCCGATATTATTATCTTCACCCAGCCCCGCCGTCGTTTTCTCAGCGCAATTTACGTACTCCCACCAATCAGCGAACTTTTCCCCGCGGCTGAGTTTGTCCCGCACGCGAAGACTCTCTCGATAAGCTATATCACGCGCTCGGCGGTCTGGCGATAGTTTTCCTCGGGAATTTCCCTCGGCGTTGGCCCGTCGCGCTCTCACGGGACTGCCGCGCGCCGTAGCCAGGACCGTGCAAGGAGAACGAGTTTTCTCCACGCTGCTGTTCCGCCCGAGCTTTTTTTCCCCGGAAAAAGTTTTGCATTCCAGCTCTGCCCGCCGTGAGGAAGACAGCCGACGCGTATGAGCGCCAGGATCGTCGTCCTCGCAGATAGGAAAAACCGTTGCAGCTTCGTCCTCGGCGCTTTTATACTGGAAGAGGCTTGGACGGCGATAGGAACGAAAGAAGAAGAACAGGAAGAAGAAGCGGGTACAGAACAGGACGGTAAACGAAGGCGGAGAAGGAAGTGGGAGGTGCGCGAATAATAAAAAAATCCTGGCGATAAATCAAGCGGAGAGCGGTTGAGCAAGGGATGAGAAGAAAGCTAGCTTCTTATCTCAAAGTGGGAGCGAAAGCGCGCGGGGGGGAAATTAACGTTGCCGCGGATTTCCTCTGTGCGACTCATAGCTCGCTCACCAGCGGCCGCCAGATTTCCCGTCGCACTCTTCAGGTTCATCAGGTTCGCTTCGTGAAGCACGCGAAAATTCAGCTGCACAAGGGTAAATCGACTGCGGATGAGATGGGAGGGTTTGTGCCCAATAGTACGCAGTTTCGCATGCAGGGCAGTCGCCCTGGCGCAGGCAGAAGAAACCGCGCACACTCGTAAATGGGGGCGTGTAACACATATAGTCAATAAAACTGTGAGCTCCGTACAAGAAGTACCGACTGGCTGGCCGTAAATCAGCTTGTATCTTGCAATTGCATCGATAACATTTGCGCGAGAGGTCCAGTATCGATGGTAAACTGGCGCGACCCTCGCGCACCCTCGCGTTTGCTCACCATCGCATAACTTCGTCTCTGTCGCGCGGCATGGAATTTAGATTCGCGCATGTGTTACGCGAGATGCTCACATATAAGACGCGTATATATATAGCGCGATGATATACGACAGTGGCGCGATACTAATGTGAACGTGGGAGTGTGTTCCCTCTATGAGCGGCCGACGGCTTTATCTCTCTCGAGACGCGCGCCATTGACCGGCAATTGAGATATTAATTAAGAGCTTTTCTTCCTTTTTTTTTCTCTTCTTGCGAACCCGACACTTCATTCGCCGTCCAAGCACACACGCATTCGTAACACCGAGCGAAGAGGCGATGCGATTCTTGATTCTCTCACAGAGTCGCTTGGCCCTTCGGTTGGAAATCATGCTCGAAACGATTATAAGAATTTTTTTTTACTTTGTAGTTTCCTCTTCCTTGCTCCAATAATTTGTTTTCATCCTTGTCAGAGTTTTAACGAGCAGAAACAAATTCGCGTATCACCGAATTTCTACATTTCCGGGTTCTAAATTTCGTAAAGCATAAAGAAGGTCTGAAACATCCAAGGCATAATGTATCAGTGCGCCATGTTGAATAAAATCTCGTTTAAAAAAATCTGTCGCATGCCACGATTACATTTATGAATTTTCGTTCAGTTACGTTTCGCCTTTCGAGTTCATAAGTTCCGATTGCTTTGGACGTAGTACAATATTGTATCACACTATATGAGATCGGTAAATTAACCGTCGGCCAATAGATCAAAGTGAATTCAGCAGATCGCCGGGAGTCGCTGAGAAAAAGGGTTCTTAAATGACGCAAGACGATCGAGGAAACCGTAAATTTCTCGACCCTTGGATTTGTCGAGAGGAACTCGGTTGGTGCGCGCACACCGAAGGAGAAGAGAGTCTCTCGCGTCCCTCATTCCTGTCCTGCGGCGTCGTCGTTCTCGTTGACTATCGACGGATTCTGTTCCTGTTCCCAGTTCCTTCTAGCGAATCCGGTGCCCGGTTGTTCCCAGCAGAAACGGCAACAGCAGGTTCGGCGCGACGCGTTCGTGCGTCTCGCGTTCGAGTCCCGGCGTGGCCCGACGGACCGCATTCTTCGCCGCGACGCGCATTGTTCCATCGTTCGCGAAGAGTCTCCTCTCTCGCGCGGCCTCTTCCACCTTCGTTCCTCTTCGCGTCTCCGGTCCTGGCTTTTCTACTCCACCTCGAAGCGTCGCGCTGTTGGCCGCTGGCCCGCGCGGTATCGTCGCCGCTTTATAACAAGCTGGACGGCGACGCTGGTTTTTCGGACTCCGCCGAGCCTTCGCCATCCCCCGTCTTTCGCGTTTCTCCATTTTTTTTCTCCTCTCCGTTTCTTTTGCGCGCTGCTTATTTTTTCTCCTTCGCGTCTCTTCTCCGACGCGCGACTGTCCGACTCTTCTTTGCCTCTTTCAGATCTTTTTTTTTACCCCTCCTTTTTTCTCTACTCTTTCTCCGCTCCTCGCAAAGCTCGCGGGTGAATTTATAGTTTCACGTTTGACCGACTGTGGTCTCTATTTTTCTTTCTCCCCGGGTCCCACTTCGGTCGACTTTGCGCACGAACCGCGCTGTCGAGTGGCCTTCGCGAACAAGGTGCGCTCTTCTCAGCGAAGGAGCCGAAGGTGCGCTGCCGAAAAAATTCTCCCATGGCCGTTTCTGCTCCGACACTCGAGAGCTTCCGGTACGTCATCCCTGCCAGGGCTTATCTACCGTGGCAACCCTCGTCCGCGCTCACGACTCCGTCGTTCGGCCTTGACTGCGAGACCCTCGCTGACTCAAGACCGTCGCTGCCTTGAGTTTTTTCGACTCGCCATTACTTTTCCGCCGTCCTTCCACTGCCGATTCGGGTGTCCTTTTTGTGTGTCCGAAAGTTCACCGGAGTACCTGCGAGTGCGGGCAATAAAATTCGTACGGGATAGCCAAGAGCGCTTGGACCTAACGGTACGACTTCTTTGCCGAGTTTTTCCGGGCACCTTCCATGAACCCCAGTCAATTGGTCAGGCCTTCACGATTCTTACCTTTAAGCTCTTCGGCTCTTCGGATGGCTAGAAAAAACGTGGCTTTTATTGGCACCGAGTGGGTCCCATATATCACCGAAGAGCGTTTGTACATTTTTTCGAAGGAAGACTCTGACACGATAGATTTACCTTTCCGTAGAATACGTTAAAAAAAAAAAACTGAAGTAACTTTTGCATCGCTCTGCGTTTGGAGCTTCGACGTCGTACGGACAATTTTTTTGTTTCATCGGGATCGCCGCGTCCGCGACATAAGCGAGGGCATTCGATGGGAAGTCGTTACGTGGTTGATACACCACTCGGAGAAGAAGCCGTGGTATGAGTGAGGGACTCGGGCAATAAATTCGCTCACCTCCCCGTTCGTGTGTCGCGCGCGGCGAACGGAGTAAAAGTTCTGCGTGCAGATTACCTAATAATGGATATCCGCGAGCGCAGGAGAGGAACAAATTAGCGTGGGGATGGCGCGATTTATCTTGGCGTCGCCTTGCAGAAACGCGTGTTTTATCCACTCGAGCATATATATACATATATACGTGTATGCATAGAGACAGACACGCACACAAGGGCGAGGGGGAGGGGTAGACCGATGAGAAGAACGCACGCTCTCTCGCGACCGATATTTAATTTGCCATGCGCGTATACGGTCACGTGTGTTCCGGCTGCCAATTTCCATGCGAACGAGGGAACAGAAAAACAAAAAAAAGGGCAGCGTGAGTGCGGATTAAATTACGGACTCTCAAATCTGCTGTCGATTCACTGATATACACACATGCGCGACGCTGTGCGCACAACTCAATTCGGAAGGTTCGAACCATTCGTTGTAATTAAAATATTCACGATTGCTGAATGAAGCTGCGAAATTCTTATGATGCAGTGCGAGAGTTAACGCATCTGTTTCATATTTATTTTTCATTTTTTTTTTTTTTCGGAAGTAATACCGGCGCAGTTTGGGAGAGTTATTGAATATATATATTTTTGTTGTTGTTTAATTGGTCAAAGGTAGTGAATTTATTTTTTGGTAACACGTTACCGTAAAAATCTGATATACAATATTTTAATCTACTGTGACGAGATAAACATTGAATTCGAAAATTCTGCACGATTTTACGAATGAAAACGTTTATTCCTAGAATTTGATATAGAGATTCGTACGATGTAAAACTCAGTCGTTATAACTTGATGAAATTTAGTCTAGCAAATTTAACACATTGTCAATGAACTATCGGCATAAATTGTCGAGCCCAGCTTCTCCTTTGGCGTTGCGCAGGTTAAAAAAAAATGTCTCTACGCCGATTACTATTCTAGGCCCGATCATGTGTTATCGTAACTCGAACACTTCAAAAGTTCCATCGCAACATTTTTATTGCCCCGCCGACACTGAAATTACCCCGTGACAAGATTCACGGAATAGTCGGCGTCCGACTGTCGAGCGGTAGGAAAACGGGACGCGGTGCGTCGAGAGAAAGAGAGGAAGAGCGAGAGATGAAGAGGAGCGAAAGTGAGCTCGAAGACGTGGAAGCGAGAAGGGGCTCTCGCGTTTGTGGCGTACACGCGCCCGCGGATTAAAGAGTTATTTGAGTCTCGGAGTCGGCCATAACTCTCGTCGGGCTATTCCCGTGCAGCGAGTTCGTCGCAGGCCGTGGCTCGCCCACCGGAATATTTTAACGTTGGGGTGGGTGGTTTTCGGTGCTGGAGCCTCGCTGGCGGATGGGTTTCGGGTATGCGACACGGCTTGTTCGGTGTGTTGCGCGAGGCCGGTCGAAGGGCGAGCCAGGGCTTCGCGGGTACAGCGGGGAAAAAGACGAGGAAGCGGCGGCAGCGGCAGCAGGCATGAGAAGAGAAGAAGAAGAGAAGAGGAGAAGAGTGGAGGGTGGGTCCCGCACTCCACGCAGCTGACAGCTGTTCCCTCGGTGGGCCGGTCGGTGGGGAGGATTCAGCCTAGTCGCGCCCCTTCTATAATGGCTCCCTTTTCTTCCTTCCCCTACCCCGAAACGCTACACACTCAGCATGGCTGGCAGTCGAGCAACACTCAACTAGTTACGTCATCGGGGCTTCGGCCTCTCTGTCTCTCTCTCTCTCTCTTGCCGGTACGTTAGCGCTGACGTCATGGATACGGCCTGCGGACGATGAAAGCGTGACGTAGCGAGTAGATACGGGACGATGACGCGGAGGCCGATATCGCGAAGGGGAGACCCCGCGAAACGGGCGGAGAGTAAGCGAGGTGCAATTTATTTTATCTGATAACCGGCAAAGCGTGCGAGGCTCTTATCGGATGATGCATCGGGACGTCTGCCAGCGCGAATAGGTCGCGCCAAGATCGTATTAGGATCTCGGCCGAACGAACCTCGAAATTGGTAGTTCAAAGTTCGAACTTCGACGACAATTTGTCTTGACCTTTCTTCTCTCTCTTTTTCGCTCGGAATTTGGTGAGGGAGTGTCCGGTTGCGCGTTTGTACACTATCGTTTTTCGCGTACCGCAGGACGACTCCGTTCGAGCCAGTGGAAACGGCCCGATCAGACCCGCGCACACGGACGCATCGGGAACGTGTGCACGAGTCGCGAACGCGGCGCACACGTGGAGCTGGCGCGGCAGTCAGACAAGTTTGGCGAGAATGCCACGTGGTGGCGGCACCGCAAGCGATACCCGGCAATCGTAAAGCAGGATTTTTACGATCTCGAGCACCCGAAGAGCGCGAGTGCGAGAGGGACGGGATTCCCACTCGGATCGCTCGCCGCGAGTGCGACCGGGACGACGACGCGCCCTTCTCCTCCCGCTTTACGAGCGCATAACAGCCGCGTTTATGGCCATGATCACATGGCTCCTCGCATACCTACGGCTATATAACCGGGCACCATCACCCAGTTACCGGGGTAAACAAATCGTAAAGCTCGGTTTTGGATTTACTGACCTCGTGCAACCCGCCCGGTTCGCTCAACGCGATACTTCCTCCGCGCAAGGCGAAGTTTTCGTCTCCGGACACTCGACTATACAAATTATGGGACTCCCTCGTGCAACGACAGATTGTATACGTCTGATGCCATTTCGCATTATAGCTTTTTCCACGAGACTCCCGCCTCAGCATCGTTGAGGGTGGCTTTTTTACGATTAGAGTTTTTTAAACATTTTTTTAGATTATTCCGGTTTGATGTCCTTGGCCCGCGATATTTTCGCGTGCGCACAAAATGGTCGGTGAATTGTCGAGAATTTTACGGCCCACTTTCTTCATTCGACGAATTTTATCCCAGCCGTATATACGCTCTTCCGATCAATGGGCCATTGGACGCGCGCGCACACCGGCTCTTTCGTCTCCGTCACTCCTTCGAGCGGATTCTTGCTCGCTCGTTACTCTCGCCCCTATCTAACCGGCGAGTCTCTCACTCCTGTTTCGTTCGTTGCCTCGATTGTCCGCGAGATGCCGCGAGTGCTTTATGACTCCGCGAAACTGTCGCTCAGTTCAACTCCTTCGATCGTTCTGTCCTCCCCGCATGGAACCTTGTCGTGCAGATTTTCATGCTCGTCACAACAGTGCGTTTCTCGTTTCTCGGCATTCTCGCGCCTCGTAATCTCTGTATGATCGTGAGTACCCATAAATTCGCTCTATCAACAGTGCAGACACACTTTAGGCCTCCATTGCGCGACCCGTAAAAAAAACCACCCCTATCCCCAGCCTGAATCTCCAGCGATAGCTACGTACAGCGCGTCATTAAGGACCGAAGAAAATTTCCAACCCTTTCCTCCACGGCTTTCTACTTCGACTTCTTTCACTTCCTCCTTCGTTCCTCTTATTCTTCCTCACGTGGAGCGCGTAGCGCTGCAAGGCCTTGGGGGTGATTTATTCGAGTTAATTCCAATTCCATTGGAGCTTGTGGTGGTGGGTTGCGGATGGAGCTCTCCTGGTCGGCGGTGGCCAAGCGGGCGGAAGAGGGACCGGTGGATATTCTTATGCAATTTGCCAGAAAGGTTCAAGAACCCGAGAGATCCCGCAATTTATCTTGCCTTATGTTACGCCGAGCCAAGGCAACGGAAGATAGATGGCGTCACTGCGTTCTCTCCGCACCAACCCCCCCGATGTCTGCCGACTCCCCCTACCACCCTCCCCCCTGTTCGAAGGCCGCGTCGTATCTCCCTCGTGTGTCTGTCCGTCCCGGTTTCGCCCGTTCGCCCCTAGATCTCCCTTTCGCCTCGCCATCCCCTTATTCTCCACCCCCTCCTCCCTTCCCCCTCGGGCTCGCCGAGGATCGTATACCATACTATAGCGGCCGTAGTGCTCCGCGGCGACCACCTCATCCCCAGCCAATGAGGAACGACCGCGGTGGCCATCTTGGATGGAGAGTTATTGAACGAAAAAGATGAGTAAGAAACTTGTTATGGGGGTGCGTTCACTTCTTCGGCCCTCTCGCGCCGTTCCGGGACTCCCGGGGAGTCCCCGATGCGAAACGGGGAAGTCGCCGCTGGCTGCGAGAACATCGCCGACTCCAAACCGGAGAGAGGGAGTAAAAAGATAGAATTGCGTTCGAGGGGGAGCGAGACGCCACTACGAACGAGAGGGCGAGAGAAAACGGGGGGCGGGGGAGGGGGTGGCTGTGCGCGCTGGCGCTATATTGATCAATTGCTTCGCCGTGCTTTGCGCTACTTTCGCACCGGTCATGCAGCGATGTAACCGTGGCCGGTTCACTGTATTCTCGTACAACGACCACCAGCGTAGTCGCCGCCACTTCTGCACCCCTGAAACTGAGGCACACGACCCGCTGCGCGAGCCCGGTGCGATTCAGACTAATTATATAACGATCGTTAAGACGGGAATGCCATTTTTTTTGCCAACACACAGCCCCTGCCGTCCCGCTCGCACCCCTGCAATTTCTACGTCCGCTCGCCACCCTTCCGTGGAAATTAACACTCAACTTTTTGTTTCCCTGCAGCCGCGCAATGCACTCCGGTGTATGATACGCCGCGTGAAACCACCGCCTATTTAAATAATATTCCTGACGCGAATTTTTATTTATACAGCTCTCATCTTGGAGATTCGTAAGGTCGACGTGTACGTTTGCGAGAGCGCGGTTGTGCGCGTGTGCTATTTCTGCATCGCTCGGCGCGGTAGTCGTCGTCGTCGGTGAAAATTAATGGCCGAGGTATAGGAGTGATTAAAATAATGAGTCTTCGCTCGTAGCTGCTGGTGCTCTTGCAGGACGAGGTAACCGTCGAGAGCCATGGGTGGTCCACCCTCGCGAATTCTCAGCGCGTTCTTGTTTTATGGGCGCGTGCGCGCGCTACGTCGTCCAACTAAATTTCACCACCGTGCGACAAGTACCGGGGATCGACGAGTTATGCTCTCGCACTCGCGCAATTCCTCATTCGTTCGCACCGGCATGAACACCCTGGATAGAGCCGCGCGCGAATGTAACGACACGTGATCTGCATCGTCGATGAGTCCGGCGATTAGTCGGCGCCACCGTGATCGGCCTATTGTCTTCGCAAAATTCTTCCACTTCACGGACACGCATATGTAATGAATACAAATTTATCATTCTAAACAATAATAATGCACTCGGAGGATATCCTTACTAGGATTGCGAGGAGGATCGGTACAGGCGCTTTGCTCAACGCTTTGGCCAAGGTGTAAGACAGACCCGGTACTCTCTTGGACAACGTTTCTCAAACTAACCGATGAATCTCAATGAGATTCGAGGACCATCGCTGACAAAGTATGTTCTTTGCGGTGACATTTTATTCTGCTCGATTCGACAAGATAATAACAAAAAAAATTACAAGATTCTGTCGTCGTTCACTCGTCTTGCCAAATTTTTTTTTTTTTTTTAAATATATTTTTTAGTCGTTAATATATTTTTTCAGAGGCGACTTCGAAAGTATATTGCGAAATAAAATTGTTCCTCGATTGTCGATACACGAAAACCTCCGAAACATCGTGTAGCTCACCTGCACAATTAATTTACTGCAAATTACGTACCGAGACGTCCAAAAATCGGCAATTAATCGGCGACGCTCCACTCGGCGAAGAAAAAATAAGTTTTCATAAATACAAGTGTCTCTGCCCTTCCCGCCTTTTCGGCCCTGCCTCGGCGAGTGGTTTGAGCCGCTTTCACAGAGATGGCGCTGCCATAGAATCTCCGCGAGCGACATCTCTCGGACTTCCGCTGAAACCGTTCGGAGAGCCCACGTGCTCGTTCCCCCACCGCGGTTTCTTCCCGACCGCGATAGATACGCGCCGGTTTCCGCATGGTGGGGGTGAATAGCTTCGTGTCGTGTTCCCCCCCTCGGTTGCACACACTCGTGGACTCGAGTGTGTCGACCCGTACAGAAAGTCCTACCTATAGGGTTTAGCAATGGTCGAAGGGATGAAGAAGAGCGACGGACGCTGAAGGGGCACAAAGGGGAGGCGGCGGAGGAGGAGGAGGAGGAGGAGGAGGAGGAGAAGGAGGAGGAGGAGGAGGAGTAGTGGAAGATCCAACGCTATGCTCTCCACAGCGCAGAATCTCATCGATCATTCCGCCGTTTCCCCGTGTTTCACGCCGCCGTGTGAGTTGCACCGTGTATAACCGCTGACTCTTCTCCGTCTCCCTCTTTCATGTTTCCTCGCCGGTTACTCTTCGTATCCGAGTCGCGGGGCTCCTTGTATCTCTCCGTTTCCTCCCCACCAAATTCCCCTCCATCGGGTCTACACTATAATCGCAGGCAAGGTAAAACAGAGGGAACGAGAGAGAGAGGCAACTCTCGTGACGGTTCGGCGGGCAATGCCGACCGACCATCACGCGGCCGCGGCCTACCTTGCTATTATATTTATGCGGTGGCTCGCGGCCAAGAAGGTTTATCGTAGTGCACTCGTCTTGGCTTCTGTTGCATTTCGCCGATTGCACTCGCGACGCCGTCAGTCGTTTCATAACCGAGATATTGCTAGATTCGTTGTAATTAAAGGCTATTTTTTAATATAACCATCGACAACCATCGTCCATTCTGCACGTGCATCGTCGGTGTCGCGCGTATGAGTGGTGCAGTGCGCGTTTCACGTAACACCGTGCGCACACGCATGGCTCGAGCCGATGCGGCGTGACAGTAAAAATCTGCTGCGCCACGTGCACGAGCTCGGTGTGCATCTCCGCGATAAAGAGTGCGCGGGGACGAGAGGAGGCAGCCAATCGCGGCCAATCCGATCGTACGACGTCCTTGCGCGCCAAGTGCAACGGAACCCGCGTGCAGACTGGATTTCGCGCTTCGACGATCCAGTGATAATGACGCGCCCCGACGATCTGATGGGTAAAACGTTAATTGATATTTTCGTGCGATTCACGAATTTTATTTAGTCATTGTTCTAGAAACATTTTTAATTTATGACTCCGAAGACATCTCCGATAAGATCGTCTACAAAAATCCCTCTTCAATAGAATTTTGTGATGTGCTGAAAATAGTTTTTTTCGGGTCTTTCCATGTAAAAAAATATTTATGAAAAATCTGTCGAGGCTCGATCGGAAACCGCTGTAGAACAAACTTTCTCTGTCCACTTTAGAGACCCGTTTATCATAGCGATTTTCCACTTGAATAAAGTCCTTAACGATACCATTGACTGTACAAGTACAAATCAACATCGACATCTGCGAAATGCAACAGAAATATTTATCCGAGTCACAGAAAATTAATTGTCCGCCACATATTCATTCATTATCATATTCCGCAGTGCAGATACATTTTTAAAAAGACCTCGAGACGGATGGACATTGAGTTATCGGCGAAGCGATCGTCGTCACTGTCGCCGTTTAGAGAGAGCTTCTTCTTGCCGATAACAGTGCGTACACGTCTGAGTGTGTGTACAACAAACAGGGAGCGTATCCGCGACCTGGCCGTACCTCCGCGTCGGGCCGAAACCCCATAAATCATTTCGGAACTGTCTATTCGAGCGTATAATATTAACGTCGTGTTTAACCGGTGTTCTCTTCAATTTATTGTTTCAGGTAAGTGACGCTGGACCACCCCGAGTGCCGCATCGCACATGTGAGCATCCACCATCCTCGTCACAATGTAAGTGCGCAACAGCACACAGACACATCCTCTTACGCGCATTCGTTCAGATGCAACACGCTGACATACACGATTCGTCGAAAAATAATAATGATAATGATAAAAACCGGTTACGGATAATACACATAATTTACCGATAAACGGATCAATTTCGATACAGTGTAGTGTGGAAATGAAGGGGAACAGGGTTTATAATGAGGAGAGGGGAGAACGAACTCGAGATATGCCGAAGGTTCTTCGGAGGCGCCTGGGGTAACTATAAAATATATCGGTGAATGGGTCGGTACGCTGCCTACGCGTTACAGGTGTAAATCGGCTATAAACGAGATGCGGTTATTAGGGTTCACCGCGGGTGGTTCCGAGAGTCTTCTCTACACCGTGAGGAGATTTTTCGTGAGCTACGAGAAGAAAAGAAAAAAATCTGATGATAAGGCACCGGGCGAGCTGTAGTCGCGATTTGACGGAGGATAAATGTATAACGAAGTGCGGTGACGAGGCCTCGGCGAGCCCACGTCCGAGGAGAGAGAACGAAGAAACTGGCCGGGAGGAGATATTTATTCGGCTCGTCAAAGAGCGGTGAGCGGATGGGCCACACACCGGTGAACTTGTAAAACACGCGGTGAGATTAAATGCTTCATTAATGTGATTAAAGTAAAAAAGCTGGTTGAGTAATGACGAGCGGTGAATCACGCGGTGGTCCCCCCCGTCGTCGATCCCGTCCGGATCGTCTCTCCTCGGCTGTGGATCGACCGTCGCGATTGCTTTCGATTTCCGGCGGTTTCGGAGTCCCCTCTTCGAACGATGCTTCTTCAAATTTTATCGGGTTTCGAGACTTTTTCTTCGAATTTACTTTTTTTTCCTGTTTTTTTTTTTTTGAGAAGCATCAGACCGCGCAGATTTTTAGTTATTCGACCGAGAGCCAGAGGGACGCATGCGCGGAACGGAAGAACCCGCGGCGGCGAGGACGCCAGGCGAGAAACTCGCCGGCCGATAGAGCTGCCATCGTCTTCCCATACAAACGTCCCTGCGATATACGTATGCCTTCGCTTCTGTACGCCACCTTTTTCTCCGCCACGAGTATTCAGCGACGAACGGACACGGAATAAGGTGGGAATTCACGGTTTCGGAGCCTCTCGTTTTGCCGCCCGTGCACACTCGAACGAACGTCGTTCGCGCATTTTAACGTTCACACGCGGAACTACGAATATCTTAACGCAACGCCATTCGTCGCTCGGGGAATCCTGGGAATCTTTTTATTCAGTGAGGGCGTGTGAATCTAGAGAAACAAAGAAATGAAAGAAAATAAACACACAAAAAAAAAACACGAAAAAAACTCGACAAGCCGCTGAGGTGAACGTCTCGGTCATTGGTACGGTCCGATGTTTCCTCGACTGTGCAGCAGAGCGCTCCGAGAAGCAGCTTCAACCCGATCGTATCTCGTAAAAAAAAAAAAAAAGGATCTTCCGTAAACCGGAAAATAATTTAGATAACTCCCTTATCGGAAGCACTGATATTCAATATGATAATTAATATCGATACCCTCTCAATCACCGGTAAAATAATCGATAACCGAACCGGTCAGTGTCCACCTGTTTTCCATTAATCATCCCAATCTCATTCATCCGGATTATGAAGTACCCGCATATAATTCATCCCGTTTCAATTAAAACGACCCGTGTTGCAACCCGATCTCGGGTATAAAAGGTCTTCCTCCACCTGACATACCGCGCGGATGATCGCCGACCCGTTCCCGACGTTCCTCGGAATATGAATCTAATCGAGTCGGAGATGCGCGGATCTACAGCGACGTGCGCGGAAAGGCAGAGAAGATAAACTCCATACGCGGAGAGGTCTCTTGTCTCGCGGCGGAGTCGACTCACAAGGTGCAAGGGGAATCCCCGACGCGAAGTGCGAGCAGATGCGATCGGCGATTATGCACTTACGGCGTTACCGTATATAAACGGTGGTGTCCGTGGCCCGAGATGGGGTAACGACGAAGCGAGAGGCGGACGAAGAGGAAGAACCAGTACGAAGTCGGCGGACGTACGCGGGTACACGCATGTGTCTCACATTCGTGTATGTATAATGTATACCAAGGCAAATGGGCACGCGGATGAAACACATGGAAGCAGAAGGGATCCACAGGCCGCGGTTGAAGCGGTGTGCGCGTAACGGCCCTCGTCCGCGAGTGGCAATGCATCTTCCAGGCGTGACGTCGGGGCCTCGGACTAATCGCGCGACAATCTTCGCCCGAACGCGCGCGATGAGACCGAGCTCTCCTCTTCCTCGGGGAGAGCGCTCGCGCGGACCCTCGACGTGCGGGACCAGCATGGCTCGGCGCGAAAAAAAAAAGGGAGATGCAACCGGAGTGTGCGGTACGGAAAGTGAGAAACTCGTATGGCGGGGTTACGGAAGATTCGGAGAACGATGCAGGGAAGAGAAGAGCGAGGGAGACTGCGCGACGAGGGAAGCGCCAACTCTCCGAGAGGAGCGTGTACGCAACGGCGACCGATATCGCGAAGTCTCCGGACGGGACTCTCCGGCGAACAAACGACAATCGTATAATTAGGTGTCTCGGCGCAACACTACACAATATCAGCGTAGGGCGGGTGGGAGAGTGAGGAGAGCGGCGAGAAACGACACATTGGTACAGGCCGCTTCAGTCCCGACGACGGTATCGCCCGGGATCTCGTTCCGTTGTAACTCGCGCACACCTCGCGTTTCCTCGCCGATCTCGAAACGGCAGTGCGATGTACTCGGCCCCGCTGAAATCCCGACGGGCGAGAAGCGCTCCAGCTATCGGCTATATCGATACGCGTAATGCGCTCCTCATCTGAGTCGCGACTCGCGGAAACTAACCCGGTGTAAGCGTCGGAAAAAATATTTGGAGATCGTGCCAGTGTGTCGATCGCGCGAGATTGCGTTCATTCTCTACCTTGAGTCGGAAACTCAGCGGTTGGATTTATCTTTTATTTTTTTGCGATTCATTCGTGAATGGCCGCACGGCTAGAATGATATCGAATGCAACAAAAAATAAAAGCACATTGCAATGACAAAACGGTACTTGAGGCATTCATCCTAGTAGAAAATAAATTCAGTTTAAATCATGCTTTATGATAAAACGAGTAGAGTATGAGTTGAGTGAAAATGGGTCATTAAAAAATTATTTCATTTAATATTGAATACTGTCCTCATTATCCCGTTTTGCTCCGTTGTGTCATTTAGCCCCGGTCTTCCCTAAACCCTGTCTGGTTCATCGGTCATCGATTGACGATCTATTGCGCTCACCTAGCTGCCCACATTCGTCACTCTCACCACGAAAACAAAATGACCGATCGGGTGGAGCAACACGGAGATTCGGCTGTATTATACTGTTATATAGATGGAAGGCCGGGGGCGAGCTATGGAGTGTCTCAAATCGTTTCTACGAATTTCGCGATGATTGCGCGGAGGCAATCAGCGATGGCGAGGCGCCGATTCGTTGCCGGGAGGCAGGCACACAGACCGTCAGGTATCCCGGGCGTGCACCGCGTGGGTGAGAGGTTTACACGAGAGTTACTTTTCTCATACGAAAGGGGACGTTATTCGGTAGTGGTGTGGCAAATGAGAAAGAGGGTGGGCGCGCTCACGTGTGAGTACGTGTGTGCGGAAACTGGAAACAGCGGCAGCGAGCAGCTGGACGTATGGCGCCCTCGAAACGGGACCTGAATACAACAAACCCATACACATGCACCGGACATATCGCACGTAAGCCGCCAGTCGAGTTCCGAGCGATTGGGATCTATCGAACGCGCGAGCACGGACTTATTCCGCGTTGTGTACGCCGAGGAGGCAGAGGCGAATAGCTAGAACATAAGCCTCGCGCGAACTCGTCGGTACAAACGGCAAACCCGTAATTTATTCGTCTCACTCTCCCTCACCGCGAGCAGCACCATACTTCGTCTCCCCACCTCTCCACCTTCGACTTCAATATAATCATTATAATTATTGTCTGCCCCCTCGAATGGACTTTGATAATTATCCGCGAGCGCCAGCGCCCTCGCGCCGTTTCCCCGTTGTGTACACATTGGGTCGATGTGTGTCGATGGACTTCCCATGGGCGGTGAACGTTCGCAAGAAATTGCGTCGAATGCCTCTCGATACGTATTTTTTTTTTTTTTTTGGGGCAAGGAAAGAGATCTGTTTGATGAAGGAAGAATGACTATGTAAGAGGGTTTTGTTATCAATTTTTTCGGAAATTAATAATGAAGATGGGTTTGATTATCTATTTTTTCCTCGGTAATACTGGATTATTGGTGGAGCATTTAATTTTACGTTTTATCCACGATGGAGAACAAAATCGACAATTTATTTTCGGAATAATCAATTATTCTCAGGTCTGCTCATGATAAAATATGAGTAATAGGTACGAAAAGTGCCAGTGTGCATATTATTTTGGCCAAATTATTAGTAGCTTTGGAGTGTAAAAATAAATCGCAAATTTAATGTACGAGAACTTGAAATTTGTTTACATTGCTCACTTTAATGAAATATTAATGAACTTTTTGAAATAAAAATACAACATATTGAAGTTACGTATATTTCGCCCGATATACAAAAATAAATCATTAGAGACAAAAATTTGCCTGTAAAATTCCAACATTCATGTGTTTCAATTTTCAAAAACATTTTATACAAATACATTCCAATACAGTTTTTTAATTCTCGAGTAATTGTTTACAGCATTTTTATTACAATAGTCTCTTTAAAGCATTTAAAAACTCGAATCAAAAAGTGGCTTTACAGCCACGACTAGAACTCGAAAACCCACCGCGATCTTTGAAAAATCTTGGCGTCGATTGCATTCTACCCGGTCATCAATGTATCTAAATTCTTATTCGAGCAGTCCAAATTGATGAACGATATCGCGGCATGTACACGTTGTGCCAGCTCCGTTCCTTGTAATAAACTCGATTAATTGCACGATGGGAATGATTCGATAATTTTTTTAATAACGAGAATTCATAATTATTGCTCACATGTTGGCGAGCGGCTCGGCGCAGAAATACGATACGCCGTTGCCCGTGCCGGTTTCCGGGTAAGATGGATCGATCGCGAGAATCGATCGGGAACAGGTATCGAAGCGGGGAGTCTAATATCCGTGCGTGTGACCAGCAGCCGAAGAGGTTTACATTAATACTTGTCCTTCACAAATTTTAATACCTGACGATTCCCCAGCGAACGCAGAGACACGCTCATTCTCCCGATAGGCTCTTCGAGGCTCTCGCTGGAACAGACCGAGCCGGCGACTATGGCGACATTATAAATCGTTCCGGTGACTCTTTCGTCGCGCAACCAGTTCGAGCTCCGCGTTAATTCGTGCGTTTTCAATTAACGGTGAATGAATTAATGCTATTGCATCCACGATCCTCCAACTATACTTTCTAAAGACTCGGTCGTTTCTCACTGCTCGGTGCGTTCCTATAATATATTTCCCACGACCTGGCGAACACTCGTAGACTTTTCTTCGAATACAATTTATAGAAATTAAAACCCCTCATTTTTTTTTTTTCATTATTTATGCGCCATTCGTGCAGAACTTTTATCGCGCGTTATTATTGTCACTGTCGGAGTTACAAGAGACGTGCCAGGGTGACAAATATTCCGCTCACCGATAACCGCGTATTACGCTCGGTCGACCTTTCCAGCACGACGAAAAACCCCCGGTGTTCGCCGTGAGGTGGCGCATAATAAATTGTAATAAATGTTGCGTGCGTGAGACTCGTCGCGGTCGTTTCTATTTCACTTTTGGGAACATACCGAAAAACCGGACGAACTAATGATCGTCCGACACGACATCAACACATCTTTCCGCGAGGGATATCCAGTAGCTTTCGGAGTAAAGAAAAGGAAAAAAGAGCCGGGTACGAGACGGTGAGCGAGACGATGAAACTCACGGTCCGCCTCATTCTCGCGGTGACGAAAACTCATTTGAATAAACAGTTTAAAACTTTCTTGATCGTGCCGCGCATCCGCGAGGTCGGAAAGTGGATCCTCGAGCAACCGAAATAGTTATCGAAGAAAAAAATGACTCGAATCATTAACGCAAAGTATCAAAGTAATTTATCATGGCAAATTCTCAAAGCATATTCCTACTTCTAAAATAGTCTCAAAGAATCGTTCGGGAGTCAAATAATTTCAATTTTTTTATTGCCCGCCGTTATCACTTCGAGAAATCGGATACATTTTTTGTGGGTCAACGACAGCCGACATCGGCACTTCTTACTGGCGTGAGTCATTAAAGTCACACGACGAATAGATCAGCCGAGATACCGTTTCGATAATGCAGCGAGTCCCGAAGTTCTTTTTTTTTTATTTCACGTGCCAACGAGAGGCTTCGTACGATATTTCCGAACACGCGCGATCTCATTCGCCCGGTTCTCCATTGCCTCGCCGGCTATGATATTCCGTTATAAGGTTTGACGTTCTACACCGCCATATCCTCCGTATCTCCTCGCAATAATATTCCGTTATATTCCCCAAAAACGTCGAGGTCGCGCTGGTTCTCCATCTCTCCCTCCCGGGACACGAGTCAAAGCGGCCCGAGACCTACGGCGAACGTGTGTATAGTCGGTTTGGTATTAAATGTACTATGTATGACTTCGTGCCGTGGCCACCTGCACGGGACCACGCGGACCAGGAGCGTCACGACGCCGCCGTCGCGACGAGTTACGGCCACAAATCACGCGATACGTAATTGCTACTACCGACTCCGAGCGCGATTTTACGTGCCGACTGGAACTCTTCTGCGCTCGCTCGATTTCCATTCTCCACACCGCCGGCGATCCGGCGAACCGATCATCCCCCACATGGATTAACGTCGATATCCGTGAGCGTCGATTGCTACGACTTCTCTGAAAGTTAACCAGGCGGGAATCTGTCGTGAGTGAAAAAACAGCGAATCGTTTTGAACGCCGTTCGCCAAAACGCCGCATCGGTCCTCCCACGGCTGGCTGAGCTAATCAGCGATACTTTGCGCAGAGAAACAGAAAAAATGTATGAAAAATTTAAAAAGAAGATTAACGTGACGTCATAATGGAAAACGTTTTTTTCTGGTTGAAAAAATAGATTTTCAAACTGGAAGGAGCTCTACAGAGTGAATTGGTTACTTTTTTGTTTACTGTTTCATGTGTTGATCTTTTATCGTTTCGTCGACGAATTGGTACTTTCCGGGTCGCTGCGTCCTCGAGAGTCGATAAAGTCGACGGGTGCAAAGTGCGAGGTTGTTTCCCGCCGAGAGGGAAAATTCAGAGCAATATTAACTCGCGAGTGCGATAGAAATCCGAAAATGCGTTGACCCAATGTTTCCCGTCAGGATCGTTGACTCGTTTCGGACTAAAAGCATTCTCCACTAGCGAGGCAATTACGTATATAGGCCGCGGTCCTTTTCGCCCTTGCTGCATGAGAACCCGCGGAGTGGATCTGGAATCCCCGAATCGAGGACTACCGTCCTGGCCCGTGCGAAAGGGGAAACGAGCTTGGAATTTACCAAAGAACGATAATGGCCGGATCGAGTTCCTGGTGCGATGAAGTCCAAGCTTCATCAGCCTCTTTACGCCGGCCTTTCGTGTTCCTCCTTCCTGGACATCAACAACAAAAACACATATACAAACTGACTAAAGCTCTAGCTACCAA
Source organism: Listrodromus nycthemerus (assembly GCA_963978505.1). Classification (NCBI taxonomy): domain Eukaryota; kingdom Metazoa; phylum Arthropoda; class Insecta; order Hymenoptera; family Ichneumonidae; genus Listrodromus; species Listrodromus nycthemerus. Next base: position 15,603,476 of record OZ021683.1, on the reverse strand, counting down.
CTCGGAGAAAAGTGGTTTAGTTGCTCCAAGAAAATGAATTATGCTGACAAAGCAGCAAAACGATGAGTCAAGGCAAGAAAAAAATTATTACACGTACGCAATTGGTTTTGTTAATGTGAGAACTATGAGGACAAATAATGACTGTTTTTATTTGACACCTGACTAATTACTGGGAATAGGAAAATTGAATAGGTTAAACACTTCCAAGATTAACTCACGGTGTCTCTATTTTATCATTTTATTATATAGCACATTTTTTTAATTTGCAGAGCGGAGCTCGTACTAACACTTTTTAAATGTTTACTGAGATACAAATAACCATTTTCTCGTGAAATTTATTTTTCTCACAATCGCTTTGTCACGCCATCAAAAATCTAGCTGCACCAAAAAATTCTTTTTTCTCCCTGCGCGGCGTTGAAAGATTACTTGAAAACGGAAACGGCAGATCTAATTAAGTAATCCAGAAGTTCCTGTACACGTTCCAGTTTACCGTCACTGCGGTCCAGCGTGGTCCAGCATCGTGGTATTCCGCGAGAGAGATAATACGTGTTTCACTAACGTGAAGTCCCGAGGCTCTCTTTATTCCACACACCCACATCCGCGTGCGAATGGCTCGGCGAGCCACACACGCTCCTCCAAACCTCTCCGAAAGAGACGTCGTTGTGTCGGTGCGTTAGGCACGTGTACTCGTCGCTGTGGGGTCGATCTTTGCGTGTGTTCACCCCGTAGATACGCGTCCAACCCTGGAAGTTGCCCTCCGCCACTTTCTCGCTCGCTCGCTCGCTTTCCCTCCCTCGTTTCTGTTCCTCCTGTCCCGCTCGTCCCTTCTCCGCTTCCTTTCTATCTCTCGTTCCTATCCTCTATCGTTTTCTCCCTCGTTCCTCGCCCTCTCTCCCCCTCGCTCGTCCCTCCTACGTAGCTCACACTGTATCAGCAAATCGAGACCCACCGCTTCGTGCCGCCGCTGATGTGAGCGTTCTGCACTGCGTGCATGTCCGTGTGTTTCCCGCGCGCGATCGCTGCTGCTGCCTGCCTGCTTCCTTCACTTCGCCGCGCTATCGTATCAACATCGCACTTCATAACCCCGCAGCAGTGTTTCCGCGCGTCTCGATCCGTTACCTTGTAGTAGCGGCGACGACCTCCCTGAATGTACTCGGTACGGTAATCCGGAATTTTCCAAAAGTGCGTCTTGACCCGATTTCCACCGTATCGCGACCTCGTCGCCTCTGAATTACTTCACCGGTAAAAAAAAAACGCATCTGGGATAGTGTCGAACCGACGAAAACGATGAAAATAACGATTTTTATATGAAGTGAAAAATCAATTTTGAAAATTCTGACTTTGTCCGGAGGAACGTGGAGCAGCGATCGGAGTGACGAATCTGGAACATGAATAAATTAAGTGTCTACAATATGAATCATCGAAATCAACAATTGCACCAGTGACGTCACGACCGATTTTTACGTCGATGGAAAGAGGATCGTCCTCTTGATTCTCCGGCCTCACCGAAGCGCCGATCTCTCGTGGGATATTCTTCACGTGTTTATATATATATGTATATATTCGGTACGTGCATATCGCTGGATACGATCGGATCGTGATTCGTGTATTTCGTAATCTCGGCGAAGAATTGCCGACGATCTCGCGGTGCGCTGTTACAGCGGTGCACGGCGAGATCGACCTTCCGCGGAGCCGGAGGGATCCGCGGACAGATAGATCGATAGATCGTTGGATCTCGAGGCTGCGAATCGGAGCGAGCGCGCGCACGTGAAAGGTGCCGCGCGGAGGGAGCCGGGACGCGAAGGATTTTCTGGATCGCGGGTGTTGAGCTTTATCCTCGTTTGATCGGTCAGCCATCGGCCACAAAGGCCTCGCCGAGCCAGCTCGTATCGCTTCGCACCGATATCGGTAAGGTTGTCGCTATTTACGCTCGGAGGAAAATTGCGATTCATCGACGCAATCGACCGCGAATAGCAATTATTTCTATTCTTGTGCATGAATGCTGAATCCACTCGCTCGGCCGAACGCTCGGGCACGCTCCTTCGCGACAACAAATCCATCTCTCTTTGCCTGCCCGACTACTCGAGTAACCGGGCATGCGAGACAGGCTTTGCAGCACGCGCGAGCGCTCCCGATAGATCGACTCGGCCGGTTTCCTCCGACTGTAAACGCTCGCCCGTATGCAACGACGATTTACTTACCGAGAATCTAGCTCTCACTCGAAGAGAAAACGATCGTTGTGGCTCAGTTTCCACGATATTTCGAACGAGATCGGGAATACCGATCGCCCGAAATATACGGCCACCTGTCGAGTGAGGCAACGCTGCGGCCGCGCACACGACTCCGCTCTCCCGAGAGCTTCTGGTTAGCCGGTATTCATGACTTTCGCGAGCTTGCCGGAGGCGTTTCAGCGCGATAGACGAATCTCCTGCCGATAAACAAAAGGGCAGCTTGTGCGAAACTTCAATTTTCTTAATTTTATTCCCCGCCCGCTCGCCCCGAGGCTGACGGTAAATCAAACCGCCCGCATTCTTATCCCGTTCGCCTCTGTTAAATTTGTTTTGTTATTTTTTTTTTTTTTTCTTCACCTGGCTAGTGGAGATTTTTTTTCTACTTCCTCGCATGTGTTCGTGTGAGTTTAGGTGAGCGTGTGGACGAAAGCGGTCGCCGGCGCGGGAACTGGCGTTCGCGACGCGGGTCGAGAACCGGCCACGGTCGAGGAGGCGAAGTTAGGTGTAATTTGCCTCTGGGCCCGTGGGTGGCTGATACGCTCGCCGGAGCAGCCGGGAGACCGACGCTTCGCCGCGCTTCTTATTCCGGCGTGCCGGATTGGCCGGACGTCTGACAGTTGACGGATTATGAGGCGGCCGCTTCGAGTTGCCCTTTTACGCCTTCGGCACCGCGAGAGTTCGCGGGGCCGGGCTCCACCATTATACGAAAGCTACCAGCGCCGTTCTGTAACACGATTGAAAATCATTTAATTCGTTCCGTATCGAGATAATTATAAAATTTTTATAATTCTTACTAATAGAATTGAAATTTAATAATTCTATTGAAGCATCATTGAAGACATTTTTTTGTGTTAAGCTTTTTTTTAAGAAAAGCCTAACACGGAAAACAATTAAAAAAAAGAAAGTTTTACGAAATTTTTAATTCCCCTGTCGTCCGAGTATATCGTCGACACGTATATGGATCTCTGCGTTGGACTATCGTCGCTGAGAGATAAAAATCTTCCTCATCCGGGTTCCATGCGGATGTGGAGAGGCTTTTGATAAAAACAGTTGAGCCCACGTTGTTGTATGAAAACCCGCTGTAATTGCCTTCGGGCTATCCGACCCTTATCGCGCCGACGCGTCTCTTTTCAATTATTTCTCGTTTCCACGTGAGTTTTGTCGTAATTAACGCTGCCATCGAGCGACCATTATGTGCGGCAGATCCGACTATGATTATTCAAACGTACAGTCGCACGGTTATTTCCTTCCTCGAAGCTTCACTGCCCGTCTCCCTTGGCCCGTCTCGCTCTCAACTCCAAATGTGTCCTGTGCGAATTAATTCATATTTCAATTAATATTCCACACCCACCATCGCATTTTAATAGCTCTTCTCTCTCCCGCTGGCTAGGCAAGAGAAAATGAAAACAAAAGTAGCGAGGAGAGCACTCGAACGTGCCTTCACGTGCCGCGAAACCGTGTAATAATAGACCTTGGCACTTTGCTAGCCGGTTTCCGCGAGCTCTCGAGGACCACCCAAATGCGCAGCGTCCCCGCTGCGCCCGAGCTCTCTTCCCGAGAGAAGTCGCGCTGCGCCGCGCTCACCTTCCTCATCCATATCCCCAGCAATTTATGTCGCCCGTATCGCCGAGTGTCCAGGCTGATTGGTATTACGAGATCGAAAACTCAGACCGATCGCGACGATTGATAAGCTGAGCCACGCGCGTCGCGAACGCGGAAAAGGCAAACGTCGATCGCCCCCAGGTGAACGCATCGCTGCGTTCTCAACCCGGTCTCTCAAGTATTTTTTCCACTCCGAAATGCATTAAACTGCAACTGTTATTCTCTAGTCGATCTACGAGTTCGATAAATTATCGGCGTTATTAATCGATCGGGCATTAATCTGTTTGATGATTTATCATCGAAACGGACGTTGATCGATGTCTCTGCGCTCAATCGACTCCGCGTAGGAAGCCGGCTACTCGCGGTTCTTGTTTCAATTATCCGCGTTACCGTGTGCAATGAACTTCTCCGACGCAGACTGCTTCGGCTTTCATGTTTCTTTTTTGTATTCTCCCTCTCCTCCTCTCCGTTCGGGGCTACCGCACGTGCCAGAAGGCCACCCCCGAGGCCTACCGAGATGCTAATTGGTATCTACGGTAAGCGCGTCTCGGTCCCGTACACCACATACGCGAGAATGATTTGTATCGGGCACCGCGCCCGAGAGCACGAGGAATGTAATTGACGAAGAGCGCGAGGGAGCCGAGGGACCGGACGATCCTGGCGCTCGCCGTAACGGCACTCTCGTGTTGCTCCCGGCAACGGTGAACTCGATACAGCTTCCCGACTGCTCGTACTCTCGCGAAGCACCGTTTCGCAACCGGAGAGTCTCCGAGGGAATTTTCCATTTTTTTTTTCCACTGACGAAGATATCGATTGCAGGAAGGAGCGAGAGCACGGACGCTCGAGAGGGAAAGCGTCGAGCGCGCGTGTCGCTCCCCGAACGGAGGGTTGAAAATGCCGGCATAGAAGTTTCAAGGATTTCCCGTCGCCAGCGACGCGCGCGCTTTTCAGCCCTCTGGAGAAATTTAACGGAAACGCGTAGCCGGGTGGTTGCTCGCGACTCACGAGAGATGGCGATTCTGTCGCTTCGATATCCGGCTCGCCGATGGTAGCTCCGCTTTGCTCCGGCCGGTTATATTGGCAGTCGTAAAAGCCACAACCCTCCGAAACGGGCTTGCAGCGTAGCCTGCGCCGCCTCTGCTCCGACAACCTTCCGTACCTCGTGGCGGGAATGCCGGGATTTCTCTCGGGAAGCTGGCTGGATGCTGACACAGGTCGGTCGTCTCTCTCACTGGCACTGACCTACGAACGCGCGTCCCTCCTCCCGTTGGCCGAACCAAAGCTCTCCTTCTCGCGGTCTGCCCTCGACGCTTCCACAAAACGATTTATGGACCTTCCTCCTATCGCGAACCGGCATCTCCGCACGATTATTTGCCGTTAAACTCAAACCCGCGCGCTCCATCTCGCGATAGAAAAATAATATGGAAATGGACTTTGAGTCTTCGGTGAACAGGATCGAATGTTTTGAAAAAACGATCAAAAGAAAAGCTGCAAAATATCGAATCATTAGAGCCGCCGCTCGGTTGCGTATTAGAGTAAATATAGGCTTCGGATCGGGAAGGGATTCGCGATTTATAGTTCCACTTACGCGAGACTTGCCGATCGTCCGTCTCCGCATCACCGGACGGAATCCATCCGGAATATCTCCGAGCGATAATTCATCTTCGGTCTCGTCCTCGCCTTTTCGCCCGACGCACGAGGCCAACAGTCGCCCTTTGCCGATCGCAGGGTCAGCCTCGCGCCCGCGCCATTTCCCGCGGGTCGAAGAGTTCATCTCTCGCGAACGCGTGCACAAGGGGTTGGCAGCGACGGACCTCCGACGGCGGATGAGCGCGAACTCTACTCGAACGCCGTTCTACCAACGCGAGCCACGACGATCGACGACTCCGCTCGCTGATTAATCGCTCTATCGACTCACCTGTAATTATCCTCATCGGGAGACGCGCGAGTGAAGCAAAAATACTTCTCAAGGACGTGGGAAATTTGCTTGACTGCGAATGATCCGCGTCTCTGTATCGGTGACTCGGAGTTTCGTCGGATCGCCGATGTTCGCGCTCGCGCGTATTCCGTTCGCCTCCACCGATCGCACACCGGTCCAAGATTCACGATTACTATAATTAACCGCACCCACGATGTTGTCATCGTTCTCTTCGCTTATTAATGACGCGGCTATCGTCGACGGTGAGGCGCAATGGCACGGGATCCTTCCGTCCGCGTCTCTCCATCCCCCGTGCTCGCTCCTTCGACCGGGCAACGATAATTTATCGCCGGTCGCACACGTTCGCGCACTCTCGCGTTCGTGTAAATGCAGCCGATACAACGACGGCCGCGAGCTGGTCCGCGTCGTCCGCGAGGCTCCCAGTTGTTTCCCTCGTTGAGAATCAGGAGAGCGAATTCTCCATGCGATTTGAATAGCAAACGATATGTAAATTTATTTACCCCCGTTCGCTTACGCGCCTTCGCCTCCCCGAGACATTCACGGACTTTGTACGCGCTTGTCGGTTCCCTCTTTACTCCCTTCTCCCTGTCTCAGTTTTGTCGCGATTCACGCGAATCGCACCTGAACTACCGTGTGTGCGCGTCTTGGAAGTTCATTTTTTTTTTTTCATTTTTTTTCCAAAAGCTTGCAGGCGATAAATTGACCGAAGAGCGGGGAGAACCGCAGCGGCTACCTTAGGTCCGTCACTAATTGTTCTGCCGGATCATCGACGGGTATTTTCATCGTGATAATAAATCTTCGTTTAGCACGGGCGGGAGGGGGTGAGGGTGGGTTTTATAGAGAGAGCGGCGAGGTGAGGCGGGGGAAGGAAAGACATTCAATACAATCGCTCACCCACGTAGACAGGAGGACTTTCCACACTCGCGCAGCTCGGCAAAGTCGTCCTCGTGTACGTTCGCGGGCTTCTGAGCGAGCCGACGGCAAGCGTCTTATAGCAGCTTCCGCGACGACGGCGAAGAAGAAGACAACCCGAGACTACCGTCTCGCCGAAGGGGATTTTAATTAAGCCCGCCCTTCCAATGTTTTGCCTGATTGGATGAGCTAATCCCGGCACCGGTCGAAAATTTAGGGCTCCTTCGCCTTCTCTTCTTTTCTGGATGTACACTGTATAAAGTAAGCGAAGGCGGAGGCGCGTCAACCCCTCCGATACGCCCGTTTAATTCGCCGAGAAGCTACGCTCGGCCACGCGAGAGAGTCTTCTCCATCGGCTCTCTCGCGTGCGATTCACCCTCGACGAAACGTTAATGTCGCGAGAGAATCCGAAAGTTTGCCAGCGGGAGAAAAAAAAAGAAAGTTTTCCCTCTCCCTGCGTGTGTCTTTTTCTTGATCGAGTGAGAAAATAATTCAATTTACGAGGGACGAGAAAAAAAAAATTCATTGAGACTCCGCGAGACTGAACTATTTACTACGTTTTTTCTTTTGCTTCTATGAAATGATATAGGAACCTCGGTTGGTGGAGATGACGAAGGTGTTTGTCGGACTCTGTGTTGTTTCCGACGACGTGTCGGTGAGTAAGAAATCACTTTTGGTGAAGTTTTGAGCTGACCGACATAGAACTCTGGCCATGTCTATCATCAAGGCGGCGGCTAAGAGAAGTCCCCGTCGGAGTGGGGAGACTTCAGGAAAATGGGAGGAGAAGGTTGAAACGGGCTGAACGCATCGGTGGATGATGTCTAAATCGCCCTTTTCCGTGCCGACTGCCGCCGCCCTTTAGCCCAGACCGTACAGGCGGCTTACGGCTAGAAACCGTCCCTTTTACTATCCCTGCCATGCAGGCGCTGTGGAAAAGGGAGGTTCTCTGGGGTACAGTCGACCGTATAATTTTTTTTTGGCGGAACCAGGGGTGTCCAACGAAGTTGCAGCAAATTGAATCGAGCTCGAAAAACTTCGTTCTCGGATGCAATTTAATGAAATAGTCCGAGATAAAAAAAAATTATCTGACGTTAAAAAAAATTTTGTACATTCAACAACATTCTTTTTGTCCACAAACATCCATAATTATTATTTTGTCGATAATTCCACGAAATATATTTGTAAAATTGACGGATATTTTTGTGAATTGGACAAGATTGTAAAAGTCATTTGAAGTTCGAGATTTATTTGATTTTGATCAGTATTTAATCATGAAAAAATAATTATAATAGATATTTTTTAATAAATACTCGAGTCGGGCTGTAAAGATAGGAACTTCTTGCAAGAAAAATCGGTGAAAATGTAAAGCAACAAAAAAGTTTTTATATGCGATTAGGACTAAACCGTTAATAAGTGACTGGATAGCACCGCCATGTTTTTCACAGCTTAGAGCTAATAGAGACGTCACATTCCCATAACGATCGTTCGTTTTTTTCCCAATTTTTATTTTCATCCTTCGGTGTATACAATAATGCTCTTCGTTGGAGTTGCTTAGGCGGCGGGGGTGAAGATTTAGGGCTCCCGATTTCACGTAAGCGTGGCAAGAGTCTCGGGAGCGGCGAAGTGAGTCCCGAGGCAAAGAACGAGGCGGGAGAAAGAAAGTCAGCTTTACATTTTTATGGCAGTGAAAGTCTCGTGGCTTCGGAGTCCCGAGGGTCGCGGCCATGAGGCCACGTACCCCTGCGACCTCACGTTTTCCCTATTTTCTTTTGAAACTCAGAAAAACACGCCGTACCCCCTGCTCCAGAAAGGAAATACTTCCCGTAGAGTTTCACTTTTTTTTTACAGTACGCTACGGGAAGAAAAAAAAAAAAAAAATTTCCACAGCAACGCCCCACATGGCTCCAAAAAAGAATGTCCAACTGCCTGGCCATACCAAATTCTCGATTTTTTAAAAATCTGTAGTACAGGAAAAAAAAATTTCACATAATTATAGGTTTCATTCGCGATTACGGTTGATAGCACGTAATTATTATCTGGTGCGTTTATCCCTCAAACCGGGAACTTGGTTTCCTGGAAGCCGACCGTTGCCGCTGTCGGACGGGAGAGAGCGAGATCCGCTGGTTTCAGCTGGCTGACTTGTTCGGTTCACGAATGAGTTATCGCCCATCGACCAGGCTGCTCTTTCATTTTCAGCAACGTTGCGCGGTGGTGGTTCAGCTTCGTAACGCTATACAACACTCACACTCGATATCGGCCGTACACGCCGTGCCGTCAGCGACGCTTTCTCATCCCCCTTTTGTCGATCGGACCGGAGTGCACGACGTGTGCCGATACCGGGCGCGGGCGCGAGAACCGTTCGTTCGGTTTCTCTCTTTGCCCGAGGGACTCCGGCAGCTGCGCCGATCCCGCGGCGCTTCACGACTCCCACATTTCTACGGTGGATCTCACTCTCTCTCACCCTACTTCGGCCTCATCGTGCGACGACAAAATGTACGCGGAACCGCGCGAGGCAATGTTGCTCGATTCAATCTATGAAGAAAAATAAAAAAATCGCTTGTAGGAATGAACAAAATTTATGGGGGAAACTTTTGTGAGTCGGCGCTGCAGACAATTATTTTATTTCACTCGGTGGAAAAATGGCGGATTCGTGTGCGACTCGCGTGCGTAAAGCTCCTATTTTCACACCCAGTAAAATCTGTACTCGTGATACAATTTTTTTTTAATTCGTGTGATTGCAGAATGAGTCAAAGACGAGTATCGCAATTCATTAATTTTTAATTTTTAACTATGTTTTGCAGTTTGCTGTGTGTCGGTAATTCCAGCCCGAACTTGTAACCTTCACTAATGAAAGGCCCAATAATACGTAGTCGACGAAAAGTCCTTGCTCCAGGAGAATTTTCCCCTCTTACATAAGTTTCTCCCGACTTCCCGTACAGCCCGATGGTTCACTCAATTTCGGCAAATTCAACCCCAGAGGTCTTATACGCGTAGGTTCAATCTTTGTCCCTCGATATCCGACTTTCCCTCTTCGCTTGGCAGCGAAAATCGATGCACGCAGCTGAACAGGGTACTTTCTTGCCGTCTTTTTCGTCGGGCACCATTAGCAAATTGCGTTCTCCATAGCTCACTGAGCACTTCGCGATTCCATTTCGTGAGACCCCGGAAACTGCGTATTTTGCGTCAGCACCCCTCGTCGACTTCCGCGTCTGTCCCTCTTCGCAGTGGCCTACTATTAGCTGTCGAGCACGGAGTGCAGCCCTCTTGAGTTATGTAGCGTAATGGAAAACAAAACTTCCGAAGGAAATTACACCTGAGCCCTGCGAAGCCCAAGCAATGTTCGGCGAACTTTCTTAAGAGAATAAATAACACAATCGTTCAGACGAGAGCCGAATCATTATAAAATTAACTATTTTATCCACGTGATACGCAAAAACGTCTCGGAATCTCATTTTTCAACCAGTAGAAACGCCACACAAAAAATACGTCACTTACGGTACGAATTAACTTCCGGTCGAAAAATGAGATTTTCAAATAGTTGGAGTCGACCTGAGATAGATTCATGGACTTCGATTAATATTCGCATGCAATATATCCGATACAGCGTAGCGGCCGAAATTATTCTTCCTACAGGCGCATCGATCACATTTTTCGTCGAGCCGACACGTTGAATTCGATTTAATATCGGGCTCGGACAGATAGCGACTCGAGTACCGGGCGAGTACAAGGTCCTCGACAACTGGTGCGGTCTCGTAGCCATGCGCATGTTTGAATTTCACCTGGCCGAGAGTGGGAAATTGCGTGCAATGAATCGATCGTTTTCGTTTTCGAAGGTGTGACAAGCGATCGATAGAGAATGGAGAACGCGAAAAAATACAACGCAATTGAGAGAGCTAGCGAACGGAGCGGAGAAGAGGCTAAATTGGAATTCCGCAACTCGACGAGTGTCCCGGTCGACGGCTGGGTCAGGGTGGCAGCGCGCGTGGGTGGCGATAGTGTTGTTGGTAGCGGAGTGAGAAACATAGAAGGAGAGACGAACAGAGAGAGAGAGAGAGAGAGCGGGATCGTGCTGGGAAAAGCAAAAGGAAGGGAGAACGGATGGAAGTGGCGGTGGAAGCGCCGCACGAAGTGCTGTAGGACTCCAGGAATATTTACTGCCATCTTCTCTCCCACTTACCCACAGATTCACTGTGAGAGTTGTAAACACCTCTTAACTATATAGAGATTGTATCTTGGCCGTACTGGTGGGTCCCTTTGCCGAGCTTTCTTCATCCCCTAAATGCTTTCGGGGCCGAGCAATAAGTGAAACGTGATTAATAGCTGACTTTCAACCGCTGCCCAAAAGCGCATATTAAATTATCATCTGTGCAGGAAAACAGCAGCTCATGCGGTCTTCTCGATCGGCATCTGAATCAACGATGAACGGATCGCCCCATATTTACCACTTTTACCTTACGCCCATGTGTGCACAAAATCGTTCGAAATAATTTCTCAGCATTGGGCGTACATCATCATCGTTGACAGCTCTTATCATGGTCCCATTCGAAATTTATCGATTGAAACACCTGATCAATCAAGCCGCGCAGCCGCTACAGCACCTAGTCGCGCTCCAACGATCCACATACAGCCGTCTTACTTTCCATTTCGCTCGACCTTGCGTCTCGTTCAAAATTCTTCCACGTGGACGGGACAAAGGGCGAGTGTGGTAAACCATACCTTCGGTTTATTTCGACGCATACCAACTCGTTCAAACCTCGATCCATACAAATTCTTCGAACCTAACTCGATTTGTTCTCGACTAGACACACTTCCCTTTATTATCTTACCATCTTTAGAAAAAATCAGTATTACAATTCATGTTCCAACGATTCTTCCATTTATGACCCACCCGAAGCACATTCGATACGAAACGCCCCATCCGACTGTTCTCTGCCAGCAATGAAATCGCTGACCAACCTGCTGACCCTGCGACGCCAACTGGAGCATATTTTTATCATACCCTTCTTTTTTCCCACAGCGCAAAAAAGAATAACGACTAATCCCAGCTGCTAAAGATTTCTCACGAATAGGGATGATTCCCTTATATGTATACGTCTTCTCAAAAAAGTACATTCTCGCTCGCACAAATAAGAGAAAAATCCCCGAAGTTTATACCTCGGCGTTCGCTAGAATCGGCGTAGACGTGGCGCGCGGTCGATTACGTACATCTTCGTGTCGGCGAAGAGCCGGCGGTTTCTCGCGGGAGATGTAGAACGGAGTAGGCGAGGAGACAAATAGAAGGAGACGGTGAAACCCACTAAATCAATACTCTGCCATCGCTCCAACTCCGGGGGCTCATCCCCTCGCGCGCGCAACCCTCTTGGCCACCCTCGTCGCTCGGCGGCAACGGCACTGGCAGCACCACCGCCAGTAGCAGCAGCGGCAACGTGAACCGACGAGAACCGAGCGTCGACCAGTTTGCCCCCTGGCTCCGTTAGCCCCGCGTGCCACTCTCGTCCCTCTCGCCTCCCTGGGAGACCCTCCTTTCACCCCCTGTATCCTCGCCAACCCCCGCGCAGCTCCGTGGAACGCCAACAGCATAACCACCCTTACCGGCCCTCTCTCTCTCTCTCACTCGCGTTCCATCCCCGTCACGCTCCCGGAACGAAACTTCGCCCGGTCGCTTCGCCTACTACGCCAACCTCCGACGTTGGACTCCTCCGCGTTCCCTCACTCGCCCATGAGAGAGACCCATTCCCCCCAGAGAGTTTCCTACTACAGCTGGATTCCTCACTATAGACGTTGCTTCTCGGCTGCCGTGGTGCTGGTTACACCGCACCCTCCACCGGCAACCCACAGCCGGACGTCCATAGAAACCGTCGAGCCTCCCTGTCCTCCTCCCTCGGTGGACGTCCGGTCTTTCGATGCACACGCGAACCGAACTGGCCCAGCGACTACACCGAGAGCTCCGACGATAAAGGAAATCCGATTAAACTTGGCTCAAACGGCGAACGGCATGGCGAGCTGAAGAGAAGAGTTATTCGTCATGACCCAAGAGATGCTCCGGGCTGCGTGACTGAAAAATGAAAAAAAAAATAAATCGCGGCTCAGGAACCGAGGCGCAGGGGGAATTCTCGTAGCTGATACCCGTCGACGAGTGGCCGATCGGGTCGAATTGAAAATAATGAAATCCGAACGGGGAATGCGTTGGCGCGCAAACGACACGGCTGAGCGAGCCTCGAACGATCGACTCCCCAGTGGTTCTCAATTACAAATACACGATACGGAGGCGGTAGAAGTGAAATGAAAATACCGCCTCGTTCGCCATCACGACAGTTGGACATCAAAAAGCATATTACACGATAACGACGAGGCATTAGAGACGAACCGCTCACAGCTGTAAAGCGCTCGATCGCTCTTGAGGTCACGCTCTTCGTCATCAATGAACTGGGTCAGATCTATGGGTCTGTCATAGCGACGCTTGGAGTCTCCGGCATGGAATTCTCTCGGAGAGCCGGTCATCACGATAAACCACCGACCATTCTATATCTACCACGTTATGTATGCCGGGTTCTCATGACGCTATATGCCCACGTCGCTATCGCTGTAAAATGGCTATAGCATATGGTGCGGAGGTGGGAGGCGGGGGCACTCCTTATAGCGATGTGCCGTGTAGTGGTGTACTCCCGTAGCAGAGCAGACATCGGGCTCGTATCTACGATCGTGAGATACGGCGGGTGTCAGCCATCAGAGAGGAAGGAATTATGGGTCGTCGGGTTGAAGAGGAGTTGGACAAGAAGGACGGCGGACGGAGGAGAGCGAAGAGAAGAGACGAGGCAGCGGCGGTGGCTCCCAGCAACTCCGGAGACAGAGGCTCACGACAGCAGTGGCGACGAAGAAGACGACGAGAGGGGATGTATATATATATATATATATATATATAACGGAGCTGAAGATGCCTCTGCGGCATCAGCAACGAGGCTGAAACCATGGTGCCAGGAGAGTCACCGAGTCGTGGTGTCTCGGCGATCAGGAAGACCTCGGTCGCTGGCTGGACAAACGGTGACTACTGGCTGTGCCCGATGTTCAGCCACCGAGTTGCTCCTCCCGAGATACGCTCCTCTCCGACCATCCGGCTTGTCCGACCGTTTCGGCTCGAGATTTCTGGATGTGATCGCTATGGAGATGGTGGGATTTTGCGACGTGGAATCTTGCGGGAAGAATAGGCGGATGGGATTCTTGGTGTCGATGAGCACTGGGATTTGGATGTCCAGGTTCATATTCCATTTCCTCCGCACCGGCGATGAACCGGAATGCATCTTGGACCGGCGTTCTCCCGGCACTCCCAAAACCCTCTCATCTCTCCAGGGAAATACGAAAAAAACGATGGGATAAAAACATTTAAAAGAATAAAAATAAAAAGGATGATATGAAAAACAAGGATAACCAGAGAAGTGAGGTCTCCGCAAAGTCCAATTACACGGGCTGGCGGCTACCGCCTTTGTTTCACGGCCGCTGGCCGTTGGCTCTCTCTCCTTAGCCGCGCACTTCCGTTCTCCGCGTCTCCCCTTTCCTTCTTCCTCTCAGCTTCCCGTCTGTCCCGTCTCGCCTCGTCCCTCGGTGCTTTACGAGCCGCGGCTCTCCGCTACTGAGAAAAGCCAGCGGCGCAACACGACCGAAGTGTCCTGCTGATTTCTCGCCTTCCGAAATCCTCGAAACCACCCTTTTTTTTACACGCCAGCCGAGCTTCCTCGCAATGACGAAGAGTCGTGGTTGGGCAACGAAAAATACTGGAACACGGATAGACCCGAATTTCCAATTCGAGGCTCGTAGATTCTTCTTCTCGTTCCCTTCATCGAGACGCTTGTCAGAAACCCTTGCGACGTACGAATATCGCTCCAGGAAATTCGGCGGCCATGGGAGGTAGAAAATCCACCGTCACGCCGGAAGCCCTCGCCGCGTTCGTTCGTTTCTGTGGTACAGGACGACGCAGCGTGCTCTCTTCGGAGTAATTTATCGTGAGGCGCGTCCTCCGGACGGCTTGTCACGCTTCCACGGCATCTCGCGCCTCCCTGAGAGTTTCTTTTCCGCCACGAAAGACCAATTGTCTTTCGTTAGCCGGGGCGTGAACAATGTTCTTTCTTTTTTTTCACCACGATTTTTCGACCGTCCTCGCGGAACGATTGTCTATGGAAATCCGAGGGCTCCAATTCTACGGTTAGACGAACGTTGTAAATTTCGTGTATCGATCTATATCTTCGTAATTTATTTTCTATCGAGATAATGAAATGCTGATTTGCGAGAGCATAGCGCGCTGACCTCCGCGTTACATTCGTAAATTGGCACCGGTCCGTCTGCCTACGAGCGTGTTAGAACTGATGGCGTAGACCGAGCGTGCGCGCGATATCTGGAGCACAACGGGCAATAGTTGCGAGAATTTCTAACGATAAAACTCACTTAAATCTCCCTCTCCGAGGATTAAAATAAATATTCATACGATCCGAGGAGTATGAAAAAAAATTCTCATTAATTGTCTTATGTCTACATTGGCAGCAGACCGAAAATCCCTGCTGCGGCAGTCCGCGATTACACGCGTCTGCGTTGCGAGCGCAAAAAAGTATTATTAATTACGTCCCCTTCCCAACCTTTTCCTCCTCTGTAACGCGTGTGTTTACACGGAACATGATTTAATAAGGCCGTATGTAATTTTTTTGTTGCAGGTAAGAATCTTTCTCGCTTCTGAGCCAATTACGTCCCCGCTCCGTCTCCGATTCGTGGAAACAATTTAAATTTTGACGCCTCGGTGAGTGTATTAACCGAGTCTATAATAATCCGTATAGTTGCGCGACACACGGTATACCGTCTTGGGAATTCGACCCATCTAATTGCGCGCCACTCCGGTCCGTCTCGCCTCCCGAAAGATCAGAGAACGATGAAACCCGTACGCAGGTGGATTTCTCATCGACACTCGCGCGCTCGCTTCGCCCGAGTCGGGTTTACATAACTATTTATAGAGACGGGCCTCGCTCCCGTTGATGTTAACCTGCACACACGTCGGCCGTGCAAAATTTCGAGCGTTCAGACAGAGCCTCGGAAGAGCGGAGAGACGCACGGATGGACGAAGAGACGCGCGGCTCGGTGTCGAATCCGCGCGGCGCACTCGCGCCACGAAAGCTTCTTCTCGCGAGGAAGCTTCGACTTTCCTCGACGATGTGCCGCAGCTATATCCAATCTCGACGAAGAAGCTGCAGCCGGAGCCGCAAAGCGCGCGATAGCTTTACGACGCTCGGCGAAAGATTGACGGCCGAATCCGTCAGCGGCTCAACGCGCGTGGACGGACTTGGGATTTTCCTGGCAATTTTCCGTCGTTTCTTTTTTTCTGTTTTTTTTTTTTTACCTCCAAACCGCGTCGAAGACTCGAGTCGTACGCAAGGTTTCTCTCGCTCTCGACGGGTCTGCTGCTGGACGGACGTAGGCCAAGCACGTACCGAGCGCCGATGTTCTCGCGATTCGATTCGCTCTCGTATCATCCGCGGCTGTCTCTCACTTTCCCGATCCCCGCAACCATCGGCCGACAGCGGCTTTCAGCGGACTCGCTTAGAATTAATCGAGTTTCTACGATTTCACGAGCAGGGAAATTCTGATTTTCGAACGAAAATAAAACATCCGTTCCGACGATCTTTGCCGGTAGAAAAAATGTTCGAGCGCCGGATCGAAATACGGCCTGACGATTAAAAAAAAAGTACCCAGTCGACCTTCCGACTTTATATCTTGCGGTAAGTAACTTTCGTCACATTAACAACAAAAAAGTATTTACAGAAAAAATCTCACATGCAACGGTTTAAAACAAGAGTCCGCGAGTGAGGAGCAAGTAAAAAGTGTCCAACAGCCGCAGGACGAAACTTTCCTGTAATCAATTCACAACCAGGTCATCACATCGGTCAGTCGTGCCAAAGTTCCCCAAGAAATATCCGAGATGTTTATCGGTTCCGCAAATTTCTATCCCCCTCCGAAAATAAACGGCCATTTTATCGACAGGTTTTGCCAGTATCGAAGTCTGCAGCGTTGTTCCCGAGTCTCGCTCCTGAAAAGGCTTGGTCGGGAAGGAGGGTGGCGATATGGAGTAGCGATATAACACTAACGCAGAAAATCGGCATTGGCGCAAATCCACGCGTACGTGTGAACGCGGCGATGCCGTAACGCGTGGGTAGTCGGTGGGTGGTTGGTTGGCTGGCGGAGCATAGGGATGAGGGTGGAAGGAGCGGGAGGCCTCGGGCTTTTGTTGACGCACAAAGGAACGGCGTGACGGCGGGCGATAGTCCCCTGCTTTCAGGGAATACGCCACGGCGGGGCGAGCGCGATGGTTCAACGGGCCTCGGCAAGGGAGAGACATCGGAGAAAGGAGAAGATGCCGAGAGGGAGAAAGTGAGCGAGTCGAGGCGGAAAAGAAAATCGAGGGTGAGAGATGGAAACGGCTTGACGAGAAATTCTACCGAGTGCGGGAGAGAGCGAGGAAAATAGGTGGGTGGAGGATCCGGCGAGGGGGCAACACGGTCCGAACGGGGAGAGAGAGAGTGAGAGAACCAAGCGGGAGAGGAAGGGTGGGTGGGCAGACGCCTCAACGCATGTGCAGGGCGCCTAGCGGCGCTCTGGTACGATCGCGCGCGCGGAGGCTGCGAAGCGGCAGCGGCCAGAACGGAATTCGCGGATCCACAGTCGTCCCATCTCTTGGAAAGTAACGTGACCGCGGCACGTCCCGCGTCCTCGTGTACACAACAAATCGCGATAACCGTGGACTGCTGTCGCGATCGTTTCTTGACGTTACGAGGGGAGGTTTTGAGAGGAATCATTAATACGAAAAAAAAAATCTTAAAAATCTTGGAGACAATTATTTTTTTACAATCGATATACAAGACTGTCCGGAACGTGACGTCGCGTGGAAAGGCGAGAGACACACCGGCTGGTCGCCCGCCGTTTGTTCAATGTTGTGGAAACGATAATATAAATATCGGTGGACTCAGCCGGCGAAAGTGATCCATGACAATCCCCAGTACAGCCTGGACCTCCCGCAAGGATTTATAACTGGTGCGATGATGACATTGTGTATTTTTTTTTCATCACCGTGACTGCACTTCGAATCTCGCGAGAGTTTCTTCGACTTGAAGAAATAAATACAACACAACGAAATAAAAATCACCTCCGACTCTGATGATTTAAGTTGTTGGGAATCCTTGAACACTGCGAGGATCAGCTCGGTTCGGTCCGAGTCGTTTGAGGACTCGAGTCAGTACTCGTGAACGGACACCGAGCACGTGCGGCCGGCGTTTATCCCCCCGGTCCGCGAGAGAAAGCCCTCGGGGCAGAGAATTCCTGCTTCTCGCTTCCGATTCCGTCGAGAAGACAAAAAAGAGGAAAAAAAATAAGGAGGGAGAGGCACGGGAAAAACTACGACGAAGCGCGATGTCCTGTAGTTTCGGGAGTCCTTCGACCTTGGTGCCTGGGAGAAAGTTGAGCTCGGACAAAAAGGAGCCGGGACTCTGACCTCGTGTACGCACAATCGTCGTTTGCTCCGATAAATAAAAACTTCTCGGGTAGCATCTCGATTGAGCGTGTCCGTTGCGTTCTTAGGAGAAAGTTTGCACCGCGACGGGGGTTTTCAGGAAGGGGCAGCGAATCTTCGAACGCCGATTTCGCACGTACGGGAACCGAAGGACGCGCTAAAAACTGCGGCTGAAGGGAGAAGTGGAAGGGAGAAGATATACTCGTGGTGCGCCGATGTGAGCTCACGTCAGAATTCCTGTCAGTGGTCGGCGCGTCATTCGAGACGAGCCTCCGGAACTCGGGTAAAAAGTTTGCCAGTGCGCGATTGACCGGATATTACACGGCTCGGAAGCGAGCGGAGGCGAGCCTCGGCCGACGATTCGAATCCCGATGGACGATCGTGACGAGGATATTTTTTTTTCCACCTCACAAATGTCACGCAACAACGAACGAACAGTTGTAGAGGATAGGAAAAAATAGAATTAACAAACGAAAAAAAAAAAAAAAAAAAATTACACGAGGATCTCAGACGAGGGAAGTTTCGTAAAATTGATACCTGAACACCGCATGATCCGCTAAAAAGACCGCTCGCTTATTTTTTATTATTCTTCATCGGCAGCCGCGGCAGTGGGTCAGAATCATCAAAGAAGTCATATAACGGATATATTCATATATATTATATATAAAAAAAAAACGTATGTACGATATAAAGAATAAATAAAAAATCCAAGTTTCTACAACACAACGACACGGAGTATAACGTAACGAAGAGACAATAAATAAAACAATATTAAGAATTAATTAATTAATTAAAATAAATCAATGAAAATGCTGCTCCGTGAAGATTGAGAGATGATATTTAGATCCGAGCGAACAATAAACTCGAGGACAATCAGTGCTGGTGATGCGAACATCGATGATTCAATGTTATCGTAAAATGGCCACGAAAGGTTAAATTAAAGTGATAGATTAATAGAGAATAAATATTTTGATAAGAGAAAGCAAGTCGGGGAGACGAGGGTGATCGGTTCGATAACTCGGTGATTCGCGTGGCAAAAGGGTGGACCAAGTAAGTGGCCGAGGTGATGGTTAATGGGTCAACGAACGCCTGGGCGCCTTTAGAGGAGCGAAAGGGTGATCGCACGATCGAGACAAATGGTGCTGAGATCCGGGCGAGAGTCTTTGAAGATCGTGCGAAGAGATACGGGCCTGGATCGGTGACTGGCGGCGTCGGCTGCATCGGGACGCGTATCCGAGCGGCGAAGAAGAAGACGACGACGAGAGCCGCGAACTGGAAAGGGCAGAAGAGGTATAAGCAAGAGGAAAAGCCGACGGGGCTAGAACCGGCGCGGTGCTCGGTGAAGAGCGAGTATCAGCCACGACGGAACCCGGCGCCGGGGCGAATACAAGGCCCCCGGTGCAGGGATACAAGGCCGACGACGACGAGGAGGATCCAGAGGCGAGCGTAGCAACGGCCCTGAAGACGCGGTCGAGAGCTATCGCTCCCTCTGCTATCAGAGGGAGAGTCGGCAGGCCGAGACGCCGACGGAGAAGACGGAAAAAGAAGCGACGGAGGTGAGCATCCTAAAAAAAAAAAAAAAAATTCACTATCATAAACTCCTGGCGTAAATTCATCGGAGTTTCGCCTGAATGACCACAAATACCGTTTATTTCCCAAAAGCGAGATTCACGGTCCTCTCCGGTGATATTGAAGAAATTATTTCTCGAAACTACGAAATTTTCAAATATATTTTCAGGACCTAAAATTATCGACTATTATGAAATTGTCAATGAGTATTGTAGACTATCAGCGTGGTCGAACGAAGGATCTTTTCACTAGAAGCTATTATTTGAAAAATGGAAAATTCTCCGAATTCCATTCACCGACATGAAACAAATAATCAGCGGGAACTGCCAAAAATTTAGAAAGCCTGTCGCTGAAGGATGCATCTTTGAGGAAGACACAGCTCGTGGTGAATAGATACGAAGCGGCGATGCTACGGGCGATTAATGTCGCTAAAGATGGACACTCTTCAGAGTTAATCCCGGGTTAGTCGCTCATCTTCTCGTCGCGCTGCGTGCCTCGTTCTTCATTCGTTAACGCGTTGGCGAGCACGTGGGCAATGTACCCGCGATTCAGCGTACACGAGAGACACTATATGCGCATAGCGGTCGTACGTCATTCCGGAGGGGCGCGCAAGTGCGCTCGGATGAAAATCGTCGTTCCGCGGCCTCCCAGTAAGTCCGTCACGATCCGACGAGATCCCTTATCTCTCGGACATCGTTCCCGAGATATGTAGGCAGAGGAGGCGAGGAACAAGAAGTGGGTGGAGGAGGGAACGAGTGCAAGCGCAACGATACGCGGAATTCACCGGTCCGGAGCGTGCTATGTACAACGGCCGCGTGCCTGATGCTTTGCCGGCCAGTCTACCGTGCTTCTGCTTCCCGGCGTTCCTTAATTCGCTAACCGCTCTTAATTGTAATTGTGCCCGCGGTTGAATTCCGCAGGATCTCCGCCGCTCCTCGCGCGCCAACGCCGCGTCACTCTCTTTCTCTACACTGCCTACGACCACTCTCGTACATCCACCTACCGCTCGCGCAACCGAGCAAGAAACACGAATTCCACTGTTAACCGTAATTCATCGGGGCTTCTTGTGCACACACCGCGGCGGCGCTCGCAATTCGCCGAGGAGCCGCGACGGCGGTGGCCGCCGTGGCGGCGGCGGCGGCGACGGCGGCGGCGGCGTGTACGATGCACCAAACGCACCTTAAGAACTCGCGGTATCCGTACCGGCATTGCGCGCCCAACAGCGCGTTACAATTTCGGTTCTTACTCGCTTACCGTCAACAAATTTTATCGACGCGCCAATCGAATTCCACGAGGGTGCCGCCAACGACTCTTCCTCACCGTCCCGCCGCCCTCCGTGCCGACGACTCGGTACCCCGCGCTCGACGACCGTGTCTCTCGGTGGCCACACGCATCGCGAGTCACGGTCCCGTAAACGCGATACTCAACGTCTCTTCTCCACTCATTTTCATCGCATCGAAGGCGAAGAAAAAATGAAAGGACAGCCGACTTAGCGGAATATCGCGAGTCTCGGATGCGTAGAGATCCTGAGGAAAGGATTTAGTCGGGGATATTCCATATTCCCGCCATACTGCTTTCCATCGCCATAAAAAAAGCTATCGATCATATTGCAATTACGTGTCTTTCAACTCGATCACTCCTCCGGTATTTTATGGCTATCGTGGAATTTTCATCGCGAAGCTGCGAGAACTCGGAGTATAAAGTAGATAGATATGCATTTATTGTACATTAGGACCTGAGATCCTCCAGGCACATCTCCTAATTAACGATAAATCAAATTAATACTGATTAAATGCAATAGAAAATATAACACATAACAGGAAGCGTTCTGAACCTAATCCGCAGAAGAATAATATTTTTAAAAGCTAAAAATGGCAAGAATTAATAATAACAATAATCGTAATTATTATACGGCTATCAAAGTCGATTAATTACAGCATTAATTTTGTATCGAATCTTTATTAATTAAAAATTAATACTTCAAATTTCGCTATCGACGTGCCCAACCGACGCCATTTTTCCAAGCACGTGAAGCATTCGTCAGTCGGCAGAAGCGTCAAAATTTTCCGTGTAAAAAAAAAAAGAAGTCTAACGAATGTGAACGCAGCAGGGAAGTGTATGGGAAAGAGAGATGGCGGAATTCTTGAGTCCCGATGCCGTTGGCATCGTGCTGGTTGGTGGACGACGCGGACCCCTCGCGTGTACGTATTACGTCCCTTCCGTCCGCGTCAGCAGGGCGGATGAGGGGCGACAACGCCGACTGCGGGAGCGAGGAGCGAGGGGGGGTTCCGGCTAGGCAGGAAATGAAGGGAATGTGGAATGGGAGGGTGATTGGAAAATTTGATCGAGGGTGGCAGCGAGGGAGAGACGGATAGAAACGGTGGAACGGGCGAGGAGGATAGATCGGCGGGGTCAAAAGAGGGTCGAGCTAGGCGGTATGAGGGTTACACAGTATCGTGCACTGAGTGTACGGAGAGAACGACGAATCGGAGGATGAGGAGAAAGAGAGGAGGACGAGGAGAGATGACTGAAAGAGCGGGGGGGCTATCAATGACGCGTTAGACCGCGTCACGCGTTGTGCAACGCATCTGCTGCCTCGTATATGCGTGTGCGGCGACCGCGTTTACGTCCTATATATTATCCCGGGCGATACGTCAATTCGACCACCGTGCGCCGATCATTATAACGATTACCTCGCGACCGTTCATCCAAACGCACGTTGACTTGCGTCCCCGAATGTGCGTGCGTGCCGCACTCGCGCACGTTGGTGGCAAAGCCGACGAGATAGTTTATCAGTTCGACAAAGTAATGACGATTCAATGACAGGAGTGGGAACGTCGAACCCTCAAGCAAACTTTGCTGGAAGGTCCTACGAACCGGAAAATATTCTCTTGACGACGGAATGATATCGCGATTCGTTGATATACTTGAGGAATGGTTATTGAGTGGATACATGGTATACGTGTATATTACGGCAATGGTGGAAGGGAGATCAGACGGGGCGGGAGAAGAAGAAGAGAAGAAGTTGGAACTAGTTCTCTTCTATGCTTTGGCTATATCGGTCTCGAGAGCCGCCACTTCCGGCACCGCCGGGTGATTTATTTCGTGCAAGTGTGATTCTCGCCTCTGTCTCTCTCTCTCTCTTAGACTTCTTCTTCTTCTTCTTCTTCTTCCTCGGTACCACCGGCATCGCCGCCACTTATTCAGCTTCTCCGCAACTCTCGGCGTGTCATTCCCTTGCATTTTCAGGGTTAACGGGTACGCCATTCTTTCGACAAAATTCGCGAGTCTTGATAGGATCAAGATGGTGGTCGTCCTCGACGAAGGCGGAAAATTCCCAATTTTTTTTTCTCAATGCGTCAGTGCGTGGATCAACAACGTGGTCGTGGAAGGATCGATA
The DNA here is from genome assembly GCA_963978505.1 of Listrodromus nycthemerus. NCBI lineage: Eukaryota > Metazoa > Arthropoda > Insecta > Hymenoptera > Ichneumonidae > Listrodromus > Listrodromus nycthemerus. Next base: position 15,580,284 of record OZ021683.1, on the reverse strand, counting down.
TCGCCCATTGTCCGGTAATTCACTGCTAGTATACGTTGTTTCGTCGACGAATGTATGGATATGGCTTATAGAAGTCACCGACACAACCTCAGTCATCGACCCGCTTCAGTTTCTCTCTCCTTCATCCCGGGGCGGACGAACACCGAGACAAAGAATTTACAAGACCATCGATCAATCGGCAATTTTGATCGGGTCGATTAGTCACGCCATCCTCTCGTTATCGAACGATTAATCCGCGAGTGGACCCCGCCGATCCCGGGTAAGCGACGCCATGTCGGCCGAAACTTTCGCTACTCTCCTCTTTCACTCCTTTGCATTCTCATTCTCTTCGGGATGTAAAGCGTTTGCGTCTCTGAAACTTCGCTTCCGTTGACGATGAGCAGACCACATTGAATAGCAGCTAACCAAAACTCCCGGAGAAGCGGGGAAGAAACCGTGGTACCTTGCCAAAGCTGACGCAGGATAAACACTGCCGGGAGAAGAAGATCGACGAAGGATGGAGCGATAATAACATCCTCCTCGGGCAACATTGATTGGCCATTCTGCAGCGGATGGCCTACGGAACCATATTCGACGAAAAGAGATAAAATCATGCGAATAACCCGTGTTATTCCGGTTCTTAAAGAGCCAATCATTGCAACTTTCGGCTGCCGATGATCCTCGGATTTACCGTGAAACTGACCGGTTCACCGGAGGTTGCGTGAGCTTTCTCCGCAGACATTCGGCGGTAAGTCGGTCAACTTCATCGTCGGGCTTGTAGTAGAGGAGTACGAGGGGGAACAAAACAGAGGGCACTGCCATAAATTTTGATATTATACGCGCGCCGAGACCCGCTCACATTCTCTTCCTCACTGACGGTTTCCTTGCTATAAGCTGAAGGGGAAACGCTGAACTGAGGTAACTCAGCTAGCTACCCCTCGGCCGGTGACGCAACCGACAATACTCTCACGAGGTTTTAACTTTCTTTTTTTTTTCTCTTCCCCCTTCCTTCCTTCGTTCGTTCGTCCCTATTTTTTCGTTCCCTGTGCGTCTCCGTGCTGCTCCTGTTCATGCCGCTGCTGCGGCTCTCACCGCACCCTGAACACACCCAGGTGGGATTCTGCCGTAACTGGAAAAACGGCACGTCACTGGCTCCACACTGGCTGGCTTACACCAAAACGCCATATCGGTGCTTCTCCGGTTAGCGTAGCCAGACAGAACGAAACCGAAGATCGTCCAAGCATTAACAAAAGCACTGGTAATTGCAACACTGTCACTGCTACGCAGAAAAAAAATTCAAAATGTCCTCTTCGAGATTACTTCCAGTAAAAAAATATTAGCTCTTAACCGGAAGTGACGTTTTAGAGAAAATAGTCACTTCCGGTTTTGGACTCGAACTGAAAAAACGTCATTTCGAGTAGAAGAATGCGGTTTTCAATCGCTATTGAATAAATCGGTAATTACATAAATAATCACTGACTTCGGGCAAATGCCGGTTTCAGCCTTGGTCGAATATTGCATCTCCGGTAACTGATGCGGTCCGGAAGCCATGCAGGCGGTTAAATATTACGATGCTCCGTTCAAAGGGCCATGCTCTTGCGCAAACTTTCACCCGATTTCTCTCAGCGTACGCTTGCCATTTTCCGATACAAATCGCACCTCGGACCGAAGGACTTTGGAAAGTGAACTAGATACTGACTCTGGATACTCCGGAAAGAATCCCATTGAAATGTATGAATTCCCGCGTCTTTGCTCCGGTTTCGCGTGTCAGGGATTGTTCACGCCGTAAAGGTGCCGAGTATATTTGTTGCCTTCCTCCGGGTTCACGGTCGGGGTCCGGGTTATTGTGACGCATCGGCTAATACCGAGCTACCCAAACTCTATTGTACGTGAGGATCTCCCAAAAGGTACATTTTCAGTTCCGGCTGATTTTTATTTTTAATTAATTCCGTTTTAGTGAATAGCTGCAATGGCTCATACCGCCAAAAAAATAGGCATCAGCGGAACCATGTTTACCCGAGCTGCGGACATTCTCAGCCGCGAAAAACATTCGGGGATTTTTTGTCATTTTAACGTCACTCGCGAGAATAATAATGATAATTCGGGCCGTCGTCGGGCGTCGCCAAATTTTTGGTGGTAAAAGCTCCGTGCTGCGGGGAGAGACGCAAAGGGAAAACTCGCTTTTTGTTCGCGGTCGCAGTCGCTCGTTCTACCCGGTTACTCGTATTTTTATTTCGTACGGGCGCGCGAGTGAGGTTGTGCCGAAGGGGTGGCGGCAGAGACCTCCGGAGGGCCCGCGTCGCAGTGACGTTGCTCTCGGGGTTGCTGCTGCCTCGCTTCTCATTTCTCGTATTTTCCATCCGCGATAAATCACCGACGCCGGCGGAAGGGCTGCGGAAAGAGTGAGAGCGAACGATGGAATATAGAGGAGAAGGGGTTGGAGCACCGAGCAAATCCCCCGGTTGTGTCACGTGGAAAAGCCGAAAACCCCTCTCCCCCCTCCATGGCTCTCACTTTGGCCGCACCGAGGTTAAGAAAGTCAAAACCCAGCGGGAATCGCATTATGTGCCTGACCGCACGAGTACCTACTAACGACCTTCGTTTCATGGACATCAATAGCGAATAAATTTTCACGTTGTTACTCCTCGTCTTTCCACCTTTTTTCCCTCTCGGTTCATTTTGATCCTGCAACAGTTACCGAGAATAAATGATTTAAGGCTGCTAATTGTGGGAATTAACATTTTGAAAAACCCCGTAGCTAGTTGTCGCGTCACATATTCAGATGTGGATAAACCGCCTGATTCGTTATCAGCAATATACAGTAGTCAAAAATGGACCAAGTCGACGCGAGACAAAAAAATTGGTAGAACCAATTTTCCAAAAGTTTGTGATTTTTTTTGGTATTTTCAAACAGCCGTTGATGTGCTTTCCGATTGAACCTTGGTAAATTCGAGGTGTCTATCGTGTTCTACGGGATACGCAACAGTGTTTAATGGAGTCTTAGAACTGTTTTTTCTGTCCGTTATACGGCACCGAAAACACACAAAAAAAAACGTGATAAATAAAAATTGCACTTGCAATTTTTTTTTGGTTCAAATCTAAGGTTCTCGAAAAACTTTCTGGTTTACGTAATTTGATGTATTTTTTGTCCCGTATACGAACCCACCATTAACTTCAGCTATAGTAAAGAAATCTGCTCATCAGAATGTCATCAATTTTTTTCTTTTTTCTATGAACGAACACTATTTATTATTGCTATAAATTTCATAAAATGAAGGTTACTATGACAAAAAAGACAGGAATCGTCGATATGTCAACAATTGTCTCAAAATTAATGATCCTTACATAAATAAGAGAAAAATCGTGGAAGAAAAAAGATAGATCTGGCGAAACCACCATTTCATTCGCGCGTAGCAGCCATTGCGCAACGGGTATGAGGTTGAGTGGCGAAGAGACCGCGGCTTTGCTTCCACGGCTTGTTGTCCCAGTATTGTTTTTCGTGCGCTACCCATCCACCGACGAAGACTCCTTTGGCGACGACGAAACTTCTTAAATTCGAGTTATTTTCGTCGAGTGGCACAAGACGGATGGCGTGTGTTTTCTGGCTACATCAGGCTCCGCGGGTACAGAATCGGCGGGAAGACACGCGAGGGGGAAGAGAGGAAGAGAGTGAGCCTGAGGGGCGAAGTTGAGCGAAGAGAGGAAGCCGAGTGCGGCGTCGTTGTCGGGAACTGCGACGTCGAGCGTGTCACCCACGGTCCATGCCGCCCGCGTCTTCTCTCCTCGCGAGAGCATCAAGAAAGTTGGAAGTTCACGAAAGACGAGGACTGCTCCCAAGAAAGCCGGGCGTAAAGCGTAACCAGGGCGAATGAGAAAGACAGTCGCGGCGGTGAAGAGGGAAGACGAGGAGACCCAAGAGTTGGCGAACGAAGGAAACTCTTACTCTCTCTCGGTATCCTCTCATGCCCCCGGGAGCGAATAGAGCATCGTGACGCCTTCGGGGCGCCGTGTGTCTCGTTATCCCGGGGATTTATGGCGCGCTAATTGCAACGCGGCGAACAACAGCGCACCGGTGTCCTACGCTCTCTATAGTCCGCTCCGTCCTCTCATCTGCTTTATACTCGAGCGAGGAAACGCCTGATCGAAAGAGACAGATTCCTGTCGCCTCTCCGTATTCCGGTCACCTTGGCGCACGGAAAATAGGTTCTGCAGTCAAAAATTAAAAAAAAAATAAAAAATATTGGTTAAATTAACCAAACGTCTTGATCAACTACGTTTGAGGCTCATGTTTGTTTCGTACAAATAAAACATCGATGAACCATTATTTGTTTCACCTATCGAACACACATTGAACGTGTATTGCAGCTCATTTGCTTGATTCAACCATTATCTTTGTGTACATTCTTGGAGAAAACTAGATGTGCATTTATGGATTGGGCCGCTTTCGCTCCCGGTGGAAAGTATCGATGTTGTACTTCCACTTCGAGGTGTCGCATATTAAAGGCCACAGTTCGCACGGCAAAAACTTTCGGAGTACATCCAATCCTGTTGAAAAATAAATTCCCAAGCCGTATAAAACTGGCAGACTCTCAAAATATAATCGGAACCAACGACCGTCCCTTCTTTTTTTTTTTAATTATCTGACGATGCGCATCAGGTAAGAGCCGTCTCGGCGGATGTTCACGATCCTGAGGTGACCACCTGGTCTCCTCGCGTGGAGCTCCGCGCACACGGCTCTCCGTGTCCCTCGCCGTGTGGCTGTTACTGCCGCGACACGATGAAGTTTACACGTTGTAAGCGAGCGGTCTTTGTGTGTTCGTTGGCGTTACACACGGACCGAAAGTGGTCCCCGTGCGAGTGTTTCATGGCCCGGCGTTTCTGACTGGCCAGCTCTCGCGGCCGCTGCTGGCTGCTTCTCGGTTATGCTAATGACCCACACATCTCTCGCCCGCATGAATACGGACACGTACACACACACACACACACACACACACATGAATCGCCTACCACGCTCCGCATGCTCGGTCACTTTAGGCTCGTACACATCCTTGGACGATAACTGGGCGATCGTGTCTGTGACATCAGACACAAAACACACTACGGTACTCGAGTTATGAACGCAACGAGGAAGACAATAATGCCCTCGCCGATTTATTATTGTAACAGTTCTCCGGCGCGTGACGTAACGCCGCATTAACCGACGCCAGCAATGTCTCAATCAGTTATGCTTTATACGCAAAGCTGAGCGTTGTACCGCGGTCGTACCGAGACGAACCAGAATGTGGTCTCAATTTGCGAATAACTTTTTCGTTACTTCTTCATCATAGTTTCGGATTCAATAACGAAAACCTAATGACCTCCAGTTGCGTCACGTTCCATCGGTCCGGGTGGCCCTAACGGTGCTTTATCGGCGATTCGGAACCGCCGTTGTTAAGAGATAGTTGGATGATCGGGGTCGAAAGATTCGGCGGTAATAAGTGGTCCACGGGGGATTGCCCGAAGGATGCCGCGTGGTGTGTTTCTTCGCCGGCTACGCACCTTCGCTCTCGTGGTTGTTACAGCTCGCTGCAATATTTACGAGAGACCCGACGCTCCCGCCACGAGGGTGGAGATTTTCACGAGCATTCCGCCGAGCGTACGGAGCTGCTTCACGCTCCTTCCATTCCCACCCTCGATCGTTCTCTCCGAGAAGACTCGGCCTCCGTTTATCGGCGATGATCATCCTTCCCGCTATCCAAAGGACCGACATTTTTATTTCATTTACATCCCGTGCTTATACGCGCGTACGATCTTACCGATTTATCCCCTCAGCGAAGAACCAAACGGGAATTAAATTTTGACACAGGAAAGACGCGCACTCGAGCGCGCGCGTCCGCGATACGTACGCCTATAAAGTAACACGATAATTCGCGGCTTGGTTGCAGCCATATACATATCCCTGTCAGATAGGAATCGCCGGTTCGGCCAGATTGGAAAATATCGTGGGTACGAATACCTACCGAGGGATCTCGCGGCCAGGCTGCGCATGCAAGTCCGGGGATTCTCCTCGATGGATCGGAGTAATCATGCCGAACGCGAATGGTGCGAGGCTCGATGGCGGAGTTCGCGGAGTTCCCTCTTCTTCGCAATGTTGCAAACTCGAAGGCACACAAGCGAACGCGGTGCATACACGCCGTGTACGAGAGCGAGGGCCTGGCAGGCGAGCCGCATGCAAGCAGGCATGGCCAGGATATCATCCATACCACATCGCCGGTACATACTTCTCCTCGCAAAGTCGAAGGCCCTCGTGCGCTGGCTCGGCCAGCGTCGGGTAGGGGGCGGCTATGGGCCAGCATATAATTATCGGGATCGTAATGGCCGCCATAAATCATAGGCGCCTCTCTCCCTCTCACCCAGCGCGCGCTTGCCCTTTTCTCCATCGTTCGTTCCGTTCGTTCGTTCGTTTATTCTTTCCCTCTCCGCGTACAACAACCGTGTTCGTCGCTCGCTCACTCCCGCGCGCCCACTAACGGATCGAAAGCGAAGGGAACTAACGCGGATGAGAAATCGAGCTAGGCGATTGGATAGAGTCATCATACACGTGTCTGGGAACCCCTCGCGGAACACCCCAGAAACTCATTTTCATTTTCAGTTTCCTTTCGAGGAAGGAAAGAAAAAACGGAAAACAATAGAAGGAATGGTATGCACGACTCTGTTACGCCCATTGGGAAAAAAAAAGCCGCGGGGAAATTATTATAATGATAGTTGGAGGGCATCTCAATCTAGGCATTTTTCGACCGGAGCTCTGAAATGACTGACCGAGCTGGTGGGAAGGGACATAGATTTTTTTTTTCTTTTTTTTTTCGTTAGGGACTCAAGGCTGAGATTACCGGATCCACCCCCGCGGCGTTGGGACGAAATTTTCTTTGCCTTCATTCGCCGCGCTCGTCCTACGTGTGTGTGTGTGTATTTTTGTTCGTCAATCCTCGCTCTTTTTTTCTTTCTTCACGTCGTTTCCTACGGACACCCCTCCCCTTCCGACGGCCATAGATCTTTCACAATTTTGGCAGCGCGACTCCCACGTCTCCTCGAGCGACGAGACCAGAAACACATTCGTCGCTGCACACCACTGCGTGGATATGGCTTCTGAGCAAACAAGAAATATATCAGGGGAAAAGAGTGGCTGCTTAGGTATTCGACACCGAGAGATTCTCGGATCGCCGCGGGGATGGTTCCTGCCACGTTTCTTGCTCGAACGGACTGACGGACACAACGGAATAGGCGCTGCCGGCAAAAAGGAGACATCGATCTATCTTCTGCGTCGCTGTTGATATCAAGACTGTAATTATAAACAAAAAATTTGGCGTCATTGCGTATGAAATGTTTCGCGATTATTTGATTAATTTTAATTCCCGTGATTATACTGGGCATTTTTCAGCAAACAATGATCGTTGTCTAGATCGAAATTCCGCATTATTCTTTCTGGTCGGGTGAATGTTACCGACAGTTCGTGTACAAAGCTGCGGAAGAATTCATGCAGAAACTCGCTAACTTCTTGAAACGACTGCGGTCGTATTTATTTACTTTTTAATATATAAATATACATATATATTGCTCTAGGTATGGGAACCGTTCCGTCCTAAAAAATATCGAAACTGGCATAAATAGACTGACTAAAAAATAGTTGGATTAAAGAAATGCTTGGTGACATATGTTCAGAGGTGTACTTAGGTGCTACAATATAAATATTTGTTCTTATCGAAATAATCTGAATACATTTCTTACGTCGCAAAAATCACTTTTTTTAAATGTATATCACAACGATTTGCGACTAACCCAGCCAATTTTTTTTTCGGCGCGAGCTCGACATTGAACCCAAAGACAGGTGAACAACAAGCAAAATCCTCGAGCAATGACCGACTGAGCGAGTTGTAAAGCGATAAATACAACGTCTTCAAAGCAAATCCTTACATACAGAAAATTTTATTGTCCAATAACCTAAACCAGCCACCTCAAAACCCATGGTCGCTCCTGCACTCCGTATGACAAAAAAAAATTTAGCTCCTCATCTCCCTCCATCTTGAAACCAGCTGGCCGTCCGGCAATGGAAAAAAATCGGAAATTGAAAGTCCCTGTTCGCTCCATTTTTGTTTCTTTCCCAGTCTCTTTACTCCCGTCATTCCTCGATTCACAGGGGTTGGTCGTTGGGGGGGAGAACGGCTCGAGCGGGAAACTAAACGGGAGACGAGAGGGATGGAAAGGGACATGGCGTGTGCACAGCGGGGGGTGGGAGAGGGGGGTGCTTTTCCGGTCGTGCCTCGGCTGTGTAGCCGAAGCCTGTACGGGGGTAGGAGGTTGCCCATTGCCGAGGGGGTTGGCTCCGAAATCGAGGGGTTGGGTTGGGGTGCGCTGACAGCTCGACGCTCTCGTCCGGCAGCGTTATACTGTACGCTCGACGGGAGGATACGGCTCTCTGCACACATTCATGCTCGCGCGCTAACGTTACACACACGCGTGAGCTCGCGTGTGCCGCACGCACACACACTCGAGAATTCTCGAAGCTGTGTCGGTTAACACATGGAAACGTCTGCATCTCGCGCACAAACGCGTGTACACACATTCTTACAAATATCGGTACACGCGTGTATTGGTCGGTAAGCGCAAAGTCCTCGCTCTTGCACGTGGTGCGCGTGTCCGTGTGTGTCTGTCAGTGCCAACTCTGCTGTAACTTCCCTCTCCTTCTTCTTTTTTTTTTTTTTTTTTGCTTTCTCTCTTCGCTTCTCTCGCGCTTCTATCCCTCCCTCTTCCTGTCTCGTTTCTTCCTTCGATCACGCTCGCTCTCCGGCTATCTGTCTCTCGCGCTCCTTCTGTCCGCTCCCTTCGCTTCACTCTCGGTCTCTCGGTTTTCTATGTATGCGCGAGAGCGCGAGCGCGCGCGCGCGCTCGCGCTCGCGAGGGCTCGGTGTTTTGTGTGAAAGTGTCTACTACACCGTAGCTCTCCGACCGTCATATCGGCGTAGCTCCGTTTCTGTCTGCACAACTCGAACCAAGAGAGAGTCAGAAGCTCTGACACACGGGGTCGCGCTGGCTGCGTCGAATCGGCGTCTCGGCGCTCATCCAGCACACGCGATACGTTCACCGGTTACCGACGTCTTTTTGTTTGTTTTATTTTTATTTATTTATTTTGTTTATTTGTGTTTTTATTTTTTTTTCCATCCATTTTTTTCGCGAAACGCGCACATCCGAATTTCCGGCGACAACTACGTGGCGACAGTGAAAGTTCGTCCGGCGATGAGGATCGAATTATTTTATTTATCTCGGCACAGTGAGTGACAGTCCGACTGGTCTATGGAACGGTCGAAACTCGAGATACAGTGAAGTGTACCGGTGAACTCGAGGTGATTAGGTATTCACGCGATAGTCCACGTGGCTCCGACGACATTCTTGGTTTATCTTATTTGATTTTTTGTAGTCGTTCGACTGGCGAGATATTTGGTTGGTTAAATGAATTTAATGCCATCGGTATCGACGGAATTTTAATAATTTTATATTTGCCTAATCATTTTTATTTACAACAAAAAAAATTGAACCGTTCTTGGAAATTTTTCACGCGGATGAACACTGTGGGAAATAGGTTGTGGGAGACAAAAATAAAATAAAACGAGTGAAAGACGTGTATACGGGTCGAGCAAACGTTTGCGACGACTACGACGACGAATCGACACCTGTGTACATGTAATTGGCATTGTTTGCTCAGTCGCCCCGATGCTTTTCGCGTCGCGGCGACAACCACGGCGATAAGCCATCGCACAGGAATACTCGCCACTTGTGGTAATTGCTGGCTCGCCGCAGCACACGGAAAAAATAAAATATGTGCGCGTGAGCGGAGGGCGGTGATAAAAAAGAAAAAGAAAATAGCGGCGGTAAAAGTAAACTGCGGACGAAAAGTAATTTCTGAAAAAAAAAAGAAAGAAATAAGAGCGAGTAGCCGTCTCTCAGACTATCGAGAATGTTAATTGGTCCATAACCGAACTTGGTCGAAGTGCGCTACTGGCTTTTCACGCGTTGGTCCACATGCCGGCTCCCGCACCCTTACATACTCTAGTGCCATATGTTCCCGGTGAGGTAAACGCATTTGCGGCGAGAACCAGGACCAAACTTCATGGATACACGCCTCATGGAGAGGAAAGGTATTTTATCTCCTTTAATACACCATAAAAAAAAAAAAAAAAAATTTTTTTTAAAGTTTCTCTGGCAAACAGAAAAAAAAATAATATAACAACGTATCATAAAAAAAATATCATTATTCCCCCTACTCGTTTCTCGAGCTCCGGCGAGTGGCGTGCGACCCGCCGATGAGCCGGTTGTGTCCGCACATGCCGGATCAAAGGCCACGTTTTTCCTGACGGACGAATAAACGGCTCGCCAGGAGACAAATGTCCCGCTAAGTGCGACACCCCCGCGGGATAATCTGGGATCTGGGATCTCGCCGGCAGAGAAACAGGGCTTGTATCATGGCGATGGTTTATAGAAGAAGGTTGTCATTTCCTTTGCCTTTGGCGGTCATAAGTCGGAGCCAGCAGCCGCGGCAGAAGTGAGCGCGGTGAGTGCGGCGAGGACGGTCGGACCCGTGCGTGTCGGGACGAACGGGAATACCGGTGTGCCCCGGCGGAACCTGGTAGCGAAGGACAACGGGTCACTTCATTACCCGCCAGATAACATAGTCGTCTTGCATAATAATGCAGCGACCGTTCGCCGCCCTTCCCCTCTCCTCGCTCGCCCTCGTCTCTCCACTTCTCGGCCTCTGCGGATCGCACTCTTCCAGCGACTTGTGTCTCGTTCGACCGCGCGAACCACCCGGTCGCCGAGTTTTCCGGGGAAAAACCTTTAAAAAATATTTCAAAAGTCCCGTGCCGCACAATGAAGAACCCGAATCGGCGGTGACTCGTCCCGAGCGGCAAGAAGTTAAAATTCCGAGATATCGTCCGCGTCGACGTTTTATTCATAATATGTATACGGAAAATAATGAAAGCGACGGTATATACGAGTAGCGCGCAATCTATGAACTCGTAAGGCGAACGAGTTTGCATTTTATCCTTCCTCACCGTATCCCTCACTTTATTTTTTTCTGTCTCTCGCAAACGTTCCGCGATAACTCGCGTGGTTCGCCTTTCGATGCGAGGAGGGAAAATGATTTTCGAGCGCCCGCTATTTTTCACTTCCGTCGACGAGAGCCTCCGACCCTCGGCTTCCCTCGCCGCTGTTTGCTTACCCTTTTATCGAGGGGAGTCGCGCGGTGCTCGCGGGATGCTGGAGAGGATTGTTTCAACGGGCGAGCCACCTTAAGGTGGTAAGTGCCAGCGAACCTCCGACCCCGAAGTGGAATGGCTCGATTTGCCACAGTTGGGAGGTTTGGGTTTTGCGTGGAAGCGGTTCGCTATCCGAGCAGCCACCGCCATCACCGCCGGGCGAGCCGAAGCTGAAGACGCTTCGCTGCGTTTCTGATTTACCGGAGGCTCCGAGGGTGGCTCTCTTCGGAGTGCGGGGGTGAGTTTCGCGGGTGCGGGTTTGCGATGCGTCGGGGGGGAACGGAGTGGTGTTCCGTGTGCCACCACGAGGGAGACCCGCATCAGCGTTCGGTCTAATATCGGGTCGAACAAAAGAGCGCGCGGCGAGGGCCGTTTCGGTCCGGGTTGCGGAGGGGTTGCGCACACCCGAGATCCGAGGGGTTCGAGTTCACTCCGACGCCGGATGAACTGGGCGGAACCGCGAAAGAAAATAAACTCCTTGGATGGGAGTACCGAGATAGTCGCGCCGTATCGTTGCGTCGCGCCGATGACTAACATTATACTCCGATAGCTAATTATCGCGCTCCTCAGACTTTGCCCGCGACGGTGTAACAATTATCCGTGTTAATTATATACCGCGGCAAACACGCTTCGTTGCGATACGCGCGAGAGATCTATAGCGGAATTAATGCGTGGGTATTTGAGAAAGGTGTGAAAGAGTCGTCGGAGCGTGCCGCTTCGAATGGTCATTAAAAATTCGTCGCGCCTTCGATCTGCGCACGCTTCGACGATGACTGTCGGGAATAAAGAATCCGATCGATCGATTACCGATTTATCCGCGAACCGAGAGCGAACCGTCGCATCGGAAGCCAAGGACCTTCAAACGATTTCACCAAGGGGTATTTCAGAACTCGATAAATCACTTCTCCCGCTCGCGCCTCCTCGCCCGATTCCATCGCGTTAATAAACCGAGTTGCACCGCATTGTATAAAACTCTCCCTGCGGATCTCGTTGTTACCCGCGACACAATACCCTAAACTGAATAATAATGTAGTTAGAAAAATAATTTATCTGCGAATCAAAACGTGCTCCCTCGATAAATCGATTCGCGCACAAACCATGCGATAAATTCGTCGAAGTTTCGCGTTCGTCGGTGGCGCCCGAATCGAGGCTTTACGGCTGCCTTCCGAACCCGGCGATGCTACCCTTTGTTCACTTTCCTGCACTGTGCGGAGAATCCGCGCTTTCCTCCCTTCTATGTTAGCTCGACCTACCCTTCCGCGGAACCTCGCGACGCCTCCTCGTCCTCCCTCGGCCTCCTTCCGCTTGCGACGTTCCTCCCTCCCGTCCCTTCGTCCCTATCCACCTTCGTCTAGGCCACCAGTTCGCCCTTTGTGCTCTTGTCAAGTTGTCAAACTACCCCCTCGCTCTCTTCCCTCCTCGCTATATACAGTGCGAAGCTCCGGTCGACCAGCTATCCAATACCCCGCCCGCTTTCTCGCTCCGCACAGTTCTCTTGTTCCTATTCTACATCCCGATATCGCTCCCGGTCTCGTTCCCAGTTCACTGCGCGACATCGCCTTCTCGTTCTTCCCTCCTCTTCCATTCTCTCCGCAGCTTCCCTCCGTTTCTCGTCCCTCGTCGACTCTTCCACGACTCCAACCCCTCCTCGAGAAGCGCTCCGCACGGAGGACGAAGCGGAGAATGCCAAAGCCGGCGACGAGCCGGAATGGAGCTGCCCTCGAGGGCAGCTGCCACGAGCTTCCACTTTCTTTCCACTTCCGGCCCTTCGATGCATCGTCGAGAAAACAGCCCGGAGAAGCTTTTCCAACGTAAACATCCAACGGATTGTTGAATTAACGTGTCTCGTTAGTCATTTGCTCGATTACCATATTCGTTATTCACGAGTTTTTCGCCGCTCCGGAAGTTCATTATCGAGTCGCGAGAGGGAACTTATCGGATGATCAATCGACGACTCTACACTGACGTATCATTCGCTGATAGCTCGTTCAGTGACGCAGCTTGTATTTCCACGCCGTCCCGTGCAGGCCGGTCTCAATTTTTCTCTGAATTTATCGCCTCTTCTCGGTACCGTTAACGGTGCGGACAACGCGCTGCAGTTGCGTAATTCCTCAGAGTCGAAGAACCCGAGCCAGCTGCCGACAGTAGAAGCAACGGACGAGCCCGGCTCGGCAATTACAAAGAATTCGGTGAATTCGACTGATTCGTTATGGGTTCGCAGCACGCGCGTGCGCGAGGCTCGACAGCGATGAAAGACGACGACAGCGACGCATTAAAACACATCTAATCTCTGAATAAACTAATTTTCATTATACCGCTTCGTGATATCGAGCTCGCTTTGCTGATATACCGTGGGAACCCTCGGGCCTTCTCGTACTTGGACTTGACACGCGCATGAATGTTGCACACCAACAATTTTTTTTTTTTTTTCTTTTTTTTTTTTTTTTTTTCGTACACACCGCAGAGATACGATTTACAATCCTGCAATTATAAAACGGCAATGTGACGACGAAAGCCCACGATGCAGTTTCAGCGTCGAGTTTGTGTATAGGAGGCGAAAATTCACGCCGGTAAAAGCATGACGCGCTTACACTAATGCACGGAAAAATGTGCGCATAATCTCAGTAACTTTTGAGCACGCACACACGTAGGTTTGCGAAAGCAGGCAACAGCGGTTCGCCGTTCGTGGTCGACTATGGCGGGAAACACACGAGGAGACGAGGTTACCGCTAAACGTTCCCCTCGTGTAGCGGATATTTCCATGATTATCGCGGCTTGATATCTATACCCCTTGCGCGCCTGCTATGCAGCCTCGACACTGCATACACTGCTCGAAGCTTCTTTTTTTTTTTTTGTTACTTTTTTTTCAACGTTTACATATATAACAGTCAGCTCACAGGCCGCACAATCGCGTAACAGATATTTGCATGGAATCGCTCGCACCGCGGCAATGCAATATCGCGTTGTTGAAACCAGAACGTCGCATCTTTCGTGATTTCAGGGTAAAGTTGCGACTCTTTGCTTTCCGAGACCGGATGCGCTTCTGGATAATTTTTATGACCTGTTTCTATTTTACGCAACTGTATGCAAGAAACGAAATTATACATTGAGAAGATAAAAGAAAATTGCTAAGCATAACTGATAATTTTTTACTATATTTAGCAAATACTGCTTGTTATTATTCAGCAAATACACAGCGTCAAATGAAGACGTCCACGACAATGTGGCGTTCCTTTATACAAGCAAGTCTTCGCATCACTATTGGCATTAAATATTTCTGTAAAAAATAAATCTTGGCTTACGAATAAAAAAGTATCAACACAACATTTTTCAAGAGAATTACAACGTCAACGATAAAAACGAAATTATACGGTGAGAAGAGAAAAATAAATTGTCAAATGTATGTAATCATCGTTGCTGTATATACGAAAAAAAAACTTCAAACTGCTATCTCACTATCTACTATTTCGGTAAAAAAAAAGGATAGCCATCACATGAAAAAAAGATAAAAAGTTTCCGACCCCGGGTTTAGAAAAGACAGCTAATAATCCAGCGTCGTTGAACTCATAACCGTTACGCGAGCGAACGTATATTAAAAAAAAAAAAAATAACGCTGGATACAACATTTTTGAGACAATTAATTACAACATGAGCGAGAGCTGGACTAGCGTAGATTAATGGCGATAAACTCCGGAGACCCGAGTTTCGACGAAACCATCTAATTTTTATTCACACCGGCTCGCGGTGTGCTCGGCTGCAGAGACACGGATTTAATTAGTGTTTAATTTGCGCTTGTATCCTCGTTTCCCGAGCGAGCGTTGCGGCAATCGTTGGTACATCAGTGCCGCAACGCGGAGCCCGAAGCTCCGTCAAGCGTCAACGATTTTAATTCAAGCTTTTTAATTGACGCCGCTTAACATGACCGCTGATGCTGGCGCTGCCGATGCCGCTGTACGAGACCCGAGTAGAACCAGAGGAGCAGGGATGGCTAAAAGGGCGTTGCTTCGGTTATAAATTCACCGTGGCAATTATTTTCGGAGTCTCCGCTTGCCCGGCCACGCGCGCTCTTCGCTCGCCGTCTTCCTCCCTCGGCCGGCAAAGAGGCTCGGCTAGTCGAGTACCGTTGTACCGACAATAATTTTTGACTCACCGTGTACATCCGTGTCTGGCAGATCGAGAGACATACGGCGAGCGTGCTGGAGCCTCGGGAGAACCACCGGCAGCGTGTACCTCGCGTGTGCGCACCCGAGAAACCGCTCGGCCTCTTCGTGTTCTCTCGTTCGCCCGCCTGGCTACCAACGTTTCGGCTTCGATTCTTCTCCTTCGCTCTCCCCGCGTTGGCTTCGCCTTGCGACGATGACCTGTACGTATGCGCGGTCTCCGTTCGTATAAGTGCGGTGGTTGATTTACGGGGTGGCGTCAAAACTTTGCACCACCGTGTCTCTAACCATCGTCCTCTTCGTTCGTTTCAACCCCTCTCCGTACTCTCCGGCTCGTTCTGCCCCGATCGCAGCTCCCTTTTCGTCATCGTCTCTTCCTCCTTCCCGATCGTTCCGACTCTCTTTCATCGTAGATCCGCTCCTCCGGCGTCCCGAAATAAAGGCCCATCGTAATTTTTAGGCCGCGGCACCATCGCAGCCCAACACGCACACGTCCGTGCGGCTCCGATGAGCCGTTTGTCTTTCGGTCTATTTCTCTACTACGAGCGTTTTATATGTCTACGTGTATATATATATATATATATATATATATTTGTGTGGATACATGTTATATCTAGATATCCATCTCCGTGTCTTTAGCTAACTATGCTGGCCGGACGATAAATTTTTCGCGGAAACATCCAAAGGTCTCTCGCGCGTCGTCGTTAATGTCTGATAAATAATGAGCCTTTTGATTGGCCCCGGCGACGCGCGGGCTTGATTCACGACCCGGCATATACGACTGTGGGTGCCAGGGTTAAATATTCGGAATACGCGAAGCACCGGGACGGTAAATTTTCGTGCATTCCTTCTTCGTCTTCCGGTTCAAAGAATCCCATTAAACCATAATAAAAATATATTTCCGGTCAAAAAATAGAATTTTCAAATCGGAAATGCCGTTACAACGTAATGAATCAAAGCGACCTCAAATTTTTGAAGTCACGATTGTCAAGTCTTGAGTGACGTTACATGGAACATTTTAAATATTTCTCCGACAAGCAATGGTGCAGCGACATTGCGCAGTGCTCGCTGTTGTTCGGAAGACCGTCGGCTCTGCTCTGGCTACCTCGAGCGGAAACCGCGCTTCGAAGTACCGCAGCCAGTGATGTAACGCCCCAAATTTTCAAGCAGGAACTCCGTCCACGGAAGGGTATTTCAATGGACGTACCTGAACCCATCGTTGTCAACCGAATGGGTTAATTCTCGTGGGATGTTCGCGTGGATGAACGAGAGTTCGCAACGAGTCGCGGGTCCACGGTCGCGTCGAAGCTCGCAGCCGGAGAAAGTATCTCAATTAGGGCGCGTAATAGGCAAAGTTTAATACCGCGGCTCGTGGTGCGGGTCGCAAGAACGGTTTCGGAGTGTGTCGTCCCCGCGACGCTCGGGGCGTACAGTATAATCTCAATCTCGCCAGTCACCCACATGGGCGTAAATTATGAATTATCCTCGCGTATGGGACGACGACGAGGGCGACGAGGAGCTCCCGAGCTGAGCGCCGTCCCTCCGGAAAATAACTGTGCTCGCTCGCTCCTCCATGAATTCTAATTAACCCCTCCGAATCAGCGCGCATATTCTGGTGCGGGGAACCAAAACCCTTTCGTCTAACACGATTCGAGAGAAAATACGATACATTATGAAATCCTCGGTACGCGTCCCCACGTACACTTCTGCTTTTTTACCATAAAAATTTTCTCGCTTTTTTTTTGCTGCTCCAAAAAATAAATTGTAGCTTCTCGCGCCACGCTTCGACTTTTTGTTGTACCGGACCCGGTTCGTTGGGTCTGTGTCGGCGACAATTCGAGGTACGCTTCGCGCTCTCGGATGGGTAAAACTCGAAACTTTATGACTTTTATGACGTCCGTTCAGTCGTCGAAGCAAGCGGCACGTCCACGGAGCAAAAATTTCGTTCACTCTACGCCGGTTTTACGGCGACTGACCCCTCGACGCTTTTTCCCCATCCGCCGGTTTACCTACCGCGCCCGAGAGGTGAAAGCGGTTCGTCCCAAATTTCGCGCGTACCCCAGGACGGACGCGTCGAAAACAAAAAAGCCGCTCGCACCGCCGTCGCGTTCACGGAGCAGCGGTGAGAAAAAAAAATGTGAAAGTTTTAGGGACCGGGCCGGATCCCGAAGGAGCGGTCGAGGATGCGCCAGGCTGCGGACGGAATTTTCGTGGAGATATCGCGACCGTTCCGAAGATTCGTCTCTGTTTTCAAAAGGTGTCGGACGCCCCGTTGCGCGAAAGTTACGCAAAAAAGGTTCAACCCCGAGTGACTTTCCCTTCGTCCGAGTTTCCCTCGATCTCTTCGAAGTTTCCTCGCATTATCTTCTCGATCCGGAGCCAGACTCGTGAGCTTCCCGCACCGAACCAATCACGCGGTATTTTAGTCGTTCGTGAACATCCGAGAACGGAGCCGATGCATCTGCGTGCCGATTCTTACAGGATCGCGTGGAATCGTAAGAGTCGGCCGTGAATTTCTCTCACCGATTCACGTTGGAAGCTCAACTCGTTCGAACTCACCCTCGGGATAATTACGCGTTAGTGTGAGAGGAATATCCACGTGCTACGCCCACACAGCTCGTGGATGAACAAGTTATATCGGAGTTCGCTTCTCGAGCTCTTATCGTTTCCACAACGCTCGACTTCCCGGAGAGCCTTCGTCCCCCCAGGCTGCGGGTCGCCCCGGTGTGGGCGCGTGCAATGAGAGTTAATTACTGGGAGCGGTCGATTCCCGGGGGGAAATTCGCACGACGAAATATATAAATTTAATTAACAATCCTCGCAAAGATGAGAACGTGGAAGTTTCACGATTGAAAAAAAAAAAATGGTCCACGTAGCCGGGATGCTGCTCGGACGAAAATACATCCGGTACGAGGTACGAAGTGAGGAGCGAGCGTGCAGGAAGGATTACTATCTCGATGGGTCGAAAAGCCTCGCCGACTCGGAAACGCGCGAGAGGTCTCGAGGGTGGAGAAACCGGGGCCGTATTTAATAAACGCGAGTATCGGAGAGAGCAGTGGAGATATCCGTTACACGTGTTCGTATGTGTGTGTGACTACACGCTTCGGAAATGTATCTCCGCGGGTGGAGGCAAAGCAGTGCGAGGGTCGTCGAGGTAGCCCGCGAAGCGAAGGGGTTGAACGGATGGGCGATCGTGGCGCGGGAGGAGTCCGATACATCGCTCGTCCTACCGGAATACAGATAGCGGTTACCGGGACCGGTGAAGCTGCGTGTGACGAAATTCCACAATTTCCGCAAAACTCTGGACTGCAGAGAAAAATACGACGAGGAAAAAAAAAAAAAAAGAAAAAGAAAAACAGAAAAGGGTAATCTTACTCGTGATATTTCAGAAGTTGTTCCGCAAGGACCGGAAATGTTGTTCGAGGTAATCGAAACGGAGTCGGGAAGAAGTGATTTACACGTGGATTTAATATCGAGTATGAACCGTGCGGTTATCGATGCACATCGAGCCGCGGGTCTGCGGCGAGCTCGTCGAACCTGTTTGGGCTTTCTCGGCTTTGGAGAGACGAAAATCGACGAGCGGTAAGCGAAACGGTCCTCCCGTTCACCGAGAGCCAGTCGTCCGCCTCTGGACCACGACACAGCTGACTTCTCTCGGACGTACGTCGGCGAATATCGCGACTCTTCGCGGGAGAGGGAAAATGGAATCACGGACGCTCCCGCGGAGGGAAGCGAGGAAAAGAACGTGCCGCGGGCCGACGGACTGCGCGAGCGTGTGTGTGTGTGTGTGTGCACGACTACATACTTGTCCTCTGCATGCGTCTCTCTGTCGGCGAAATCTCCTGCGCTTTTGAACGAGCGCGTCCTTGCAAACTGGTTACCCGTCCCTCGGCTCGATTATGCTAATCCCGCGCATATGCGCAACTCCGATGTTCCGCCAAACGTTCCGGGGAGTTCACCGTTGCCTACGTTTGTTTTCACTTGTTTGCCGATACGCAAATCACAAACACTCCGAGCGGCAAGCATTACTGCATAATCGTCAGTGTAAATTCTCTCGGACACGCGTATTTGCGCGGTGAAAGAGTACAGAAAAAAAAAAAATAGATACGTGTCTATATATAGTAAAATAAAATCGAGTTCGATAATCGTTCTGACGTTGGTCGAGCTGTTTCTATTTGTAGGTCGTCGATTATTGGAGACATCAAATGGGCAATGACCGGTGAGCGAAGGTACCTTGCAATCCCGTGTCTCGACCCACCGGGAGCTTCGGCTCGGCAAATATACTACCGCCGCTAACTATGCTACCGTCGCGCTATAACTTTTTAACACGCCTCCGTAGTTGTCGGATGGCGGAGCATCGGCGGTCTCGGGTGCTTTTAATTTGGTTTACGACGTGCTTAGTTTATGACTGTTTTACGGCGTGCCAACGACCGGCACGAGCTCGACGTCCCATAACTGTCACATCCAAGAGCCATTCATGGAGCCCGATGGAGTTTAGGGACCCCAGCTGTTCGCGACGCCGTGCCGTTTATCTTATCGGCGTTGTTCTCCGCGTTCGCACAACGCCGTCGCATCGATCTCGCGCTCGCCGGCTATCCCACTACGGTGTCCCACTCGTCGTGTTTACCGCATTTTTTTTTTCCATCTTCAATATTTTATTCACGCATACATCACACTATCGCCGTCGTTGGATTAAACAGAAGATTAACGATAGACCATGAATCAAAATCGCGTTATTTTACAGCGTTAAGCAAAAATAAAATGAAAATCTGGTGTGTCGTCTTGCCCCTCGGTTGTATACGATCATTTTTTTTTTTTTCCGTACATTCCTTCACCAACATATTAATTGATCGAATGTTTTTCTTCGATTATTTTTTTATTTTTTTTTTTTTTTTTGTGAACACAATTAATGCTGTGAATATCGAACGGAAGATTGATTTATCGGGCGATAACTTGTTAAGGTCGCGGCGAGACGGTGCGTGAAATTTTGTAGGTCGCGGCGAGATGAATCTTCAATGATGCGGCAATCGCGATAAGCCTCGGCCTCAGACCGCCTTCGGCATACGGCAAGTCAATCGAAACAAAGAGAGCCGCGGAGCCATTTTGATAAATAGAGGCCATCATAGTGGCGTGACGTCACGTGTTCCATATCCAGCGATGGCGTCACGTGACGCTCCACCCTCTTTTCAATCACCTTGGCCCCGAACCCACCCAGCTGTCAAGCCACGCTCCACCCCGTTTTTTTTTCGTTCCCAATCCTGCCACTCGGTGACTTACCCGATATTATATCTATGCTGCCATCTCTCGGTCATTCCGTGTACACCACTCAATACCGAAATGGGCCAGTCGTTTCGTCACTTTTCCGATGGATGCCGCCTCTCTATGGGGTCCAGAGCGACCGATCATGAAAAATCAATTCTCCCAATTTTTTTTACTACCAATATTACGATACTCATCGGTCGAAAATATCCACAACATATTTTTTTTATTGTTTTTTAAGTCGAAACATTTTTTAAAAATGTTGACTTAAACAAAAAAAAATCTTTGAAAGTCCTCGAACTGTATCGAGAATTTTAATATCCCACGAAACCTCGATGCTTTCGCCCATAATAGTACGATTCCTCTCAGCCATCTACAAAACTCATCGATTCAGCCATTCGGCAAAGTCGGATAAGTCCTCTCCCTCCCATCTCTTCAGCGTTCGTGCGGAAACTTAGAGGAGAGAAGAGTCTCGAATACCGAGAGAGTGCATGTCTATGGGGGAAATAGATAGAGACCGAGAGAGTCGACGAGGGAGAGAGGAAACGGAGAAAGAACGGTGGTGTGAGAGAGGGTGGTGCAATGGGAGGCGGGTGAAATTTATACGGGGTATACGGAGCGCATGGAATCGCTATCGGCGGCCATTCATCAATCCGGGGAATCAATACGCTGGAATTAATGAAAGCGCCGCGCGAACAGCGAGCCAGCGGCCGGAATGTTAATCGCGATCGTCCCGGGTCCGACCCCGAGCCCAGCAGCAGCCGGAGCGTTCGCGTGTACCGGCAACTCCCAAGGGCTGGCTGCCACCCTCGCACCCCCGTACGAACGCCGCCAACGAGGCCGCAACAACGCCACGCGTATATTCCATTCGATTCGATATCCGACACGAACCGCTGACCGGGAGCAATGGAGAGAGAAAGCTGGAGTGAGTGAGAGGAAGGGTTGACCACTTTTATTTTCAATGGCTGCAGGTGAAACGTGAATTTAAAGAGGGTGGGCGTCGGCGAACCGGCAATCGTCCGGATAGTACACACGTCGAGCAGTCAGTCCAATCCCGAATATTCGTTGTCCTTTGACAGCCGCAACGCAACTTTTGATGAATGATAGGGTCATTTTGACGCGTCTCGTTGCCGCTCGAAGGCGCATTAATTCCCCTCGAGGGTATTGCAGGGGTGAGTCTCTTGGGTGAGGCGCCGAGTCGGTAGGGAAGATCGTCGTTCCATCAGCAGATGAGATCGACACGGGCCCATTTCACAAGAAGGTTCGCCGTTCTGCCGATACGCGGTGCCGATATTCACAGTCCACGCTGTCTGGTGGGGATGAGGAGCGAAAGAAGGAGAGACGGTCGGAGGGAATACGCGCACTGCTCGAAGCTCTCGCCGATTTTCAAGAGCAATTATTTAAGCCACCATCGCTCGACACTCGAGCGTGCGATCATTAATCAGCCCCTTTTGGCACGCTCGTTCGCTCTCCCAAGTGTTCTCAACACTTTGGCTCATTCATGATTCGCAACAATGACGGGCGGCGAATTAATTCGGTACTGTAGCAATATTGTTGCATCGCCGGTGATCTCCGTAGCGTGTAAATTGCGAGCGATCGCAATGAATACCTCGGAGACAAGGATCGAACGATTAAAAGCCTCAACGATAAGCCGGGATGTATGCGATCCGTACGCGGCTCTGTAATTCAAGCGAGTTCGAGCACCACGGTGGCCATGTTACGGCTAATAGGTCTACAACCAGAAACCCTTTTTTTGCTTCAGGATTTAACGATTCCAATGCCCGCCCACACTCTGCTCCCAAGTTAGCCGGTGCAAGACGACGTTAACGTCTGGGCGATGGTCGTCACCGTGACGAGCACGTGTGTACCTCTCTGGCCGTCTGTCACTCAGAGAACCGCCACTGCCGCACGCTTCCTCTCATTCGGTTACTGATGTCGAGAGTAAAACTGCGAGCTGTCGCCCTTCGAACGCGAAACCAACCGAAAATTCAGCCGGCTGATATTCACTGAATTTAAATTCGATAAAAATGTAAATGAACTGACCGAGCTCGATGCGTGCTTCGGATGTCGATTCTAGCGCGGGGATAGCCGATTTGCACGACGATAACTCATGTAGCACGCGCTGATTTCCTGTTACAGGTGCGGCGTAGCGTCGTCAGCGAGCTGGACGGAAGATCGGAAAGGGTCATCGACCACGTCGTCATCGAGGGACACTGAACGAGACAACCTGACCGTAGGCTAACGAGAAGAGGAACTCGTGTGACCAGTGAGTCGTTTTAAATAACACGAATTGAGAGGAAGAGAATAAAATAAACAAAAGCAGAAAAAGAAAGCGAAAGAGGAACGGCGATACACGAGACAACAAAAAAAGATCCTCGGTGCACGAGTATAATTTGCCGCGTACCTCTCAAGCTTCGACATTGATAATAGAGTGCTCCGATAAATCCGTTCGGTCGGTGAGGCTAGTGTGATAATTCGTATGATCGAGGGATCCCGGCGTGCATAGTGTGATAGGTATATAAAAATATATATACATAAATATTAAACAAAACAAATATACATATATATATATATATATATATATATATGAATATCGCCGAGACGAAGTGTGCGCGCGAGCGAGATAAGTGAACGTAATTAAGGTATAAAGAAAGGCGTTAATAGAGGGTGATTGGATCTATGCATACGTGTGACAGTGATCTCTGAACGAGTTAAAAATAAATAAAGAATCTAGTGCTCCAGTTTAGCAGTGGTGTGATTCGTGTGTGTGATTCGGCTGTGTGGTGCAGTGGAACCCACGCTGTGCAACAGGAAGGAATAACCGGCGAAACGCAACGTAAAGAGAGAACCCATTGATGCGGGTGGAGTAGGTGAGAAAAGAGGAAAAAGAAAAAGACAAACGGGAAACGATAAAGATAGACCGAGAGTGTGGATAATAGTGTGGAAACAGTAGCATGAGTTCGTATTTCGCGAATTCGTATATCCCGGACCTGCGCAATGGCGGGGTTGAACATCCCCATCAGCACCAGCAGCACTATGGGGCTGCGGTACAGGTGCCACAGCAGGGTCAGAGCGTGCAGCAACAACCGCAACAGGGCGCCGATCCGTGCGACCCGAGTATGCTCAGGCAGGGCGTACCGGGTCATCACTACGGTGCAACCGGAGGACAGCAGGGTATGCCCTACCCGAGGTTTCCACCGTACGACAGAATGGACATCAGAAACGCAGCTTACTATCAGCAACAGCAGGATCACGGAAGCATGGACGGAATGGCTGGATACAGATCGACGTCACCGGGTACGGGGATGGCCCACATGGGTCACACACCGACACCGAACGGTCATCCTTCCACGCCGATCGTCTACGCGAGCTGTAAGCTCCAAGCGGCCGCGGTCGATCACCAGGGTAGCGTACTCGACGGCCCGGACAGTCCACCCCTCGTCGATACCCAAATGCATCATCAGATGCTCCCACAGCACCCTCACATGCAGACGCAGCAAGCGCAGCATCAACAGCAGCCGCAGCATCAGCAGCACATGCAGGCGCAACAGCAACACATGATGTACCAGCAACAGTCCCAACAGCAGACGAACAGTCAACAACCGCCCGGTGGAATGCATCCGCAACAAGCGCCTCAGCCGCAGCAGCACCAGGGTGTCGTCGCGTCGCCGCTCGGACAGCAGCAACAGGGCGCGCCGCAGGGTGCAGCCAGTGCGAACCTACCAAGTCCCCTCTATCCTTGGATGAGGAGTCAATTCGGTGAGTGGCGTTTCTTTACTTTTGCTACATTGGCGCGTATCACGGCTCTCAGCTAAATGCCAAACTACTCGAGGGGAAAGTAATGAAGTGACGGTAGCGAGACTTTCTCATCGTGCAGTACGGTAGATTTGGAGAAATTCCATGGTAATCGGTGGCTCTCACTTTGTATTCGCAAATGGTGGAATGACAAGATTTCGAAAGAGTCGTTCTCTATAACTTTGTTTCCCTCGGACATGTAACTGTCCGGGTCACGGTGATCTCGGAGGTTCATGCGATGAGAAAAAAAGGTGGATGGCCTTTGTGTAAAACTAGACCAGATTCGCGTGTATCCATGATAGAGTAAACGCGTACGACGCTCCAGCAGCGAAATGTCTCTGGGTCTCTTCTAGGTATACGCAAGGAGGCGATTCCACGTTATTTATTGCCTCTTCTGACCTCTCGGCTGCTGGCCTCCTGCACGCCGGTTTCACCACGCGTTACCACCGCTTACCTACATGTATACCAATAGCTGGACCGGACTCATAAAAGTCGTGGAGCTCGTTTTATCGGCCGTCTGTCCGTACAAACTTCGCAACGACGACGTTGACCCCTTCCCCTCCCCTACTAAAGTGTGCTCTTCAACTTCCACGCTGCCGGTTGACGACAATCACCGGCATTGTTTTCCCGGGATTTCCGAACCCGTCCACCACGATACTCCAATTCCCACGTAATTCCACTCACGTGGCGAACGGGCATGCGAGAATTCGAATGAGCGAGTGTAACTAGGCACGTCTTTCCGTGAAACAACGAAAAGCGGAGCGAAATAAAAAGTCCGACCTGGAGTGGAGCAGGAACAAAGTTTCTCCGACAAGCTGGCAGCGTGGATTTACCTGCGCGCCTTGGCCCCCTCTCGTACTTTCCAGGAAAGGTCACGAAGAGTTACGAATAGGTAGTTCAAAGTTTTCGGTAGGTAGTGGAACTGGGCTCGGGTTTCGACTTTCGCATTTCGGGCGGTGCTCCGTACTCTGGATGCCGCTACAGGTAATAAGCAGCGGTGGAACTGCGACGCAACGGGACGAGAATTTATGACGGCCATAACGAAGTGATAATAGGCCCGGTCGTAACTTACGTTGGTCCCGCGGCAATCCCCGTTGTGTATCGGAGACGAAGACCGTGGGCTCAGCTAGCGATGAGAACGGCGGGGCACAGGTTGGTCTCCTACCAAAACCCCCCCGCTGATTTTGCTCTTGTTCCGTCAACCTTCCGGCTCTTTATATTGCCGGGTCCTGCCGGAACACCAAGAAATATAGCTTTGAATTATAGCATATTGCTGCAGGAGTCTTCGAGGGGAACCCGGGATCTGCATTGCCAATAAAAGTTCGGCTCTCCACTGGCTCGTGTTTCCACCATCGAAACTCGGGAGCCCGAATCAGTTCATTCCGAATCTTCGATGGTGCAACTTCGCGAGTTCACCACCGCATAATAAGAATTTCTCTAGCGTACAGTACCAGAAAAGTATCGTTTCGAATTACAGTACATTGGTGCAGGAGTCTTTGGAAGAAACCGGGAGATCTGCATTGCCAATAAAAATTCAGATCTCTTCTAGCTCGCGTCTCTTTGATCCAAACTCGGTAACCCAAATCGGTTCAGCTCGAAACTTCGCTGTTGCAACTTCGCGGAGTCTCCACCGCGGACTAAGAATTTTCTCAGCGTACCGTACCGCAGAGTTATCGACTTCTAACGAGGAAGCAGTCTCGAAGGATCCTCCTCACTCGGAGCGGGTCGCCTCAAGGGTATCCTTCTCTACCAGTGTGTCCGTAACATCTCGTACCATCTCTCGGTTGTGCTTGGAAGCTGGCCGGTCACACCGGTGTTGAACGGGCGCTTGCCGCACGAGAGATTGGCCGATAAAGCGTGTTCCGCTGTTGGTTGAAGGAGAGTCGCCGACGCGAATGTACGTACGCGCGCCCGCGATGCGGATCGCCCGGTGGAAGGGAAAACGAGTTGCACACGCGAGAACCGTGTTTTATTACGTGAGCTCTCGTGAGGAGTACGAGGTCTCAACGCTTGTTCACAGATGTCGGTAGGATCCTGTTTAATCGAAGTGTTCCTGTCGCGGATCGACGTTTCTCCTTGTCGTTGCTGTATAACGTCTCCATACCGCGATCCTCGCAGCACCGTCATATTTCACCCCCTCACCCTTTCATCTTTTCCCGATTGGTTCCAATTTTTTTGCCTTGAATCTTCGCCTTCCGTCTCGAGTCCTTCGAGGCTTACTGAAGTGTTCTTCGCAGGATTGTCTCGTGGAATCTGCAGGTAGACTGCATAACGCCGCATTACAAAATAGCTGACGCACACACTTGGGCAGCGAGAGGGAACTAACGTGCGCGGTAAGCGCGCTCGCTGCCGTCCCATGAATAATGCAAACTTTTGCGTTTTATATGGATGCATGCGTCACGGGTATTTATCGGTGAAAACGTTGAGATTCCGTTGTTGGCTCGGGCTGCCTTGGGCTAGAGCGGGTCGCTGCGTAAGGGTGTTGCCGGTGAAAATCGTTCGTGCCGCGAGCGCGAGAAACCCCGAAGAGCGATTGACTTGCCGAGACAACGGCTACGAGTCAATGATTATCTCACATTTTCTGCAAAAGAGCCCACTTTGGTCTTCAACTCCGCGAGCTAAAAAATAAATAAAAAATGAAAGGTGTTTATTTTTTTTCGTGCCAAAGGTATTCCTACCAATTCACGATCTACCGAACGAGGTGGCGAGTTAGATGACGCACGCCGGCGATATTAGCTTCCACGCGTGAAAGATACAAAAAAAAGTTATTAATCGGATAGGTTTGAAAAGAGTTCGCGGGATGAGTGCCGGGACGGACCGCGCGCCCGATGATGAATACGCCCGTTATATACTCGTGCGTGTGAGTCTTTTTTTCTGTTTCTTTTTCCTCGCGTGAGCTCGGAGAGAGAACCTTGTGTTTTATGAACTCGCATCCATTAAGCTGTCCGGTCGGTAAATTGAAACGGTCGAACGGACGGTCCGCTCGCTATATGTCAAACAGCACGGTGTCGTTGCGCCGATTGCTCCGCCGATCTTCGCTTAGAATGCCAGGAACCAAAGCTACCCTCAGGGATGATGAGCAAACAATTGCTCCGAATTAAATTTTTTTCCGTGGCGGAATTCGACAATAATTCAGAAAATGCGGGAAAATTAATCGTAGCATGACGGCAATTATTTTTCGCTCTCTTCATACGGTTATCTCTCCATTAGAATTACCAGCGCCAATCTCAGTTTCCGCGTACGAGGAAATTATCGCGGCAGTCGGTGATGCCGACAATATTCCCGTAACTCTAGTCGCGACCTCATAATTCCCTATCAGAGTGCCGAAGAGGCCCGATGCAAAAAAAAAATGCCTGCGGGCGGGAACTTATGATAGCCACATACGTGCACTCACACTAGGGCGCACAGTGGACTTAATTGCGTTTCCCGCAGTGATCGTTTACGCCTCTAGTCACGGAACTCGGGGTCTCTCAACCGACGGTAATTCAAGTTGGTACTCTCGGGAAGCTACTAATTTATCGACGCGGGGCAATGAAAAAAAAAAAAAATTAAAATTAAAAACTGATTACAAAATGTATACATCGTCGATGCAGCCACCGTTTAATTTGATATCGATCTCGCTCGCTCGCGATTGCATACTAATGTTACTTATTGCCGATGTAAATGCCACCGCTATCGAGGCTTCTACGCGGAGCGTGCGAGCGGATCCTGCGACGCGACCATACGCTCGCAATCCTGAAAATTATTCCTCGACTATACGTTCAATTCGAAACATATTAAAATGAGAAAATATATGCAAAGGAGATCGTGTTAAGGAGGGGAGAGAGAAAGAGGAGTGAGATGCGAGAGTGGAAAACGTTCGGTACACCAACGAAGCTTTTAATATTCGCGAGATAATTGCAATCCTCCTTCGCAGAAAGATTTATGATCTTGGGCGCATGCGCATAGGCCAGCTTGTAAATAAGTATGTTAGCCGGTATCGTACTGTGAGTCCGGGCTCAAATGGCGAGGCGGGCGAGAGTACGATAAAGACACTCTGGAAGATCAACTGTCGCACCGGTAAGATTATGATACGGATAGAAGTTTTTTTTCCGATTCGGGAAGCCTTTAATTTTTTTTAAAAAGATATATTGTTCAACACGAAAGACTCGCTTCAAATTCGGGGTTAACGAGCGCGGACAACGCCAGGCAGTCAAAAATCTTCTTTGGCTTCGGTACAAAGCGATCTTGGAATTCCTCATTTTGGATGCGTACCAACTCGGGGAATTAATTAATCCACTCTGTCAGTTCGACCGGATCTGAGCGCGAATGAATTCGGCGTTCGACTTGACACCATTGGGGATTCAACGATTTACGCACTTCCAGATTTTTTTTTTTAACAACACCAAATTCAATTTGATCGTTAAATGACGTTCATTTCGATAAAAGAAATGGTCGCAAAAAAAAACATTCAAAGGTTTGTTTTCGAAAAACTTTATTTACTCTGAATTGTGCATCTCGATGGAATTGTGCACGTAAAATAAGTTATCAATAACCAGTACCGAGGGTTATTGTGTTATTAGTAAAACTAATGTGTGAATTATTAAAATTACGTTGTTACTAAATATATTATACAAACAATATTGTTTTTAATATACCGGTAATATAATATTCCTCAACGCGTACGAATAAAATTTCATACACTGTGTACGCATAAAACTTGATATACATTTAATGACTTTTCAAACAGACATTTTTATCAGCATGGGTGATAGCGGGAGAAAAAAAGTGAAAGGCCGCGTCGCAATAGCTGGGTATCGGCGTGATCCGGTAACGCTTGACGACGGTACGGAGCGATGGCGGAGACGGGTTAAATTCGAAAAGGGGATGGCGCGGTCGGAGTGGCGTAGAAGAGTCCGGAGTGTATGCGAGAATAGCGTGAGAGCCCGGTGGAACGAGAGAGTCGGAGCGACGATGAAGCTAGTGAAAAAAAAAAGAAGAACGAGGACGGCGAAGCGAGGGAGGAGCGAGGGAGTCTGGCCAGCCGTGGCATGAGCCGGAGGAGGCGGAGGGACGTCTGACGATGATGGATGATCCACGGAATCTCTGGGACCGTTTGCTTTTGAGGGCCGCCATGGCCGAGCCACGGAGAGGCACGGAAAGCGGAGCGCGTTCGGGATTTCTCCGCGGGATATTTGGGCAACGAATGCGCCGGGGGATCTGGATTACTGTGTAATCGCCAGAGTCTCTGTCGCAGTTTGTACCATTAATTTACTCAATTATTTTCAACCCTTTCCGCAAAGCTCCCGGCCTCGATCATTATCGAGAGAGAGCTCGTTAATCCTCGGCAGCCTCAAATAGAAAGATTGCCGGGATTATGGCACAATGTGTCTCTTGTCCCTTACCGGGCTACCCGAAGGGCGACGAAAACGCATGTGACTGCTCGGGAGGAAACTCGAGATACAAAAAAAAAATAATAAAAAAAAATTAGTCAGTCACTGGAACTGCTAAAAATAAATATCGTCATGTGTGTAAACGCACGTGAAAGGAAGTAGCCTGAACGTGCGGATGCTACGTCTTCGTCCCCTCGCGGTTTGCCCGTCACGAAGACGCACAAAAAAATTGATTCATTGCATGGGAATCGGGTTCAAAAATATAACTCTCATCCTCTTGTTCTCTAGAATCCTCGCGTCTAATGCCAGATTTTTAACAAATTTCTCTGTCAATCGCGCTCCGGCACGAAGAAAGGTTCCGAGCGGAGAACAATCAAAGGGAATGAGGAGAAAAAATAACCGGGAAGAAAACATAGGATCCCCACGAAATTAATGGTGGCCCGAGAGTCCCGCGAGTTGGATATCTAATCGAGAAGCGTTTCAAGGTTGTATCAAGGGGCCCTCGAGGTGGTGGCCTTTAGGAAAGCCCGGACTTAATTGGGGCCTACATAGATCGGGCATGTGTGCGAGTGTCTGCGACCGGGAGAGCGCAGAGGGGCCGCGCCTTATTAGCCAGGGTTACAACATCCGGCTAGCTGTTAATCTGAAAAGTCCTGCGTGTCCTGCGGCGGGGAGCGTGTGAGAGGCTGCGGAGGCCGAAGTTGAGGCCGCGGTGGCGGTACAGTAGACCGGGCAGTGGCGACTGTTGCTCGCCGACCGAGATAAAGAACGAGAAAAGATCGGTGAAGAGAGAGAAAGAGAGGAGGGAGGCAATGAGAGGGAAGGAGAGAGGGTGAGAGGAGGAGAAAGAACGGAGAGAAACAGCCACCACACCGAGTAGCCTATAATAAGCGAACGGTCTTGTACGTTCTGTTCTGTTCCGTTTCGTTCCTTCATGCCCGCGCACCAGTGAAGGCAGACCCATAAATCTCCCGGGCATACTCCGGGGGGACATTTGATCCTTGCGTAACCCAACGCCGTTAATTTATTGCCCCGCGTTTAAAGTCACCTCCGTACGCGCGGGAAGGCAACGCGCGAGCGGGCATAAGCAACGAGTGAACCGAAGGAACTCTCGGGCCTCGCTGTCTTCCGTACAGCGGGATAAACACGGTACACTCTGCCGGCGTCGGTAAACGTTCGGCATAAACCGCATAAGCGGCAGAAAATGTGCCAGACATTCGCCCGCGATCAGAGAAACGCCGGCGACTGGGTTTTCTTGTTATCGAGAGAAGAACTTTGCGCACTCGGCCGACATGAGCCACCAGTTTTCGACCGTGAGTCACGTTCGCCTCTCGCTGCGGAATCGCGAGAATAAAGGGGAGGCGAAGGAAGAGGAGCTTTGAACAGAGTTGAGAATACGGGATAAAGAGGAATAGCGAGAATAGGACTTTACGCCACCCTTTCGATGACCCCTTTCCCCCTACGGTACCGTAACAGCGTTTGGCCTCTTCGTCTTCTCGGCTGTCTGAAAATAGCTTGAGCGACACGAGCCGCGTTCGCTCCGAACAGAGTTATGCCAACCCCCAGAAACGCCGGACATCGACATACTTTTTTGCCTTGACCCGCCGTCGCCCGGCACCCCGTTTGGGTGGTCCGACAATACAACTTCTCTCTTCGAGCACTCCGAATAAGACGGAGCGTGACGCGACAATGGAATCAGGATTCCCGCGACGGAGCCGCGAATTCGCGGACACACGGTGCTCCAGTCTCTTTTTTTTTGCTCGGCTGACTACTTCGTTCCATCACTACTGGGTTACTTTGGGATAATCGCATGCTGCGGTGAAGCTTAATTTTTTTTTTTTCTTTAGCCGAAAGAATCGCGCCCGGCGGGCGGAGATCGATGGCAATTAATAGGTGTCTCAGCGCTGCAAGGTCGTGGCTTTATCTCTCGATAACCATGTGTGCGTGGAAGCCTCGCTCTCGGTGCTGACTTGTTGGCGTGTCGGACAGGTACGAGACGCGCCTACCTTCGGGCACTCGTGTTGTACGCTAAACCGAAACATCCACGTACCTATACTGTCGACTTTGTATATGCTGCGGTACTTGCACGGTACGCGATAGGATAGAAACCTCGTCGCCGTCGTGGTATGCCTCCGGTCGACGGGTTCTCTCGGCACGGCTGCCTGATCCTGGGTGCCTCGAAACCGCCACCGCGTTCTCGCACACACATATTAATAGGCACTGGTTGGCGAACGCGAACCGGAGAGCCGGCTGCCTCTTTAATTAACCCCGCGTGCCACGACAGAGGGCTCTACGCAAGTATACACAGTGATCCACAATCTAGGGTATTGCGTTACACCAGAGTGTAAAAAAAAAAAATCTACAAGACTTTTGCAAATTTCGAGTGGCGGTAAATCTCGGAAGTAACATCGGTGGGTAATTCGAGTGCGTGAAATGAGAGAAAAAATTTTAATGCTTATGGGAGGCTTGATCCATTCGGAGGATAAAGACTGTCGGGGAAAAACTTGGAATATCAGGGAATTTTTGATGCAAAGAAATCGTGGGAAAAATGTGAACCTAAATCTTAAGTTTGTGGGTCCGTTTATTTAAGGCTTTGCGGCCATGTTGAGTTTAAGTGGAAAATTTAAATTAAAGTAGTTTCTAAAAAAATCTGCATTTTTGGGTAGCATAAAAAACAATGACGTTCAACAGTTATCACTCGGTACTACGATTCGGTATACTTCAGCTCTTTTCGTATCGCTCTCACGCCCGCATTACGGGTGTCAGATCGCAGTGTTTCATGGCTTGGCAAAGTGCGCACTTGCAGTCGGCATAATCCCAGGAATCTTCGGAAATTATGAATTAAAAACCGCTTATACACAAAAATGTACAGGACGATTCTTTCCTCTGCACCATCGTATTGAACAAAAATGTATATTTTCCCAGTGTTAATGGAATTATGTCACTTCCGATTCGAAAATCCCATTTTTGGACCGAAAGTCACATATTGAAGAAATGAGGCTTCCACTCAAAAAATGTGATTTTCAATACTAAAAATGAGTTTTTTTTAGACCCGATGGGACATGGCGTAGTACTACATCACATTATCGTTCTCACTTCAACGAGTGTACGTAATACACCCAGAATGGTGTAACAGGTGAATAATCGTCAGCGACTGGGAAGGGTGAAAAACAAGCACTTTCCAAAATGTGTATAAAAATACGCGGAATCGATCTTGAAATATCTGCCTATTGTGAATGGGCAGTCACGAGCGGGCCGAAAGCTGGTCCATTGTATAACCAGCCTCGCGAATCGTTTAATTCTCAGGTGTTTTGGTACCTGTGCCATGGAAGCTGATCTCCGCGGCAGAGGTCGGAGGAACGGAGTGCCTCCTTCGAGCCGGAGAGCAGCGAGTGCTAGAGATTGGTATGCTGTTAATTTGAGAGCGTAGCCCGAGGAAGGGAATCAGGGTGGAGTGAAAGAAAGAGACGGCCAGCTTCGGCGATGTTGGGGTGCAAGGCATGTTTCCAGAGTTTCATTCGTTCTCGCTCGCGCCCTCATTTCGCCTCCGGTTATCTCTCTTCGCCGCACATCGTTGCGGATCCTCCTTCCACGTATTCTCGCTCGCGCTCTTTATCCGTATCGTTCGTTCACTCGGTCTCTATCTCTCGTCGGCCGATTCCGTTACCCCCGGAGAATTCTCTCTGCCTGTCTCGCTCGTTTGCACGCTCAGGAGAGCCAGCGCTGGTTTTCTCTACCGCTCGAGTAGAACCGCCATCCGTCTTCATCGGCCGACAGCGCGACGGGCGGCGTTTGCCTCGAATGCTCGCCGAGAAGTTTTCTCAGTCTTCCTCCACTTATTCGTTTTTTTTAGCTTTTTTTTTTTTTATTTTTTTTAATCTTCTCTTTTCTTTCGTTTTATTTCTTTTCTCCTCGTTCCTCGTTCCAATCCTCCTCTCGAGCCTTCCTCTCATCCGCTCGTCCCTCTCTCGCGCGCTTCTTCCCCGTCGACCCGTACTACTGATCGTGAGCGCTCTTCTTCTCTCTCGCAACCTTCCGCCTACCACCTCCCCCCCTCCCCTAACAATCCTGACAGTTCGACCTCACCCCCACCCCTCCCTGTGATTACGTTCTGTACAGCATGCGATGAGAAAGGATTGCGCACTGTTTGAATTAACCTTCCGAAGGTGTTAGAAAAAAGCGCGGAATCATCGAAACTATCATTACAAAATGAAAGTCGAAATTATTAACAGCTGAGTTTTAGCTAATTTCATGCGGATTATAGAAATCGTAGACTTTAAAATGAAATGAAAAATTGTCGATACGTTCGTTGATTCAACAGCTCCTCAATATTATTTCAACCACCTCAAATTCAAACCGACCCAGTGTAATTTGTGATTGTCAGCTCAGTATCGATAATAAAAAATTTCGATGGAACAATCGACATAACTAATAAAAATTCTTGCGTTTTTTACTGTCAACAGCGAAGGATTGTCATTATGTTGGCAAACGAGTTCTTCCGGTGTGATAATTTTCTGTCGTGTTAATCTGTTGCAGAGAGGAAGCGTGGTAGGCAGACGTACACCCGATACCAGACCCTCGAGCTCGAGAAGGAGTTTCACTTCAACAGATACTTGACGAGGCGGCGACGCATAGAGATTGCGCACGCGCTTTGTCTGACGGAACGGCAGATCAAAATCTGGTTCCAGAATAGGCGGATGAAGTGGAAGAAGGAGAACAAAACGAAGGGCGAGCCCGGTTCGGGTGACGGTGACACGGACATTTCGCCGCAGACGTCGCCGCAGGGTTGAAGAAAATAATCGACTATGTTGAAGATGACGATGACGACGACGAGGATGCCCGAGGTCTTCCAAAGAGCTTCTCAATTCTCTCAGGGTCAAGCGACTCTTGTCTCCAGCAGCAGCGTCAGCAGCAGCAGCAGCAACACTACCTCCAGACCCGAAACGACGAACCGAGTTAAAGAGAGCCGACAGCAAGAGCCCCCGCCCCAGCAGAGAAATGCCCCAGCAGCAGCAGCAGCAGCAGCCAAGCCCAAGCCCCAAAGCCCCCAAAGCGGTGACCTCCGAGTAGTACCCACAAACACTTTCACACAGAAAACACTGTCTCACACACACGTACACAAAAAAAATTCACACACACTCAGCAATGACGCTTATCTTGTTCATGTTAATCAAGTTGCTCGTACCAAAAAGATGACAAAGATGCAGGGAGGATGCAGGATTGTGAGGATGATGGAATAAAAAAAAAAAATAACAATAAAAATAAAGAAAATAAAGACGCGAGAGGTGTGAGAACCGCGTGTCGTCGATCCGACTAAGTTACGGGAATGCGCAATGCTAATTGAGATGAAAAAAAAACGAAAAAAAAAATTTACGAATCTGGAGATGTATGAAACGTCGAGAGAAAGAAAGAGAAAGAGAGTAAGAGCGGGAGAGAAAGATCGAGCGAATGAGTATGTAATGAAACTGGATCACCATGCTAATCAGAACCGCGTTAACCTCTATTACGTTTAATCGAATGTAATTTACTAAAGCCTATATTAGACGTAAAACGGATTATTATTATTATTATTATTATTATTATTATTATTATTATTATTATTGTGTATGTAAACTACTGTGAAGCGATAAAGGTGCGAATGAGCCTGTATGCCTGCGAGACAGCGATGTGTGAGTGCTCGGAGAGTAATCGGTACAACGTGTGAAACTTGCGTTTAATGAAGGAAAGAAAAAAAAACCACGAAACTTAAGAAGCGTTTCTATTATTTATTCAATTGCGTCGGTACGTGTAAATTGCGATAGTGCGTACGTAGGCGTTTTGTCGCTAGTGTAGATAAAAAAAATTATATAGAAGTAGCCCCTCCGTCTCCCCCGTTGCGTCTCTAATAGATGATCCGTAGATTGGACGTTTATAGTAATCACTAGAGAATCGTTTAGATAAATTACATCCACCATACCGCGGCGGCTCGGCGATGTTGAAAGCATGTTTTACAAGAGATCTCGCGATTCGTGCCAATGCAGTGTGTATGTGTGTAACCCCATCTTCGCGGAGGATTCGACGCCCTCCCTCGCTCTCCGCCCGCTGAATTGTCCCCTCTCACAGCTCTCCCGAGGGGAGACGAGGGAACGGTGTGTGTGTGTGTGCAATTCGGAGGAAAATTGTTTTGTAAAAAACAAAATTAAAAGAAATAAGCCTCGCGTCCATAATGCGAAACCAGTCAATCAACAGCTACGGAGAAGAAAAAAATTACAAAATAATAAGAAGTGCGCGGATTTTAATAATACAAATGATCGAGTCGCGGTTACCGGTGATTTCGTGAATACTAGTGAAACGGATATTTTCATTCGATAAGCTCTCGTTTCTTAAAAATAAATAAATAAGTGAAAAAGATACGACGAAAATGAAAAGGAAGATAAATTCATTATGAGGATTGTGGGAGTGTAAATTCGTCCGGATAAGCTTTGATTTGATGATGATGAAAAAAAAAAGAATGAAGAAAAAAAAGTGATGCGAGAAAAAAAACGGAATCCATGGATGGAGCAGAGAGACGCATCGACTCGGCTATTTATTCGCATCGTCGATCTTCATCAGACAAGGTCAGTCCTGTAAAAATTACGGGTTTCTCTTTGTGATCACGAAAGACAAATGCGTTGTCACGATCGTTACTTATTCTTTTCTTCGCTGTTTGGTCAGCCCTTTACGTCTCGTGCCTGTCGCATCGATCACCGTCTAAGCTCGACAAGTTTCGATAGAAGCGCGCGCGCAATTAAAAATTTAATTCCGACCAAAAGAAGGAAACGGGTGAAGCTCGAGAAATTCATACCGTTTCTCCGCGGACGCGAGGCCAAGTTACCAGTGACGTAATAGTGTAGTATAACGATGTTGCGGAAGCGCGTGGCACTTTTGCGGTCAATTTTTCTCGGTCCGGGTTCATTTAAAAAATGCTCGTTCCCGTAAATTTATTCGATAAAAGAAAAGAAAATGCCTTGTTTGCTTTTCACTCCATGGTCGAAATATTTTTTGCCATCTGTTCTAACCGGTGATAAAGAGATAATAAAATTATCTCATTGGACTCGCGAAACGGTGAACCCGGATAATTACAACAAAAAGAAACTAACCGTCCCCCAACTCTATCTTCATTATTATTATTATTATTATTCTTAAGAATCGGTATTCTCAGTTTTTAATTAATCCGAGACTCGGGAGAGTGCCATGCGTGTTGCCGTTGCGCGCGTGAGCGAAACATTGATCTCCGTGAACCGTAAAATCGCCTGCGTCAATAGAAAAAAAAAAACACAATTTGGGATTTAAAAAAATTAAATTACGCGCGGGTGAATTTTACAGTTTCCGGTAGTCGAATCGAGATAGAGAGTGAGAAAACGTAATAGTATAAAAAAAAACACGACGCGCCGCGGCGAATTCTGTGCTGTGTTGTAAAATTAGTTCTACACTTAGTTTTATCGTCATTATTATGATTAACGTTATCATTATGATTGAATAACGCACGATAATGATATAAGTAACGAGGAATATTATATTATAAATATAAACGACGATATATATATATATACATATATATACACATCCATATATATGTATATATATTTTAAATAAAAAACAAAAAAGAGAGAGGATTTAAAGGATACTCGCAGACGAATCGATGAGAGATCGGTGGTGCTGGGCAAACGACGTTCAGCGCGTTGAACAGTTTTCCGACCACCCCTCAAGGATCTAATAAAACCCCGCGAGTTTGTGCGAGAAGCATATAGAACTGAATGGTAACTGATATACGTAATACGAGGTCCGGGCTCGGCGCATATTCTCAGATGACCGAGCCCACAACCGGCCTTTCTTTCACGAGAGATTTATTTATGTAAAATTATTGTGAATCTCATACGATCTCGTGAGAGATAAAGAGTAACAAAAAAATTAAAAGAAAAAATATGAACTGCAAAAGAGTATCCACTCTCGACGCATGATAAATTAATGCCCAGGCCATCGCTCGTTGCAACTCACGCGGCATTCACAGTGCAATTCGAGTAGCTTCCCTGCTATACAACGTAAAACGATATTTTACGATTTCTCGATCCTTCGAAAAAAAAGAAAATAAATGAATGTGTAATCTCCAAAATACAAAACGCAAAAACGAATGTCAACATTTGTCGACGGATTATTTATTCTATTGGTTTGTTTTCCTAGACGCTTTAATCCATGGCAAATTTCGCATACGGTACATAAAACGGCTTCGGCGACGCCCAGGGTTCCAGAGCCAGTTTTATCGCGAAACAATCGCCGATCTAATCTATGTGGGTCGATTAATGACGACATTGAAGTGCAGGGTGCGGCAACTGTGCTCGAGGACTCAAAGCGAGAATTCGTATTGGCTCGGCGTCTCGACTTCATCCACCGTGTCGGATATTGCGAAATGATTTTCTATATCACTCTCCTCTCTAGAGTTGCACAGAAAAAAAGTAACATTTTCTTTTATCGAGCATCGAGAAATTCGCGTCTCGTTGCAGGGAGCGATCGCCACAAACCCATATACGTAAAACGAAGCCTACCAAGAAAGAAAATTCGACCAAAAGTGGTTAATGAAAAAGGAAAAGAGAGAAAAAAAAATTGGCCGATTTCGTAGATATTGAAAAAAAGCGAAGAACCTGGTGTAAATGAAAATCATATATTTTACTTCTACTTCGTATGGATAGTCGCGTATATAAAAGGAAATTCGTGATCGCGAATATTAAACGATATACATTAAAAAAAAAACAAAAAACCTAAAAATACGTAATTCAGAAAAAAAGAAAAATGGTGGGTATGTGTAAAGTAGATTTGTATCGACGATCGAGAAAATGCGTGCGTACGTGGGTATAATAGGCGCTAACCAATAGTCGTTGGGATAATAAGAAGAAAAGAAAACTTAAAAATTAAAAAGCGGCATTAATAATAATAATATCGTCTAAAGTTTCTATAAGGTTCACATTTTATTTTTTTTTCATAAGATTTCCGTAGTAATAGGGAAACGGAAGTTTCGGTTGCAGCGGGCGGGGGCGATGGTTCGAAAGAAATTTGATCGACCATCCGAAAGCCGCACTTTCCCTTCTCTTCTTTTTGTTTCTCGATAATGCGAGGGAACGGAGTGAGACGCCACGTACCGAAAGAATCGTCGAGAGAAAAAAATAAAAAATAAAAAATAACATAGACCGCGCGGGGGTCTTTGCGGTGATGTACATAGTTTAATATTTTACCAGAGGGATACAATATAGCCCGTGTTCGACGCGTCGGGATACACAAACAATAATTATAACAATAATAATAATAATAATGATAATGAAGAAAGAAAGCGAAATAAAAATCTAAAAGAAGAGAAATATAATGCGTTGTGCGAATCAAGCTGTCGGACTCATTGTACTATATTTAGTTGCGTAGTATTTATTGATACATTATATCAATGTTATTATTATTTTAAGATGGACCTCTCATCTTTCTACACTTCTCTTTTTTTTTTGTTTTCACCGAGTTTATTATTATTTGTAATAAATAATTTTTACAACGGAACGTTGTGTACTTTGTGAATCTCTCGATCGTACAACGAATTCAGTGAAATTTTTTTTTTTTTTTTTCATTTTCATTTATAATTGATTTCCGACTTTGGTATCAAATACATCGGAAGGAACATCGGATTACGAAAATTGTGTCGATAAAACCGATGACTGTATATATACTCGTCGGCAGCCAACGTCCTCGCTCGCTCAGACGCCGAAGAGAGTTCCTGGCCCTTCTGTCGCTCTCACGATATAACGGGTGTCGTTCTAGTTTTCCTTTTTTTTTTTTGTTAAATGGGTAAGAATATTGTCACGGAAAAATCGAGATGCAATGGAACCGAAATGAGTAAATCGTTGTTTCTCTACGCTCGAATCGAGGAGTTCGCGAAATCTCAAGCTTCGTTATCGATCATCAGTATAAAATTTTCCTGAAATAAAAAAATGCCGTAAAGACTGAATTAACTTGAGGATATCTCCGAATGAGCAACAAAAAGGAGATAAAAATAAAACACGAAAGATTAAAGCACAAACTAATGAAATTGAGTGAAAGCCGAAAATTTTTTTAATCGACCGGGGTAATCTGAACAGCTACGACGCCTAACGTTGCGACGCTGAATTCGCGGACCGCGAATCTCTGTATACGATACCGTGTAGGTAAAGTAGGTACCTGTTGTTTCTAAAAAAAACTGCGTTAGCACGGGTATACTGCAAAAATCATGCCACTATTTTTTGTGCAAAGGAAAAAGTTAGCCTAAACTATTAAAAATTAAATCCCTCAAACTTTTTTTTGCCCAAAGTTGAAAAAAAATATATTTTGCGTCGCAGAAGGATTGGGATTGCAAGTACTTGCGGGTAATCGATCGCAAAGCATTTGTTTTATTCTTTTTTTTTACAGCGCTATATTTTACGGAAAAGACGACAATATATCCGCGAAAATGCTCCTGTGCTCTGCAGTTATCACTCTCATTCATATATTTCCGATACAGCGGCCCGTTAAATTTGGACGTACTCAACAATGTCGATATAGTAAATAAAAAAAAACTCAATGACGCATTTTTTTTTAAACACCACTCATCTGATACAAATTTAACGTATCGGTAGAAAAAAAAAGGTGGCATCTTGAGGGGGCATGGAGTTAATTACCAAAACTGTCCTGATTATAACGTCGTCGGGAGAGATTAATTGAAACGTGGCGTGGTCAACCAAGGTCTCGGGAAATTCAGCTCGTCGTCTGATTAATCGAAACCGGGTGATGGATTGATTCGTGTCCTAATAGCTCTATTCGCTCATACAAGCTCGTACAGTCACGATTCGCAAGTGGACGCATGCGTAGAATCGAGCGTAAACTCGCGTAATAATAAATGCGTCCCATTTGTGAAACGAGAAAGAATAAAAATAAAAAAAATAAACGAAGAAGAAAAAAAAAAGAAATTCTCGGTGATTCCAAGACGCTGCAAAGGTCTCACAACTTGCCGAATGACTATTGACGATGATGAAAAAAAAAAGGTTATAAATAAATGAAGATATATAAATAAATAAATCTATATATACAAATGATATAATTACGAGTACGATAAATATACAATTATTTTGTAGTTTCCCCGCAGTATGTAAGCTAAATGTACACATTAAAGAGGAAAAGAAGTATGCGAGCAAGACAGTGACTACTACCAACCTACCTTTAAAATAAAAAAAACTGCTGCGAGTACGAAAGCGAAAGAGCGAGAGAGAGAGAGAGAGAGAGAGAGAGAGAGAGAGAGAGAGAGAGAGAGAGAGAGAGAGAGAGAGAGAGAGAGAGAAAGAATAAGCGAAAAAAAAGTAAACGAAACGTGATGATTATTCGAGTGGATGACTCGCAACCCCCCGTGTGCGAGTATTATTATAGTTGTACTACTGTCGAGCGCGCGCCGAGATATTAACGAGACAGAGACAGATAAAGATAGAGAGAGAAAGAAAGAGAAAGCGCGAACGGTTGCGAAGGAAGAATAACGATAATAGTATTAATGGCTACTATGTCGACGAGTCTAAAACAAAAACCATATTGTATTATATTTAAGAGTCTGTCCATATTAATAATAACGACATTAATTATAATAACTGTGTTTGGAAACGAGAAATAAATTGTGGTTGAATATGACGTCCAGTGGTCGAGATTCATCAATGGTGGCGATTCATCAATTTTTTACGTTACAAAATTTCGCATTAATTAACCATTTGTTCGAAATCAAACGTTTATTTTTTTTTTTAACCTCGATCATGGAATAAATTTCAATGACGCGAGGCCCGTCGAAGGGCGAGAGGCGAACGTTGCTCTTTTTTTTTCTCTTCTTTTCCAACGCAAAGGGAAAAGACGTTAAGGTCGCGGGAGGTCCAGACCGAAGGGTGCCACTAGCTCGACACTAGAGTTTGCATTTATATATGTATCGCTGCGGAAGGAACCATTGTATAATCCAAGATGGCCACCAACTCAGAGAGGATTATTATTGGCTAATACGAGGCGAGAGGCTCCGCCTTGGCTCATGGCTCGTGACGGGATGATTTATTGAGTTTTCTGTCTGTTCGCCCCTGCGGCACACCGAACATGCCGTGCCTACTACTACAACTACTGCTACTCTCTTTCTCTCTTTCACTCCGTGTCCATCTCCCCAGTGTCTTTCTCACACTTTCCAGTTAGGTAGAAATCCACGGCTCGCCGCTCTCGTGCGGTACAAAGCCGAGAGTCGCGACTCGCTCACGAAATTCTGACCGAGTCGAACAGCTGTGCTGCCTTCCTTTCCGTCCGTCCGTCCTCAGAATCGAGTCCGAGGCAAGGCCGGTGTAGAATTCATAGAGTACAAAACGCTTTGAGTCTCGAACACCCGAGGCACTACGCCCATGGCAGAAAAATATTCCTGGGACCCAATTCCCGGCTCAAAACCCCTCCTCGCCCCGCACGTCTTCCCCATTCAGCGAAAGACTCGATCGGACGCTTCGACACGAACAAGAAACTCTTCCGGATTCGCAGCTTGGTCATCGAGACATTACACGAAAATAAACTTACAGCGATACGAATCACTTGAAGCTGGGTGAGTATCGTTACTTAACGAGGAATGTTTTTGCAAAAAAAAAAAAATGGATGAAGTTTTATGTAGCAAACATATTGTCTATGTTACAGATGCGGTAAACTGGTTAACGGGCGAGGAGGTTTCGGAATTGGGGATGGTGGTGATTAAAAAGATTATTAAAATTCATCGTCGATCTTTCTCTTCCTGCAGGTGGACATTCGGCATTCCCGATGTCGTATTCCGCAAGCTGCTGGTATAAATATCTCAGGCGGCGACTCCGGCTTCGTTTCTGCTACATTGTCGGCGGTGCAAGAGAGACACGGCGACGGCTTTCGTACACTCACGAAGTGGTACGAACGACTGGAGAACACTGCTCAAGGCGCTGGACAACGAGAATGGTGTGAGGGCAGATGGGCCAATGGAAGGAACATCCTTGTCCCGCTAGCGAACGCGGATCTGCTGATGGACCGATGGAAAAAAAGCTATCGAGGGATGATCGGGGTGCGCGAGGGGGCCTTTTGTCACGAAAGTGCGTGAGATTGCCTGTCGCACATAAAAGTAGAAGACACTGCACGTGTAGTGAAGTAGAATGCGCGAGAGAAAAAAAAACGACGGAGCCTCTTTGAGTTTCTTCTCGTCTCGTCTTTCGCCGGTCCGCCTAGGATTCTCGCGGCTCGCGGGTACGACGGGGTTGAAGCGGTTGTTCTCTCGCCATCGCTTTCTCACTCGTGCTACCAGGCTGGATGCACGGTCAGAATTTATGGCCGCTTTATCACTTTACCGGCCTTGCCGAGCCCGTCTACCGCCGCCGCGGTGGCCACACGAGGAGGACGAGGGGGCCACGTCGAGGATCTCCCCCGACTATGAACTTTGGCACTCGAGTCTTCCGCGCGCGGGGCTTCTACTCTTCTCCATCCCCCCGTGGCTCTACGCGAAGCAGCAACTCGGAAACTCTTGAAACGATGACGGGGACGAGGACGACGTCGCGAAGGGACGAGGTGAGAAACTCCTGAAACTTCAACGTTCGCACGAATTTAACCCCGAATACCTTGTGTCAGTCTTACGACACACGCTTCCCTTGCTCACTGTCTGCTCTCCCGCATCCAGCTTGCGCATCGTATGAAACTTTACTGCTATTTTTTTTTCTTTATTTTTTCTTGCCGAACTGTCTGGCTCAAAGATATCGCCATTACCGTGACTTTAGTATTTGCAATCTTATATATATATTTGGAATTTTTTTTGTTCATGCCAATTGTCGAGTACCCATGTGTCATCAATTTTTTGAGACATAAATTAAAAACATTTTTTACTAATGTGAAGTTTCAAATATTTTTGGTGGCTGTGAATGCATTTT
This sequence comes from Listrodromus nycthemerus, assembly GCA_963978505.1. NCBI lineage: Eukaryota > Metazoa > Arthropoda > Insecta > Hymenoptera > Ichneumonidae > Listrodromus > Listrodromus nycthemerus. Next base: position 15,536,491 of record OZ021683.1, on the reverse strand, counting down.
TTCTCACTGCCAAAAGATGCATGACTCGTGATGCCCCGCGCTTCAAAGGGTTGAGGGCACACCCCGACCAGTGATTGTTCTACTGCTGAGCACCCTCCCCAAACCGGGAATACGTGACTTCCCGTTTGAAAATCTCATTTTAACGTAACTTACAGTTGTAAAGTGTGGTTTATCAAAACGGTAGTGCCTTGTTTCCGACGGATTTCCGGTAATATAAATTTCCGTTTTCTATATTTTCTATACCAAAGGGAAGGCGGAAAACACTCGAGCCACGATAAGTTGCCAACGAGAAATATATTTTGTAATTGCCATAAAATTCGAAAATTATTTGACAAAAAAAATGTAATCTATGTGGAAGCGGTAAAGGTTTATAGAGTTTACTTTTCAATGGAATTGCATTAGGAGGGTTAAACGCGTTGTTGTTTTCAATTCTTATAATAATTACACATATCCAGAGTGTACTAATATATATACGTATGTATGTCTATATATATCGAGGAAGTAGTTAAACTTTCGCGATGCTCTCTTTATTTTTCTGTATATATTTTCCATCATCCCCGCGAGTATAAACAGTCTGCGCTGTCCGCTGATACTCCTTCGCTTCGATGTCTATATTATCATCATTATCATCATCGTTCTCTCATAAATTGCTGTATTATTACGAGGATTGCTGCCGTAAGCGCACCAACGATACACACATATATATAATATGTACTCCACGCTATGGACGGTTCGAAATTATTTGTCGGGTTCGCCGAACAGAGAACGAGACTCCCTGTTTTATCCCTTTCTCATCGTTCGTCGATATGCGTACAAGCAATTACATATCGCGTCGGGTCCAGCTATGCACGAAGGAACGCTTCGAGCATAGCAAAGCTTCGAGCACGTAAAAAGAAAAACGTACAAAAATATAATAATATAATTTTCGTTTTTATTCAATGCGATACCTTCAATTTGGTTGTCGATTTTTTCGAGCAGACGAAATTACGGGACGTCCCTAATAAAAATTGGGCATTGCCAATTTTCTGGAGTGAAAATATCGGTATTCGTTATTTTATTATTTTGCTTGGCAGAAAAATCGAAGATCTCGCATTGCACGAAAAATCTAATGGAAAACGGTCAGAAGCCTTTTTCGGTGCGATTTCGTGCAATCGCTGTGCTCCATTCCCCGGAATAATCCGACATCGATAAAAATAGAAAAAAAAAAAATTGAAAGAGAACGAAAATGTTCGACTTCTGTATCGAGCAGCCTCGTAAAATTTGCCTCGCGATACCTGACGCGGTCGCGAGAACGAAGGACTGCTTGCACGCGCCGGGAACGCATAAAGTAACCCCCATTAACGGACCATAAATTCCAAACGTTCTCTCGCTCTCGGAGTTTCTCGTGGGCCAAGAGCGCCGCGGCGTTGTGTGCCCGGTCCTTACCGTCGTTCGCGGTCGCGGGAGCGAGAGACGCGAAGTGATAGAGCGAGCTGGCGAGATGTTATGTATGAGCGTCGTTAGTGTTAATAGAGTGTTAACCGCTTCTATACCACTCGATTCCGACTCGAGTAGGTGTGTTTCTCCGCGGCTGCAGTTCTTCACCGCTTCTGCATCGCTACCGAGCCTCCGACTGTGTGTTGAACGAACACTCGCGATGCGGGAATGCACCGATGCATCCGGTCGGATTTGTATCCGCGGAAGCGCGGGGAATCGCAGGGTTCGCACATATCGCACCAGGCCGAATGCTGCCACGAGTGTACGCAGCTCGGGAGGCATGCACGATACTGTTTGGAGCGTGGTTGAACGATGTTGCAGAACACTGTGCATGTACACAGAGGACGAGAAGATACAAGCTGCAGAAATCGGTTATAACGGAACCCGCGTGATCGTTGGCTCGTGTCGCGTTGCCCGCGAGTACCGCGGACCGCGACGTGACCACCGTCGTTCAGCCGATTTGCATAGGGAATGCATCAATTTTCGGCACTTGCCGCACACTTCCAACCCTCGCTTGCTCACTCGTTCGCCTCGTGAACGCAATCCACCCCGACCCGCATTGAGAGCGGACCGTGCTTTCGGGACGACCACTTTCCGCCACGACACTCCAGTCGATTTCCGAGCTCTTCGGTTCGTTGTACGAACACGCGTTAGTGTAATGCCGCTCATGCATGACTAATGTCTGTACAAATCGTCGATGGTGGCATAATTGAATGCGCGCTCTGCACGACCGTGTGCTCGCGTTTTCAACCCTTCCCGCTTAACCAAACTTGTCCCGCCCGATACTTGCGTCGGAGTTGGATAACCACGCGTTCGCGACAGGGCAAATCTTTTACAGCGAACGAGACCGTGCGTCGCTTAATGCTTCTGTATAGTTCTTCCGCGTGGTGCAGATATGAATCTTTATGAACGCACGGTTGTTCAACTTTAAGTACCGCGCCCCCGCGACGAAGTCGAATCTGAAGAGAGCGAATATACTTACTTGTGTGGTGGGCCGGAGAACAGGGAGCGATATTTCATGTCCGCTCCCTATAAATACTGTCGGGTTATACATAGCTTTGCTGTCGCTTCTCGAGAACCGTGACAATGGACACTTTAATAGGGCTTTAGCTGATCTTCAAGTCTTCATTCCGCTGCCTTCTACCACTTGTGTGAATATGATTTTTTTTCCTCTAGATATACCAAATTTTCGTTAGGTTTGGGATAATATTATTTACTTTTTTTTTTTAGATTTCCTAGGAGAAAGTTGAGAATTTAATTCTGAACATGAGAGAGAATTAATTATTATTTTAAACCCGAAAATTCCGAAAAAATATTTTCGAGTGTTATATCGGATTCCAACAAGATTCTGCCAAGGTTTTTCAGATTCTTACTAGGCTTCTTCCAAATCCTACAGTCCTGATGTAACGCTCCAAAATTTTGTACTAAGTAAGGCTTGAATTTATTATTTTGAATACGTGAAAGGATCACACTCATTATTTTTAATACAAGCCAGTGTCATTCATCACTTCAGTCCCGAACTGTAAAATCATCTATAAGTCGAAGGAAACCAAGTGTCAGAGCAATTGAATTCAACGAAAATCGATGCAATCATGCGAATTCACCACGGACCTTAATTTCCAAAAAAAATTCTGGAAGAATTCGATGGAAAAAATCGACCGCCATCAATGTTAAAAAGGAATCCGTTTTCGCAACACCTATCTCGTGTAGCATCGATCATTTCCGCGTTCGATTATTTCCACTTTTTTTTAAAACATCGCCGACCACTGGATCGCATACCGTACGGTGGCAACCGTTGGATATACGTGACGTGGAACGGCACATAAATCAATAATATCGCAACCCCCCTCTCGTTCTCACCGCTCCTTGCCGATTCCCCCCGCTTCTGTTGCTGTACCACCGACACCCTCTGCCAGCACACCGGCGTCGACTCTCTACCCTCGTTCTCCACCACCGCTGCTGCTACCCCGCGACGCCGGCGTTCCTCCCGCAATCAATGTTCTCGCGTCTCCGCTGACGTCTAGAATTTCAACCACCCTTTGCCCACAACCTTGACCAACCCCTCAATCATCACTCATTCTCCGAAACTCGGTAAAAAAAAAAATGTCCATTATTTGTCACTTCACCGCGGACGTAGATTTCGGCTCAATAATCCAGTATTAGTCTGGCTGACAGCGAGGAGTTGAAAACGGTTTTACGGAAAAGCAAAGTTCGCTGACCATTGTATACCTGGCCAGGGTTGGTTCAGCCCCTGAGACCGTGAAGTCGCGGCAGTAGCGAGACGACCGACAAAGGCTAAATGCAAAAGCTTGTAAGGGCTGGCTCGCCCGCGGCCTCCGAGAGGGTAACAAAACACTCTCGCAATTAGCCGGATGTCCCGATGACACTTGGCGGGCTATTCCCGAGAGAGGTGGTCGCTCCGCTACATGCAACCCCTCCGCCTCGGTGAACTCTGCATGTTGGAGTTTTCATGTGCGAGTCTGACAGCGTGCGTCCGTGTACGCCGTAGCCTAGAATTTTGTGCGTTCCCGAGAGCTCGCGCCACCCTCCCGCGGCCACCTCCGTCCGCGGACGAATTCGCGAACACGCACCGTTACTCCAAAAGCTTGGGGTGGACAAAAAACTAAAAGGAAACAAAAAATCTAAATAATAAAAACTTATTCGATTTATGTCAACGTTATTCCGGGAGATCGGGGGGGGACGGCTGAGTAGATTGGGAATAAGAGCGGGGGGGTTGCGGAGGATACAAGCTCCGAATTGAAATACGAGGCAGCGGGAGGGGTGAAAAAAAATTAAGCTGACGGATCGAGCTGGGGATCCAATTTTTCCGATTGCTCGTCGACGAGGGGGGGCGGTCATGGAAATCGAAAAATACATTGACACCGTGAGGCAGTGCGAATGGAAATCGGAACTCCGTGAGATTGGCGTCGATCCAGATTACAACCCCTATTCGAATCATCAAACCTGCAACGCCAACGGACGCGTACGTGCATCCGGTAAACGATCTCAATAACAATGTTTTGTTTTCTCGGATGAAAGATTGGTCGTTTCGGTTGTTGATGTGGTTTTTTTTTTTTGTTTTTTGTCAACCATGTCTCTCAGGTGTCGTCGGGTGTCGCGGTGAATTTTGAAATTGGCGGGTTATTTCGCTGACAGAGAGAACACGCCGGCGGCCATTAGGTTTTGCCGTGGCGGTGGAACCTTTCGACGGTACCGGGAAGCAAGAGGATGATGGTTCCATCGCCACGGTAGGTAGTGCCTAGACGGGCTCCACCCAGCACTTAGTCCACGTCGTGACTGTGGCCCCGGGCACGCCGTTACCAGGGTACGGCACGCCCCTGCCTCGTCGACCGGGCTCTCTCATTCGCCAGGCAATATCTCATCGGGAACCATCGCATTAGCCTAATCTAACACCCCCGAATACACAAAAAAATGCGGCCATCGATGTTTCGTACCGGAGAAATCGTGGCGAGGTGCTGCACCCCCTCGGCGAAATCCCGAACTAAACCGTCACATTTCATATCGATTTTTTCATCCGTACGGACGCTGCTCTTTTGGCTCCCGCGATCTTCGACGTTCGGTCGTCGAAACTATTCGCGATCGCGAGATATTCGTAAAAATCGGTAACAGCGCCTGGTCCCCGTTCGTCCCGTCGAGGGGGGTTGCAATTCGGAGCAGAGAAACATCCGCTGAAACATCAGCCGACTTGCAGAGGGAATCGAGGATGGAGCTAGGAAAAGGAGAACGTCGAATTCGTGAGTAAAATAATGCATGCAACTTTTGTTTACATTCAAAAACCTGGTGGTATTCGATAATGTTTTATAAAGCCACGAAGACGTTTACGGAGCCGCGAAAAAAATTCGTAAGTCGAGCTGTCGTAGAGTAAGGTGGAGTAACGATGCAGTCAAAGATAGTTTCTTACACTCTGAAATTTCGAAAAACGTGTGAGGTATAACGTAGCTTGTAGAGGGAAAATCGGTTTGCCGTCGGGCTCGAAGAATCGTCGGCGGTTCGGCGTTGCAGCATTTTGCCCGGCCATAAATTGCTCCAATTTTCGTGGTCCGATTTTGGGCCCCCATACAGCGACACGTGGCTGTCCTCGGAACAATGCAATTTCCCATTCGGCGTCGCAAGAAAGCATTGCAAGATATTCCTGTCGAGATTGTTAGGACCGGAAGTTCCGACGGCCTTCACGAGAACGCGCATAAAATTAACTTTACGAAAGCTCTCCTGTGCGCCGTCGGAATATCAGAGCGAGGTCCATCGGCTTGCACATTGACCGAGAGTCAGTGACGCTCGTTGTGCGTCTGACGGATCGATCGAGATCTCATTGGAGAGTGATGGATCATCGGTGGTCCACTGTAATAAATAGTACACGAAACGACTGCAACGATCGAGATCGAGATTGATGATCCTCTAATGACTGCTTGGACAGTTTCTAGTGGCCGGCCACAGGCCAAAACAACTTAATCTTTGGCGCACCCACTTCTCTCGCGACTTCGTCGTCAAGTTCACACGAGAAACATGAGCAAACAACCTGCATTATAGCGTTCGGTGAACGTTGCTTCGATAGCGAATAATCCGCAAGAGCGAGTCTCAATTTATCGACGATCAATTTTCGGAATTCATAAACGAACCTGCGCTCCCTTCACCTTTGAAGGAATCCTCCAAATAAGTTTTTCTGGAACAAGGAAGAGAGGTTGCACTTTTTACAACTCGTTTCCTTCGGAAGGCGCAATTTTTTATTCGGTAATTTTCGGATCGCACCATTCGGCTCCAGTTCTGAAAAAAAAATGCAAAGTATAATTGTCGGTCACGCTGGAAATACAGATACGGATTTGCGTATTCATGCTGAACAGACGACTCCGTTACTTAGTAAACACGACGAAATAATTTCTTACTGTGAAGACGGTAATTTTCTACTTTTCGCAACAAATTTTCGTCCATAAAGGTCCACAATTTTTCATTTGTTCATTTTTAAAAAATTAGGTAAAGTGCCGACTTAACGATTACTTCTTCCGAATATAAAACCTGAAAATTCAAGTTGCTGCCTTCCGAAAAAAAAATCCGAATAATTGACCAACGAACCGAAAATCCTGTTTAAAAGACATCGAGTCGGGTCGCGTCGGTTAGGTGAAGCGTGTGATTTAATCGTGAAACAGCGCAACGATTTAAATTTATCGTGACTCGTTTATTAGAACAAGGCTTATTCGGCACTAAGGTAGGTGTAGAGGATCGTTTGAAGGGAGTCGCTCCGAAAAACCGATCTTAACCTGCTGTTTGCGTGGGACTGACAAGCGGCAACAGACAAAATCCAAGACGTCGCGAGACTGTTATCCCAGGTTTTACATTAAGGCCTAGCCCCGAAGCCTCGCAAGCCCAAAGTCTTTCTCATAAAAATTGCGATATTAAAGGAACACGCGGAGTTACTCGGGTACGCAGGTACAACCGAGAGAGGGATACAGACGTTCGGGCGGTTTTATCGCGATCCCGCGATATTATCCGCAGCGATCTCCGCGGAGCACGATGAAATATTATCCTTCGACAAGTAGCTCATAAATCCACCTCGTCGAATTACGTTACATCAGATATCTTTCGCGAAGATTCCTCCGCTCCGATAAGACGATTACATTCTCGTTTCGGAAATTATTATTTCCAATTCGTCGTATAATACGGCGCCTCTTCGAAAGTACATTTTTCTTGACTCCAAAAACATCAAACGCATTTAATTTTTTTTTCACTGCTTTGTGTCCTTTTTCCGTGTTTTTTTTTTTTCATTAATTGAAGTTGAGTCATTCTTAATGTGTGCGTTAAAAATAATAATAACAACAATTCCCCAACCGCAAACTCGCTTGATCGATCGTCATTTTTATTTATTTATTTTATTTTTCGATTTTTTTTTTTTTTCACTGTCTCAAGGCTATAAAATTATTTATAAGTTTTTCCGAGGGCGTCGCGCGTCAAACTTTTTCGTGCCATTAATCAGTCTTTGGTGGAGGTATGAAGGATGGCGCGGTAGAGAAGAGTCTCCGTTCGCTTGTCGTGTAACCCCATGGAGACCAGCATATTTTTCTTCTGGCAATATCTCGGCCTCCCACGCGCCTCCCCGTCGGTCTCGCTCGTACGTGCACACAGCGCCGCGGTTCTTTAATATCATCCGGATTATCATGCGGGACGCGCGAGAGAGAGTCGAGACGCACGACGAGAGCGCTTCTTCGTCCGGGTGCTCATCTTCCCCTCGCGGGGGGTTGCCAGCGGGATTTCTGTTGTTTGTTGTTTCCTATCCGGTAATACGACGTGGCGGCTCACTGTACCGCGTGTGTTCTATACTTCGCCCGGCGTCTCGTTGCGCATGGAACAGTCGACAACACGGAACCCCGCAACACCCGTCCGCTGTGGGTAAACTCCACGTGACGGCTTACACGAGCTAGCAGCGTGTACCGTCTTCTTGAAGATGACGCACGACCGGGCGAAAAGTGTGGATCCTCCTAGAACCGTCTTCCTTCAACTCTCTCTTCCTCTGGTGTCCCCGAACAACCCTCGACGACCTCGTCGTAACTTCCCCGCTCGTTCGTCGAACGACGTCGTTGATTCTCTCGTGCATTTCGATTCACACCGTTGACCTGCTAAAATAAAACGAAATGTCTGTGTGGAAGATCGCATCAGACTGTATTCTTACGTATGTAGCGAAAAAATTAATAATTCATGCTGTTCTTGGGTTACATATTGCATAAATTAAATGGACGATTGTTAAAATAAGCCTAAAGCGTTCTTATATTTGGTTCTCTGAACGGATCAGTTTTTTTTAATCATGCTTTGAGAATCACTTGGTGGACTCGATCAATAGTAAATTACTCCAATTAAGAATATAAGAAAATAGTGTCGTTTATTACCCGATACAGTAAAAGCAGTAAACTTCCAATTTGTATTACAAATAAACTATACGATCAAATGGCTGGAGACCTCAAGAATAATTACGTGGGGTGTTCGCACGGAAGGTATTCAAAAATTGAAGCCATAAGTTGGGTTTCGCCTGACAGATGTTCCTCCTCAAGAACGAAAATAATCTAGTTCTTACGGTATTTAAAATTACATACAAATAACTATCAGCACCCCCGGCTGTAGGGAATTATTCACGTCTGTAAAAAAATCGCGAATATCGTGGCTTTTCGGGTTTTCGGTACTTTTCAGGCGGGACAGAAAGAGGGAGAGGGAAAATATAGCGTGAATCATTCCTAAACGCCGGGCACAGAGTAGCACGGGGGAAGCGGAGCAGGGATAATTCGATTCGGTTCTCAGGTCGGTGTACTGCAGAGAGATCGTTGTCTGCCGCTAGGCAGGAGAGCGACGTCGAACACACGGGGGTTGTTCGGCAAGGGTGTGTTTGTTGGTTCACGACGCGAAGCAGCGAGAATCTCCACGTACGTGGCTGGTGCTGGCGCTGTTGTGCCAAGGCAATATCCTTACGGAGACGAGATACGTACGCGACGCAACCCCGAAGAGAGAAGCGATATAGAAGCGAGACAGGAACGTGGACGTGGCCGATCAATCACGACGTGAGCGAAGCTCGGTACCCGCCGCGAGAGTTTCTGTACCCTGCTGCAAACTCCTCTTTCTCTCTTCCGGCTTCCCTCATATCGGGCCTGTAACACAGAGTAAATATTTTTTTTAAACTTTGCCACGTTATTAATATCGGTCGTAGTATCCCGGTGACTTCTCGTCACTCCTCTTCGCTTTCTCCTTATATCGGTTTATTTTATTTTTTTACTTTTTACGGGCCTCATCATTCTTGCGAATCTCCGGTCTAGTGGACGATACTTATAGTCTCTTCTCATTCTCCGATCCACGATTAAAATAATAACGTAAATATAAAAAAATGGAAATTGGATCGGAAAACGAGATTGGGTAATGGCGATAAAGATTACGCAGGATGCCGAGATGCAATAGGTAATTTGACTTCACGGTGAGACTCCCTGCCTGTGTTCGAATCTCCGGTGCCCTTGATCCCTCACCGGGATACGAAGTAATTAATGTCCAAGTAATGAACGCGAGTTGGTCCCGACGTCATTGAATCATCGACTCGATTGCCCGGCAGCCGTCCGTTCGAAGTGGCTGATCGATGGCCGGAGGAGCAAGAAATTATAATTAAGCTGCGGAATCGACTAAATTGCCGGTGCAGCGTATTGTGCGCTAGCGTAACGTGCCACACGGTTCCTCGCTTATCTCAACTTTAACGATTATCGATCAATGTGTCTCGGAACTTTATCCGGGCCGAATGACGTAGAATTTTCGACTGTGTCTCCGAATGAATTTCCCGCAAGATAGTTGGCGACGCTGGGCTTCGAACGGCGTGTCCAGTCGTCTGCGCCAGTTCAGCAGCAACTGGTTGCTGCAGTAGCAAGAATTAGCAATTAATCATTCGGCCAGTCTCGGTTTCGCTCTCGTCGCTGTGCAAACTACAATCTCGTTCGCTCGCGCGGGTCTTGCACCAGACACACTCTGTGCGTCACGGAAACAGAAACACTTCGTTGCTGTACGTACACACAATTTTACACAAGCCTCCGCGACGACGGAGAACCGAGAGGAAAGCCCGCTAGAAGAGCAGTTGCAGAGCAAGCATTATGCAAACGACGCAACAATTATACCGTGGTCTTACAACTACCGGTCATTCGGTATTTAATATAAATTCCAGGTTTAATTCCACGTGGCGCGCGAATAATCGCTGCACTTACGCCTCATCATAGTTTCGATTCGTCGGATTCTACGGCCACACACTCTACTGATATTTCCATTTTTTTTTGGTGAAATATATTATCAACCTGCCAAAAATTCTGATTTTCAAACCGGATGATTTTTTCTTCCATTACGTAATTTCCGATCATAAAATAAATGATTTTTAATAGAATTTACCTTGTAGGGTAAAATGTTACTTCTGGTCTGAAAATCGAAATTTTCCCTCAAAAATAATGTTTTTTTTTCTGACATGACGTCTGGTAGAAAACTAGGATTTTCAATCGGGAAGTGACGTTTTCCTCAATAGTATCATATAGTGTGGCAAGGCTTAGTCGCGACTTGCACTCCTAACTTCCTACACTTCTCTCTCGTCGTATAATTTTGCGTCGTCCACTTCGACTCCGTCTACGCGCCTTCGCTGCACCCCAGCTCGTCCTTATTCCTTGCGAAGAACTCTCTCCGCCGGACGAGCTCCCTCGCTATTTATTTTCCAGGATTTCAGAGTCCGAACCCCATTAATCTCGCCTCCGACGCGCGGCGTCAGTGATGCGCGTCAGACGACGTCGGGGTGCGTGCAGCCTCGGCGATGATGTCTCTGCGTTCTTCCAGCGCTTAGCGTTTACACTCTTAGCCCGGACACGAATCACAGCGGCAGCATCACGCAGGAAATTCTGCCCATTCGTCCAGAGTGCAAAAGAGCACGGTTGAAAGAAGAGCGAGCAGGGACAAAGAGCAATAGAGCTAGTCGTCTGCTCCGAAGGAAAAAGAGAAACCTAGCGAGGGTGGCAATGAGTAGAGCGAGGGATGGCGAAGCGGTTGAGGGATCGGAATGAAGAAAAAAAAAACGGAAACGTAGAAGAAACGTGCGATGATGGAAGCCGCGAAGAGATGCCGAGGGGGACTCGAAGAAAGAAGCGACCTCGGCCGAGGATGAGCCGGCGAATGGGGTCGGCTGGGGAAATAGTTTCGAAACCGCGAAAGCGCGCGTGTACCGAGTCGGAGGTTCTTTGTAAAAATCCGAGAGAGTGAGAAGAAACGAATGCAAGAAAGAAGTCGGGCACATGAATGCCTCCGTTGATTGAGGCCCGCGTTGCTTCTGACGTGGCGCAAGTGCGTGCCTCACTGTTGATCTCTTGTTCTTCGTGTATCTTCGTCTTCACGTGGGCGCCCATGGATCCACGTATAGGATAGTCTTCCTAGTCTTCGTTTTATTAACGAGCGTCTCTCGCGATTTTCTCTCTCCCCCACTCTCGCGAATCTCGGCGTTTTCAGTTGGAAAGGAGCACACACGGACACATTATAGTTCACCAAGATCTCCTTACACAACGGGCAACTAACGAACGCGCCACATCACCCGGAGTGAATCTCTCGTTAATTAACATTGCTGCGCTCGACCGAGTGAGACATCAAAAATACGCGGCGGCATGCTCCTCGTTCCCGATGCCTTCGACCATCGTGGGCACCGGCTTACGAAGCGAGCACATAATACCGTACGACTCACTCTTGACCCCCTTTGGTCCCGGTCGCGACAACCCTTTCGTTGTTTAGTCTCGCCCGATCATTATGCTAGGTGCGTGCGTCCCTGCGTGGCACACCCGTCCTTCACCCTCTCTTCATCGTTCGCTTGATTCATCAGTCTTTCTTCTTCTTCCTCTTCATCGTCTTCGGTCGTCGTTGTCTTTTCGTTTATTGCCTGTTGCCACGGGCGGACGGAACGATGTTTCTTTAGAAGCTTGATATTCTAATCGGGTTCCCGAGCTAACTCTTGTACTCATCGCTCATTGTCCTCCGCATAATCTCTCATTCCGCATTTTCCCTGAGAGCGGGACCGTCAAGTCTCGTGAAATTAAGACAATCGGCGACGACGGCCATCCGACAGTCGAGATCCTATCTCAAAAATGGTCTCATGAATTATACATGTCCGTCGAAAGACTGTATTTACTTGCGAGTCTGAAAAAAAAACCTCGTTTCGCCTTTGCAATTAAAATGGTATCCGATATACATTTATTTTTCCTTCGTCCGGATTCGATCCAACGAAAAAAGGCTCCTGGATTCGAGAAACGGCGAGAAATTTTTGTGACACGCGGTCTTCGATTCTAAATGGTGAAAAAAAACGACCCTTATTTTTATCGGGGACTCTTTGAATTCCTCGCTCGATACACTTTTGACGATCCTGCCCGGCCTGCATTGACGGAAGGGACACGCGCACTTCGGCGAGGTAAACCTCGGTCTTACGCGCTACTATGCCGGCTCGATGGCTGCACGTAGAGTTTCGCAGGCCGTTCGGGACGCGAGTCTCTCTCACTCTCGGCGGAGCGACCCGATATTATTACTATGTAAATCACCCGGTGGTGTTCCTCATCCCCTCGCGCCGCGCTGACGCCCACGGTGACAGCCCCCGGGTGCCCTCTCTCGCCGAGAATGGATGAGCATCGGGCTCTTATTAGATATTCCTCAGACCATCCCCGTTCCTTCAAACCCTCCAGCAACGGTATCAAACACCCCCTCGGCATCCCCGTGTCTCCTCGCCATCCCTCCGACCCGTCGAGCACGCCCTTCGTCTTACGTCAATACACGTTACACCCTTATCGGCAAACCACTTTCGTGCAGTGTGCTCTTTTTCGTGGTTCTGTATAAGACGCGGTTCCCCTTTTATTTTGCCGTGACGGAATTACGGACGGGCAAGATAAGACCAGGGCATGTTCCGTCTGCTCCGGGCAATTAAAAACTGGAGTCGTAAAATTAGTCTAATATCGCGTGATGCTTTTAATGAGATGTTAATAATTCCTATTAATAATTTTTAATAATTGAGTTGTTCTGGTTTATTTTCTGAAGAATATATTGAAGCAGCTTAGCAAAAATTTTCTAGCATTACGTCACGGTCAGATAAGGAGCTAACAAACCCTTTTCAAGACGATATCGAGCCTCGATTCAACGCTCGAAAAATTGTACCGGGAAAGCGCGATTTATTTTGCTCGTGTTTTTTCTCTCACGTCTATGCACATTAAACTCTGACGGGAAAGTGGATTCTAACACAGTCGATACTTCGATCGCCTTTTTGCCTCCCTCATCTCCTCGCTAACTCTGCCGGACGCGCCATTTTCATTTCTTTTATTTTTATTATAATCTTTTTACTTCTCTTCTGAACTTTTAACCGCAGGCGCGACGTGTAATTGAACATGGAATTGCATCCACTCTCTTTTAGCTCGGAAAGCTATCATCTTCTTTTTAGCTGCCCAGGGTGCTCCCGGTGAGGGAGAGCGCGCGGTCTCGGGCGGATGGAAGGAGATGGGTCGTATTCTGCTCGTTGGTGCTCCGGATGTCGAGGGAAGAGAGAGAAAGATAGGTTGTGGGGTGTTCATGCTGCCGGGTTCAACGCTGTAGTGGATGATGATGACAGAGAGGGCGTGCTCGAGCGTTCGATAAATTTCCATGCCAGAATATAAACTATGTACTTGTGTACGGTTATACCGAACAACGCGGTTCGTGTTTGAATTTTTACAAAAATTTACCCGTGTAACCTCTCCCCAAGCCAGAGCTACCAGCTTATCTGAATCACTTATGACGACGTTGCGGTCTCGAATTGCATTCGTGATTTCCTCTGGTCGACGGTCGTGGACTTTCTTTTGGCCTTTCCGGCGGGCATGGCTCTCTCGTTACCCGCCCTGTCCAGAGTGCGTTGCGTCAAGACGATGACAAAGATGGTCTTCAGCACTGACAAATTTCCAAGCGTTCACCGGTTATACGCTCCGACAACAAGTTACGATCCCTTGCATCCTCCTTCTAATATTATTTTCCGCTCCAAGTGCAATATCGATCTCTGTGCCATGGCCTGAGTGTGGATATCGAAGAAACAGGCCTGCAGGGTTTACACACAGATGCGTGCATCCCGACGAGATTCTATAGCTATTTGCGTTCTCCGAGGAGTGGCGAGGCATGCGAACGCTAGCGTGAACCATTTTTCAGAGCCACCTCATGTGTAGAATCTGCGTTGCTCCTGGCTGTCAACGTCTCTTAGAAAAAAACGACACTTCGACATATTATTTCACATCAGTGAGGTCCTAAGTGACAAAATTAAATATACCGAGTGTGTGGAAAAGAATGAGAAATTGAGAGGAAGCAGTCCCAAAGATCAAAGGATCGGTGGCACGCAGCTGTCGTCGTGTACGCTCCTCGTTCTTCCGCTGCTTCATCGCAGTCTGAAAAGGAATTACTTAAAGTCTCTCCTAAGTAGTTTCCATGCGACCCTTCTTCCATCCGAAAAATTCTCAATCATTTGTTTCACCATCAAACACCACATGCGAGCCATCGAAGTGTCTGGCTTTCTTTCAGTGCTCACCGATTATCGACGTCAACCTCTTTCGGATCTCTCCGAATGAAGATCTCCGCAGACTCTCTCATCTATTCAAGAAAGCTCAAGAAAAAACAGTGAGAAAATACGAAAAAAAGGAGGAGAAGAAACAAATAAAAGCCCAAGGGATCCAAGAAAAAAGGACAAAGACGTGAAGGAGATGTGGGATAGGGTAGGGAAGACCAGAAAAAAAGGAACAAATGACGCGAAGAATCACGTGTACAGGGCCAAGTAGGGTTCCGCGGTACGTGTTACAAAGAACCGAGATGAGGTTTCGAGAGAAAGAGTGCGCGAGAAGAGGGACGAAGAGATGAAAGAGTCCACACAGACCGACGCTGTGCGCGTCGTTCGGGGAGGATGGTAAGGGGCCAGGAGCCGCGCCTGCTGGAAGATGGCTCGCCCCGAGAGGGTGGAATTCCCTGATAGGATGGAGAGGGACCGAGCGCGCTACCACCCATAGCCCATCGCCGTCGAGAGCGAGCCCGGCAGCGCGGCGAGGAGCGCGACTGACTACCGACATTAGTCCACTGACACCATTGACACTTTTATTAATGACGCCCGTCGCCCTGAGACCCCTCTTTTTCCTTCCCACCCCGACGGACCCGCTTACAGATTTCCCATCGCGTTCTCCGTAGGTGAGCGCCACGACAGCGACGACGGTGGAGCTTCGGCGATCTCCGCACACTCCGGTTTCTATACCTCTGTCTCACACACTCGCGGCTCCTTCCATCTCTCAGAGGACACTCTTTTCTTCCCTCGCGTTATCCATCCAACGGATCTACGCTTCTCCATAGGAAACTCTCTCGGGCGGAGGGCGAAGAATTTTTTCTATCCTGTGTTCTGTTTTTTTTATATATATATATATTTTTTTTCCAAGTAAGAATGTTCGTTGCTGGGCGTTCGATTATTTCCGAGCGCACACATGTGCCCTTGCGGACAAATTAACGAAACGAATTAAGGAAACGGGGATGGGACCGGGGATTCATCGGGGGTCATTGGGGAGAACCTGAATTCGCGCTCGCCCGTGTAAGCGTCAGGGGTTGGCGTGGATGGTTTGTCCGCGTGCGTGTGCGCACGTATGCGTGTTAGAGATCACGCAGAGGCTGTGTACGCCGTGACGATATAGGGAACGAGATAGAGAACACACGGCGATGCGCGTCGTCTGGGGACGGCCAAGATGGTGGCGTACGCTATAGGGGCGCAATTGGTCTACGTCAGTCACCCTCCTGCTCTCGTATTTGTCACGCGTTTACGTTGCGTCAGCGGAAGATGCCATGGCCGCCGAGCTGCTCACCCTGCGCCGTTTCCATTGTACGGCTTTCCAATGCAAGGGCCACTTTGTTACATCGCGCCAGGCAAACGTTTGCATCTGTGGCACGATTTATGTAAAAAGAAAAAAAAATTAATTTTCTGACGATTATTTTATTATTATAATCGCCATAAAATATTCATAAAGACTCCGTAACTTCCCCTCGTCACGAACGCAGCTTCTCGTGTACGGCTACCTTATCACGATAGCTCGGGTAAGGGCTCGGGTAGTTCGCACTTCATTAGATCCATTTACAGCGAGACAGGCGAAAGAGCTGCTAGACCGTAGCGCGCGTACGTTGTAATGCTCGAGGGCTCGGCCTCACGATCTCGGTCTTGCTTGACATTTATGAAGGATCACGGATGAGAGATGCTGTTACAGACGAGAAACCCACGGGCACGCGTCGGCCAATCGACGTAACAAGCAATATGTATACAGAGGGCATATAGAACTGGCCGCGTGTTCCAGATTGTCACGTCGTTTGTAATGACGACGTTCGATCAGCCGTTCATCCTTCTTCGGGTTTCTCCCACACGTCTGTATACGTGTATACATACATGTATATACTTTTGTGCCCAGAACCACGTGACCGTCCTATCTCTTCGGTCGTTCTACCTTCACTCCAGCAACCCATATCCAGGTCTTCTCCACCACCGGCACATACTGCATTCCGCGTCCAGCTTCGCGAAAAGAACGAGAGCAGCGAGAGTACGGAGAGAACGTCGTAGACTCGAGTCTCTCGACGCTCCCGGGGCTTATCCGCGGATTTGTGGCGACCGCGCCAGGGTGTCGTGCGCTGCCTACTTATCAGATTTATCCCGCCGGCTTGGTCACTCTTGGCGTACTAATCGGGCGACGGTTTACCGAGGAGAATTCGAGTCCAGGTACATCGGCTCCTTTCATGACATTATATCGGGACAAGCGCGACAGGAATTCCGTCGAAGTGGAAATCCCATCAACGCTGATAATAGCCCGGTAGGAGGAGATTGGGGGAGTTCGGGGTGGTCTGTTGATTCTGGGGAAAGAGCTATCGTGACCGGACTTCTTCAGTGCAGTCGATATGACTCGAGCTCTTCGATTTAATACTTTTTTTTCTGTAAAGCGATTCACGACCTACGTGTATGTCCGCGACGAAGATTGTCTACTCTGAGAGACATTGACCCTGCAACAGAAGCATTAACATCGGCCATTAATACTCTCTTTCTCCGGCCCTCGATCGGTGGGACGCGTACGGAACTGGTCTATTTATCGGAGATTGGTCTTAACTCATTAATGACCCACCTCGATTAAATCGAGCGACCAAACAAGCTGGCTAGATGAGGGAACGATTATCCGCGAGCGGCTCTCGAGCAGACCCATCGATTCTCTCGTGTATAAAAACGTCAATAAAAACAGAAGGAAAGATAGATCGGAGCAAGACACGACGGTACCAAGACTATATCGTAGGTACAGAGAGCGCCGAAAGGGAGTCAGTGGAAAGAGGGAAAATAAGTGCAACTTTGGAAAAAGACGAATTCACAGTGACGGATAGAGAGAAAGAAGAGGTAGAGGAGAGTGGAACGAGGAGATGGTAGAAGAAGACTCTTTCCTTTCAAAGTTTCTTTCTGCACGGTCGCGGCCGGGGGTGTCTGCTCATGCTGCCGCTCTCGTTTCTCCCGGAGGTGGATGAGAGTGCGGGTCTCAGAAGGGTGTGAGAGGACTGTGGAAGGCCGCGCACGAGGAGGGTGGCCCGGCGATGGTCGGGTTCGAGCGTTGGGGGAGTTTTTCCTCGTTCCCAGCTTCCGTCTCCCGGGACGCGAAGCGCGAGAATCTTTTTGCTCGCTCGTCGGAGGATCAGACGTCCCACTTTATCTCCGCCGACCCGTTCGCCACCCTCCTCGCCGTCGCTTCCTTCAGCTTCCGTCTACACCGACGTAGTGCACCACCACTACGGGCGGCCCAATGGACAGTGTATATGTAGTACTGCGAGCGTTACAACCCCCTCGTAGTCGGCGGGAGAGATCCGTACCACGTTCGCAACCCTCCAAGCTGCTTCCCCGTCAGGCTGTGATGCCCGACCGGACCGAGCTTGATCACGTATAGGAGGAGCCTCCAGCATTCTCTGTGCACCCAACGGAGTGACGCGTCCTGGAGAAGCCATTTGTCATCCATCAGCAGAGAGCCGGTGCTGCTTCGCTCTCTCCGGTACCGACGACGGTCCTCCCTGGTCTGTCTTATCGCTCTTTCTCCTCCTCCATTTTTTCCTTATCCCTTTGACTCCGCCAGTCCTCTACTTTCGGCCCGCATTTTTTTCCACCTCGTTTGATGGAGAGCTCGTCCGGTATAAATTGTAAGGGACTTTCATATTCATCGACAATCGATGCGGCGGAGGTTGCTGTTTCCTGTTTGTACCGAGTCCGAGCTGCGCGCCAGGCGCTGCGGCGTGAAGGAAAAATTCGATTATGAATCGCCCTGTACGAACGAACACGGAGCCGGCCACGAGGGACAAAGCAAACAGAGGAGGCAGAGACGAGATCGATGGCTGTCCAGGGTGGGCCTCCATCATGAGCGACACGTCGGGTGGTTCGGACGTAAGAATCCTCCTTGATTGCCCCGCACCGGTTGGACCATAACGAGCCACCCGCTACGTCCATCAACCATCCAACGGTCAATTCGTTTTCGGTTTCGTGCATGTTGTACCTTTCGTACCGCGAGTCCGTGACCGAACGTTCGCGACGTCTCAACGTTGGTTTTTTTTTCCATCTCCGTTCTCGTTTATCTCGCGGTCCCGCGATCTTTTGGCAGGCTCGTGCGGAATCGTCGTGTGGTTAGCGTCCACATTTCGCTGTGGGAAGCCCCCCTCGGCAACGCTGCAAACTCCTCGGGAAATTCTCTTGATGTTCGAGGAACAAGAGAGATCCACTTTGATTCATTTTCTATGTTACCGCGGCACGTTTGCCAAAGTATAAAATTAATTAACCAGAAAGCTCGAGCGAGCTTTCTGGTTAATTAAATAAAGGTTCGTGAACAATATTCAAGATAGTGTCACGTACACGTGCGGTCGGCTCTTCAAGAGGATGTTCGGTTTGTGTTTTACAATTTTTTTTTCACTTTGGGAGAACGGGAATGAACAAGCTTCTTCTCGGCACGTATTCCCTCTCGGCCAGAGCACGATGATATTTTACCCAAACGATTTTCGCTGCTCGTAAACTATTCATTTATCGACGGGTATAATTTCGATCGAGACCTCTCGGCATCATTACCCCCTCCGGTCACAAAAGTGAGCGGCGAAAGAGGAGCGCGGGAAGATCACTTTCAATTTTTTTTGTTTTCAATTCTTTTTTATTACATACACCGTACAGTCGCTTCCTTCAACATCGCCCTCGTCCTTGCCTCTCGGCACTTTTTCGCCTTTTTTTTTAGCCGCCACGAACTCACTTAGTTCCCTCTCTTCCTCGTCCCCGGGGAGGCGAAACTGCCCTCCTACGCTCCTCGCGCTTACCAAATTGGTCAGAGGGTCGACGCATTGAAAAATGGTGGCTCTCAACGGCCGAAAATTCTATCGCGCCCTTCAAACTTTCTTCTTTCCGGTCCATTTTCTGAGTGAAAGTGAAACACGCGCGCACAATCACGACTCGTGAATACGATACAACGATGCTCCTCATTTTTTCGCCCTTCGCTGTCGTCCTTTGGAAAGTCTTAACTTTTCAATTGAAACATTTACCGGGTGATTCGACGAAGTGGTTGGCGGTCAGGCGTGAAAGTATAACGCCATCGAGATTAAATCATCGAGATGGGGACACGAAATTTTTTCCGCGGCTTCCCCAGTCTCTCGCAGTATCCAGACAACAGTCAAGCTCTCTCGGGTTTTATTGCACGCTATGTTATTCCCCGTCAATGAGAATTTCCGATCGACCAGGCATTAAGGATCAAACTCACCGAGTCCAACAGCCGGTCTCTTCTCTCTTTCCCCACTGTACACGGCCATAATATGCATAATATGCCTTAAAGTTTATTATATCGTTGCTTCGCGAGCGATCAACGAGACGAGAGAAAGAGGGATGGCGATTTATGAATTGGAAGGTGAAGAGTGCTCGACGGTTCTTTGGCGTGAAATCGATTCCCCGAGTATAGACTATATACCTCACGTCTCTGCTTTTCACCCCAAAATTACATACGTCGCCTAATGTCTTAACTGAAAACCGTTGTGAATCATTATCATAATTTTAGGCATTTCCCCCTACCACCTCCCCGCTCCTCCGGACCCGGCATGATGTGCTCTTGCCAGAGCCTCGCCGCTTCTCGAGAGACCGTGTATACGCTACATCAAAGCGCATGTATGTTAACCCTTTTGCGCGGTTCCGGCGTCGCCGCGCAATCATCGTCCGGCCATGGTTGCGCGTCCTCTCGACGTCGCAAATTATTGCCGCGTGCACGCCGGCTTTTATCGGTGATTGAGATATCGCGGCTTCTTTTTTTTTTTACTTCTTATTTTTTTTTTTTTTTTTTTTTTTTAATACAGCTCCGGTACTCTCTTTCTCTCGTGTGCGCTCTTATTTCTGTCCCAGCGTTCATCCACCGGGAGTCGCATTACCGTCGAGGTAGTTAGCCCGCAGCTCTCTTAACCCTAGGATTACCGGCGTATTCCATCGACGAAAATGTTTACCGGGAGGGTTGCAGATGCGCGGTTTCCGACCAGCGAAGAACAAAGCAAAGTGGAGTGGATTCGTTAGCGATAAAACAGCACGTTAAAATTTCGAGCAGAGTTCAACGAGGCGAAAGTTTCGATCCATTGTCCGGTTCGAATGGTCTCTCTCCGAGGGATGGTTCCGTCCAGCGCGCTGACGGCCGGAATCCCCACGCGATTCTCAACTGTATGCAAATGCCACAACCGTTTCCGAGCCCTCCCAACTCTTCCATCGTTCCCGACCCTCGGACATGATTAAACACAGAATGCCGTTGTTACGAATCCCCGAGAGCTACCCCCGCTTTGCCCTTTCGTGCTGGTACCTTCGCACTCGGGGCAACGTGTCGACGCGGTATGAGGATTTCTTCCCCGTTGAACTATTCAACCCCCTTTAATTACTGGCCGGGCCGCGAAAAGCCGCCCGGCTCATTCCTTCACGCCATTCAATAACTCCCGCGAATCCTTCCGCGGAAAGCCACCCGATCCCGCGTCACTGGGATATTCCATCGAGGCTCGCAACCCTTCGATTCATCGCGGATCCTCGCGGTCCGTGAATTCATCTCGCTTTGTTTCGATTCCGCGTAATTTCGCAGCACCCCCCCGGAGAGTTAATTGCTAATCGGTCTCCTCGAAGCCGGGTCCTGGGAATAATTATCATCGCTGTACGGTCGTCGAGAGACATGATCGAATACCGATTCTTCGAATCGATTCGGGGACTTCCGTTGCGGAAAAAATACCGATGGCACCTTCTACATCCTCCTCATATTTTTTTCCCCCGATGCCGACCGTCAATTGTTAATCCTCGTTGTACGGTCGGGGATTAATGCGTCGAAGAGTCGGCGGCAATCCCGTTGGTCTCTCTCTAGCGTTTAGCTGCGAAGCGTTGCCTTCCAGCTCGGCTCGCCGCGGGCTCGCGACGGATAACAACCGCGATTAATGTTTTCGTCGTGGAATTCAACGAAACGTTCTCAGCCGTGGCGGCGACGAGCCGCAGTGTAGAATATACGCG
Source organism: Listrodromus nycthemerus (assembly GCA_963978505.1). Lineage (NCBI taxonomy): Eukaryota > Metazoa > Arthropoda > Insecta > Hymenoptera > Ichneumonidae > Listrodromus > Listrodromus nycthemerus. Next base: position 15,514,947 of record OZ021683.1, on the reverse strand, counting down.
AAAACCCGCTCCAACCCACTGGAATTCCCTCTCCCTCTCTCACACACACACACGACCGTGGCGTTAAAGGTTTTTTGCAAAAACCAATAAAAACGAAGAATGCCTTGGCGCCGCCGTGTTTCAACCACCCGGATACATACGACCGTGGGCGCGAGTGTCCGAGTCGCTATGATTCCACGCCGGGATATTCACCGTCGAAAAATTCCCCGCCGGCCACTTCATACCGATAACGCCCTCCGGAAATTCTATTTAGAAAATATATTCGAGATGTGACAGAAACTGGAGAGAGAAAAAAAAAAAATTAAAGAAGTCGAGTCGTACCTAAATCATTCTGAGATTTTGATCGCCGACGAGTTTCAATTTGTTTTCGGCGGGGAGGCGAAAGGGAGTTTCGCGGCTTTGCGGTTTAAGGGTTGTCCTCGATTTTTCGGTATGTTTCGCCCGGCCGGTTTGCCCTCTCTCGCCCTTATCGCAACGCGAGAGAGAGATTCGCGTTCTCACTCGCCCACGCCTTGTCGCGAAACGCGAAGGCGAGAGAAAACGTATACGTTCCTCTCTTTCATTACTATCTGCGAGCCGGGCCTTTGCCGAGCGGTTATGCGACGGCACGGCCACTCGTTCAGCAACCCCCCGCGCCCCCGTGAATCCCCCTTATAGCATCACGTTTACGTTTACGAGCACCACCGCTGACGTTTACGAGCCACCGGCTGACATACGAGCCACTTGCTGCTGCTGCCGGCTACCGCGCGCGAGCACCAGCTTTCGCTCGCTCTCTTGCTTGCTTGCTTGCTGGCTTTCATTGCTTACGCTCACGCTCTCTACTCTTCCTACTCTATACTCGTACTATAATACTACGACCACCGGGCGCGCCTCGAAACGCGACCTTGATTCACCTACATTACGCGACTCTCCCGCAATCCTATTCGTGATGCGCCAGATATCTTCGGTTGCGCGAACACCGCGGTATGTCATCGTTGTCGTTTTTTCTGCTTCGCTGTATTCTTGCTCCAATCACTTCCGTATTTACGTCCATTTTTTTATCCGCCGTTCGAATTCAGGATGAGTTTTTTGGACTTATTAAATTTGTATGAAATTTTACAAAGTTTATTCCATTAACGCGATTTTCAAATTTCTTTCTCATTTAAATGCCCTGTCGTTACATTTTTTTTGTATATTATTTTATTTTATATCGATCAGGCATTTTGGCGTCGGACAGTCGCGGTGGATTCAGCTATGTTTATCTCATTAGAGTAAAATACCAGGTAGGTAGGTAGATATGAAATAAATGTTTAAAAAAATTCTGTTGGAATTGTTGTCAAATCACTCGTCGTTTTCTGGTTACATTCGCCAGTTGAATAATTTACCAGATATCTGCCAATCAGTGCTATCCGCTTTGTCCTCTCGTCACGGGAGAGAAGAATACATTTCAGAGGATAGAAAGATTTTCTGGTCGCATGAAATGCCAAGCGTTTTCAGTGACCGACATAGCCGAACCGATAGATTCGCAAGGGCAGGGGATTTATGGCCCCTGCGGGATGGCGGTCTCATTGTCTCTGTCCTGCCGTATACGTGCCGTTTACCGTGACGAGCCGTGACGTAACGTGACGCAACTGGGTCAGAGATCCGTCCTGGGGAAGGTCTGAAGACCGTTCGCCGATTCTCAACTGTATACGCGAGCACCTTCTGCTGCAGTCAAGCGGACCTTCCGATGTTGGCGTCCCTCGGCGGGAAACGCAACGACGACGTCCTCACACATGGGCCATCCTGGTCGGCAAATTTAGATCTTCGGTAGCCAAACCCCAGTCGCCAACCCCAACGGCCATAAACCTTCGCCACTTAGGGAAAGAAAGCGATGGACTGGTACTTTCGAAAATTTGAGGAAAGACAAGAGTGCCGGAGAGCGAGAAAGGTCGTGAAAGTAGGCCAGATTTTGGCCTGAGCCAGATTTTTTCCAAGGGGATGCAAATTTGCAGGGTGACTCATGACGTACTTTCCTCGAGTGCCTTTCACCCGTATGGCGATCGTAAATCATTCGTCGCCGTTTTGCAAGGATATTACGCAAGCTCGAACTTCGTGGAAGTTCTTGTTAACATCTGTAGTTCAGATTTTCATTCCGGTTTGATACAATCGACGAGGGTCGTTGCGGAAAGTTTCAAGGCTTCCAGAGAGCGCGCGGGTGCGCTTTCGATGAAGCCACGACAGGCGTGACGTCCACGATTAAATGTCGACCTGGAGGGCCTGCGACGACACTTGACGTGTCTCTCACGCCGGTCTTGTATGACTGATGAAGCATCCACGAAGCGCTAATTATCCGAGTTCGCTAAGGATCCGAGACTGGAGAGTGAGAAGTCGTCACTGTGCCACATCCGATATGACGGGGGAGCGCGGTTCCGTCTTCGCGAAGACGCTATCGTGCCTCGAGCAAACGACCCGCGTCTTGACACGAAAATGTGATGAGCACCTTTAGAACGCCGACTTCCGGTTGCGTTCCCCTTTTCAGCGGGTGGGTTGCCTCACTCTGTGAGTTACCCATCCAAAAACGCAGAACTGTTGACGCACCTGTCATCGTCATTGAACCTTCAAGACTGGCTCATTTGAATAGAAAATTAATGTTGCGACAACCTATCGAATAAAATTTGGCTCGAAGTGCGGATAAGGATCATCATAGCTTAAACGTACTTTCAGTCGATTTTGCCGAAGTGGTTTTTTAAAATATAACCCGAATTACCGAGCGCACCGCGGATTTACTCGACATCTCTTCGTACTTGGATAAAAAAAATTGCTTACTTTCTTGTCCCGAAAAAAAGAATAAATTACCTTGAAGATATCGCACGAGAACGTTTTTTATCAAGTTGCCACATTAGTTTTGTTCTTCGTACAAGGTTCGCTCAAGAAATTTCACGTGACGAATAAAATTCCAGAAGTGAACAATTTTGTTTCTCGTTGAAGCCGTTTTTTGATAAAGTCTTACCAAAGATGAAATTAGATGTCATGCAGATACCTCCAGCGTTATATAACAGAAAACCATGTCATCGAGAGCCTCTCCTCATTTCTTTTTCAACTTAAAAACCGAACGTTCATTCGGTCCTAATGCGATTGTACATGAAACCATCGTTGGATCACACGGAATTCGCGTTATCCAACGAGTAGCGAGTATTCCGCGACGATCGAAACAATGGGTCCGGTGGGTGTACAGGACACGGGTTGCGGTCTCGCGTTTTATTTTTGAAAAATGGACCGTGCGCACTTCCGGAAGCCACCCCCGTATAACCGGTCCCTTCCTACAGAGCATTGTATACACAGTGCGACCCCTCCGGGGGTGGAGATAGGGGTAGCTCTGCTGTTGGATACAGCAGCCCCTCGACTCTCTCGTATACAATAATACTGCACTCTCCCTCGTTTTCAGCTCTCTGTTATTCTGTCTTGCTTCCTCTATTCTGCTCTTTCCCTCCCGTTTGCCGCGTCCTCCTCGTACTCCCCTCGGCAAACCGACGAGAATCCACATCGGGGCCGAGGCGGTGTTCGCGTTCGTCGGCGCTCTCTCTAGCCAGCAGCTAGCACTCCCATGATTCATTGCTACCGCGATGGATGATCCATCTCTTCCCCTGGCAACTCTCCGTCCGAACGGCTGAACCGGACCAGGGGCCCCGGCATCAGCGGCTCCTCTCGCTCCCTCTCTCATCCTCCTGTATCGTGCGCGATGGAGAGAGGTCCATGCCGAGCAACTCGGCCGCGTCGACCACCAGGCCGTGTCTGGATCCTGTAAACCGTGTAGTCTGCCGGCGGGATACCCGCCGCTGGACCCATCATGGGCCATGGAACCGGAGAGCCCGGACACGCTATCCTCTGCCTCTCGATAGCCCGCCTCTCTATCTCCTCTTTCCTCTTATTTCCCCGGTAACACTATTCCTCGGACCCGAACGTTCCGAGCCCTGTACGCTCTTCTCAAAATGGCGATGAGCGATACCAGATCACTGGCCCACTATTCTCACATGATGCAGTATCTTTTTTTTTTTTTCCTCGATTCGGAAATGAGCTTAGTCGCTCGTAATGGCCGTGAATTATTCTCAAAACGGCCTGATTCTTCGGCCAATGTTTTTATTTCATTTTATTTCATTTTTTCGTCGTGCTTTTTTTGGCTATCGATAATAATCAAAATTGATGGTCTCTCGCGTATCGTGTAACGTTTAATGTCTCAATGTGCAAGCGACTCAATCGGATGATCTTGACGAACGGATTTTTTTGGTTATTTTTTTTCCGGAGTTCTCGTTTGATAGGGCAGCGATCCGAGCGCGTGTAACCGGCAGTTAGTACGTACTTAAGGTAGTCGGTTATATCGAGTATCATCGGACACAAGTCTGCATACGGTAATAAAACCAAGATATAAGATAATGGCCGGAGAGACAGAGGCGCCTCGACGGACGGCTCGTTTTTTCAACTGTGTGTGTACACATAAGCTCGTTGCGATCGTCTCCGGTGTATGATCATCGACGGATATCGTGACTATTATATACCAGTGACGCGAGAGTATAAACATTATCCGCTACCTCGCTTTCATCTCGCGTGCAAGCGGTAGCGATTTAAGTTTCTAATGGAGTGAATGGATTCTGCGGTCGAGCCCACTTTTTCCCCTCCCCGTGTGCACGATCGGACATTCAACGAGAGTATTCATCGGTTCTCGAGGCGGAAAATTCAGTTGAATCGAAATTGCACGCGAATGGAATCCTCGACTTCGCCGAAAAATTCTGATTGTCGCGTGACGCGACGTTCGAGCCTTCGATTTCATCTTCTTTTTTTCTTCATTTTTTTTTTTCTATCTCCAAAGCTTTGAATTCGCAAGGCAACGATACATCGTACCGAGAGGGAGTGTGTGGGAAGGGGAGGGGCCTTCGTTGAAATCGACGGTAATATTTCTTTCGCACGCGTGTCTACCGGGACCGGGGATATTTTTTATCGTTTGCCTTTCTTTTCCTCCGCTGCCGCGAGAGCTCTCGGCATTCGGCTCCGAAACGTAATTGATAAAGGAGTAACGTATTTGACGTTATATTTTTTTTTCGAAAAAAAAAAATAAATAAAACAAAAAAAGGGAACGAACAAAACAAAAAAAAATCGTCGAAAAACCCGGCAAAACGCGGTTGCAACGACGCGTCGGCGTCGCGTACCCGTCGGACGCACCAAACCCATTTGTCCAACGGGGTTGGGGGACTTGCGAGGGGGGGCTTTGCGGGCGTGCACACGTGAAAATACGACGGAAATATTTCACTTTTCGTAGCGGGGCTCCGACGACAGCGTCGCGGTGCCACGTCACGGGGCATTCATTTCGAAATACAACTCTCGCGGATGTGTGCATGCTCGCTGGAGAGGAGAGAGAGCGCTCCCGCGAGTTAGAGTAGAAAAGGGTTGAAAGGGAGGGAGATCGGGAGAGCCGTGAGTGGCCTTAATAGATGTACGAGCATTTATATAAACCCTCACCGAAATGTGAAAATTTTCCGTCCAACGGCGGGCCAACGGCACCAACGACATCGGCGGCTCTGCTCCAACGCCACGGTTTCTCTCTCCGACGATTCGATCGCGGAAAACGCATGAAGCTTGTCGTCGTGGATATTCGTGCGAAACAAAAAATATCGCTCTGATTGGATTATCGCGGAGAGAAGCGATACGCGGATCGCGCATGTTTTCGTGCCGGAGTCGCCGCAACGAAAGCGACCTCCGTCGCGAAAGAGGAGGCGGGTGTCCGATATCTCGCCAGCCGACGGGAGAGGCCGGGGCATGCATCGCCTGGCAACCGCTCGTTATCTCCGTGATAAATTATTAATGCGTAGAAAATTCAATCGAAATAATGTTCGCGCTGTAAATCTCTCGCGTCTGAGGTACGCGGAGTCCTTGAAGTCTGTCGAAGGTGGAAATTGCTACTCTCGGTGCTGAGGTTTCCGTGCAAGCTTCGAGCGGCCTTCAGCGGTCATCGAGGTTCGTTGTATATCGACGCACCGAGATGATGTCGAGAGGCGTAACGAAAATTAATTTTGAAAACTGTAATAATGGAAGAAATTCACTCGCAACGATGTGCCTCGATGCGTTGCTTCAATTCCATATCTAATTCTAGTTCGAATGGAGTCACACGACGATTAATATTCCCGTAGTAAAAGGCGGCCGAGCGTTGCCGAACTCCGGCAGCATCGAGAGACCAAAATATATTTTCATTATTAATAGAACCGTCGCGGTCCGCGGCCGCGTCCTCGTCGTCGCGAAAACTAGGTGCCGAGATGAGGACTCTCGTCGGCTGTGTCGTTTTTAACGAGACGCGACTGTTGAAATCCGCCAGCATTTTTCACAGGGCACACGTGATCCACGTTCTCGTGTATTAAGGAATTTTGTAACGAGCCGCTGGGAACCGCCATCGCCCGTCGGCCGACGCTTCCGACTCCCCGGAGCCGGGCTCCAGCATCCGCGGCCACCATTGGAACGCGCTCCTCCCGAATGCGTACCGTCGCTCGTGGACTTTGTTGTGCCCCACAATTTTCGCTTTATTTTTCAGAAAATTTTGCCACCTTTGGATTTTTACAATTTTTCACGGTTTTATGAATTTGTTTTCTAAAATTCGGATGCATTTTTAGCAGTTTTAAGGGCCAAGGCAAACATTTAAGAACAAAACAGGTAATTGGATGTGAAAAAAAGCGATGGATAAAAAATTAAATAACCGAACAGCTATTCTTTAAGTAAATGTATTATCACACGACAAATTTCGGCTAATGCAGCAAATATTGTTTTATATTGACGTAAATTTAATTATCTGTAGCAAATAATCGTCCAACAAATTTTTAGTTTACTTATACCAACAATATAAGAGCTTTGGGCGTACTTTTGGTTAATCCAAATATTTATTATTCTCACTGTAAGAGAATGCATTTCGGTGGAGAAAAAAAATTGCTGCGTTAACAAGAAACGCAAAGATTTTTGCTGGAATCATAGTTGAAAGCCGTGACAAAGTTTAATAGAACTTCTGTCTGGCAGCTCAGCAATTACGTTCCGCAGCGCCGGGAGATAGTTTTGTTTAAAAAAATCGTTCATCTGCCAGAAGAATAACATTGGAAAAAAAAACTCGCTTATCTGCGAGAGCAATAACATCTGGCAGTGTTTTCACACTCGAGTTTATCCACGATTCAATATTAATAGTCTCAAATTATACGTACGATTGAGCCCGGATAGAGCAACCGATGATCTCTGGCCAATTTGAATCTAGATCACTGACCTCGAACCGATTAATTTATTCGTCATTTCTCATGAACAAATGTCGCGACCCTGTGATAAATAACATTCATTCCTCATCGAGATTAATTTGCATTCTGAGAAATGATCAATGGGAGTCGCTGCACTTGCAAATTCGATCGGGGAATAGAGATCCATCAAAACAATTTTTTTTCTTGTTTCAACTGTAATGTCGTATCGTTAGATAGCCGATGCGCTACCAAAGTCGTCGACTACGGCGATCGCTTTGGGTAAAAATCTTAAAACAACGCTTTTTTCCTTGTATCTCGAATATTCGAGCTTAACAAAAAATTTTTTGAACAAAAAAAAATTCGGAATCTTTCGAAAGAAAGTGTATAAAAAAAGTAAAAATAAATATATAATTTTTTACAAAATTCGTCGATTGAAGCGATCGCCTTGGGTCGAAGTTCTAAAACAGCGCTCTTTCACTTCAAGCATTAAATAATTGCACGATAAACATGAAATATTTTTTTCAGTAATCTTTAGAATTTTCACATGGTAAGGGTAAAGAATAAAAATAATATGAATGCTCGTTGAATATCTGATTCGTACGATCGCGGTAATTGTATTACACAACACCCAAGTCGGGTCCGACCTCATCGTGGCTCGTCATTGACGATTTACCCGGTTAAGCCAGCGAGCCGAAACCGGGAAATATTACGAAACGATGATAGCGACAGTCGACTGAAGAAGAGGAGAGAATGGTCGAACAGTTCGAAAGCGAGATTTGAGTTACGAACGGGAGAGTTAGCGTCGGCACAATCGGGAGGCTGTCCGCCGGCGGAAGATGGATGGCGGTGCCGAAATATGACTTCCCGTGCGTTATCTGCGGCCCGTTGGAGGAGGACGGGGCCGACAAAGTTCTGTTATCGATACGGAATCTTCGCGATCGAACGCGACGAATCGAAATCGGTGTTGATATACACTTTGCCGTAAATTTCCAGCAGCCTCGGCCGATGCCCATCAGATGAATAGAGCCCGAGATGAATAGTACCAGCAGCAATAAGCAAAAACTAAAGTGCGATTGACCTCGACCTCCCCCCCCCTTTAACCAACGCTGTAATAATCTTGAAGATTACTTATTGGAAGGCTGATGGTAATTGAGTCGTTGGTTAATGATAGTTCTACGTATCATTAGCCGGAGGATATAATTTCTTAGGTCTGATCGAAGCACGAACGGTAAGCCGTTTGCGGGGCTCGATCGGGGCGCATAACCGGGGTTCGTAAAGTGCGCGCGACTTCGGATTAGAATCAGGATCGCAGGAGAAATAAAAATGCCCTCCCCTCCATGCCCGGGGCGTTATGGGGATCTCGATTTCACGTGGCAACCGTTGCGAGCTCAAAATGGCTTCTGTGCTATCGCGAGGTTTTCATAACGGTCACGGTAAATTCACCAGACCAGTCCGTAGGAGCCTCGGGGAAGATTGACGGAAACGCGGAATTCCGTGGCAGGGTTATTCTGCGCTCGCTCGTCGACCAATTTGCGAAATTCATGATGTAACGGATTATCGAAGAGATGATAACGGGCACAGCGGAATATAGTCGCGAAGAGCCGCGTCCGCACGATTGGTCATTGCTCGAGGTTATCCCGACCGGAACCACAGTGGCCTGCACGCGATCGCTGCATCTCCTCGCCGAGCTACTTTCGTCGGAGTCGTTGAACCATAACGTTAACACGGAAATTTCTCAGCCACGTACCCACCTACGTTTTTACTCGGAGGCTGCTGTCGGGGCCGTTCGGAACGGCGCGGATTTTCATCGCGGCCGCGGAGTCGCGAGAATCACGAGTGCCTCGCTGCACCACTGGTATCAACAATTTTTTTTTTAACTCTCCCTCGTGCTTATTTTCCGCGAATTCCTCGCGTCTTATCGGCACTGCGAGATCTCGGACGTAGCGAAAGAAAACGGCGTCTATTCGCTCGCGCACTTGACTCGCAACTGAGCCGCAGGTATATCCGCCAGGTTAATGTCTGGCGAAATTTCGGCGAGCCAGTTGCGAGCGAGGAACCCTTCAGCGTCCTTGAATCTCGTAATTTGCGTGCGGAAGCGACGGATTCGAAGATGCCGAGAAATTTGGCGAAGAAACTGCGACGAGTCGGCTTCGAGGTCTTCGGAGTCTGCTCGCCCCGTTCGACGCCGTAAATCAAAGGGTGAGAACAAACGTCCTGGTTTCGCTAGGTGCATCCCGTTTCACGTTGTTCTGTTTGCATTTGCGGCTGACTCGCCGCCGGAAGGATTCGCCGTCGGGCGGCTCCGCCAGGACCTTGCATGCCAGGATGGCAGTCGAACGCTTGGTTTCGAAAGGGCTCTTTCTGGAGCAGGTCGCAAAACCTTGTGTTACAAAGCGCAGAACGCAGGTAAGAGTTTCTCGCATTTATTTTGCATAACCGCGTAACCCTTGCTGACTTTTGGCCTCGGGCCGTGCCGAACCCTTCGGTCGATGGAATGTTCGCTGCGCGGCCACTGTCGGGCCGTAAAATCACCCCTGCCGTCAGGATCTCTGCAGAAAATTCGCTCCGCTTCAGTTACGACTAATGCGCAAGGCCGCCGAACGTCTTCAAGATTGAGAGCGGGTTTGCGGATGTGGGAAACTCGGACCTCCAAATTGGTGCACTGCGAGAATCGAACGGTGGGGATGCGACAAGAGAAATGGGATTTTTCATGCAGGATCCTGCGAATCTGGGCATTCGTCGTTTGGTCGGTGCTGTGGTGAGGCTTTGGCTTTCTTGCCGAGGGTATTAGAACGAATCCAAGGATACGTCGGAACTCTTTGATACACGAAACGTTTGCGGATGTGGCGAACTGGGAAAATCGGTTCGGCATGCGTGGCTACTTCTTGTTCGGGTGTTAACTCATACTGGTAACTTGGCAACGCTGGATATTATTCGTTCGATTTACATAAATTTATCTTAGAAAATTAGACATATTTTTTTGAATAACGTTGGACGGCTCGTAACTTAGTATGACAATAAATTGTAAATTTAATGCAGTTTTTTTACAGTGTACTAAAAACAGTGCTATTATTTAAATACGATTTATGCATCAATAGGCAGCAGTTAATATTCTTCTAGTCAAGGTGGAAAACATTAATCGCAAAGGTTCTGAAAAAAAATAACCCGATTTGTTTAATATCGGCAACGCTCATGCTCGTCACATTTTTTCAAGACAGCCTTATGGCAAAATAAAATATATCTATCGGTTCATACCGAAGGCTTCGCCATCAAATAATATAATAATATTTTCTCTGAATTATAATTTTTTTCCGTTACCCCCCCGACGAAATTTAATTGGAAATAAATCTTCCGACGAGTGGAAAAACGTTTTCGTCGACGTCTCCCATCTTCGCGTGTTAGTTTCCGCTTTCTTCGAAAAATATGAAAACCAGGTCACTCCGAGTTTCTCACCGAAAGACTCGAGCCGGCGGGTCAAGAGGTTTCATTCCCTGAGAAAATCGCTCAACGGTGTAGAAACGCGAAAAGTTTGAATTGCGATGTGTAAACTTTTGCCGAAAAATCGGTGATAAATTCGAGATCTGTTTACCGAAATTCTTCGTCGATCAGAATTTTTTTTTTACATACAGACTATCGGTACCAGTCGTTCCGTTTTTCCGTACCAAAGGAAGCGTGAGTATAATATACCTCAAATACCTATAACCCGATACATTAATTTTCGTGTCAGGAGCCGTTTACTCTCCCAGCCTCGAGCGATATTTCGTATCTCGCGTTTCGCTTTTCCCAGAGTAAACCTGACGCCAGCAGAAGGATCAGAAGCTGGAGGAGCCCACGAGGGATAAGGACGGAAGGATGAAAATCAATGTCTCGGAGTTGACCGTATTCGTGTAGCGGAAAATCATATAACTCCGGGAAGCGGAAAATTAGTTGGCGGAGTTGGCAACGATCTCGGCGTTGACGTCGGATACTCGTCCGCAGCATGGCGCGGGCTGTTCTTGCCGCGGCTGTTTCTCCTCCTCAAGAATCGAAGAACTTTATTTCACAACCGTTTTTGTTGTTTTCATAATTTTTTTTTTTTCATTTTTGCAAAACCTCGGGACGCAGTCGAGCCTCGTGAGAAGAAAGACGAAGTCGAACGCCGGAGTGGTTCTTTTTCTCGACGAGTTAGGCAGAGATCTATTGGTTCAATAATACCGCTGAATTGGCTCCAGCAGCTGTTTAACAGGCGACAGCGAAGTCTGTCGGGTATCAGCGTCCGTATGCGATATAATTATGAAAATTACCGAGACAAACAGATCACAATGTGAATACTCGGAGAGGTCCGAGCGAGGAGGCTGACGTGCAAGAAGAGTAATCTGCAGAATAGCGAGAGATGGACAGGCACGACGTAAGTTGGCTTATTTCCAGCGTGGTTTATGCTACGACGCTGTGCATTGGTCTCTCGTAAGATCTGGCATGACTCTTGCTCTCTCTCAGTGCTCCCGAGCTGAAGTTATAATTCTGCGTCTGATTTTGGCTTCATCGAGTGTATCCGCCCGTTCAGCGATCTCGGGACGCGTCTAATGCGTAAAGACATTGAGGCGTCGTCGGGACAGGAAGCAAAAGAAAACGAGCGAGAGAGAAGCAGAGAATAAATTACAATTAATAATCAGATGAAGCGGGGAACTTTACGATTGTTCTCTAAATATCTTACCGGATTGTTGTCTCATTAGATCGGGCTGATCGTGAAATTTGATTCTCGGACGTTACCGTCTCGATATACTATATATATTCATATTCAACACCCGTATGATAAATATTTTTCCTGCTTGGCAGCGCGGATGCGTAACTACGGAGGCGCGAAACGAAAGCCATCTGTGAGGCGTGAGTCCGTGAACGAACTCACCACGCGCCTCCCTCACGGGAGGAGAACATACAAACGCACCTGGAGATAAAATAAACGGAAAGAAACGAGTTCGCTCGCGAGCGTTTAATAATGATAAATGAATGAAGTAGCCAAATGAATTTCCGCTGATGGTCTCATTGCCGGGGCTTTGATTAATGATGCACCGGAGACTCTTGTTGTCGGCCATCAAAACACCGGGAAATTTTGGATAACGCCCTGCATTGGTCTACAGCTTGTTAACGATCGACACAATACGCGTCGACAGTGTACAATTTTGTCGACTTGCATGGCAACTCTTATTAACCACCTTGTCATTTTGGAGGTCATTTTTTTTCAAACAATCGCTGACAGTATACTTTTTGTACATATTCCAATTTTTTGCTATACTACGCCTTCGTGTAAATGCAATGCTTCCGCTGCATTCGTTAAAAAAAATGTTGAGATTTTTAAATAATTTAATTTAATTTTTACTGTTTTACTTTGATTGACGTTAGAGATTTTTTGAAATTTTACCAGAAAAGCCACGCTGTAATTTATACATAGATTCTTTATTTATGACGATTTTTTGAATGCACCATACTATTTTTTCGCGTAAGTTGCAACACATCTAAATAATCAGAGAATGAAGCCGATTCACATCCATGAAAACACGCTCGTCATTCGTCCGATCATCGTTACAATTATTCTCCACGTTGCAGGAATTTCGATTTACGGACCACCCGGCCCAGAGACAACGAGGCGAGAGATACGAATCCGAAAGTCGAAGAGGAGCCAGGGCAGTACGGTGACGTGGGTGCGAGGGGCAGGAATCGGTGAACGCGAGAGGAGTCGCCGTCGAGCCGGCTCGACGTTCGGTGTGCTCCGCGCGAGGCCGTAAATCACTCGAGATTATGTGACTTTTCAAACGAGGATGCGTCGACGGGGGCTTCGAGAATGTAATGTATGAGATAGACTTCTCGCGCTTTACGCGCTCTCCTCCGATCTCCGTCGGGCCTCTTCGCAGTTCACCAAGACTTTACCCACTTGTCCACCCGGAGCCTCTCTGGTCGCGTTGATGCGCTTACGAACGATGATTCTTCCCCGACGGGCCTTTTCGCTCGCTTGTGTCCCGCTTGTTTCGAAAACTAATGGACACGTTCCGGCTCTCTCCCCGTGGATTATCGATGCCAACTTTGCGTCGCATCGAGATTTATTCTGACGTCATCGTTTAGGAAAGTCTCCACGGAAGTCGCATTCGTTATCTCGCCGCATTATCGGGCCGCGGTATGTTTGCACAAGATGGCAATTTCGTAAAGATGGGTATAAACAACTCCGGACTGATGGTCGATCTTTGTCGATGGAAATCCCACAGGCCTCTGAATGGAAGCAATAAAAAAGTTGCAAAAATAAACCAAAAAATGGGGAAAGAAAAAGAGACCTTGGTGTTTTACCTCTTCCTCTTTTGGTAGCATTCCGCGTGTACGTTACTCCGGCAGCGAAGGGAGATAAACTGGACTTTTCGTGGCAGGGTGATTGGTGGCGAGCGTTAGTTTAATCATCGCGCATTAGCCGCGCTACCCCCGAGCCCCTTACAGCCATCTACCCCGCGGAAAACCTTCGATCCTACGTCCTTGCCACTCCCGCGATCTCCCTCAACTTCGTATTTCGCCTCGCGTGCATCGGTCTCTTAGATTTTTCAACGATCTCGATTCTACATCCATCATCTACCCCCGATCGCAAAAGGTTGTCCAGACATGACTCAGAGACCGAGTGGAAAAAAAAAAAAAAAACACAAGAAAAAATGAAATGAAACGCGGAAGATGTGGCCTTCGCAGCAGCATCCTTTTCGGGGATTATCTTGCTCCGGCTCCGACAGGAGAGGCAAAAAAGAATAAAAAATATTGAGCAAGTGGTAGAGCCGGCCTGGAGTATGCGAGCGTCACCTGCTGTGGTTCCCAATCCTCGTTCCGCTGTTGGTTTCTTCGTTGAACCTTGCTCGAAACGAGAAAAGCATTCCCGATGCATACTCGACGATTTTGTTCTCCAGCGCATATTAAGCCTCGCAACTCGGACTGAAACTCGATCCGAAAAAATATATTTAACGCAAAATCCTTGGTGCAAATTTTGATACCATTATTACCCATTATCACGTACACTCGGCCTCGGAGAATCCGTCTGTGCATACGCGGTTAAGTGCCGTGCACGAGATTCACGGCTCTCCCGTTCGTCGTGCGTTCCGAGGTGAGCGAGTTGCCACAAAAGCGTGACAAATCGAGCGACATTAATTCGCATTTTACCATTGTTTGCGCTGCGGAATACAATATTAAATGGAATGGGCGCAACAATAGATAATGCCTGGAGTCGTAATCATTTACCGTCGCGAGAGAGAAGCGAACGAGCACACCGGCAACGAAACTCTCTCGGACGGAAGCGAGAAACGGGGGTTGATGGTTGCTTAGGTATCACGCGCCCGCAGCGCACTGTAGAATCTCTTGCGTCCTTGTGTATGTGTGTGTGTATACGATATAGGGGTTGAAATACAACGTCTCGCTCTTATTGTCGTAATCCCGCGATTCTTCGCGCTTGACAATATCATCCATCGCCGAGCTGCCTCGGTCGAGAGCACACGACTCTACAAAAACACGTTTTCGCTTAAACGTCTTCATAATAAAATTATCATAATATTCGTAAATAATTAACACAAATTAATCAACCAGATGCGGAAGAAAGGGGATGATTGATAGCTGAAAAAATGCCGCGAAACCCCCCCGTTTTTTCGTCTGGGTGAAGTCCGCCGGAGCGTTTTCTCGGAGTCAGAAAACGGTGATGGAAGAAAAATTCGGTACTGCGGAGAGAGAAGCTTGCGTGGGCGATGGAACCGGTGAATCGGGAGATGAGTACACGGCAAATGAGGGATATCAGACGGAGGCTGGGCGGGAGAAGCGGAGGAAGGCGCGGAGCAGCCGACGAAGAGCGAGGAGCATGGCGAGGTTGGATTCTATACAGGGATCTCGAGAACTTGCGAGCTTGCGGATGGTGTTGGCAGCCGAGGTGACGCATGGATTCGATTCCTGGGAGCTCGTGATTCCGCTCGGTTAGCCCCGTGTCACTCCCAGCAAACCCCATTACCAGCCCTCTCTCCCCAACCTTCGCGAAGTCTGTGCTCCTCGCCCAGCCACCCCTTTGCTCACCCACCAATCTCACTGTGCAACCCCTACCATTCACACACTCTCGGCTTTCCGGTCCGTGACTCTCTCGCTCGCGGAATCCGATCGCCGTTGGCTTCCACGCTCCATACACAACCGTTATGTACCGAGAGGTTCTCCCGAGCGATGCACATACTCTGTATCTTGGGAGCACATAATGTAGCTGGCCGGTTGTGTGCACTTATGTAGATTCCGAGGAACGGTGTACGTGCATGCATGCGGAGTTTCAATCGGTCGTACAGAACACGCAGATACGAAGTATGTATCGATGCAAAACCGTGGTCGTACGATGAAGCTGACGGATGTGCCGGAATGCTCGGTGCGTCCTGGACGGGAAGTTCGACGCGCCGGTAAGCTTCGCGGAGTCTGCACGGCTATGTGCACGGTTGGATACAACAAATATGTGCATATCGTCAGATCCGCGTTTACTGTTGTGCCAAGTATCGTACGCTGCTATGGGTCACGAATGATATACATACTGGATGTAGTATGGAGTCGAGGTGTGTACGCTCAGCATTGGCCGGAACGCAGGGGATTGATAGGAGACACGCTGCCGGATCTCTATATCGCGAAGTTGCACAAACGCAATGATTGTGATGCATCGAAACTAGAGGTGCTCCGAGGGTGGCGAATTTTTCTGCGACGAAAGATTAATTGCACTTGCTTCGATATACTTTCTTTAAATTTATCCCATATGTTTTCCATCGTGGATAGAAAAATTGATGGAAAGGATTTAACATACTTTTAGAGACGTTGTGTCGCACGATGTCATTTCCTGCAAAAAATCAAGATTTTTACACTTGTTTTTAAATATTATTTTTCGAGTGCAAGTGGCCTTATTCTGAAAACCTAAACTCCCGGGTTCCAAGTTCCATAATTCGCAGCGACGGCGCTAGTAGCTCTTGTAACAATCTGCGACCAGAAGTGACGTTGTCTAGTCATGTCTTATTGTATCACATTATATTATGCAAATATCGGATAAACCTTGCTATCAATTTCTGTCTCGGTATTAGCCTACTTAATGAAATATGTGACGATATCTCCGACGTGCAACTCCGTTCATAGAATCTACAATATCAGACCGTTGTTCTCTCGTGCAGGTTGTACCAAATTTACATCGTGTAGACGCGATTATATTCGATTCGCTCGTGATCGCCTAGTATTTACTTGGATCACGGTGGAAGTGGTTTGGCACGTATCGTCGACAGGGGTTGGCGTGCCCCGAAGTATATTTGACGGGGGCGGGTGATACGGGATAAGCGGTGGAAAAGGGAGCCGATTGCTGCAGTGGCAGCGAAGGGCGGTAACGCAAGGACGAGGGTACCCGCTCCCAGTCACCCTGTGTAATGGAATCCCTTCCCGCTTCGAGGAACGCAATCACGCTGATGTTTCGGCAACCCCAAAGGCTGCCACGAGGGATTTCCACGCTCATGAGCAGATCAGGTTTTCGTGTTCCCTTTCCGCGTCTCCGTCTCCGTTCCATCGTTTCCCCGTGTCTTTTCCGATGTGTTCCTCCGGTCCTGCGGCACGGAATACCAACCCAAAGGCTTCCGAGTAACCCCCGCGCCCCGATGTCTCGCTCTTTCGTGCTCCTTCGCCCGAAACTCCTGATTCACCCTGGCATCCCCCGTGTGTGTTTCCACATTGGCCGCGTGCCGATCGATGATTTCGTAAGAATCCATCCATTGTTCTCTCTTGTTGGCCAAGGGTCCGGTCCACGAGGGCGATTAAAAGCCCGAAGGGCACCCTCCCTCGTATTTCCCTCGGAACTTCGACATTCACCCCTCCGCAGACTCGCCGCACAGTCGCTGTTATTACTGGCCCCGAGAAGTGGCTGGCTAAACTCTGTCACTTACAAAACCGTTTTGATTCATTAATATAATTCATTATTCGTTAATTTAACTATCATAACGTTGTATCTCATAAATTTCATTCGCGCACCCTCGAATATCTCCCGCTTGAGGTTTCTGTACGAGCTTCCTCATCCGCACCTCATAACCAAATGATTTATTCCGACAAACGTATTCTGTATACGAACGGGAGAGAGAAATAGAGAGAATCCTCGGTGTCCAAGTTTTCGCGTCGATTATGTGCCGAAAGCCCTCTTTCACCCAGCCATTGCACGGGAAGTTATGAATTCTTTTGAGAAAATCCTTTTTGGCGAGAAGACTTGAGGGATATCAAGGAAGATATGAGATGAGCGGGTTTGTCGAAGGAAGAAGGTGGCGAGGAAGTTTAGCTGTCGCTCGACGAGGATCAAAGAGCTCGTAACGTTGGCGCGTTCGTCTTCGTCTTACACGCGGCCCGTACGGGACTTTGCGGTGAGGGTGAAAAGGGGTGGATCAAGGAGCCTTAGTGTCAAGCCATGGTCTTCGCGGTCGCTGTATATGTTCGGGGAAAACGAGTATTTTTCGTTCCCAAGTCTCAAAGAAGTATCTAGCGCGTTCGAAGCGAACGAAGAGACGAGAAGTGGAAGCCAAAGTCGAGGAGTTCGGGCGAGAGACGGAAGAATAAGGGACGCTGGAAGCGGCGAAGAGGCGAACTACTCGGAATACAAAGCAGCCGCGAAACCGGCACGAAATATAGAAGAGCAACGTAGCTGGAGAGGGATAAGAGGGAGAAGGAAAAACGAGAAGGAGAGCGAGGGAGAGGGTGCAAGAGGCGAATCGGTCGAAGACGGAGGGAAAAGAGTTTCGACGAAGAAGAAGCGAAGGGGACCCCCTGCCGTCTATTCAAACCGTCTATGAATTATTGCCGTGGATAATCTGTAAATATATTTATTTTGATTTTGTACACAGCCCGCTTTATTTAGATTCTCGTTTTCTTTTTTTGTTGATTTTTTTTTTTTTTTTTTTTCATTCGAACATTGTACATGTGTCGCGTCCTGTTTCGTTGCTTTCGGAGGGGCGCGATAGCGGCGAGAACTTGAAACCGATAGTCCTCTCCGCTCCTAGTTAGGATTATAAATGAGGCGACTTCAGCTTCCTCGGCCATTCCCTTTTAGTCTCGTTCTCCCCGGCTCCTCTCATACAACCAGCACCTCTCCGGCACTGTCGAGATTCTAAGTGCACAAGAACGCCGCCGGGGTTTCGTGCTCGAGAATTTCTCGATTCTACAGGAGACACCAATGGCCCTCGGCCATATACCGATGTCACCTCTCCTCGCCCCGATGGAGATCTTCAGAGATATAACGCGAACATTCTTGCGGCGTGGATTGCCTCGTTCCTCGCTGGGATTCGTGAGGACAGGAATATGAACGAGGGGAAGATACTCGCCGGCGACCCGAGACATATCCACGATGTTTTCACGATTTGATGCCAAAGAAAATTTTTCTCGAAACATTCTCCTATCTGATTAATTCTTGCTGCCCATACGATTAGCCGTTAAAATGGATCGCAGTCATACGACTTCAAAATTGAAGGGTGTCGCTGCCGTTGACTCAACAAGATACACCGAAAGATTCCGGCGATCAATCAAATCATTCGTAAACCGCGAACCCCTCGAAAACCTCGTGTCACCCCTCGTTGCCGCTGATTCTCTGTTGCTGTATTCCGTTTCTATGTTTATTGTACACATAATATCGCGACCGTACAAATACACGAATACCGGAGGATGAAGGCGAAGGAAATAGCTGCACGGCACGTTTCGGGCAGGGGATGAAGAAGCGTGGGGACTGAGAGATAGAAAAAAAAAAGTATCAAACTATTCGCGAGGGGTTGAGGATGGAGGAAGAATAGAATGAGGAGGAAACGAAGCGCGCGGAGACGCCGGGAAGCGGGGCGAAAAAAGAGAAGAAGAGGCAGACGGTTGAAGGTTGGAGAATGGGAAAAGGAGGGAGAAGGAGATAGTGTAGTGAAAGAGAGGCGAGGCGAAGGCCGCCATGATATCAGTCTTGCTTGCGCCGACAGTTCGTCATTTGTCACTGTCGCGGCCATTAATAACTCCGGCGTCCTGTCACTGTGGATAATACGAGTAGGTCTCCGCTGGGCCGTGGCCCGTGTGGCTCACGTATACTATAGGGGTGGGATTCCGTTCAATTCGGTTCAGTTTAGGGGGGTGGAGATGAGGGGGAAACTACGCCGCCGACGACGACGACGACGACGACGACGACGAGGACGAGGAGGACTCCGAGCGGTATATGCGACGGATTGGAAGGGCACGTCGTTAAGGGGACGTCACTCACGTCTGTCCGACATGGCGCTCGATCCCAACCAGCGTCCATCTTGATTTCCTAGTAAATTCTTTTGACTATCGTCCTTTTTTCATTTAGAAACTCCACGGATGGTCGATGCGCCAGTCAGTGACCGTGAAGGGTAACAAAAATTTCGATTCACGCGGAAAGAGAGATTTTCTTTTTTAAACGTTGTCGGTTTAACAAAAGGTCGTGAGATGCGTTCTAAGCTGCTATTCGATTTGTACAAATAAAATCCACAGGCGTTATTTTTTTTTCTCGATATGTTGCTACCTTTTCGCCGACCGTTTCATCACTCGGTTTTTTGGTCAAAAGCACAGATCGTCAATGACGAAAATTGGAATATTAATAGGTAAAATAATTGTGGTCCTTTATGAAGAAGAAATATTTGTTAAATGTTAAAACCTAAATGTGCAGAACGACGAATTGAAACGATAATTTACATTTTCAAAAATGTAATAAAAATGTTTATCGTCATTTATCCGACCCAAATTCGAAACAAACTCGATCACTCTTCATTCCAGCTATAAAAATTTCAACCGGAAAAGTGAAATTCTTGAATATTTTACACGTCAAAGTGGAAACAAATCTCTTGGACGTACGCGATAATTGTTCCGTATACTTTATGCGCGTTCGAGCTGTCGTGTGAGTTTGTTTCGGCCGTTAGAATGGACGGAAAAATTCTTACGACCGGGCGTTCTCAGCGCGTTTTTACCACCGACCTGTCTCGTTTCGGGTTTGCCCCATTGTTTCCGAAATTGTAAAGGGCGCGAAGAATTTATTGCGCGAGCCGCGAGCGACCAAGAGTCGCGGTACGCATTACCGCGGTACTGTGCGGGCCTGTACCGTTGACGAAAACGTGCGAATGGAGGGTGCTCTGTATCCCTGTGTACTCCCAACATTTGTAAAAATGTACTACGCGGTACACCTCTATACTGTAGTATAAGCGCGATGGTTCTCTCGCGTAGCATCCATTTGAAAAATGAAAGGCCCGTTGATGCTGGAGAGTTCAAAAAAACCCCTCCACACACACACATGTCCCCGCGATACGTATGCATTCATACTCGAACACAGAGAGTGAAAAAAATAACGAAGAGTTAAAAAGAGAAAAAGGGTGTTTCGCTGCGCGCTGCTGAAAAAAAAAAAAAAAAAACGAACGATGGCAACGGGTCACGTCCAGGGTTGGAGTTCCGTGACGCGGCTGCCGGGCGTATATCGCTACCCGTTCGCCGGACACGGCTTTTTAATTAGAGCCACTATACCCCAGGCAACCCAACACCTGACATACAGGCCAGTCCGCGAGCGCACCAACCCCTTCATCAAAGTATCATTCTAATTTCACCGAGTACCAAAAAGAATTGTGCGCCTCTCTCTCTCACCTAACCACTCCGGAGACCGGGTGACAAAAAAAAAATAAAATAAAAAAAAATATCTATACAAGGGTGTATATCACGGGTGAGGCAATATTTCCCGGGGTTGATTAATTGTCGCGCGAACGCGGTGTTGTAAAACCGCTGCTACAAAAAAAAATGCATGCGAAGTTTCATCCCCAAAAATGTAGTACATGTTTTTGGTCGAGTACAATAAGTTACGCGAATTGGCCGGAGTCCAGAGGGATGCACGAGGAAGACCACTTCGCTGTAGGCCTACTGCTTGCTCTAGATTTTCCGGGAAGCTCTGATTCTCGGTGCCTGGGTAAGGATTCGGGAAGGAGGTGTCGCAAGGAAGACCCATGGAGCGTTTCCATTCGTCATACTGGACCCGCAGTGTTTACGGTAGTGCGGGCCGTTTCACGCTGCGCTGAAAGACATCGGTTCGTTTGCGAGCAGCAGTCGGAGGACATACATGCGTCGCTGTATTTCTGAAAGGCGAGCGACCTTGACTTTTGGTGGAAATTCGAGCTCGAGGTGGACAATGGGTTCGGTCGTAAATCGCGTTCCGAGGTCATCGACGGGGTAAAGAAAATCTCGTTCCCTTCTTGTAAAGCCTTCTTTCGACCCTTTTCGTCAGTTTCCATACCGGTTATGCGTATCTCGCTCACGAACCGGATCTACCTACCTTTCGTCCTGTCCAGCGGAAAATCACTTTTCTTTCTCCATGGGACAATCGAAGAATCGAGTTGCCACTTTTCGGCGACGACCCCGGCCAACAAGATCTTGTAAAATAAATAATTTAGTTCGATTAAAAATGTTTATTGTTTTCCCAAAAATATGAGACCAAAAAAAGAAGAGATATTACATATATTTATTACAAATTGCATGAAGTTAATCACCATTCGTTTCGTACAGAAACTCGTAGGAAATGCAGACAATGGATCGATTTGCATTCCATGACATAATATAAAATCCCATGACATGATTAATTTTCCGTGCATTGAATCATTTTGATAAATTCAATTTTATTAAAGTATGTTTCTGATGAACGAATTAATGCATGAATTCATAAAGTCAACGGAAAATGTATATATATTAAAATTTCCAAGAGGCAGGAATGTAAAATCTTCGCGAAAAGTTTTCGGAAAGGAGAGCGATGCCGGAAGGAGGGTGATTTCGAAGCGGGAGGACCGCGTTCTGGATCCGTGCCGGAAACGAATCCGAAGAGATCATGAAATTCATGACCATTGGGTGTCGTGGAGAAAAAGTGGTGCGGGTGTTCGTCCGAACTGAGGCTGTAGGCCGGCGAAAAAGTCTCGGGCGACAGAGCTTTCGCGAGAAAAGTGCCGGGGACGAAAGTGCAGAGAAGACCGGGAGAGACGCGTTAAAAATTATCGGTGGCAATGCATCAAACGCCGGGAGCGGCGACGGGTCTCGTGGGGAGGGCCTGCGATTTTCTTGAAATTTTTCGTCGCTTTACCCGCGGCCTAACCCTCGGCGAACGGACGTACGGGCGAACGGGACTGGAAATGGGGTGTAGATTCGCGATGCGGAGAGTCCCTGGATGATTCTACCACGACGTACCGTCCGGTCACTGCGCCACGGAAGCGTCGAGATATAAATTACGCGCTGGACGCAACGTCCACTCCACGAAGAACACGATACTATTGCTCATACAACGATAAATTGCGTTGGAGTCACCATTGAATTTTTATTATTTTATTAATCGTCAAATTCATCATCTTTTCTTACCAAATTATTTTCAAAAAGTCCCTTTGGCTCTCACCAAATTCACTGACGAACTGCGTTCGGATTAGCCCATTCGCATTCCAAATTCGCCCTCGATAGGTTCGCATCCACCCGAATTAAAGCCACGACGGTCATTTCTCAAAAGACGAAAAAATTCATAAAATTCGAGTGCTAGCGTCTCTCGCGAATGACGCGAGGGCGAAGGCACTTGTGTCTTCGCTCCGACGGTAACCTATCGTCAACATCTCATTATTCAAATTTCGACTTTAGCATATTTAATCGACTGTCATGCAGTCTCGAGATTCCCTCATCGCGCGAACGCTTCTCTTATCCTCGGCCTCGTTCGTCTTCGTTCCTTCGTTTTACAGCGAGGCCTTAAGCACGCCTCCTCTGCGACACGGCGCCACACTGAGATAAAGCATAATAACGCGATTCCTGACAACCTAATGATGATGACCGGGTTGTACGCTCCTGTGGCAGCATGGCCGCTCTGCTCTTTCATTCCGGATCGAAGGAACCTCGCTCCCGACGAGATCGCCGCGTTTTATACGGGTGCTCGAGACCCGATGCCATTTTGTCTCGTAGCGCGGAAAAATCACGGTACCTAAAATCTTTCTGTCAGTTTCAGCTCACTAGATAATCACTTACTTTTTTTAGGAAATAATTTATGCATGATGAAAGATGACGACGAGGCGGATATTAACCGTCCTACCTGACAGATTCAAAGGGTTGCACGGAAAAATACGTCAATAAATGCTTACCCCTAGCGAAGTCCTTGAAAGTTCTGTTTGGACATAATAATTTATTTCCCTAATGCGAGCCCATCCTTTCGCTTCATTGTGCGCAATACACTAATTGCAAAGATTCGCAAGGTGCAAAAGGCCAAACCCTTTCGAATGAGCAGCGTCCAAGGGTCACCCTTCAATAAACCATTGTTCAGCTCCTCTCGAAATTACGAGCCATAATTCCCTTCCACATCCATAAATCAACCCCCAAGGTGCAGCTTCGGCCTTCCACCGGCAGACAGCGCAACGATACACTCTCGCTGCACTTCTTTCACGATGCTATTTGTCGACTGATCGTAAAATATATATCCGTTCCTCTGCGGGTGATTCGGGACGTTTCGAAGATCAGCCGGAAAGAATGATAAAGAGTCGGAAAGCCCGAAGAAAATGCAGATAATGAAGTGCGTTCTGGCTATATCGTGAGGCTCGGTTTCTTCTCCCTCGTCGATTCACGGAGACAGAGTGCCACAGAGGAACGGTGGATCCTCTATTCAGCTTTCCGTCACTGGTGTCTCACTCTCCCCGTCTCATTATTTTTCACTGGTTTCTGGGTCTGTAAAGACGACAGGATTGTCTCGAGAGTTCTGTGGATGAGCGGCGTTGCGCGGACATTCGTGGTCCGTTCTGGCATCAATCAAGTTGATGTCTTTGTTCTTGGTCGAGGTTCAACGGGCCAGATAGCGCGCGATCGACGTGGCGCGAGGGGTTGGACGCGGGTATCGCGCGCAGAGGGTTGGAAACATGACAGAGAAAAAAAAAACCCTCGGGAGCCCCAGCAGCGCCAGCCGAAGGCTCTTCGGACCCGGTGCGTCCGCGATCAGTCAAACGTCAAACGATCGGCGCTGCCCTTTTTTTTCGAATCGTGGGGCCCGCATAGAGAAAAGCGTACGAGAAAAAGGAGAGAACGAAATGGCGGTCTGTGTATATGAGTGTGTGTGTATCGAAGCAATAGTCATGCATCAGGACACAGCTGTCCCGTCGCGCGAGCTGCCGGAAAAGATGGTGGAGCGTGTACCGAGGACGCGCCTCTTCGATACCGTCCCACTTTGAATCCCACGAGAAGAGCCTGCGTGACTCTCTCGAGGAGTACAGCACCGTCCGTTCATCGATTCAAAGACCGCCTGATGCCTTTTTATCCTCCGTCCTGGCTTTCACAGCTTCGCGGCGAGAATTCGACCGAAGAGACGGACGGGCCGAAAGACATTTCTCAAACACCACGGGAGGACCCACGTCAATCGGAGCTGCCAGTCTCGAGGTCGCGTCGCTTGACGACCGTGCCGACTGACACTGGGAAAACATTTGATTCCACTGGCGTCCGATAAACTGCCAGTTTGTCGGATAAGCACGAAAGGTCCCGGAGCAACGCGGAGCCGAACAACTGCCGAGCATCTCGGTCGCAGGGAACATTGCTTTATCCATCTCGTTAGAAAATCGGTGCACGTTACATTATAGTTTGATATTTTCTTATCGTTTCCACGATTTGTCCAATGTAACGCGTGTGTTATACCGAGGGAAAAAAATCGTGCGCTCGACTAACGAAACTAAAATGAGATGGTATCATCGCCTTCATAAATATGCAATGACGCTCCGCACCGACGCCCCGCTTCACCGTAGCTCAGGGATCTGATCCCAGACCGCGCGTTCACCCGGCCGTCAACTGTTTCTCTTTTTTATTCCATAGAGGAGAGAACCGTTCGCTCAGTCGACTCATTTTTTTTCTCGCACGCCCTCCTCGCTCTTCGCAGGGGGCATGGGGAGTGGGAGGGTCGGAAGCCGTCTCGTAAGGGTGACGGGCTCGGAGCTTGTGGGGTACGGTCGACTCCGGCGTATATCCGCGGCCTCGAGGCTAATCCGCTCCGGCCGTCCGTGCGGCGTCTTCGAGTTTGTATTTGTCACACGCGAGAACGCTCCCGGAGAGCTGGGGGACGTACGCGAGGCGGTTGCATAGAGGAAAAGGCAAGGGAAGCAAGAAAAGAATAAGGGAGGGTGGTACCAGCGGCTGCCAGACAGGACCGTCGAGCCGCATGAGAGCGGAATACGTAATACGCGGAATAGCCGACGACTGTTCTCTCTCGCTGGATCTATCCGCGGCTGCGAAGGGGTTCGCCGTGGCGGGGACGACTCTGCGGGGGTTGAAGAGCAAGAGAGAATCGCGCGAGCGGTATAGGTAACGCGCTCGGAGAACGGGTAACGAGCCACGGCAATTAATATCGCCCGGTTTCCACAATGCGCTTGCAAATGAAAGGCCTTTGTGACGTATGATTGCGTTACCGAGTGAATAGTTGAGTAATGGCGGTCGGTGCGGGAGCCGTCGAGCCACCGAATCGCGCTGCTGCTGCTGCTGCTGGCTGTTCGCAAATGCCTGTATATATACGTATATATACTGTATGTCCCGGCCCCCGCGTGCGGACATCGCGCGTTCTCCAAACCTCCGATACAGCCTTCACCCCCGACTCATCGTCCTCTCGGCTATAGACTTTTGCCAGATAGGAGATATTTTGTGAGTCAGTGAAGAGAGGTCATTTCTACGGATATTCCATTCGATACGGAAAATTACTCAAAAGTAGGGTTAAATAAAATTGTGGACTGAAGCTGTGGTACAATCGTAAAAACGAAGATATCAAGATCCACTGTCATCGTATCTACAGCTTATGCACATGTCAATTATCTTCCAGGCTTTCCGTGCCAGAAAGGGCCGCACGTCAGTGAGGAATGGTAGTTTCCACGGGTAGTCGATAAAAATGCAAAATCCTTACCAATGAGTAAAGTAAAAAGATTTTACTCCGCATCACGATGCGATCGTTGAAACAAAGATGTCATGAGCTGCTGTTGTCGTGCGGATAAATTTCGCGGATGTCAATTGTCGTTCAGGCATTCCGTGTCGAGGAAGATAAAAGTGCCGTTCGTCAGAGAGAACGGACACGGACGGTTAAATTTACCGAGCGCATTACGAGTGCGTGCGACTAAGAGGTTCCGAGGCTAAGTGGCAAGACTTTTCGCAGAAATATCGCGCGGTGCCGCGGACCCGCTGGTATCGGTGTGTCGATTCGTCGAGTGAACAGGATTCGAGTAGGACCTGTCTGTCGCGGATATTTTGACAGAGGAAAATCCGCTTCGACGAAGTGCAAGCGAATAATTCACGGGATTGGCAAAAAGGCAGGTGCGACGAGAGTCGTATGTTACACAGGCATACAGAGAATAGGCGGTATGCACTCGCGGCACACATACGCCCCGGGGGATTTTACACGAAAC
This sequence comes from Listrodromus nycthemerus, assembly GCA_963978505.1. NCBI lineage: Eukaryota > Metazoa > Arthropoda > Insecta > Hymenoptera > Ichneumonidae > Listrodromus > Listrodromus nycthemerus. Next base: position 15,488,309 of record OZ021683.1, on the reverse strand, counting down.
GCGACGTATAAATACGCGGATTTGTCGGCGATGCCCGTCGGCTCGTTAAGCGTCGTTTGCACGTTGGGATGCGAGTTTCGTGTACCACCCGGTTTCACCGAGCACTGCTGGGACGCGTACATGGAGAAGTCGCGAAAATAAGCCGTGAATCTACAATCCAACCGGACGATTTCGCGAATTGATAAACGACGTTATTCCTTTTCGAAGGATGACTAATGTTTCCACTCAAATTACTAGACGGCTAGTAATCGTCGGTGTATACCCGCATGGACAATCGATCGATCACCCATCACCATTAACGCCTGTGTATCGGCCGCGCGAAGAGGGGGAAAGAAGGAGAACCCGCGGAATGATAGAGGGAACGACGAGGAAGAGTGAGAAGTGAAAGTGAGATATTCGAAGCTAAAAGAAACGGAAGAGGAAGTGGCGCACGAGAAAAATAAACGAACAACAACGGGGGAAGAACTCAAACGGAGTAGCTAACATGAATAAATAATAGGGGTAGCATCGTAGGACGAGCGTAATGCGGCCGGAGCGAGTGAGGCCCGCGGACTATGAGTAATATTGCGGGGCTTTTCCCACCCCCTGGGAGTAGAAACTCGCGCGGAGGCTGCTACCGGCGTGGAGGAGTAGGCGGACGGGGGGTGGTTTCCGAGGGGATGGAAGTCGATGGTTGCGCGGCTACACGTGAAACGCTGAAGCCAGAGCGAGAAAGACAGTGGGGAACGACCGTCGGAGAGTGAGTCGGAATGAAAATGCGAGAAAGAGAGTGCGCGAGTGCTTCGGAGCGAAAGGGGGTTGAGTGAGAGCACGAGAAAGCGGCGGGGATGATGCTCACGGGGAGAGAAAGGGAGGGAGGAGCACCGATCCATCAGCGTCCCTCCACCCTCGCCTTTCCGCCACTCTCATTTTTCTCCACGGTCCGCGCTCCATCATTCCGCGTCACATCCGCCCTCTTTCATCCCTCCCTGCGCGTTACCAGCGGCAGCAGCACTCGCGAGTTCTCCACCACCGCCTGCGGAACCCGCCGCCTGCGTCTCTCTGCCTCCCGGTTTCCGCACGCTCACCCTCGTCCCCCTTCCTGTACCAACGTCCCATCAACCCCCGGCACTTCCCAGTGGAACCGAACAGCTAGCACCAACGGGGGAAGCAATGGGAACAAGAGGAGCACGCAGTCTTACGACTCCTCGAGCAGAAGAGATCTCGCGGGCGAGAGAGGCGACCCACCCCTACGAGAACTACTGATTGCACTTTCCAAATTCATTACTACGAAGGATCTTACCATCCTGGAGCTTACGCCCGTACACTCGGCTCTCTTTCCCCGTAATCATTTAAGTATATGCGCTCGGTTCTTCATGATTGCCCGGATCTCGTTGTGGTTTAGAGAAGTTACGGATGATTGTCGGAAATCCATCCGGGAGGATGATAGATTCGACGAATTTGGGAATCGCAGGATAATCGATGAGATTCGATGAGATGAGATGTGCGGTGGTAAAAAATTACCGAGGGTATTTAACGACAACTGCTTCGCCGTACGTCAGCGATTACATATCTTGCGATAATTCTGCAAGCGGATAGATGTGACTCGTTCGCTTCATGCACGAACGGATAATTCATTTAATAAACATTATAATTGGGACGACTATGACAATTTTTTCGTTCTCCGCTGCACGCGATAAAATCACGCTCGTTTGAGAATTAATGCCGCTTATTTCGAATGGGACGGTTCGAAGATCCGCGTGCATCCGAGATTCGCTTTCGCCCACTGTGCGACGCGTCGCAATGAGAGGTTTAATTTAGTTTCGTGGTTAATTAGGTATATACGTCCCTTATAACGAGAATCGATTAAATTAATAAGCGCGGGCATCCGTTTGCGTATCCCGAGTAACGAATGCCATATGTCTTTCTCTTTGCTACCGGCTTTAACTATCGCAAGGTATACCGTGCCGTATCGCATTGTAAGAGCGAACACACGCGCGTGTCCGCATCGCCGTAAAATAAGCGCGTTTGACCGAGCTGGAAGCAGCTCTCGAACGCCAGGAAGACCCTTAAGTACGATCCCTCTGTCTATCCCCTCGCTCCGCTACACCTTTCCTTCTTTAGTTTCGGACCTCGCTCCTTTTTTCCCCGTCGACGTTCGCCGTACGTGAAAAATGCGCGCAATCAGAGGACACGGGAACGAGAGTCGCCTCGGCGGATCAGGCAGATAAAAATATAAAGGTGTACGCTATTGAGACGCTGTCGTGAAATTCCCGACTGCGGAGTCCCCCGAATATTCGACTCGTTCGTTGAACTTTTAACGCTGATTATCCACCTTCTTTTATTTTTGTGGGGAGACGAATCGGTGAATCACGATGAATAAAAAAAGTGGTATACAAAAATTATTAATGATGGAAAAATTGCAGGGACGAATGAATATTTATTTAAAGGAAGAGCGAAACTGGTGAACGTACATTTCATTCATCGAAGAAGATTGACTTTCAAGATTTTGCAGTAGGGTTTGGCGAAATTCGTACCGATTCACCGTGCGCACCTTCAGCTTCAATTTTTTTATATCGTCATGTTTTTTTTTAGCCTTTTGAAATAGGTTTTCGACGGCACCACAAAACAGGATGGCGGCCACTGTTAGCCGTTGGTCCACAGGTCCAGCGAGAGAGAAACGAGTGAAGAGTCGCTCCGACCACGCGGGTAATCATCGTCAACATCATCATCATTATCGCCGCTCGCGCCCGTCCTCCCATGCCGTTTCGTTCCATCCCATCTCGTCTACCATCCCAGTTGTAACATTGCTCATCGGCCACTGCTCTCTCTCTTTTTATCTTCTGTTCTCCTGTTCTCTCTTTCGCGCGCCATCGCTATTAGCAGCTACGATAAACTGCCAGTGGCAAGTACTTCTCGCGCCGTTGGCACCAGCTCTACTCGCGCATTACATGTTGCTTATGTTTGCCTACCGATGCGTATATATATATGTAATCATATTTCTATGAATTTCTATCTAACATCTTGCACATTCTATCGAGCGAGAATTTTTTTTTTATGTACACAGCTGCATCTGGAAGCAGTAACACATGTACTTGAGTGGTTACTCAAGGGGTTGCAAAGAAAAATTGCATAAGTGTGGGTGGCTTGGTTATGACATTTTGGACGGGGAGACCAAGCAGGTAATTGACCGAGTCCTTTGGTCGGCTTTCGACAATTCGCAAGGTATTTCATGTGGCGTTGCCTCCGTTCAAAAGCACAATAATATCAATATTAGTTATTCCAGTAAGTATTTGAGATGTTATTTTTTTTTGTGTTTTTCTTATTTTACGGAGATTACGATCGCGCGGATCGTTAGTTCGCAATCATATTGACTCCAGGACGATGAATAACCCAGCTCACCTTGAATAATAATTAATATTGAATAGATAACAAGTCAGATTAAAAATGTCAATTAAAAAATCCATGCTTCAGTCCGAAGTGAAGAATAGTTCCGACAAAAAATATATATATCAGGGACGGTAAGAGCAACTGATGTTCCATAGAATTTAATTCATATCGTCCCTTAATCGCGATAAAAAAAAACGGAACCTTTTTCCCGCTTTCATTTTTTTTCCGTGTCAATTATTAAGAATCACTCATCGCGGCTAAATCGAGTCGGTAATAGGGTTTCCCTGCGTGAGATCCTAGCAAACACGAATCGGTAAAGCGCGTTGACCAAAATGGCTGGTTCGGCGATGCTGCTGGCAGTGGTCAGCTCTTCGTAGGTGTAATCAAATACGCATTACCGCGTTTGTCCGTCCCTCCCGATGCCGTAGCTTTTTCCCACCCCCGAAAGCCGTTCTGCTCGATTTCGCTCGTTCCATCTCTCTCTCACATCCGAGTCAAACTGCAGGCCAACCCCCTGTCTCGTGATTGCGCGCGGACGATTCTTGATCGCACCGTCTATAGACCGCGCGCGCTAATGTTGTTCTATCCGCGATGGCGTTCCGTCCGAGCTGTGCGTACGAGTATACACGAACAACAAACCCGGAATACCAACGCATTCGGACGAGTAATAAACTAATAACAAGCTGGCGTGTGCCCATCGAGGCATTGAACGAATTACAGGAGGCCTCAACGCACGCAACGCGGCAATCACGGTCAACCACGAAATTATAAGTGTATTAAACAATACATTCCACGCAATCTTTTTCTCCTTAAACATAGCACCGCCGCAACGAAAATCACGAATGCCACGAAAGTGGATTAAGCTCTTTGCAAATCGATGAGGGCCTTCCCGAAGTTCGTTCTCACATGAACCAATAACCGGACGAATCAATAAGATACGACTGGAAGCGTTGCCTTGTACAATGTTGACAAAATCAATCGAACGACGGAACGAACGATCGACTTCGAATTCCGGTGGATGTCATTGTCCTCGTTGCTCCGGCCACGGGTATGGAGAACGTCGGGCAAAGCCAAACACGTACACCCTGCCGTTCGACGCGGAATTCTCGCGGATGGGATAGAACACGCGCTCACTGGGGATAGGTGGGGCCGTTATTAATCTGGTGTCGAGTTGAGCACAAAGTTATATAGGAGCTCAGGAAATGAAACACGAGAAACCTTCCCCGTGCCTCTCACCTCGCCTCAGTCTCACTCTCGAGCTCTCCTACACCCGACACAACCGTAGAACGTACACGCGAGAAGCTCGCGAAACGCTGTACCAGCGCGCAAATATACGCGGAAAGCTTGGCTGGCATCGCCATCAAGGTACCAACGGGAACCTTCCAATCCTCTCCCTCACTTGTGGTCTCTTCGTCTTTCGCCTGCCCTTCGTGCCCTCGCACTCCGCAGCGGGTTGTACAGCGATGCCGGCGTTCAGCTTTGAATGTATTACCGGACCGCGGGTCCACCTCCGCCTCCGCACAACAACCCTCCGACCAGCCCCTCTCGCCGTGGCCGACGGTCAGATGGAGATATAACGATCAGCGCGGACACACGAGGGCCCCGTCCGGAGACACTCGTATTTATATGCCTCCCTCCTGTTTCTGTCCTTTTGAATACGTGTGGACGTACCACCTATTTTACAATACATATTTTTGTATGCTAAGCGTGTGACTCGTTTCATCGTATCTTGGAATGTTCGTTGATATAATTTTGCAGGTAAATTTCTTCATGATTTTTTGAACGAAGAAGATCCGTTGATTTGATCTCGAGGTTGGCACTTGATCAAGTGCAAACGTTTCCGATGTGAAAAGAAGATTTTTGAAGTAGAAGTGAAATTACAGAGGAAATTCTTCTCTTCTCTGTATTTTTTGGGTTTTTTGAAACAGGTGAATGAGAAGCTGAGGACAGTGACGTTCGTATCATTGACATAAAAAAATACAAGTGAACACTCGATAGAAGGGTTTAGTTAGGCTTTTGGCAGGGAAGCACCGCAAAATAATGTGGTTGAATTTATGCATTTCACATTTCGGAGGGAGCCGCCGGTGAAGCCTCCGAGTCTCGTTGTAGACGCGCCCGCAGATTCGGAGCATCGTTGGCTCGATTAAAAGGGCATCATCGTTTTACGAAAGTCTCGTTTTATCCCGAAGATAGCTATGATACGCTTGGATAATAATATGTATAACAGGAGATGCTCGGCAAGGGTTATCCACCTTCCCGGCGCGATTTCTCGAGTCGCACCGACGTCTGGCGTGGTAGCAGCAGACCCACGGTATACCGAAGCGATCGCAGTATGCTCGAGAGGAGTGAACGTTTCGCTCTGGCTCCGACTTGGCCGGTATCCGACGTGGACGTTCCCCACTTCGGCGTATACATTCGCTGCTCGTTTCTCTACTCTTCGGCGCAAAAAGTTGCGGTGGTTCTCCTGCCACTGATGGCCTTATAATTGCGAGAATGCTGGTGGCAATCGTGTGGGCTACCTCTCTCCCCGCTGGGGTTCGACTCACTGTCGTACGTATCCGTATATACCTTTGTAAGGCGACCAACGTTCTGCCACTAATGCAACGTTCGCGGTCGGAATTCAAGGTCTGACCGTCACCCTGAGGACATTATTTTTTTTCCTTTTTCCAACGTAAATATGAAAATCTTGTTCGAAGGACAGGCCTCAGTACCGATTTGTCTCAATTATTCTAGCGATGTTATCTAATAGTTCTATTAACACTCGGATCAAGGTGTCGATTCGACTAGTCTGTGAATTCGAGAATGGTGCTCACGAGGCATTTCAATCGCTCCGCCGTTTGAAAACCGGAAATTCCATATTTTCACGAGATGAGTTGAAGTATGTATATTTTTTTGCTACTCGACGTCTCAAGGCTCTATATAATTAGATTCATATTACAGTTAAAGTAAACGGACGTGTTTCATGTCCATTAATCACTGTACTCACTATCTCTCTTATATTCTTCAACACTTCCCGAGTGGAATATTTTCTCACCAGCAATCTATTAATATGCACTGAAATTGGATTATATATCACACATTCTGAATCGAACATTCGACATTGTCATCGCATCTGCGTGATGTGGCGTCTGTTTCGCGGGTTCGGAATGGAAATGAGAAGAAGAGGAGGGCAAAGTGGAGGAAGAAGAATAAGACGGCAAAGGGGTGAGCGCGGGCGGAGAAGACGAATCGCAGAGACCATCAGGGTGGGCCGAGCCATTCCTGCCTCATTGTGGACTCCATTTGCGACTCTTAGATTGCCGGTGAAATATTGTACGGCGGTGATGGAAAAATCGCTAGCGTAGAGAACTGGCAAAATAAAAGTAGCTGCATTTCTCACCGGTGCCGGTCTACTCGCTTTCCTCGGTCGTCCTTTACAAGGCGGCAGCAGCAGCAGCAGCCGCCACCGCCTCATTCGACGTTCCTCTCCCATCTCTGTTGCAGGGCTTTCTTTCACCTTCGTCCTTACTTTCTTCTTTTCGTCGTTGGTACAACGGCCCCGCGTGAGAGTCGCGCGAGGCTCTCTGGCAAAAACCGAAAAGCGATAGAGCGTCCCGTACCATAGTCGTGCTTTGCCACACACACGGAGTACTACATATATGCTGTGTTCGGAAGGACAACTGAATCCCGACGAACTACGGTGGAAAGAAAGTTCGGGACGTTGATAGAGACTCCCGGTGTTTTCCCCGGCTCGCGACAAATGCCACGCGATTGCTCCTCTGCCGGTGCGAATTCACGATGCGGCGAACGGCTAGTTTCAACTATTTTCGGAACTGTTTTTTTTCTCAACCGATTGTCAAAGGCCTCGCCCAAAAGTAAAACAGCTATGAAAATTTGAGGATACTGCGCAAGAAGAGGACATCGATAAAATGATCTTCCGGCCAATCCCGCCGTTTCAATACTTGTCACGTGAATCGTACCTATTAATCAGCCGAGAGAATCGAGCTGTCTTCTAGGTTTTCCCTATATTTTTTTTTTTTTTTTTTTTTATAAGACCATAGTAAACCGCGGAAATGGACGAGATTTTTTTGCGCCTCGAGGACTCATCGCTCGTCCGGGAAGTGGTACAGCGCAGGCTATGCGCAAGGCTGAAGAAGGGAAAAGAATCGTAGGGCAGGAAGACGAAGAAGATGAAGAAGCCTCGGTGAGCCAGGGGGTGTGTGAGAGGGTGAGGGTATGGAAGAAAGAAATCACGAGCGAACGATCCCTGTGGGGTCGCGGCGTCGGTGTCATTAGGCCGCGGCGATCTCGCGGACAACCCCTAGCAGAAAGAGGAGTAGCTAATGCACCGTACGCGCGAGATATATCCAATGCTTTTCCCGGGATTTTCCTCGAGGCGGGATCGGAAAAACTCGTTGAGGTCAGCATACGAGAGAGCGAAAGAGCCCCCGAAGAAGCTTATTTTCTCGTGACGCGAGGCGCCCGCGCAGAGATAAAACATCTCTTTTCCGAGAGGCGATCTATCCGGCGTTGACGATTTTTTCACATTACCCTCGGAGCTGTGTCAACTTCCCTGAGTCTGACGGTCGAATTGGAAACGGATTACATGCTCAGTCGGTAATTCGCAAATGCCAGTTGATAGGAGTTGATGGAATCTCGGACAGGTGATGTTTGATGTTTTGATGGATGCGTAACGAGAATTCGATAAGTTTCCGACGAGATGATCGGAGGAAGAAGAGTTTCTCGTGTACTCTACAGACTCCAATCACCGCGGAGCAGATTCGGCCTTAATGAGCTTCTGGATGATGAATGAGGGCTCGGGCGCGCCTTTCTCATAGCACAGCGTTTATCCTTCCTGGTCTCTAACCCTCGGACCCGCGGCAGTAGTCAAGCGTGCATTGAACACATTTAAACCTGTGTTACGAGATGTAAGAGCCGCGTCAGACTTTCCTTCTTACGAATCCCTCTTGTCCAGCAAGGTGCGCCCGGTATCGTGTCCACAAAGTCGATACGCAGCCATCTTTCTTCCCCGCGGTCCACACATCTTCGCCGCTGAGAACTCAGGTTGTCCTGCCAGTCGATGACTTCCATCTTCCTTCCCGCCTCTCTTCCCATCTCGTTCTCCATGCTCCATGCATGATGCGCATCCTTTCCTCTTACCATCGCGCTGCGTGAAGCCTTCATCTCCGCCTACGATTCCTCAAGCTCATTCCGCAACTACGCTCCGACCGCGAGCCGTGTCGGAATTCAAAATGGCGTGGATATTCTTAGGATTAAATATGTTCGCCGTTGAGTGACAGGCGGGTATTGATCGTTCTTCGAAACGTTTCAATTGGCTGCGAAGCGTGAAGAGAGGGCCTCGCCGTTGGGGCCTATCGGGAAACCGCCATTGCTCCGAGCCGCAGAAAATATCGTTAGGGAACGAACATGGGAATACGCTTTAGCGTCATGAGGCTCCTGTAGAGTGAGAAAAACCTGCGGGGCGATCGTTCAGAGGAGTCGAGAGCGGTGCCAGCAATAAGCAGCTTCTATTCACCTGACAACGGGCAATCAATCCCGGAAGACGTTTCAATCTCGGGATCATTCTCGGTCCGGTCACGGGTTAAAGATAGGAATCGATTGTTCGGCAAGGGCCGACGACGAGAGGTTTACGCCACGTAGTTTTCCTCCCTGAGAATATCGTGCGAGATTCTCGTGGGCCGATCCTCGCGCAAGAGGTATGACGTATCCTTCGGGAAGCAGAACTTCCATGCCGACCTTTTCGCCGCCTCTGCTTCTCGTACGTAGTCACGGCAACAAGGAATGGAATGCTTCGAAGCTACCTGCCGTGACTCTTACCGATGCTCGCTTCGCCCGGGCGCGCGTTACGTTATTAATGACGGTGCTGGGAATTATTTGGGAAATGAAAGAACCTCGAGGGTACTCCGGCGTAGTCCGCGGAACCGTCGAGTCTCCTCTTACGTATACGAAATGACAAACGCAAGGAAAGCGAGGGGCAATTTGTAAGCGCCAGCGAGATGGACTCTTCTAGGTGTAGCGTACGTTTACGTGCTGCGGATAAAACCAGTGGTGAATGTGTGGGTAAAGCCTTCATCCTCCTTTCCGTGCTTCAAGAAAACCCTACACCCTTCCCACGTTTCTTTCAACTTCCATGAAGGCTCTCCGGATCTTCGCGTGTCTCGATACTTCTCTCCGGAAATAATGTGAATTCAGTGAGAGGTAAATTGCTTGTAAATTTTTTTTACGCATCTCGGAAACTGGCAAATTAGAATTTCATTGGCAAAATGAATCGGAAACGCGAAGAAAGTGGGGGAGAAAGCGGGGGAGGAGTGAATTTAGTGGGAGTTGTGCAGAGGAGTTGTTCTGCGGATTTGAGATTACGGACGAGGAGTCTTGGTGCAACATCCGCAAGCGAAGATCTTCTCGGTCCGGTGAATGAAGAGCATCCATCAAGCACCGCGGGCGTCTGACGTCTCAATCCACTGTGTATATACACACTGGCCTACGTAATGTAGATATATACCGTGCGGTATGTATAACGAGAGAATACGCCTACGCCATGGCATGTAACCGGTAAGCGCGCCTGGGGCCCTCGTCTCTCGTAGCTTACAAGGAGCATGCATTTTTGTTTCAACTCACTCATCTTGTTGCCCATTTTGAAGTTTTAACCCGACCGTCTTGTAACCCATTTTGAAAACAGCGGCAGAACGCTAGAATGAAAAAAAAAAAAACAAAAATTTTTACGAGCTAGTCATCATTATCTTCAGGAGAGGTGAATATGGCCCGGTTGCGGTCTCGATCAGGATGGGACGGATTCAGCTCTATACCCACTTCGTCACTGGACAGATTTCATGTCTTGATACCAAGAGTGGCGAGGCTAAAAAAGTCATTGGTCAGCGCGTCAGTTTATCCGGGGAGTCATCGATGTTAATCCATGGAGGGTTCGTGAAGAGCAGAACCGTTTGAGTGACACTGCGAAGGTAGCAAACGGCTGTCCGGTGAGGAGGAAGGTTCTTCGAAACTACGACTAATCAAGCAAAACCTGGCAGCATTGGTTCCAAGTCGCTGTTGGTGAGCTGATGCCCACACGCTGCTGGTCAGAAGCAGCAGCTCTCTCGCCGTACTCCGGTCCTCGGTGGAGAGGCTGTCGGGTCCCAAAGATACGATTGGTTCGCGCTGGGCCCCACCCAGGTACCATTAGCAGCCGAAACAGAGAAAGCTTGGGCATCAATTTTAAAACCAATCCGACGAAGAAACAAGAACGTAGCCGCCATTTAGGCGTATCCTGCTTCTCCTGATCCTTTTTTTGCTCGTATTTTCATATTTTCATATTTTCATATTTACATATGTTCATATTTTCATATTTTCATATTTTCATATTTTCATATTTTCATATTTTCATATTTTCATATTTTCATATTTTCATATTTTCATATTTTCATATTTACATATTTTCATATTTTCATATTTTCATATTTTCATATTTTCATATTTTCATATTTTCATATCCTCATATTATTTTCGTATTGACAATATCCATGAAACAAGAGTGTGACGGCGTTAAATTATCGTTATTGTTATCACACGAAACTGGAATGTTGCTCTACAATTGCAAACACTGTGATCTGTTTACGATAAACAGGCAATTTAATTTCGATGGAATTGAGTTCCATCTCGCAGGACGAGGGTTGAACGAGGTTCCGGGCGCCCATACGCTGATTCGGACAGCTGTCAAAGTCGGCACCGGGAAGATTGAGTACCCATACGTGCGCAAAGCGCAAAAGGGCATCGCTCGCGCGCAACGGAGAGAGACAGAGAGTGCTTATATACACGCTTGGAGAACGTACATACCCGGGGGTTGATGGCGGACGAGCGAATGGATTTGGATGTGGAACGTTGCTGCTGCCGCTGCTGGGAAGGGTAGCTGCTGCTGCTGCTGCTGCTGCTGCCGGAGCGCAGGAACAGCCGCAGAAGAGATGCTGGAGTGTAAGGGAGACGGAGACACGAGCACTGATAAATACCTTGCCATTTCTCTCCGTGCTCCCTGGCGAGAGCACAAACAGTGGAGGCCGCGAGAGACGCCGACTCTCCCCGTTTCAACCCGACGATGTCGGAGCTGCTACCTACTACCTAAGCCTCACTCTCTTCCTTCCCTCACGATCAGTACACTCTCTTGCTCCTCGCAGTTTGTCGTCGTACTCTTCCTCTCGCGCCTCTTCTTCCTCCTTTTTTATATTTCGATCCCGCCTTCGTCTATCCTTTTCCGTTTACCATTTCACCGATGTTGATTTTACCTCGACAATGGAGCGAGAACTTCATTCCTCCCGCGCAATGATTCATATACTCGAACAAAAATTAAATAAATCCCAGGAAATGTTTTGGAACTACGGACAAACCGTTAAATGCTTGTTTGCCGAAGAGTTATAAGAAAGAACACGCGATGTGAAGTTCCTTTTTTCAAACAGGAGGTCAGAGAGATAGCGTAAAGAAAAGGTTTGACACAAGACAACCCACCGCGCAAGTAACCCCCGGTTGATTTCAATTCGTTTCGGCCGATCGAACATACGTGCGGGACGGTTGACATTTTCTTTTTATCAAACTGTGCCTTACGCCCCGTTCGCAGTTGTTCGGTGAACTACGGTAGCTGCATATATATATACATATATATACATATATATATATATAGATCGACCAATTCTTATTCCGTCGTCGCAGGAGAAAAACGTTCATTTTCTATTTGGTTGAGCGGGTACACCCGATCGCGACCCTCGTCATTCCAATGCTTTCCCGTTCTCGGTTTTCCGATACGAACTCCCTCTTCTAGAATCGGTGGAACTCGCAGCTTCTTATCAGTTTAACGTTATTGTTCGTTATCGGCGCTGAAATATTTACAACGGTCCCAACGGAGAAGAATAGAAACGCTATGCTTCGACCGAATCTTCTCGAAAAAGGAAGAGAGAGCAAGAGCGAGAGACCTGGATTTAGCCTCGCTCGGTACGTTGCTATACAGAGGGCTTCTCCTCATCCCCACATGGCCTAGACTTCCTCCGAAACATTTATTTTCCTTTTTCACAGCTAATGGAATAAATTCATCGGATTTAGTGTCTGATGAGAAATGCTGAAAAACGTGTCCAAATGTTTATCAATAAGAGCGTGTGTATCCTGTAAACGAGTTGGAAAGTCAAAACATTGCGCAAAGCGTTTCCAACGTTTCTCCTGTTTTTCTTCATTTTTATTATTGAATAAAAAAATAAATAAAAATTCTCATCCTTTAACTGGCGCGAGGCACGTGTTAATTTTTTGTTTTAATTCAATGGGCGAGGAGACGGAAAGGGAGTTTGAGAGTAGCCTTCGGACTAATAATCCCGAAATAATGTAAGCATAATAAATGACGGTGCATTAGCGGGGAGCTCGGCAGCCGGCTCATATTTTCGGTGGCGCTGGATTTGACGCGGCATTACTCCAAACTGCGTTACATATTACCGTCCGTGGCGCCTGACTCTCTCGGTCGTTTGACTCCCCGGAATTTTCTCTCGCTCTTGGTTTCCATCACGATGCTTGTACGCTATCGCGGCGGATCGCTGTTATATATATATTTTTTTTACTCGTACACCATAGACACGATGTATTTATTTTTATTTCGCGTTGCGCAACAGCGTAGAACCGGCAACGGACAAATATGCTCTGTCCGTGAATCCGCGAGACTGCATGACGTTTCGCCACCGCGAGTGCCTTCCGCCACTCCTTTCGCAGCGGGAACGGTAGCCTTTATTAATTACCCAATAAACATAAAAAAGTGAAAATGTTTGTTCGCCTCTTTTTTTTTTTTACTTCCAACTGCAAATCCGGCGACTCGATGCGTAATTTTTTTACCGACTATATTTCATAATAATCCACGCAACATACTCGATTCCGACGAAAATGTCAAATATCGGGATGGAGGATTCGCGTTTTTCTGGCCGCTCCTCGTTTTTTCCCCTCTCTTATATTCAAGCTTTTTTTCATCGATTTTTTTTGTTCGTATCTCACCGCGGGCGAACCAGCAGCGAGCGAGACACGCGGAAGTGATGTATCGAGGCTCATTAAGTGGTAGTGTTACGCTCGATAATAGCAGGTTCAACCGACGACCGATAGAATCTATTGTGCGGACGAGATAAGAGCTCCCTCGTGTGATCCATCTCGCCGCGCAATCATCGAGATCTACGTAATACCGATAATCGTTTCCACGCTTTGCCGATAATTGAGCTTCCGCGTTTCTCTTTTTTTCCCCGTCCTCCATCGAGGCCTTCGATATCGCCATTACTCCCGACGTACGCTTCGCGTCTATCCATCCTCGTATTAATAATCGACTTGCAAATGACTCGCAACCGGTTGCGCCATCGACAATAGGCGCTCGTCGGCGACTCGCGTGAGATTATTCCGCGCGACGCTCCGGCAAGTAGGTAATTAAAATTTTGCACAGTGGCTGTAGGTAGCAATGGCGGAGGCGTCGCGGAGCCCGAGTCCCGAGAAACCGGTGGGGCTCGCTGAAGATCTCTTCCCTCCCGGAGCACTCCCTCTTGTCTCGTGGATCGCGCGCATTTGCGCGAGAGAATCTTCCTCGCTCACTCATTCACTCCAGGGGAATGGTTCTCGCCGATGCTTTCGAGAACGAGACGGTGTGCGCGGTGTATGCGAGAGCGGTATCACGGAGAAGGCACGAGAGACGCGGCGAGCGAGAGAGCCGGGTAACGTCGAGGCACGCACCGCGGAGCGAAGGTGCTCGGTTGACAGAAACAAATGCCCTGGCGCGGAGGAAGACGGGGAGCTCGCGCGCCCGGGACCCCGTTTGCGGGGACCAGTCTGAGATATTGCTCGGCAGATGCGGTCGCGCGCTGATCAAAGAAACGCTCCTCACTGAGAGAGATTAAATGGATGCTGTTGGAACACCGGGGTTACAAATAATAAGCGACGAAGCGAGAGAGCCACGGCCGAGGGCCTAACTCGGACTTGATACATTCGCCGTTGGTCTCTCATCTCGCAGCGGCAGCAACAGCTTTTCGCTCCGCGTCTCCGTTTCTCCCGCTCGTTCCTGCCATCCTCGGTCTCTCGTTATTGCTTCGAGCACGCGGCCAACGCTCTCCGTTCCTCTCCGCGTTTCGAGCTCTCATTGAGAGTCGCTCCGCTGCGTTATCCGTAGCCTCCCGTCACGTCATAACATCATTACGCCGCCACGATCAGCGCGAGCGGTCGCGGGATTGTCGACGGGGTGGATATTGCGCGGCAACGCGCAAGCGAAACCCCGGACCCGCTGATCCACGATTGCTCTCCGCGAGAATTAAACAGCGGTTGGATAATAAACTCTCGTCATGTGTGCGCGAGCTGCCTCGGCAGTGGTCTAAGAGTTCCGCGAATGATTACAGTAATTATCGAGTACAATTTCATCGAATGCCTCTGCGAGTTGCCCCCCTCGCGGGGAAAAACGACGAGACGAATGAAGCGGGCGTTATCACTTGATTACCTTATCATTTAACGGTCCTCCTTGCTTCAACGCCTGTAGATAAATAGACGGCGACTTGTCGTCATCAGTCAAGCGGATTTGTCTTTTCCTCTTCGAGCGCTCATTACCGGACGAGGAGTATCAAAGGATTGAACGTTTTTGTATTGACGACCTTAAGATTCGCGGATGGCGAACAGCGTTGAAAATCCCTCTGGATAACCGGCTAGAGGAACTTCGACACCTGATTGAGTTGAAAACAAGCGGATGATGGAGTGTTCAATTCCACGGAAGAGTACGTAGGAGCGGTCGGAGCTTTTTTTCGCACCTGACCTATGCATAAACGTATGCGCTCGGTGCTCGGCGAGGGAATTAAACGAGGCTGTAAATGGGAAGTGTAAGTGAGAAGGGATGTGTAGCTCGCGGGGATATGGCTGGTAACTGGATACGGGGGAGGACGGGGGATGGAGAGAGAGAGTGAACTGACGGTAGGACGAGGATTAGGACGAGCGCGTCGGGACCATCGGGTCGCCCACAGCTCATCGCCGAGCGATCACATCTCATCGCGTCCCACCATCGCAACGAGTATAATACGTAGGTACGTACAGACCGCATAGAGAACCCCGCTATGTTGCCTCTGTTTCTGCGGGACGACTCGCACAGCCAGTGTTGCGTTTCATCGCTGATCCCAGCGACTCGCGATGTACCTTGTAATACCTACCAGGAAGATTTAGAATGCGGAATACTCTGCGGCTGATTTGGAAAATGCTTGACGCTGCTCGATATTCTGACGACAACGGAGTTGGCAATTGTGGATCAAAGAAAAAGTTACGCTGGATCATTAAATCGTAGCAAAGAGTAAAATGGTGTTCTTCGTCATGCGATTAAGAAATGAACGCGAGAAGTGGATCAACTAATTTGAGGGTGCTTTTTCGTCACGGAGAGTGAAAGCTCGTTGGCGCTTGAGTGTGAGGAAGTAAATTTGTCCGTACACAAATTTTCTGAACTTTTCAGGAAAGAATGTCTCGAGGTGACCGAGACTGTTCTTGCGCCCCTGCCGCCGACAACCCCATAGCGATGTTCCGAGGTCCTCGCCTGCAAAAGCCAACTCTCGCACGGCGGTATCGTCGCTCTCTATCAGCATATCCGACCGCTTAGCACCTACTTCCCAGGAGTGTGATATCCTCGTAACTCATTTGAATTACACATTTCCCTGGGTTCCGCGAGAGCGCGAACGGGCTGCGGTACCGAGAATCGTTTCTGTAGCGAGAGGACCGGTCCTCCCGTCGCAACCACCCTCCGGGATGACGGGGGTGGAATATCCGTTCGACGCTAGTCACGCTTGTACGGAACACTCCGACCAACCGGGTTCTCGAATTATTTCGAATTCTCGTGAATTATGCATTGGAAATTATACGATTCTTGTTTCCTCGACGATAGACGAATGCCGGGGGGGTCGCGAGATTCAAACCGCGCAATAATAGAACCTCAAGTGCGACGGGTAGATTTTTAAAAAATTGAAATAAAAAAAATATGCCTAGAATGTCGGAGAACGGACTTTCGGTTTGAACGACGATTGAAGCTTTATTCGAAGCGAGGTGGGCAAGTACTCACTTTCCGCTCGGCGAATCTCTGGTCCGTAGGAATTTTCGATAACGATTTTCGCAGCGAATGTGTGAAAAGTGGTTTCCCAGAGAAATGCAAGTTTCCACGTGGCACGACTCCCCGGCGCCTCGCTTTACTAATCGCGGCCCATTAAAACACCCTTCGTTTCTCGTGACCCGCTGCGGCAGTAGACGCGGTGGATCTCTCTACCGAGAACAGTAACGAACTTTGATAGTAGCCGGTTAACGCGTTCCTACTTTGCCGAAAATTTTACTCGCCGCCCTGCGAATCCGAGCGTCTTGTCTAATCATACCCTCGATACCGGCGAAGTTTGCTTGACTTCAAATTTCACGTCCGCGAAACTTTATCCGCGGACTTTTCAGATGCAGCGATTAGCTTCGGCGCGTGCTTCGAAGCCTCGATATAAATCATGGAAGAACGTGCGTTTCGGTTACGAAAATATTTGGCATTTTCCACGAGAAAAATGTCGCGGGAGAAACTTTTGGATTCGGTTCAAATGAGAAATGCGGTAAAAACGCAAAGTCGAAGAGTCGAAGGGCTTGTGAAACTCGAAAGCGGAAGGAAGAGACGAAAAATTCGGTGGAAAAATGTTGCGGGGAGTTGGAGAAGAGAGATTAGCGGCGCCGCGAAGACGCCGACGACTTCGCTTTTTCGAGTCTCCGAGAAAGCCGAGGAACGTTCGTTTGATCGACCTCGTTTTTGGACCATCGTGTAGTTTGAGTAGATGGGACATTTTTTGCTGGAAAGGCGATGGATCTTAATTTACCCGCCCGCGACTCGTTTCGTCGTTTCAATTCACCGCTTCGAATATATTCGAACGACGTAAGAACTCGAAGACCCTTCGAGTCCCGCGCCCCGAGGAAGAAAAGGATAAGCCCGAGTTCGAGTGAAACGAGCGAGGCCGCCTAGCCAGCGAACAGGATCAATTTTCAACACGAGAAGAATTTCTCTAATTATTAGAAGCCATTAATTCGGATGGCCGTTATTATTTTAATGTCCATCGGGGTTGCGCCGGCCGCAGCCAATTTGCCTCGAGCAGACATTGGCTAGCAAATCGATTGTGCTCTCGACGCTCTCTCGCGCGGTGGGCGCATTCGCACGTACGTAAATAATTAGAGCGCGATCGCGCGGTTACCGCGGAAGTGAGGAAAAAAAATGAAAAAAAAAAAAAAACCAAATATCGTTGCAGGCTCTTCGAGAGTTCCCTTGAGTTTATAATGGATTCGCACTTTCGTCGATATCGCTAGCGATAATTTATGGAAATTCTCATGCTCCGATCGTATCTCTCGACTGCCCATTCGCTCGGATCATCGGAGCGTCTCCTTATCGAGATAATAACAAATTATTGATCTATCGTAATTTCTCTTTTAGATCGAACAATCTTCATCACGCACCATTTACGAGCAATTTATCAAATGACTATATCGAAACTCGTCATTCCGATTATCGGAGTATTATCTTCTTGTTAACATGATTAATGTGAAGACTTTTTTGTCTTTAATTTTTTCTTGAATTTTTCTTTCTTTAATTTTTTCTTGAATTTTTCTTTCTTTATTCTAGCTTCGGATAAAATTTCCGAGGATAATTCAGTGGCTCGCCTCCCCTATCATTGATTGCGTTCGGTATGTACCCCAGCGAGAGAGCTAGAATATTTGTCGACTACTGATGTTACCATGTCCACCACCGACCGCGATAACTCTACGTCTCGGTATTACCGGCGAGCTGAGCGGCGCGGCTCGTCGGCAGTTTCGAGGTTCCTCCTACAGATGGCTCATCGTTTGAAGAACGTTTTCAACCCTCTAAGGTCGAGGGTTCGGCCCCAGTGCGATGCAGCTTTCAGACAAGGAGAGTGACGGATGAATTACTGACGTTACGTAATGCAATAGTGCGCTTGCGCCGAAAGTATAGCTGTGCACTTGACACTAATTAAATCGTCAATGTAATTTTTTTTTTTTTCAATCAAGTTGCATTTGCGAAATAAAATATTTATTCAATTTATATAGTAATTGTTTTTGTATTTTTTCATGAATTATAGAGTAAGGAAGTTGTTTTTTTGCTAACACCCGAATCAGTCAAAGAGTTTTCTGACTACAATTATTTTCAGAGCAGGCGGTTGCTCAACCATCGCTCTCAAAACTTTGCTCGGAAAAGGGGGTTATGCGTTCGAGAGCGCACCCTTTCAATAATGAGCGAAAAGTCTGCGAGGAAGGATGAGCGAGAGGAAGCGAGACATATAGAGGTGCCCCAGAGCACAGTGGCGAACCGCGTGATTGCCGTAATTTCTGCTCATTACAATTACCCTAATATCCAGTAATTAATTAGTCGCGGTTAAAGAGGCTCGCATTAAACAGCTAATGGTCCGTCGTCGAGCTCGGCGTTCGTCGGTTCTCGGGGTGCTCAGAGCTCCGATGACTGAGAGATCGACGACTGAAGTACTGAATAACGTGCAACGGAGCCAACGAAGTAGTCGACAGGTCGGTGGCAAAGCCACTCTACAATTGACACCCAACTGATCGTTCCTCCTCAGGACTAATATGCGCACTCTCCATCTATTTGCTAGGTGTCCACTCAGAATTTACGCTCGTTCCGTGGTTACGATCGTAACTATTCAAGATTTAACCATCGACGCAGTTACAGAATCCGAGCCGAACATTGAGTAAGAATGTTAGGAAATGTTATTAACAAATGTTTCAGTCAATGTGTCGGATATAATGTACTTACTTGTAATTGTCTGTGACTGCTCAATTGAACTGTTTACAATCACTTAGTGTACTTAATAAATAGTGAGGCTTTGAATATTTCCATTAAATTTAGTAAATTAATTTATACCGAAGAACTTCGTAATTCGTAGCAATAAATAAATATCGTTGAAATTGATTAAAAGTGCTTTGTGCAATGTACATTGGTTTTCCGGACAGAGTCGCTGACTTTCAGAAGATCTCTCGTCCAACGAAAGCATGGAGGCTTGCGCAATGTCAGCTTTGACACCGACGTAGGTGATTTATCAGAATAACGCACACACCATTACCTCCTCGTGTCCCCGGCCTCAAAAACCGAGGTCTTGATTCCGCACGAAATCCCAAATAGTCGAGACGAGATTCACTTTTTTTCCCTTCCTTCCTCAAACCCTCCGTCTCACGGACTCCTTCTCCACATCTTCCCGTTGACTTTTCACCTATTTGCAATGCGTAAAATTTCGACCGACAATATGCGAGATTTCACTTCCAGAACGAATCTCGAAGAAATCTCCCGAAGACATGCCGAAGTCTCTCGTTCGTTTCGACGAAGGGGGCGGAGGATGCGACTCTGGAAAAAAATACTTCTGTGCATTCTATCCCATCTGCGTTCTCCCATTCGCCACGAGAGAACGCCGGGACTGGATCATATTAATCCCCCGCTAATGAGCGGTACCGGGTCCGATATCGAGGGTAAAACGCGTTTCTACACTTCGAAGAACGCGAGATATACAGACGGTGGAGCAGCGAGAGAGTCCTGTTCCATCGGCCTCATTAAATCGTGTGTTTCATCGTCTGTGCGCTCTCGCTGCTGTTCCCTCGAGTCGATCCAATATTTAACGTGTCTCGCGCCTCTTCATCACCTTCGATGTATATTTCCAGCCTTGTGTCCGAGACGGTAATCCCAGCATCCTCATCGCCCTCGCTCTCTCGCCGGGCTTTCGTTCTTACAACGCGTTTCAAAACACTCTTCCAGATCGTCCGGTCAAGTGAAACAACCCCTTCGGGATGCGACCCGGTTGGTCGAACGAGCGTGGATGAATTTTTCACCCACGGTGTTTTGATCAATTCGTTGTCAAGCGGAACGCACCTTGCATTAATACGTCCGAAAGGGTTTTAGAGGGCGAGAAAGGGGTTGAGCAAACTGGCGATCGCTGATGTGCAAATTCGCAAAGCGCACCCCCGTTCTCTCTGTAACGAATGTCGCGAGCCGGAGTTTACCGGAGCGGGAGGAAGAGCGCACAGTGCCAGCCGCTTGGTAATGCGTTCGGCGTTCGGGACAACCTGTAGCTCCTCCTGGCTCTCGAAATGGTTTATGACTATACTCTCAGGATGATCCGGGGCAGCGGTCCCACCGCCTAGCCGATAATTAGTTAATCAGTCAACCCCGTCGCGCACCACTATCTCTCTCTATACGCTGCTTTATATATGCCGTGCGAGTGCTTGGGAGGGCGACTTCGGCGGTGTTCAAGTTAACAAGCTGACCCTCTTTCTCCGTCTCGGCCCCTGTGTTTCCAAAGCTTCATCCACCAGACTCTTTTCACATACGATCTTGCATTTACCCCCTCACAATCAATCGCTTGATTAAGCAGAACGATAAGGCGCGTGGCACCGCTGCGCGCATAACGATTCGTTCACTCCGCAGAGATTCGCGGCAGATAAAAATAAAGAAATAAAAATAATAAAAAACAGTATTAATTATAACGCTCGTTAAGTATGGGCTTCTTCTTTCTGTCCGGAATTATTAATTTAGGTACACTACTTAGACGACGCGGGATATAAAATATATGCGGTATCTTCGCGCGTTGATGGAGAAAAGTATATGGGAGGCGAGGCCAGGGAGCACCAACTGCCTTTTCTGTATGTGTCTGTGTGTTTATCTCGGCGGTTATAAGCGGTAAAAATATCGTCGAGATTTGTCAACGTTATTAATAACCGAGAACCGGTGCCCGTTTATCTCAACGAGTCGTACGGTAGTCGCGTCGAACGGCAGGACGCGCAAATTTTACGAGAGGCAACTCGGGAGGTGGGCGAATTTCATCGGAAATTCGGCGCTTTTGAACTCGAAACTCCGGATAGTGCGGGTTATAGGATCGTACAGAATAGTGCGCTGGGAGGAGCGGTGAAGTGGGGGTTAGATAGTCGTCGGTTTTCTGGGCTTCTCGCAACGATGATGATTAAAATAGTGTACAATCCGCTATGGCAGCGGGAACGGAAGCAACAAATAATGGCCAGGAGGTGTGGAGCGTAAACCGTGCGTGGCCGCGTTTTGCACTCGCGATTCAGCCGCGAGACTCTTGCGTTATACCCTGCGAACTTTCTCGCTCCGAGAGGAACGCGAGGAGACGGAGAGAGAATCTTCGTCGTTGAGGATGCCGCGTCGGGTCGACGCGGGAACGGAAGAACGAACAGCGAGAACGCGAGATGCGCTACCGACGCGCCCCATATAATCCCGACGATGCTTCTCAAGACTGTTCTAGGCTTCGTCCGCCTTGGAAATCTCGCTCGCGCTGCTACAGGGTGTATCATAATTCCCGCACGCTCCTCAGCGTTTATCGATTTTTCACGAAAAATTTTAATTACGCGCTTTTGCGGAATTACAAATCGCCTGTCGGTTACGGACTGTGTAGCCGAAATTGTGAATTGAATGCGTAGGAAAAATTATTGGGTGATGGATCACTTGGCAAACGAGTATTTTCTTTTTTTATACACTGAATACAAATAGGTCATAAATTTTCCTATATCTTAATACTGAGCATTTACGTTTTTGTATGATCACGTGGTTCGAGTGTGTTTGAACTGAAACAATAATTTTCTTGTTGTAATGTTTTTTCAGTGTTAAATTACTAATAATTGCTACCGATGGAATATTAATTAATTTATAACTAAAATGTAGCATCATCATAGAAAACTTTCAGAAATTGTACTAAACCCGAATCGAAAACTAAAGATAGGACTAAAAATTAATACAACCTCAAAATATTCTGTGCACATTTTTCTACCAAACGGTATTATAAAATAAAACACGAATAGTTTCGATGAAAAATTTATCCAAGAATTCAACTCTGACTCGCGCTCATGCGTGTCAAGCCTCCTCTTAAAATCGCCCGAATAATCGTACACCCTTTAAGCAGGCTTTTGAGACGATGACGTTCGAGGCACACGTGTCATTGTGTCTCACGTGGTCGCACAATGTCGGCTAAGCATTGCGGCCTGGGCCAAAGCAAACAGCGAATGTCGGGCGCATCGACGATTTATCGCGATGACACGTGTCCCTGGTAGAGCCGAGAGTCTGCGACAAGCCCGTGTCTTCGAGATATATGCGAACTAGCGGCGACGCTGGCTCGCGCGACTTTCCAGAGGATGCGTGACTCTATACCCAAAGTTCTTTCTAAAGCCGGCCGAGAGGGTCGGCGTAAATTACGTTACGGGCGGTTTAGGACGTGGCACCATTTTATTATTTTTATTTTATCTCCATTTTTATTTCTTTTTCTCATTATTATTTTTCAACTTACGCGTGTTCCCAAGAGCGGAAAGCATCTTAGTCAAAGAAGATTCCGCGCAGGAAGGGATTTTTTGGAAAACATTTTTTTAGAATTTTTTCGTCCAGGAAATGGGTTGTCAGAAAATTTCTGTCAATCTGCAATACCTGCGTCAAAATTCCCCAAGATCGTGGCAGCGGCACCGTTTTTCTATTTTATTCTTGATTCAACGGACGGATCGATTTTGCAGCGGCTAATTTATCGGGATACCTACTGTGAACTCCCGGCGCACAGAGTGGACTCGTTGAACAATGAGGTAATCGTGTATTTGGACGATTTCCAAGAATTTTAAGTACCGCAGCGCTGCGAGTGTCCGAGACCATACCGTAGATCAGTCTCAGCCTAAAACACCGTTTCGCTTTAGTGTCTCTTGCACGTACAGTTACATTTCAATAATTCGTGAACCGTCGATGTGAGAATCTCCACCGCACCCTGCACCGAATAATAGTTCTCGACACATCCGACTCACACGTTTCACCCCCTTCGCAACAATTTCCCATACTCAGCGCTTCGCCGTTGAAATATTATCCATAATACACACTTGGACTACTTGCTTCCACCTTCCCCTCTCTCGCTCGCCTCTTTGATGAAAAGGCGCGTAATATTATTTTTATGCAAAAACATAAATCGACGGTAGTACATGTGCCGGTAGGATGTTATCTCGTTTCCTGATTATCGAGTTTGGCCGCCCGATCCTTGCTGCCCTACCACCCCCCTCCTGTCCCCAGGCATCAAGGATATGCAACTACTATATAATACGCGAAAGTGGAGTGTACGACCGTAAGTTACTACTATAGAATGTACGTTGGAGGAATAAAAAATGGGAGGAAAAAAAAATGAAGAGAAGGTGACTCTTATCGGCCTATTAGTTGGATCCGCTCGCTCGCTACGTACCTACTTCATGGGTGCTTTATCGAATCACCCTGGTACGCTGGTTTATATGGGCTGCCTATGGGTACTGAAAGAACTGCTGCTGGGCCTCTCGTTTGTTATCGCTATCGCGAATCTGTTACTCACGCGCTCTTTCACGGTCCTCCGCCTCTTCTGCGCGTTCCCCGCTCGACCGCCACCCCCGGCTGGTCTCGCTGAACGCGGTTATGTCGCTCTCTCTCACTTCATCGACTGTATGCTGTATACGCGTCCGCGAGCCTATTACTTTAACGCATTGTAATAATGTTGTACCACCAATTAGCTTAATGCGCTAGCGAGTGAAGCCGGAGAGAGAATGAGAGATCGGAAGCCTCGCAAGGAGAGAACCCAGAAGGAAAATACCTCACGCGCAACTCGGGGCGGTAGCGAGCGTATCGTCATTAGCGTCGTTACGATACATCATTCATCCACTTTGAGGTGCTATGGACTCAACGAGGCATCCCTTTTCGTACCCAGTAGCGTTACCGTACGCTCCGCTGTGTGTCCGCTTTATGTCTGCATTGCACCAAAAACTACACTGTCCGACAGAGAGAGAATCGCACGCTGAAGACAGCCCGGGCACGGCGCATCGCCGACGAGAGAGCTTCAGGACAGAGATGAAAGTTCGGTCTACCTTGAATAATTTTCATACTTGTGGAATCATACTGAATTTAAAAGGGATTCACCTCCACGGGGATTTTCGTAATACTTTAATAATAACTTTCAGCTAATCGAGGCTTTTTGAATAATATACGTACATTGTATTTTTTTTCAATCGGTTAATAAAGATCATGGGCGCTTTCTAGTTTGCGAAACGAGAGAATTATTTATAAGCCTATTACGATGCAGATCGCGCGCTGAACAGCACTTGGTTTCTAGTCTCTGAAGGTGGAAAAATAAGATGTCCAAACCGAAGGTGACGGCCCATTTTTTACCGTTCTCCAAGCCTTTTTTCAGATTTTTTCCTGCACTCTTATACTGTTTGTCCGATTATTCAAAAATACCCGACATCATCGTATCGAAAAATTATTTGCCGTACAGATGATTCTGTATAATGGTGTGGCATTTCACAAAAAAACAAAACATTCTACATCAAGTAAACAGAAAAACTACCCTCAAAATTAACGTTCTCCAAATTCGCGCGACTCTCCCGAATGACAAGGGCATTCGAATTTCGCGAAACCTATATGGTTTCTGCCTCTCGGTTGTTGGTTGCGCTGTTCCGCGGAGGGTTCGGCAAAGACAAACAAGCGGGGTCTCCAGAGGTTCGGTAATTAATGGGTAGTTTGGCGGTCGGCTGGACAGCTGTCCCCTTTTTTCCTTGGCGCAAACCGCAGGACGAACGGGCGGGGAGATCGTAGTCCGTTGCTGTGCGCGGGACTCGCGGGTTTCTCTCCGCGCTCATACTTTTGCCCCGTGGTAAAACGTCGTCGCGGTCGAAGCGTGGAAGACGCGAAAACCATCGGACTGGAGAAGCGAGAGTCTTCGTCTCTCCGTCTCGGGGTCTGGCTGGGAGACGCCGTGGCTGCCAGCAGCGTCGGAAGGACCAAGATGGATAGTCCGACACCAACGGACAAGATCAATTGAATTTCTATTTGGGCATTGCGGGGCGCACGCGCTTATAGCGCACCCCGAGATTCCATCTTCGCGTTTGCCGATCTCCTTTATTCTTCATATCCCGTTGAATACGGCGTTCCGGAAGAAAACTGGGTACACCCTTCGGAAAATAATGGAATCTCGACGAGATATCTCGACGAAAGGAGGACGAGAGAAAATATAAACTATACGTCGGCACCGGCGCGCTCTTCATCGGAAGTACAAGCAAGAAAAATTGAAGTCCGGTATTTAGACGTTTCTTCGAGCTACGACGCGAGAATAATTTTTTTCCCGATCACGAGAAAAGGCGGTGGCGGCGTTGATTTAATCTTCAAACGTACACACTAGTCTACTTGTCGGGTGAGAACCACGCTACAGAGCTTGCTCACAGGAAACGCGAATTAAAGAACAAACTCGCGTACGGAACGACAGACCGGCTCGAGCACGGACTGTTAATGCTGTGTGTGCACTACAGTGGACTTAACTCTCCCTGCCACTGTCGTTCCGATGTAATCGAGTTAACGTTTCTTCTTTTTTTTTTTTCTCTCTCTTAATGCCCGATGCAAATGAAAGGGTGCACTTAATTGTACGGACAGGTAAGAGACCGCCGAGCGGTGATTAATTGCTTTCCAAGTGGGGAATCGCACATCTAATTATCCACGACCGCACGAAAGCAAAAAATAAAAGAAAAACAAAGTGAACCGCAACCGATGTTTACTCCGAATGCGAAACGTGTGGCGACTCTATTATAATTTTGTTTTCATTGCCTTAAACTGTTTTTTTTTTCTCGAAAGATAAATTGATAGTTTAATTACATTGAGTGCAGTGTCTTTGGCTTGGAACAATGTGCCGCGAATATAAATTGAAATGTGTAGAAAATTATTGTTCCAGAAAGTAGTAACGAAGTTTTCCGTCGCACACTGCTGTGTTCCGTCAATGCTGCAAAAAATAAAAATTAAAAAATCTCATCGCCGGCAGTCAATAACCGATTACAATTATCTCGAACTTACGTCTGGCACAGTTCACGGTGTGCGCATGCCCGCACTCTCGACTTCGGTTGAGATACGCTGTGGATAACTCGCTGGCACCGCGAATTCCCGGTAACAGAGCGAGATAAAGTCAATCAATTGTTTACAATTTATTATTTCATCGTAACACTCGACGGCAATTTCTCACTCAACTCGGAGCCACATCACTCGATTTCTCGATACTTTTTTCTCTCGAGCGAATGTATCCCGCCCCCTTATTATTGTGGAATAACAATATCATACTTTTTAATCCCCTTGTAGCGAGACGCATGTGCTCCAGTTTCTCCGAAATAGCCAATAACTATGCCGATAATGATTTCGCGAAAATTACACCTGTAAATATCACTGACTTTTAGTCCCAAAAAATAATAATTTCATAAAATAACGATTCTCAAAAAATAATATTCATTGAATTAGATAATATTAATTTTTTACGCGAAAATAAATACTTTGAAGGTTTTAGATTGCCTTTCTCATTATGTCCCTGCAGTGCATCAAGAGAATACGGTAAAAATCTAATGCGTGCGAGAAAGACTTTCGTGTAGGTTCAAAGCACTGTCGGTCGTTCCCTGGGGATTTAATTTATTAATGCCTCGGCAGAATTCTTCGAGGCTCGGGCGGGGTGCTGGGAGCAGTGCTTTTCGTTCAATGTATCATTAGGCATTTATTGCGCGATCGCTGGTTCAGCTTCGTTCTGTGCATAGCCGACGGTCCCCCCAGTCGGAGCACACGGGTGGACACGCGCTCGGCAGGGTTTATACCGAACGAGCTGGACAGTCGACGAGGCGTAGGTGAACCGTTCCTTGCTTCATTCACGTCAGACGTGAGGCGACCACGTCATTTATCTGACCGAGACTCTCTGTATGCTCTCTCTCACTAACGATGCATTGCCCCGGCGAGAGCTCAGCACGCCGAACGACTCTCGATATCGCCGCTCAGCTGCCCAGCCACGGATCAACGCCACAAAATGTTTTTATTGTTCTCTTTTTTTTGCCTACCAACAGCTCGAATAGCTCCACTGTCCCCAGCTGAAGAATTGAAAGAATAATTTATCGTACCCTCTGGTCGAGTCGACCGACCGGTATGAATCGTTGACTGGACCGGTAAAACACTTTACCGAAATTCGTATCAAAACCACCTAAGGGATAAAATTTAATAATATTAATGAATGTCAATAATTACCGATCCAGGATATTAAACTTACTTAGAAAAAAAA
Source organism: Listrodromus nycthemerus (assembly GCA_963978505.1). NCBI lineage: Eukaryota > Metazoa > Arthropoda > Insecta > Hymenoptera > Ichneumonidae > Listrodromus > Listrodromus nycthemerus. The sequence continues at coordinate 15,460,833 of OZ021683.1, read as the reverse complement.
GTATTGACAACACTACCGTTTTCTTAAGCCTAGTATCTCGTAGTCAATTTTATACCAAGTATGATCATATATATTGATGAAAGTCCATCCAGTTCTTCCGCCCACTTATTAATCATCAATATCAATAATAAATTATTCATATTATTAATTATAATCTATAATTGAAAAAACAATTAATACATGATTCATCGAAGAAATTTATTAATTGCAATCAGCTATACATGGTTTTTAGTAATTCTGTGCCGAGTTACCGTCGATTAGGGCTTGTTCTGCGGAGTGCTTTTGCTCGCCGACTGTATCGTACCACCGTCATAATCGGCGAATGCCGGGTGTATTTAACGTGCGTGCCCGGCCAGGGAGTGGCGTGGCCCTTGGGCATGAACGCGTCGGAAACAGAGGCGCACGTACTTCCGCGGAGGTCGAAGAGCAGGGTGGAAACCGTTCTTTCTATCTGTCCCCTGCCAGACGTCAGAATACTATAGCATCGCGCGGCTCGGTGCGTCCCGGCTACACGCGAAATGATCGTTAACTTTGGGCACCGGGCCCTTGGACAGGGTATGGAATGGCTTATTGGGATTTTTTTTTTTTTTGCGAATATCGATTCAGCACATTTTCACAAATTACCGAATTTTTTGCCGAGGTGTATCGTACAGTAAGAGTGTCGATAATGGCCCGTCCCGATTAGCATGTTAATCGATATACAAACCGGTCCATATTCACAAGTTGTACCATACTCGATCGAATAATATTTAATGTGATAATAAATATAATCTTTAAAATAATGTAATTAAATTAGCATGGAAAATAATAATGAATAATATTTAGTACTATAATAGAAGCCAAAATATTCATCTGAATTAATATTATAATGTTATTTTATTGCAATTCGGATTAATTCGGAAATTCGTTTGTATAACATGTTTACTTCTTACACAGTGGTCTTTCTTCTGCTTTCAGAATTCCCTCCGAGCCCCTCCGGAGAGTCCGCAAGGGTGGGTCTTGCCGGGGCGCCAAGCCGAACCCGTAAAACGGAGAGCATCCAGTATACGCATCGCCGGCGGAAACATCATTTATCATAGCTCGTACTGTCAATCTCCGCGGCATTGATACCGACGACGATCCCCGCAGACAGAACGGCGGTTCACCGGCTCTCACATCCGCCACGGCGCTATGCACTGTTAATCTTCTTCCGTTCTACGTACTCTACTTTATATACAGTTGAAATGAAAGGATAGAATTCTCGGAAGATTTTCATTCGTCCATTTATCCTCGAATATCCTTACGCGAGGAGGTCCGCCCGATGAAAGTATCTCTACGTGTTTCGCATGTTGAATGAAAGCCGTTGAATTAACATATCGCTCGTTAAGAATTTTTTTTTTAGCAACAGTTTACACGGGGTATTTTTTTTCTTGGTCTCATATTCCCGAGGGTGCTTTTCACAAATTCCCAACGGTTCGTTCGGAAATCCTCGAGGAATTTTGAATAGTCGGCGTAAAGTGTCAAACTCAAAACGAACCGTTCTCGCATCGATTGCAGGGACAATAATGGAAATCCGAGGCGTACAGCTAATTCGTGTAAATGTTTACTCCTTTCGGTGCTAATCTTCTCAAAGCCGTAGTCTCCGGGGACTCGTAATTTGGACGATACACTTTTAGCCGGATACCTGCGTCGGTGGCAGAGAGGGATAATCCTATGTTTGGATCTCGCTATGTTTATTATTGCAGGGTAACTCCCAAGGGACTTCTGTCGTTAGGAATTGCGAGTACGCCGTACCTGGCCAAACCCTTTCAACCCTTCCGCCATGAGCGATATCGGAAAAACCTGTAGCGACCAGGAATGGACTCTCCGGCATTACTAGGATTGTACTCGAGGATCCGAGGGTGCATCAGCACTTTTTGCGCTCCGCCCATTATGAACGCCCGCTCGCATGTACACATTCCTGCAACCATTTCTCCCCTGCGATCTTTCATGGCCGACGGTAGAGCAAAAAAAAAATTAAGAATTTTTCGACATCCTAACTTTACTTGTTTTAAAAAATGTAGAAAAGTCCAAGTTTTTTTTATTTATTACTAATGCCCCGCTTGCGTACGGAACAAGACAACTGCAGGATTCACATTCAGTCTGGAAAGTTCTGGAAAGATTCTTCTCTTATCACAACATCCTGACTTTTTCAATTCATAGAATCAGATGTATTTTCGGTTTACATTGGACTACAAAATAAATAAAAAATTTAATAATGCTTTATAATATGAATAAAAATTTGTCTAAAAAATATAGACTCCAAAGTTTCTCTTCAATCAATTAACAAAGCTCCATTGTGAGATCAATGCTAAAATATTTTCCAGGAACCTTCGATGGGTGCAAAAAAAATTGCACTTTTATCCTTTAATCCTACCATTTTATATTTTTTAATTAGATCTGTATACTGTTTACTCTTGGCTATGGGAAATGTGTTCCGCGCAGTTTGATCGTAATTCAGAATATCTCCAATTTATCACAGTGGAACCGACGATCGACGAGAATCGTGAGTTTCGAGCTCGTAGATAGATTGGTACGAGAGCGGGATGTAACGCACAGAGGATGGAGCAGTATGGCGAATAGTTTCATCCAGCAGCATTACACATAGCACCGCAAACAAAATATAAATCAATCGTGTACAATAATAGGTGACCGGCACGATCGGCGCTCGCCTTATGCTCTGTCGCTCCCGATATTCCCAATTTTCCCAAATGGTTGCAAACGCCGCCCCCTTGGCCAACATCGATACACCCCGTGCGTTTTTCGAGTCAACGGAAAGGCGAGCGGGGCTCGGCGCTACCCTTGTCGGCTTTGCGGCATTTTTTCTCTCCCTCTATCCGTTTCTCTCGGCAGAGAAGGAGCTATCCACGGGAAACGAAACGACGCGGCAACTTTCGAGCCAGCCAAACAGGGGCACATATGTCGATTCATGTGGATCTGCGCCATTTCACGCTACGAGAACAACCTCCTCGATTTAATTTGTACGTCCAAGAATACCAACACGAGCCTCACTACCATCACATCACAACATTGCTTCTCTATGACAAAATTCTGAACCCCTTGTGTGGCCCAGCGATCCGCAGAAAAATCTTGAAAATTAAAATTAAGAAATGTCTTTCATAAGTAAAATGTCCAAACGAATCCTCAAAAAAAATGCAGCTGCGTTACGCTATCGCATCTTACTTTTTTCCAGGTGCGACCAATCGAGGTGAAGAAAAAAGAGGAGGTCGGTAGGTGCATTTAAAGAAAAGAGGAACAGCCACCGGATGGGAAAATATTTTCGTGAGCCGAACGAAAAATTCCGATTTAAGTTGTTCGACCAGGCGAATACCAAAACGAGACTCACTGCCGTTCCGTGTCAATTTCCGATTGCCTTGAAGCTCTTAAAGCAGCATCCCTGTGACAAAATTCTAAGACCCCCCTGACCCAATAACCCGCAAGGAAAGGTTAGAAAAAAAAAGAAAAAAATGTCTTTCTTTACCCGAAGACGACCTTCACCCACATAGATCGTCGAAAGAAATGCCGCTCCGCTACGCTGTCATCAATGTCGATGCATATCTCACTCCGTTCCAGGTGAGACCAATCAACGTGAACGACAAAAAAAAGCAGCTCGGTAGGTGCACTCAAAGAGCAGGGAAACAGCCACCGGATGGCAAAATATTTTCGTGAGCTGAAAGAAAGCTTGACGAATCGCTTAAGGTAAACGTGAAAAATTTCGGAAAGAAAAGATCGAAAATTCTTCTCGACTCGTCACGGGCCGTGCCGGCGCGTATATAAATTTTCGGGTAAGTTGGAGAGGCACGCGGCGAATTCGATGCAAGAAGTTCCATCGAGGAGCGAGTCTCCGGAAGAGAAAGTTTTACGGTGTATTGTCGTCATCGTGAGCGCATTTCTCAGACGGGGCGAACTCGAGTACCGATTTGAGGCGCAAAGCATCGCAATGTTTACCTGAGAACGACGACGAACGGCAATAATTTTGTTTGCCCTCGCCTCGTTGTTGGGAGAGGTGGAGTAAAAATGAATATGACGCTGGCGGTGTCATAACTGCGATGGGAAAAACGCATCCGAGGGTTCGAGGAAGGCGCGTGGCCGCGCGTGTCTCCGGGGCCGTTCCGTGCGACGATTTCGCTCGGGCGCGTTAAGTTTCCTCTAGGACTGCCGAAACGGACGGGAAAACACGCGAGGATCCCTTAGCCCCATAAAATATTGACGAAAGCAGTTATTGCCCGTAGGATTGGCGTTCTTACCCAGGTGTATGCCATACCGAGCATCATTACATCCCCAGGTATAGAGAGGATATTTCGAAGAGAAATCGTGCCGAGGACCGAAATGTCTCCGCACCTCTGTCATCCCTCAACGCCGAAGAAGACTCTATCGCGCCGAGGTCTCGCGGTGGTCGAGGCGTCCGGTAGCTTCAACGAAAAAAATGACTGATCGAGATCGACCAGTCATATCCGCAGGCTTCCGCGCGCGGTGTACCTACACTTGCAACATAACGTTATGTTCGCAGCCCAGATAAATATATTAATGAACGCAACGTGTAACAAAGTAATATATCACTGCTGTGGGCGTATCCGCTCGCGGACGGCGCGCCGCTTCTGGCGCGAGAACATATTTTTCACGTTTCACTGGCGCGATCTCTTTTACTCCGGTGCATTTAATGTATAGGTGTCCGTGTCCGTGTATGTTTCCATGTGTATACTTATATATTCCCTCAGCCGCAACGGCAATGATTATCTGACTGACGAAAATGAAGTCAGTAGCCGAGAATCATTTATGATTGTACAGCATTTACAGTGAGCGTTGCCCTCCATATTCAGGACCCTTCGCTCCCTGTCCCGGTCGATCTCGCTCTTCCTTTCATTTCGCGTTTCTCGTTCGTCCCTTTCCCACAGAGGCAAGAACCGACGCCCAGAAAAGCACGATCGCCCTTCCCTCGAATTATTATTTATTATCGTAGCGCCGCGTCGGCAGGAGCCCTATCGCTCTACTTTCAATCTATCCCAATTCCGTGCGGTGGGGCTGACGGATTTTGCAGCAAGGACTTTCGGAAACGGGTCAGCTTCACCGCGGAAGCCGAATTTTACATGCGATCTACTCCAGCATCGATGCCAGGGTGAACCGCCCGAGTCGACCAGTCTTAGCCCTCGTGCGAAAATCAGCTTCACCCATGTACATCGCTACTCGCATTACATGTACATATATATATATATTTTTTTTTCATCTCTACTTTTATTATTTCATCTCGATGCGTGCGATTGCACAAAAGCCGTCCATAGTGCAGAGCCAGTCTGGTGAACCGCACGATTTCGGTGCTCTCATGGTCCGCGTCTCGTCCACTTCGCGTTAGTCGTTGGATACACCAGGCGAAACATTCATCAATCACTTTTCCGTGGCGGCGTTCGGTCATTTACGTGCGGAGAGAACGCGCGGACAGCGAGAGTCGAAGGGAGACACGGATATGCAGTTGTCCTCCTTGGCGGGACGCAGTTTGCGGCCCATTACCATCTTGACTGTTAGCGTTAATTGTTTTAAAGCGTTTCATGATGCCAGGCGTCAAAGTCCGTACGACGTTAAGCCCATCATCGAGTTTCATTGACACTTCGCGGCACGTCGAGCCCACGCGCCGACGACATGTGTGTTCAGTCATCGTCACGAGATTTCCTTCGGACCTGGTGAACATGGGATGAAAATTTGTATTTAATTATATTACAGAAGAACCGACATGGCATTTCGGCGTATAGCAGCCAGTGTGAGACCTGCGATGTACCGCTCTTTTATTTACGGCAGAGTCCCACCTGGGAGGTTAACTGATCGACCGAGAGCCTTTGGATCCGCGACTTTTTATAGCTCCGTTCGGGTTTTTTCCCATCTCTGCGTCTATTGGTGGGGTTCTTTTTTTCGTTCGCTTTCATCTCGTATTTTCCCTTCCCCGCGAGATGCTTCTATTTTTTTTGTCAAAGACCGCGGAAAACAACGGGGCGAGCGATGCGTCGAAACGAGCGGACGAAAAGTGGGATTAATGAAAATACGGAGAGAGGTCTCGTGCTAAATGCACGTGTATAACGGGGTTCGAGAGGGTCGGGAGAGGGTTGATTAATCGACGCCGGCAAGGATTTCTCCCTCTCTCCCTTTACTCCTTCTTCCTTCAGCCGGTTTCTATCCCGTTGCCACGACCGATTCGAGAGAAAGAGACGTCACTCGCAAGACTGCCTGCGTCTCCGTATCCTGTCGCAGGCGCTTTTGTTTACTTCGGAGCTTGGCTCAACCTATTGCTGACCTCCTCGCATCGACAAGTGGAGCGATGGACCGATGATGGATATCAAATGCTGAAAGTTAAAAAATTATGGCACAAGTGCTTGTGAACATATCAGATACACAGTAAAATTAAGTAAATCGTCACAATACCGACTCCAGCTCCGGTCGGCTTGAAATATATTTTCTGAGATTTTACTCCCCAGGAGGCACAGCTATGTGTGCTATGCACGGGGGTTGGCTTCTAGCGCGACGCACATGGCCGCTGCTTCATTGTCGCTTCTCCAGATTTCTCGCTCTTTCATACCCATCTCATTTTCTCTCGCGGCGAAACATGGGGATTTTCTGTATCAATAGCGTTAATAGTGGGAGGGGACGAGGTCCACGGTATCGCTGGTCGAATCGAACGTGCGGGATGAACGCACGGGGTTGCGAATGCAGGGAATTCGGGGGTGGCCCCGTGGCGAAACCGAGGTCTTCGAGCAGCTGATAGGGGCGCCCCCGAATGAAAAGCGGTGCGGGGTGAACGCGTTGCAGTAGGATCCAGAAGCAGCATAGTTCGTTGCTTCGGGGGGTAGTTTCGGAGCCCCCACCACCTTCGCTCGCCCTTTCTATCTGGCATTCTCTGTCGCTATCTTTGTCGGTTCGCTGTTCCTCTCTGCGTTGCACTTCGGGTTTTACGGAACTAGGTGCAATAAACCGGTGAAAGTTTTTCGGGGGCCTATTGGCACGCGCTCCAACCCCCGAACGCAGGCCCATAACTTTGCCCTGTGTGCAGTATGCTGTAGCAGTCGCCCCCCTCGAGACCTTAGGCACAAAATCGTCACCCGGGGGTCACACAAATCATTTCGTTTCTATCGCATTGTGCGTACCGGTCGTGCTTCCAGCAGCTAAGCAACGAAACTCTCCTCGGACCCGGTCCCGTCGACAAGCGCACTTCGAGCAGAAGCGAATCGGCGCGCGTCCGGTCATCACCGCTCAGCGGAGCCAAATAAGTTTCAGCATCGATCGACGAAACAGTGTTTCGGTGTTTAGATAAAGTGACAATTTGTGAAGTTATTCGGATCCCGTGGCATTTTGTTTCAGGATCGTGACGCTATGCGAGGCAAAGGTCTGTCGTAGGTGATTTTCGTGCCAGTGGTTATTCGCGAGTGTCGCTTCGAGATCGAGAAAATGACGAGCTCAGCTTACTACGCCACCGGCGAAACGAACTATTGGTCTTATCACCAACAGATCAATGACATCCGTTCATTCGACTCGGGCCTGTATCATCCAAACAGTTTTGCCCAAACTCCCCTACATCAGCAGCAGCAATCGCAGTCAGAGCTCTTACGGCAACAGCATCAGCGACAGCCGTCGAGTCCTCCGTCTTACGGTCCGGAATCCCCTCCGAATCACACCCCACCGTCCAGTCTCTTGGAAACCCTCTTGCGTCACGGTAAGGAAGCGATCAGTGAGGGCTACCCGATTGCCGCGAACGGAAAGAGCAACAGTAATGCGGGTCAGGCAAGCACGACCTCGCACATACCGTCTCAGACACCGCCTTACACCCCCTCCTCATCCTCCGACAGGACGTCGCCTCTTAGCGGACTTCTGATGGACACTTCGTCTCAGGAACGGTTCCAGCAGTCTACGCGCCGAACGACACCTTCGATCGAGGTCAACGGAATCGGATACCCACAAACGCCGTATCAACAAACCTACGCGCATCAAGCGCCGACCGGAAATTGCGTAACATCCATGATGAAGCCCTCCTCTCCCACTAGCCCCTTCGAAGCTATGCCACTTGGTTACTCACCGTCCGGTGGAAGCAACAACAATAATGGAAAATCGAGTCCCGACGCGGGCAGCGAATATGGCGAGGATCAGCCCCAGCGATCTGTCGATTATGCCTGGATGAAGTCCAATTATGCAAATGGTGAGTAAAGCGACGACCGAGTTGGTCTATATTTAGATGCCTCAGATCATTTATCGGTAATTCAAAGTGCACAGAGAACGGATAAAGATCGAGGTTGTATATTGATTGGAGTAATCATTGATACATTTTTGCAGGTGACATCACTGGGGTTGGCCAAAAGCGCACGAGGCAAACATACACAAGGTTCCAGACCCTCGAGCTAGAAAAGGAGTTTCACTTCAACAAGTACCTGACGAGGAGACGAAGAATTGAGATCGCCCAGGCGCTCCGTCTCACCGAACGGCAGATCAAGATTTGGTTCCAGAATAGGCGCATGAAAGCGAAGAAGGATGGCAAAATAGGGGGATACAATTCCATGGACGCTATCCCGATAGGGGAAGAAGCCCACTCCCCGAACCAACACCAACCTGGGGACGGACTTTTGCAGATGACCTCATCGCCCACTGGATCAGCCATGATGCTGCAAGGGGGCCAGAGTAATCCGGTGACGAATCCAACCGCTCAAGAGACGAATCTTGCGCTTCATCATCACCTTCAACAGCAACACCAGCAGCATTCGCAGAACTTACAGGCAGGATACCTGAGCTATCATCAGCATCATCAGGGACACTTGTACCCGAGTACCGACTATTCTCATCATCAGCACCAACAACATCACCAACAGATGTTGGGATACGGCCATCCCGCTAAGTTGGAGCTTCGCACTGGTTCCTGAAGCGGAAATATACTGTGTACGGGATAAACACCGGACCAGCTATCATCAGTTATAATTAGTCATCGTTAGAAGCATCCGAAAAGTAAATTTATGCACAAGAGATCTCGGTAGGTTTTATCCACGCAACAGAGGCACACCACGCTCAGATCGACCCTTTACAAGTAGGCAGGATAAACGGTACAGCGGTTGATTCTGATACGTTGTGGCCAATGACTGATCATTGACGACTGCGCGTCTCTCTCGTACCGACGCGTTTCTGACGGCCTTTTACTGTACTCTAGCCAACAACTGTGCCACTTATTTGGCAACCGGTAGGTCCGGAGAGACCGAAGAAGTTGCGGAGTGCTTCGCACGAAGGATCGGTGAAGCCGGCGCGCGGGAATGCCGGACGGCCTGGCAGCAGCTGACCCATGCCATGCTCGCAACCAACCACCATGATTTATGGACTAAACGGGCTAAACAGCCGAAAGCATCCCACGCCAGGTATTCGAGGCTCGTTCTCTGTTGCGGGTTGTTCGAACGGACTACCACGTTCACGGCAAATTTCGCGATGCCCTCCAAGCAGGAGTATTTCTGTGCTCTACCCTGCTGTAAATTAACTAGCGCTTTTGGATTTTTGCTGAAGAACGGCAACAACGCAAATATGCAAGTCATTGCGAAAATATTTTGACCCGCGCTAAAATTCATACGATCTCTGATTGATGAAATGGGCGGCGCATTCGTGTAAGATTAAAGAAACGAATTGCGATTTTTTTGTTGTTTCTGGATGAATAAGCTTGTTAACAATAATTCAAGAAAAAAAAATAACACACAAAGACCATGCTGTGCCGTTGCGAGTTTGGGGAGTCGCAATATCTTCGAAAGAACATAGGGCAACCATTCGGGGCGGTTGGAAGTTAGGGGTTGGAAGATCGGAGTGGGGGTTCTCTTCGTCGTGCAGCTGCGCCGTTTCATTGAAAAACAAGATGGCTGAGCGCTTGGCTTGTCGTGAACGCTTCCTCATGTTTTTTCATAGTTTCTCTATTTTTTCATCGAAACAACTATTCGATTTGACGATATTTTATCAATAATTTTGAGTATGAAGTGCGCCGCGATACGGATTTTTTTTTTTACGTTGCTGTGACAGTTTGGAAAAAAAAAACGATGGTGCCTCCGACTATCGGTTGAAGTAAACTGGGACTTTGACTTAATTTTAAAAAATTTCAATGGTGACTTATGGGTAACAACGACAAATTACTTAATTAAATTGAGTTTAGATCTCCTGCGCGAAAGTGAAAAACTGAAGTTTCACCGGAAAGTGAGAGTTTTCTCGTGTTAAAATTTACCTACCGCCGAATTCATTACTCTTTGAAGCGCACCGAAAGCTGATCGATATAATGATTTTCTCGTGGTCGTGGGTCAACTAAACTCGTCACGAATGTCGTTCAAAATACTCGAGACAACTCTCAACTGAAGTCGACTTTCTAGTGTCAATTTCGAAATAAAAGTTCCTATTCGTGAATAGAACAAACAAATAAACATTGTAAATAACGTAACAGTAATGATTTTATAGATAAATTTTACTACGCACTGAACCCACTGGATTCATAGTTTATTTATTAATATGTAGACAAAGTGAACAAAGTCATATCGATATAGAAAATACGACATTTTTTTAGTTGCGTAATATCTAAGTGAAATACTAGTCGATTCGTAACGAGTAATTAGATGATAAGTTACTGCCTCGATACATACATAAATTTATATATATATTTTGTCCTCTCAAATAAATTATTTCCGAAACTGTGTGGTCCATTCTTTGATTAATTCATTGACGCACGGGCCGTTCCTTTGTTTTTTTTTTCTCTGCGACACAATTACTTAGAAATAGGATTGGAATCTGCGGACAATTAAAAAGACATGTTTCGGATTCGGTTTTATCCCAAAAGAGGTTGTGCGAATTGACGAATAAATTGGGAGCCGCTCGCGGTACGGGAGGGGGGTCAAAATATTTGTATAATTCTCGAATGCTTGAAGAATTGATAGAAAGCGGGTTACATAATGTAATTTAACCGAACTGCTACTATGTTTGCGGCAGTGTGGGTGGTAAAACCCACACGACCCGATGCAGAGAATATACTTCGGGACCGGCAGCGGCGAGAGAGCAGACGTAGACATGGGGCACAAAGAGCGAGAGGGCAAGCAAGGGAACCCTGAGAGCTGTCGCTCTGCTGGGGGCTGAACACGCAGAGGGCGAGGGTCGATATTGTGCTTGACAGATAGTTTCCCATAGCTCCGGCTATCCATCATGGCCGGCCCGCGGAGACGTATTGGTTTTCAGGTTACGCGTCTTAGTTCCTCGCACCCAAATTGAATACTTTTCTTTCACTCACTGTAAAATTCTAGTAGAACCGAATTTATTTTCCGCGCAGCAAGTTTCTGAAAATTTAACGATGACGAACGCGATAATTTATTTTTCTCCGATCTGCAAAAAGCGTATTTGTTGAAATAAAATACGAGAGGATTTGTACAATCGATAAATCAATCGAATGATAATGTTCGACTGTTATCTAAATACACAACTGTGGGAAAGTCGTACCAGCAATTAATTTTTTCCTGTAATAACACCATCATTTTCACGTCGTCATTAGTGTAAAACTAGATCTTCAGTCACGCTCTTCACCTCCGCTAATTGCTCGTACTTGTTAATTTTTATCAGTCTCGCGGTTGAACGGTTTCGCGCGTATCCAAAGGTCCAGCGTTTATGTAGCCCGCCGATACCACCGGCGTAAAAACGGGGACACCTTTTTAATAATGCAAAACCATTCACTGCAGCCAATCTATTAACGGACACTTTACTCCGAGCATCCCGGTAATTTTTCAAGAGCTGTCGCTATGAGGTTACACGTAAAACACCCTCGCGAACCAGAGTGGATGCCTGCTTGCACCCCCCGCTCGCGGCTCCGGACGAGTCCTCTCCTCCTCAACTCTCTATCATTCAGCCCCAGTGTGACGGGTCTGGCACTCTTCAACCCCCCACTTCCGCGGGTTTAACCCACTGCTGCGGCAGCTCGACGTAAAGAACCCCTCGTGTTCTGAATTCACAGGGGCATTGTAAACACCTAATGTCGCAAGGGATATTCGAAAAAATTCTATTAGCCCGCAAGAATGTGCGTTTCGAAAATATTACAAAAATAAAAAAAACATTCGCCGTTTTTCTATGATATTTGCCGAAATTTTTATCAATGACGCTAATTCCCAGCGCTGTGCAGTGTTGTTCGGAGAAAAAAAATATCATTTTTCGAACAAAATAACTTTATACCGGAAATATGTCATTTCTGGCTCAGAAATCTAATTTCCGGACGGAAAATGACATTATAAATACGGAAGTGACGTATTTCCCGTATGAAGTAACTTTCTGTTAAAAAATTAAATTTAAAACCTGGCAGTCATATATATTTTTGGTAGTTGTCCGGAAATGTTTATTTTCGTTATTGTAAAATCCTTAGACAACAGTGCGTTTACGAGGCGTCCGAGCAGTAACCACCTGCTCGTTGCAAATAAATGCATCGCTGTAAAAAAATTACACGTGTTGTATTGCGTCCCGAGATGATTCGATAATTTGTTTGTCAATAGTTTTTGTGAAACCTTTTTTGAACCATACGGGAAGGAGAAAAGCGTCCGCGGGGCAAAAGATGATTACGGTGAAAGAAGAAGAAGCGAAGACGGGCTCGCCAAGTAGGGGCAAGGGAGGGTGCATAAACCATCTCCTCGGTTTCGAAGCGTAACAGATACATGTGTCCGAGCGTCTCGCTTTCGCGACAAGTGATTCATGAAGGTCTCGATACGTTTTTTACACCTACTGGAACGGCTTTATTAGAAATTCTAATGGGGATGCTTGTGGCTCGAGTTGGCATTGCGGCAGCCGGCAAAGAGTGACACGAGAGCCCGAAGGCGAACTGGGACGGGAACGAGGAGAAAGACCTACGGTCTAATCGCGCGTGGATTTCTTGCTCCAGTATCCGCCGGGGATTCTCTGTCGGAACGATGAAAACCGGCAGTGGAACAAACGGCATCGTAACTGACGCTATTGTGTCGTGGTGGGTGCGACTCGAGCGACTGTGACGGGATGACTTTATCGGCAATCGAAAGTAATGTTTTGACGTCGAATATTTTGCTGCTCGATAAAAATTGATAACCACGCAGGAGAAAGATTTTTTATTTCTAGTGTAAGATATTAATAAATTTTTCATCAAGAATACTGGATATATTAATATACAGGATTCTTGATAGAAGTTCTCAATATTCATCCATGAAATTCTTAAGCTGGTGCGCAAAATATTGTCAACTCGTCTTCTATAATTAATAAGCTGTATGGTTTAGCTAGAAAATTGCTATGATCATCGTGAAAATTTCAAATATCGCCAATAATGGCGTGGTTATGTTGTCTTGCCCGATCGAAACCTACCGTGCGACTTGGAAGTTATTCTGTAATTTTTTTTTCAGTTTACAAAGGCATCCTTTTACCATGCTGATCGGAGTTTGCGTCCAGAATCTAACTCACGAGACGAACATTCCGACAAAACGTTTAAAAAAAAAAATTCAAATCTGTGGTTTTAAGGAATAAAAATTGTCTTCGCTCTTCGCGTTTAATTATTTATATGTAATAAATGAATTTATTTTTCTTGTGTGTTATAAATTAGTAATGATGGAATAAACCCACGGATGAGAAATCTCCAGACGGATCAGAGATAGTAATAATTGATTTATCTCTCTGATTTACACATGCGGCTACCGAAATTACGTCAGCCAAAAAAAAAAAAAAGATACTCGTACTCGTACATCCGGTCAGCAAAGCGTCGGAAGGGCTGTGTGGACCGCGGCAACCGTCTCGTATCGCGGCCAGGCTCAAAAGCGGTGCTGCACCAAGTGGAAGAGATAGCCAGTTTTGTCGAGTCCGCTCGTCCGACCACGGTTAAGGACGCTGTGGAGGGAGAGTCTGTACCGAAAGTGGGGAGGCGCGAAAGTACGAGAGGGGGAAGTCGGGGGCGGTCGCGACTGAGCATCAATTCAACGGGAACTGCGGCGCGTTCACCACATCTGTTGTCCAACTGCCACAGCCTCTATCTCTTCGACTACTTAACGGCATAATTTTTTAAATAACATTTTACCTCCGACCATAGAAACCCATTCCTTTTTAGAAGCAACTCCGTACGTAATAAATTTATTCCAACCTCAAGCGATTTTACAAAAGTAAAAGTATAAAAAAAAAAAAAATCTGTCTCCTACATAAAAAATCTGCAAATTATCAGCGATCGTCAGATCCAACACAATTTTTTTTTTTTTTAATTTATTTTTCTGTAAATAAGGATCGTGCACCATGGAATATATTCGCAAGGTTCAAAGCTACAGAGCCCCGCCCCCATCGCACGTTTTCCCCCTTCCCTTGCCCCAGCTGCCGCCCCCGAGTGCGACAAGCCGCGTGTATCCCCGCCAGGCCGGGAGCGTGCAGCGTGCACGGAGCGCACACAAGGACTTCCGCCCTTTTGCTTCAGTCGAGAGCTCTCGGCACCGCACATGCTCCTGGTCGTTCGAGTCCTCCGCTCGTGCCTCACCATTCTGTCTCCGCAACAGTCCGTTTCCTTTTACCTTCGATTTCTCTGTATCCTTTTTTTTTTTTTGCATATCCCTCCCTATCGCGGATTACGCCAAGTAGCCTCTGCATTCGGTGAACAAGGCGATAACGGGGCGTCGATCGGATCGCGATTGGAGAGGATCTCGACCTCGCGAGCCCGATCTCTCTTGGTCTCCTTTTCTCCGTCGTCTTTCCATAACCGTACACCGAATCGTTCTCTCGCTCACCCCGCGGCTTCGTATTCTCCTCTTCCTCGTTCCCACTCCGTTTCGATTCTGTCCGACTCTCTCGCGCGAGTTCGGGGCAACAGGTTTGAATTTATGGGACAATAAAGAGTGCTTGTGCGTAGTGCGCGTGTCTCTTTCTCTCTTTTTACCTTGCCCGATCTATCCGCTCGGTTTCCTCACTTTCGCTGTCCTTCTCTTCCACCCTCTCGCTCCCTTCTCGATTCTCCCTCTCGTTCTGTCCCTCGCGCTCGTTCGTCCCCCTCTCGCCTCTCGCGCCGAGCTTGTATCTCTCGCCGCGCGAGAGAGGAGAGCAACCGAGGCTATCAAACTCTCATAAAACTGTCAGCCGCGGCCGCCCGGCTGACTTATGTGCGAGACCGTCTTTTCCTTCTCTCGTTCACCCACGGTTAGCTTCCCTGCGTCGTTCTCCCTTTGATCCTCGGTACGAACTTCTCAAGCGCTGTAACGCCAGGGGGGGCCGAGTGTCCCGTTCGAGAGAGGTACCTCTAGTTTCCAACCCCTTCGGCGAAGGGGTAGTTTTGAATAAATTGTCATTTCGTCGAGGCAAATGACCGACAGTACCGACCGAATGACACTCGACCGCGGGTCGGTTGTTAGAGATTTAGGCCTAAAATGCTCGAGCACGTCGGATCAGAGAAATAACGTAGGTTAAATTAATGAATATTCAGATTTATAAGTATCAATAAATTATGATGGCAATTAACATATTTAAAGGAAATTACTCTGTATCCAGAGGTACAGATAATTTTTCGAAAATTGCAAATACCTAGAGAAGAATTAAATCGAAACCGTAGCACGAATCCTGTACCTGGGAAACAAAAAATCATCATCGTACAACGATGAACGATCAGCCCTGACTGACAGCGGCGTATAGGTGGTACCGCGAGATCGTCGGGGGGGTGGGTGGGGGGATTTTTTGAGAGAAAAGAAGATAGAGAGGGTAACGCGTGCGCGCGGTGCCCCTCACTCCGTCAGCGACGCGAGGACAAGAAGGGAAGTCTCTGCTCCGTACTCGCGACCAAGAGTGGGGAAAACCTTATGCCCCGAGGAAAAGCTGAAAAGGCTCGGGAATCCAAGTAGAACGAGGAAAAGAAACGTTCCGTCTCTCTGCATCGAGAGAGATGACCAAAAACAGGGTAAGATAGAAGGAAAATCCCCTCCACCATCGATAGCACGAGGAGCTCCCGAATATCTCTCCATTAGCCCCCCTGATGGTATCCCTCTCGGGCTCCCCCCTCCGCGAGGCTCGGTACGTTAGCGCACCCCTCGCTCCATCCCTTTCCAACCACCTTTCAACCCCGTGTTTCCGCCTCTGCCCCTCGCACGCGTCATGCCCCACCGTGGAGAGACGGGAACGGGGTTGAAGAATCCACCGGAGCGGCAGCGGTGTCGTGGTCGTCGTCGCCGTCGTCGTCGGCTCGGCCGAGAGGCTAGAACGGGACGGATCGAACGGAACGGAGAGGGAGAGATAAGGACGGCGCGAGGGAGAGAGACCAATCAAGGTTTGACGAACGACGGGGATTGGTCCGCTCTCCTGACACGCAGCGCGGGCACGTGACAGCTACCGCACCGGCGACTCCGAGGATACCGCGAGTTTCAGTACGATACCACCTCCCTCCGCGCACGCAACTCTCGACGGTGCGAGCGAGAGGCGAAACCGTCAAACACACCGTCGCGGTTTTTCCCTTCGTCCCTCTCACTCACACGCTCGCCCCCTCTCTCTCTCTCTCTCTCTCTCTCTCTCCGCCGAGATCTTTTACCCTGTACACTCTCGTACTATCGGTTCATCTCTTACTCGCGAGTCTCTAACACGCGTTTCATATACCTCACTCCGTCTTGCGCTCGTTCGCCGTCACACACGCTGCCTGCGCGCTCCGCTGCCGCAAACTCCACTCTTGCTGCCACTGCCGTAGCTCCGCGCTCTGTGTGTGTTGCGCTCGGCTGCTGCGGCCGCTCGCGCTCCCGCTCTACCCGCCGCTTCTTCTCACTCTCTCTCTCACCCTCTCTCTCTCTCTCTCCCTTCCAGTTTCCTCGTCTCTTTCTCACTCTATCTCTCTCTCACTCCACGAGAACACCACCTACTTTCTTAACCGTGTGGAGAGCAGTTTCACAGTGTGCCCTACGGCGTAGTGGTGCTGCACTCTCGGAGTGAGACGGTAACCCGAGCCGGTCCTCGACGATACGCCGTCACTCGGGTTCGATACGAGCCACGGTGCCGGACCGCGCTCTGGTGCTTCAACGGGGAAAATTCAGTATCGGCCGACCAGATAAAACACAGAGACGTCGGTAAGACGCAATAAACGCTCGCGTCCATCGACGGTATTTTTGTTTTTATTTTTAATTTTTTTTTTTTCATCTCAACGAAACAAACGAATGTTCGCAAGACGACCGAATTGACGACTCAACGGGGCTGTCCGAGTGGCGGATATCATCGAGAGTTGACTCCGTTCTTTCGGGGCTGATACGAGGCTAACGCGGTTTTAATTTTTTTTTTTCTGCGAAGTTTGGTTCGACGAGGAAGAAGAGGAGCAAAAAAAATGAAACATTCAGTGTTGACGTAGCGATAAAAGGTGCGATCTGTGTGATAGATACGTACGGGGTGACTCGCTGTTTGTACGTCGAGTGACGAGGGTTGTTCGTACCCTCGAATAATTCGAGCCTTCTGCTTCTTATTCTTGTTCGCTTTTTTTTTTTTCATCGTCATATCTTCGCCGCGAGTTTCTTCAATGGTCCTCCGAATCATCAATGGGCTCGTACTACGTACTGACGAAGAGCAAGCGAGAGGAAGAGGAAGGAAAGTTAACAGGATCGGCAGCAACGGCAGCACGTTGGGTCCCCGTGTTCCCCGTGGGTAATTGCGCCCCGGTAAGGTCGTAAAGAAGCGGAAGACAGTTTTATAGCCCCGGCCCACGTGGCGCTCGTAAAGCAAGCAAACCCTCGCACCTCTTGTTCTCATCGCGCGGGCTTTCGCGTTCGCCACTCCGGAGAATCACCGCACGCCGCGCATCTTCGCGCTTTTACCGGGTGTTTGTCCTGTTGGTGTTTTTTGTTTTGTTTTTTTAACTACCGCAAAATACGACCGACACACCATTTAGTCGTCGGCTAAACCTCGACACATCCACGGCGTTTATTGTCGAATCTTGACGAGGTACCGGAAACTCGTGGGGACTTCCCGTTGTCCCGGATACATCGTCAGGTGAACTAAATCGTTCTTCCGTGGAAGAACCACAGATCGCGGTATACGCAAAAAAACAGGAGAAACAACGCATAATATCCGACTGTGATGCCAGATTTTTTGTTGTTAAAATTCGACGGTGAGCGAACAAAAATTTCCCAGGACCATTTAAAAAAAATCCATGAAGAAAGATGAAGCGGAAGGTTTGACGTGACAAAAGTGCGCGGTGTTAGTGTCCAAAGTAGTACATAAAAATAAAAAAGGGACTTTCCCGAGGAACTTTCGATATCTTCGCTCACAATTAAAAAAACATATATATATATATATATATCGCAAAGCAGTCTATAGCTGATACGATAATAATAATATTAATATTGATAACCAATTAATAAGAAGAAACAAAAACGCAGCCAGTCGGTGAGAATGAGTTCCTATCAGTTCGTAAACTCGTTAGCTTCCTGCTACGCTGGTCAGCAGGCCCAGCAGCAGCAACAACAGCGACCGACCCCAAATTCTCCTGGCGAACCGCTTCAGGCCGCATCACCCGCCGGTGCTGATTATTACAATCCGAATGCAGCGTCGACGGGCTATCCGACGCCTTGTTACTCGCCGCAACAGCATTATCCCCAGCATCCTTACGCCACCCCTGCAGCTGGTATGCAGCACGCACCGCCGACCGGTATGATCGACTACACCCAGTTGCAGCCACAGCCGAGGCTGAACGCAACGGCCACGTCGCAACAGCAACAGCAACACGCCGCGGCTATGCACGCCGCGGCTCAGCAAGCGGTTGCGCAACAGCAGCATCATCAACAACAACAGCAGCATCATCCACAGTCCCAGATTCATCAGGATCTGACGGCGCCCCTTCTTCAAGTACCAAACGCCGCCTCGGCGGCTTCGACCTCCAGTTGCAAGTACGCCGATTCCACCTCGTCAACGAGTGTCGCATCGCCCCAGGACCTGACGACCGGAACATCGAGAAACAGTCCGACACCGCTGGTCACCCCCGGCACCTCGAAGGGAACGGCATCCGGTCTGACATCGCCACCGGGAAGCTCTTCCAGGTCGTCGATTGCCGCTTCGGCAGCGTCACCGCCGAGCGGTAGCTCCAGAGGGGTCGGCGAGGGTAGTTCGACGCTGACAACGGCCTCGTCGGCCTCGTCGCCAGCATCATCGACGTCGAGCACATCGAGCACCGGGAATAATTCGTCGAATAAGGGAAACGCGAGTGGAGGCAATCCGCCACAGATTTATCCGTGGATGAAGAGGGTTCACATCGGACAGAGTGAGTAAATATTTCTTTAGACTTTTTTGATTGGGCACTGCTTAGCGGATGGACGGCGATTAACTTTGGATTCAACTTTAATCGCTTGAAAGTTCGTCGGAGATTATTTGCACGCGCAGGAAAATTATTGACAAAATCGGCGCGTTCTAGGATTTATTAAAAATCTTCTCCATGAAGATTCTTTGGCATTCGATGCTAAAATTTGAGGGAAAGCGGAAAATTAAATCGTCTTTTACAATTGTGACGAAAAATGGATGTTTAGTGTATTAAAAACACTGGCAATAATTCATTGTTGGTAATTTACTTTGATTTCACTATGAAAGTATTTTTATATTAATCATTTACTCTAATTTTAACGAACAAGTACATGCAGTCGTCTCTTGAAGGGACATTAACAGATTCGAGCGAAATAATCAAGCATAACTTGGAGTATCAAACGATAGTTATGCAGGTTAATGTGGTAGTTTTGATGATTCAGTATCAAGCACCCTGATCAGACCGTAAGGCGATAGAAGGATAAAAAAATTAGCAGGCAGAAACAGAGGAGTATCGTTTAGTGTTTTATAAGAGATGGAAGACACAAGGCCATCGCGATCTTCAGTAATCGGCGTTCCAAAGCGCGCGTGCTCCATGTTACATCCACGAATAACCCTACCACCTATACAGACCTTCGAAGTCTTGTGCGATGTTAGATGATCTCAGGTTTTCATTGTGGGCGTATGATTCATGATCGTCGTCGTCGAAGAATGGGAATGACGAAGAGACCGAGACTAAGAGAGGAACGAAGGCAGGCGAAAAAAGCGTTTAGGCGTTAATGTGTCACGATAGCTAAGTTCTTTCGCGGCGGGCTTCCCATCAGTCATTACATTACCGACGACCCAACTTAGTTATTCCCGTGTTACGACACAGTAACATCTCGTGAAGACCGGCGAAGGTGTGCGTACCAGTAGATTGTTGAAGTAAATAGTTGTTTGTACGTCCGAAAGACCACCGGGAAGCTTCGCCGTGAATTTCAAGAGCGACTCGTAAGAAAAACTGTGCAGGCAAAAAAAATGAAGAAATTTTCTTCGAGATACTCGTATCTCTGCACACATGTACGAAACCTCTCGCCGGGGGCATTTTTGCATGGAAGATACAGAAAATAAAACAAGAAGAAGGGAGAAGAAGGAAGAGCGTGTATTTTGCGTACACGCCCACGTGTGCCGATTCCCCCGAGCAATGGAATGAAACTTCCGTGCCTTTTGGGCCTACGGAGCTTCTCGCCGCGGCTTCTTCTCGACCGCTTGCTTCCTCGCAAACACTGAACATTCCGGAAAAAAAATAATATTTGCCGACAGAGTCAGTCATTAAAATTTTTATCTAGCATCACTTCGCAATTAAAGTTATACATTAATACGAGAAATCTCGTAGCGGGACACGCATTGCGCGAACTCGAGTGTAGACGACCACAAGAATGTAGTCAGCTTTAATAATAATTATACCTTTTTCTCTTAATTCACTAAACATCAGCGTAATTAATCACCGGACGCTGTCCCTGTCCCATCTTTCCTTAATTTACGAGAGTATTATTGGTGAATAAAGCGGACTCAAAAAAATGTATGTGTTTACATTTTTAACGCTCTTCCCGTCGAATATTTCGAATTCGCGAGAATTTCAGCTCCCGCGTCGAATAAATAATGTGGCGAGAAAGCCTTGCGCGTGTGTGTGTGTGTGTGTGTGTGTCTGACATAGCGTCGCAAAGTCGCGATTTCTTCGATAATTCGGTGTGACAAAAAGAAATAAATTGTTAACGCGCTTAGCGCGACAAATACGAAGGAGAGAAAAAGATGGAGATATCGAGATGATCCGTGGATCGAAGGAGCATCGGAACCGAAGCAGCAGCAGCATTACTACAGTGTATCTCGATTAACGAGTCCACCGAAAGAAGGTCGAGCGATAAATCAAGCGCGCGGGACGAATTACTCGAGTCACCCGTTTCGTAAACCTCGGGACTCGAAAAGACTCTTCTCCACTGCGATGTTAACGAAACCGCGCGAGGGCACGAGCCTCTCGTGTCTCGAAAGAGGCGCTCGTTCGTTTCTATCCTACGTTATTTTGCTTTTTTTTTGCCCCCAACCCTTTTATCTTCTTCC
Organism: Listrodromus nycthemerus; assembly: GCA_963978505.1. Lineage (NCBI taxonomy): Eukaryota > Metazoa > Arthropoda > Insecta > Hymenoptera > Ichneumonidae > Listrodromus > Listrodromus nycthemerus. The sequence goes on along the minus strand of OZ021683.1, from coordinate 15,439,470 downwards.
CGACCAGTCGACCAGCTACAAATCGTCGGCCATAGCATAAATACGGAAACGATATGCGTGCTTCGAACGCTTGAGATGATTCGGTGCTCCGCCTCATCGCCCCGAACAGCTCCACCTGCCCTCGCGGCTTTCCGGACGTTTATCCGCGATGAGATAAGACAGCGCACGATCGGAAAAGAGGGGACCGGCGAAGGAGAGAACGAGATAAAAGGCAGCGCTAGCTCGAAATCACAGCTGAGAGGAGACTTTGGGGAACGATACATTGAACTAAAAGCGCGCGACCGCGGCGAGGCTCGCGCGCGCGAGCATTAGTCGCCCTGTGATTTACTGCCACGACCCGGTATGATTCAGTCAGCGGGGAATTTGACGAAGAATTAATGGTATTATGATATCGTGTGTAACTCTATGTATGTGCGGCCAGGCCATAAATCAGGCCGCATTGTGAAGCGGGGGCCCCCCCCTCTTTCTTCTTCTTCTTCGTCTTCTTCCTTTACTCTTTGCACCGTTCGATCCACCCTTTCCGCTCGGCCTCTTCCATCGCTCTTCATCGTGCGTGCTTCTTCACTCGAAGCAAAACCTAACTCCCTCTCTATCCTTGTTTCCTTCTGTCTACGGACTTCGATAAGTCCCGGCCCTACGACTCGTCCGGCACACGAAATTCAAGCTCCGAATATGCAAAGCTGCTATCGCGCTAGTTTCGTTCTTTACGCCGCTGATCCGCGCGCCACAGACGTCGGCTAATTTCCCATTGTGTAATCTGTCTGATAGGATTTGACGGTGGGCAATTTTTTTTCTCGGTATGTTATTGACAAAGTGGAAGGGACGGAAGAATCTTCGAAGGATCCTCGGTGAATCCGGAATAGATCCTTTTGTCGCAATCCTCGAACGTCCGAGAAAAATTTGCTAATCGTCTCTATGCCTTGAAAAATTTGCCTCTCCGGGGATGTACCTTGGGCAGTGCGTAAAGGAGTAGCTCATTTTTCACAAGCGATCGCCCTCGTTCGACCGTCCGAGAATACGTCGCCCTCGCTAAATTTCGAGTCCCGCACCCTTTTCGACGATCGACCTCAAGGTTAAACTCCTCAACGGCCTTTACTATTTCACGAGCGCTTTGGATTCTACCTTCGGAATGGCGAAGTTACGAATGCCCGACGGTTCCTTGTTCGGTCTCGGTTTTCGGGGAAATGTGCGAAATGAATTTTTCAAAGGCCCGAAGCCTTTCGAGGTCGCGCAACCCTTAAATTGACGTCAGTCATGTGTCAAGTACAAGGACAAACTCGTCGTTGCTGCAAACCGACAAATTTCTCAAATGGTTGAGTGAATGCATTTTTTTGTATTAATTTTCTTTTTTAATTTGTTACCTTTTCATGACTATACACACTCTTCATAGGTGAAACATATTTATAAAGATATAATTTTATTTCTTTTACACTTTGTTTTGGTATTGTCTTTCGCAGAATCGAAATTTATAATCGGCCAATTTTGTGTTAGTTATACAGAAAAAATACTTGAATTAATTTACATTGATATTTCCATAATTGTTCTCTCACATTTTTCACGTAAATTGTACTTCTTTTTATGGTCCCTCAATTTCTAATAGCGATGAGCACGCAACATGTCACATGATTGTCGATCGTAATAAACTTTGCGTTATAAATATATTATTTCCTTTGGATGACCATAAAATCATTATAACCGAAGGGTTTGTTCTACTCGCCCGACGGAGCCCACAGAATAACGCAGATTCGTGCCGGAATTTGTAAACAATTAAATTTCGGCGAATTCCCGATGAAATGTAATTGATTCGTCCGTTTGACATCCCCATTTTTTGTTCTTTTAAAAACGCGACGCCGAGACACCGCGTTTACTAAACCCGTCCATCGGCGTACCGTGCGCCCTCAACCGCCGGCTGTAAGTGCCGCTCATCGCTCCGTGATAAAAGACTTGGGACGGGACTGACTTTTCTAACAAACAAAACGTCATTCGATACGGCACACGAACCTCGTGCAAAAGTACGTAGGGAGATTCTGCGTTGATCTTCCTCGTGTACGCGCGAGGCCCGAAGAATTAAACATCGCAGCGACGTTTCGTCTCGCGCGCACTTGGCTCCTTTCGCGGCACCAACTCCAGGCATCAGACTTCTCTGCCCCGTAGTTCTTGGTCCCTCGAAGCTTTGCTTCTAACACGGAGTCGAGAGCGAGTCCGATGAGAAACGAATCTATTTATAGTGCGTTATACGCGGTTGTAGCTCGTTCGAACGCGCGGCGATAATCGCACGCGTGCGGAGCTATGCACATACACACAGTTCCCGACAACCATGTCGTACGGACTCTCCACCGAGTGCGTGAAATTTCACAAGCTTTATGAAAATTCTTTTGAAGAGGCTGACAGCCTAGTTGCGTAATTTTTTCCAATTTCGTCCGGCGGAGACCGAGCCGGTTCGAAATCTCTGCGGTCTGGAAGGTCGATGAACCAAACCGCGAAGGGCCTGAAAGTGAAGGGTTCTCCTTTTTTTATAATTTTTTTTATTCAACATTTTTTTTCTAGTTGTTTCTGGATAATTGAGTGATGTTAGGTTCGCGGATCGAATTGTTTGCACGTCAAACCGTGAGTTCTACGGAGACTTAGCTCGGTGTATCCGTGTGCGAGTCGGCGAGAATCAACCATCGAGGGTACACAAGAGAAAAGTGGGCGCCGAGGGTACGGGGATGCGGAAGATGGCCCTTTCGAGGCCCTCCCGCTCTCGTCGATGGGCAATATAATTACGGCCTGATCATTCCGCCATAAATAAAGGCTGCGAACGGACGACCGAACGTTGCCAACAGCCTACTCCGCTTTTCTCTGCTCTGATCGGTGTCGGGCCGATTATGCGCCAAGGATAGGTTGGCATGGTGTGCAAGAGTGTGTGTGTGTGTATGTCTGCATGGAGAGCGGAAAGAACCACGATCACGATCACCTACGCATCCTATTCGGAAGACTCCGCTGGCGAAAGAGATTCAGGCCCGTTGACGCCGAGTTCGTTGAAAATTATAATTATTCGAAAATTCTACGTAGAATTTATGAAACGCTTGTTTTACATTTTTTTTTTTTATAAGCCGACAATCTTGCGAGGTTATCGTCGTTGGAATTTACATATGCATAGTGTATAGAAAAAACAGTGTGTCTTGAGCGATGATTTATAAGGTCAATTTTATCGGGAACTGGTTCCCCTGCCCGACGAGCAACAGCAATTACGAGAGAGCAAGAGCGAGAGTTAAGAGCGTATGGGAGCGTGCGGATTTTCAAATGGGTTCGCACTTTATAACAACATACGATGTATGATAGAGCGCTCTTTACTCTCGCGACTTTCGCTTATGAGACCTCTACGATCCGATAAAACTACCTCTCGGCGTAATAGCTAACGCTCTCTAGTCTGCGTAATAACTCGTGCGGTTAGTCGTGCAACTCCGGTCACGCGTGGATCGCACCGACGCAGCATTCTTTGATAATGCAACGGTAAAAAATTCCGTTATATCCATTAAATCTGGTTTATATTTTTTGTGAAAGTGAAGACACGTCGTTTTCAGCCTGGCGTCGGGGCAGTAATTCAGTTTATTCTCATCACTCATTTACGCGGTAAATACACACATAAAAAAAAAACAAGTTCCACTCAGATTCGGTAGAATTTATGAAAGTCAGCAAACGGCGAAATAAAAAAATAGGTAAACATAGCGATAGTCATTGCATCAAGAAATAATTGATAAATAATGTAATCAATACAGTAAATAATCAGCAAAAAATAAAAATCAAGAGTAAAAAGAATATTGCATAAATGAATTTTTCAGTAAGCCGAGAAACTCATGCAAGTTTCGAGAGTTGTCACTCGGAAAATGCTGTGCTAAATAACGACTTCGAAAAAACTAATCTCGACCATCAATATTCCATTCCCAAGCGACTATCCACAATCCGCGCATCATTCCGTGAGGCGCCGAAGCCTCGATCTCCCTCTCGTTCTCGATTTCGCGACGCCCAGCGTACACATTCGTTTCCCAAGTACGATCTCCTCCCGGTCGGAATATACAAATCGCTTATTGGAACATAAATTCTCATCGTGGATGTTGAACTCGAGGGCGAAACTCAACTGTGGCCGAACGACGGTGGGTCCACACGGTGCACGGGTTCAGTTGCTCGCCGAGAGCGTAAGAACGTCGGTATTACGCGAGAGTTTCGGGGGTAGCGAAGTCGGACCGCAGCCTGTTGCTGCTGCTCGTATCCTGCGCCCCGGCGCCGCCACGGGGATCCTTGATCCTTACGCTCGTTCTTCGTGCCAGAAGCAGCAGCAGAAACAGCACCGTGCAGCCGACGAACCCCCCTGAGGTGGATCGGCCCCGCGGCTTCGAGAATTTACGAGCTCTCGAGACCCGCGTGGCCTCAATGGAGACCGGGGGAATCGCTTGTTCCTTTCCTCCCTTTAACTCGACCTCCCGCTCTCGATCCCATTCCCGAAGAATCCGCGGTTTCCGACGCGACACGAATGTGCCCCGGAAGACCGCACGACACAATAATTACCCTCGAAATCTCGAGTCCATCTCCGCGCGCCTTCCCTCCCATTCTCTCCTCCTCTATTTTCCTTTTTTTTTCTTCTCCTAACAGCTCGCCCGTCATTCTCCGCTTTCTTCGGGTCCTCGAGACCGTGACATTTAACGGCGTGCGAGTTTGTCTCGTGCAATAATTTCATCATTGACATGATCAGCCCTCTACTTGTACCCTTCAATAAAATACCATCGTAAATCCTCGGTCACGAATTCAAAAAATCTTGTCCCACGGGATTCTTGGGCCGAATACAAAAAAATCGATCTATAAGAATATCGGAACAGAAACCGTCGCATGACAATTGACACGTTACAGTGGTAGGAAGTTTTAGGTCTTGTCAAGGTCCCAATCTGCTAAAATTACGTTTAAATGTCTGTAGCTTGAAATGATTTTCAGAATGATCGGTACAGCTACTAACAGCTTCGTCCGCCGACTAACTAATGAACTTTCCTCCTTTCTGCCCAATCGGTCGAGAACAATCAATGACACTTTGAGTGGGAAGAGATCAAGGGCGAGCAGTGTGTACATACGGAAGACTCGAGAAACGACTTCATTCCGTTGGGTAGTCCATGCGGTGCAAAGTGCTCGGTGTAGGGGCGTTACCGGCGTGCACCCCGACGACCCGAGGGCCATAAATAAATGCTCTGCTCGCGCGCGTGAGCCGTCCGTGCGGCCGGCAAGCCGGGCGGCTAAGGCTTACCATCTTCCGAGCTTTCGAGCTAGCCCGTATACGTGCGGAGTGAAGAAGTATATGAGCAAGGGACAGGGAGGAAAGCGCGGAGCAGGAGTTTAACGTGTAACCAGGAGGCACGCCGCGGACTATCGAAACGGACAGCCTCCTCTTCCCGGCCCGGTCTGAAACATGGCCATTGCATGATTCATGGTTTGGTAACCCGGCGAAATCCGCCGATGAAAAATAAAAACAACAAAGAGCGAAAACCCCCATACATGCGCGTCTGTGTAGACGATGTTTCGGCGAGAACAAACCTCCAACATTATTGGACGTAAGCTCGACGATTACATAAAAAAAAAAACCGATGATTTTTATCAGAGTCCAAAGTTCCAAAGTTCGATTTCCATTTTGACGAAAATCGAACTTTGGACATCTTTCCGTAAACTAGAGACACGTGTCGTTTTCTAGTAGAATTTTCCATATGAAGAAAAAAAAATATGTTTTTTAGCACTACAGTGAATTATCGTTTTTTTTTTAATTATCGTAATTGCCGTCGCATTTGTTAATCGTAAGGGGTGATCGGGTCCCGCTCTATCAGTCGTGCAACGCCCATCGGGTACCTCCAGGTAACCGGAAGTTCGCTCGTCGAGCGGCAAATCGATCTTGATACTATATATTATTAATGAGTGTTTTATCACGTTTCTAAAATCGATGTCGGCAGAGGGAAAGGGGGAAGTGAGAGGGGTATGTTCACTGCTTCAGGACACGCTTCCCACGCCGTCCCGGAATTATACATGCCAAAGGGTGGGAGAAGGAGGGGGAGGGTATGTTCATGCCCTCGATACGAAATAAAACGATATAGATGCGTAAGTAGTCCGAGGTATCAGCGTTGTGTATTTGATACGTGGGTATGCTCGTCCACGAGTCGTATCGACGCACGCACGCCACGACCTTTGGGCCCAGACGCATAGCGAGCTCCTCGAAAATCAAGTCGAGACTCCGGGACTCACGTTGTTCGTCTGCCCGACCAGCTGACTGTATTGTTCCATGGCGTGGAAGGTAAGTCATTAATTTTCCCCGGTGTCGGTGCCGTCCACCAGATATCCCGCCGTCTCGTCGTGTGTGCCCGCGCGAGCCCGGGGAGAGAAGTTGCAACATCGACCATAAACGCTCACGTCCGTTTGACCATTGTCAATTAATAGTCCTGAAATTTTTTTTTTGCCCGCTTCACCTGGGACCGTGCAGCGGAGTGTTACCTACGTGCTAAGTCACGAGGATTCTCGGTATCTTATCAGTTCGTGACGATGTCTGCTCCGACTCGAGTCCATCGGCCTTTAACATTTGTTGTTTCCGGGAGTCGAATGCCGAACTTCGAACTTCCATAAGACTGGACGTCGCGTGGGCGCTTTCTTATCGGTCCGGACATCGGTAAATTCGTAAAGACCCAATTCGTGATGCTGGGACAAACACTGCAGCATTGACTTATTCAAAGGTTGTCTCGTGATCTCGATAGATTCGAAGCATCGCTATATGCAAATTGCGCCTTGTTCCTCGATGTGAAAAAACGCTTGATCATATCGACCGTTGAGAATCAGAAGGTCGTATTCCAATTTCCAATTTCGTCACGTACTTCGTGATGTATTCTCGTTGACACTTGGGCGGCAGCGAGTGAGCTAGTAGGTGAGATGGGAAATCTATCGGAACTTTGTTTCTCGTCTAAGTCGTCGTTGGGTAGATTGATTAAAAAATAAATAAATAAATAAGAAAAGCAAAAAAAAAGTCCCGTTGTTATTCTCATACTGGATCATCTCGCGAATGTTACGTGAATACTTCACTGCAGTGTGTGGAGATCGACCAACAGTCACAGATACATATAGATATATATTCGTAGCCGAGAGATTCTTTTACGACTCTCCCGTATCCCTCGCGAAGTAGCCTCGACGATAATGCATTCCGAGATTGTTGGACTTCGCGTTTGAGTCTCGTGCTCGCGCGTGTCGAGAGCTCGATCGGGCGGGCGGCTTCGGGTGATGGATGGAGATGCGGCCGCTGCTGCCTCGCTATTCCCGTTTCACGTGCCCTCAAACAGAACCAGCAGAAGCGACCGACGTTACCATCTAAAAAGTCCCTTCCATTGCTCGGTTTCTTTAGGAATTCGGACGTACTTATAATGCAAAATAACCCCCCGCCTCGCTGTGCATCGGGAGCTCATTCTTCGATATCTTCGTGAAGAATTCTTTGAATTCACGAAGAAACCTTGTCAATAATCGGCTCTCCAGTTACCTTACAAGTTCGCAGATGGAATTCTGCCGTAACTGAAAAAAAAAACCGCGGATCGCTTGCTCGACAATGGCTCCGTACACCAAATCGCCATGGCTAACATGTCGTTTCTTATCCCAGCCGGCGTGGGTCACCAGATTGAAATTTCGGTATTAATTGTGAAAGATTCTTCCAAGTAGAGTAAAAAAATTTGTTGTTTCTCCAACTTTAATGGAACAAGCAACGGGTTGGTTCGGTTGAGCTCGAAGGAGGGTTTTGCGGAGCGTCGCGGCTGACGGATACTCGGAAATGCTTCAGGGGTGGCTGAGCGATACTCGAGGAGGGGGTCGAAGCTTTCGAGAGAGGGCGATAGGGGAACGAGGAGAAAGCTGGATTGAGAGAAAGACGCGACGATCATTTGTTATCTGCGTCAGGGGGTTGGTTCTGTATAAAGCTCTCCGACGCAAATAGGTTTGTTTCTCACCGCTACAGACCGGCTCTTAAACCCCTTTTCGCCGATGATATTCGCGACCGAGATAGATGGGGGGTGGAAAACCGGGAGATTCAATTAACGATAGTTTTCGTTTGTCACAGCTTCGTATCGCTTTGATTATGATTGTACATTATTAATGTTCACGTAACGATCATCGGATCAAGGATCATTCGAAATTTTCTCTCGGCTCAGCAGAATTTGTATTTATTTTACTTTCCCAACCCGAGTCGAATCGGTCTACTGTACTTGTTAATATCTTGAGCCCCGAGGAAGTCGGGTAACAGGTGGATCGCTCGGGCCACCTCGACGTAATACTTCTGTATAATGCACGCAAAGTTTATGCTCGCATCCGCTCGCTCTGTGGATGCTGGGACAGAAGTCGGTGCCTGCAGAGCCCGCGACTGTGGAATGTCCACAGGTCGTTGATTTCGCAAGAGCCACGTCGCCGGCGCGATCTTTGGCCCACGGCGTGTGGTACTCTCGCGGATGCTAACAGCTGTTCATTCTTCGCGGGCTCGCAAATCAGAGCAAGAGCCATCTCGGTCCCTAGCGGTCGTGGTTACCGTCTCACTGTGAAATCCCCTGTCTCCCTCTGTTTCGTAGTTGAATTACGCAAAATCCTTGCGCTTAGGTAAATTTAAATCGCTGGTGCGGCAAAGGCGACATAGCATGCGGGCCGGATTCGACGTTTTGGCGAAAGACTCATCGTGGATGCTACTGCCGCTTTTGCTGCTGATGCTTCCGCGGCTACTGTTGGTGACGAGTCCGACTTACCTCGCCGGGACTTACTAGGCCTGGCCGTCAGCCAGAGAGTCGCGTTAGTCTCGACCGCTGGTATTAACGCTTTGTCTCCCTCGATATCAGTTCTTCCCGAGTGAAAATTGAAAATACATCGGTCTTGTAAAAAAAATTATTATTTTAATTCTAAAAAAAAATATTCAATTGCAAATAGGACATTTAATTTTATCCGTTGAAATCTTATCTCGGAACTGTTTGTTCTGGCGTGAATGCCTGGCTCTGAACACCGAACCGCAACTAAGTTGCAAGAGAATCACGATCAAAGAAACATTTTGGCTTCTGAGTGAGAGACCACCGAGGTGGAAAAAGATTTAATCGTGGTTTTACATTAATATCAGATAAGCTGTTGTCGGAGTTATTCATAAGTTACTATAATATCTCATTGGACACTCTGTCACAGTGGCATCGGGTATCGATGTGTTCCTCGATGCTATCGTTGATGCATCATACCCGTGAGTTTATATGAACTGACAGAGCAGAGTATCTGCGGCGGGAGCCCGATGCCCTGCTAATGGTGCCACCCCGCTTCCGGTCGCCCGTGACGATAATTGGCCCCAACGATCTTTCATACCAACAGCCGGCTTGTACCGCATGGACCTCAGAGTATATTTCCATTCACAAGACCCTGTCAAAATTCATGTCGTACATGTTTTCGATGACGAATTTTGCCAACTAAAAAAATTTTATCTCATTGACAAATCCCAAATTTTTCGATAAATATAATTTCCCACAAAGTCGTAGAATTCTAGATGCAGAATTTATTTCTGGCACGGATAGTCTTCTCTTGAGGCCACAATCCCTACATGGATATAGCTATGTGTCCTTCGCACATAACAAGTACGTACCATCGGTTTTGTAGATCGGGATAATTGATATGCGCGCTGGTCGTATCGGATCATCGAGGCTGAGTCAGAGTCGGAAGCTGTGCAGTCATTGGCAATTATCGACTCCCGTTCTTAACGGATGGTCGAAGCGGCCAATAATCGGGTCTTGTGGCTTGTCGAAGCTTCAGCGAAGTGCACAACCGATCTACTGCAAAATCGACGCCGGACAATTATCAATCCGATCGGCTTCAGCAGTCGGTAAACGTTTCAATGTCCCGGAGCGACGGTTTTAGCTGACTTGCGCGAAAATACGTACACGCACGTATGCGACGCTTCCAGGCTCAGGCACATGTGCATCATAAGCGCAGTTTAACGTCGCACGATGCGCAAGGATCTCGAATCGCCTTGCCCTCTCGAAGTGGAAGAGCGTGAGAAAGCTTCTCCCTCATTGATCACCGCTTCACTCCCGATCTTAGCTTTGTGCGATTATAAATATAACCGGTGCAGAATGCCATCGGTATCCAAACCGTGACAATAATTAATTACACGCGATCCATCAGCGAACATCAAGTAATGTTAAATCCCTTCGTCCGCCTCATCCTCAAAGTGAGCAATTTCATGATCTTCAAAGCTCATCTCGTTCTCCTCGTCGCGTTGGCTACCGTCGCTGGTCAAACGCAAATGGAGCAGCGAGAGAGATCAGCACAGTCGAGACGGTCTTCTCGGTTTCCCGTCAGTATTAAACCCCCTCCGGTTAGATTTATAACCCCGTCCACGCGATGGGATTATTAAGATCTTCGAGAGAAAATCTTCCGCATCCGAGAATTATACGACGGCTTCGTGTACTCGCGGCGCAGATCCGTACGAGCCTTCTCGGAGTCTTCGGATGGATGCTCGAGTACCCGGAATCGTTTCCTTGGTCTCTCACGTGCCTCGGAACCTCCGAGGCTCCAAAGGGGTTGAGAAAATGAAAAAAAAAAAAAAAAAATCGAAAAAAGAAGATGTCTTCTCCCAATGTAAAAATGGTCGCGGCATCCGTTGGCAGATCACGAGCGGAAGGGCAGGGAAAGGAGGGCAGTGAAACGAATAACGGCGGGGTTACTAACATGCTCGCGGTCTAAGCGCAGTGCCGTGTCTTCGTGTCAGCCATCTCGATGTCACGTCAGCCTCTCTACGCAGTGGTCCCTCTTCGTACCCCCTTACCTCTCCCTCTCGACCCGCCATCAGCGTCTCGCTCTTTTCTTCATCTACTCGGTAAAGCGTTTTAGTTTCTACCGCGGGACTCTTATATGCCTAACCCACTGCTTTAAAGGCTCCTCTCGGCTCTTCGCTCTTAATAGAACGCAGGGAAAGATAGCCTATAGCCCGAGCCGCGCCGCTCCTGTATTTCGCATCGAGCGTTCATGTTCGCTCGTATACCTCGCGGCCTATGAGAGTGAAGCAACAACATCAGAAACGACTAAGACGAAGACCGAGGAAGAAGAACGGGAATCGAGGCTCTCTGGCAGTCAGGCTCGGGGAACGCGACCGAGAGTCCGTTGCTTGGTCTGTCTGCCAGCCTGCCTGCCAGACTGACAACGTGCGCTGAGACGACGGGATAAACCCTGCTGAAGAGTGCACGACTCTCGAGACGACACAACGCTCTCTTCAACGTTCTTCTCGCTGAAAAAAAAAAACACTAAAAAAATAGAAAAAAATATATATATACACACGAGTGTCGAGAGGAGTCTCGGTGTACACGGAGAGAAAGATACTCCTCTCGACACGTTCAACGTTGACACGGCCGATCGATTTTGTTTCTCGACTATATTTTCGTCTCCGCCAACGTCGGATGTGGATTTCTTTTTTATTTCGTAAGGCGATAGATCTCTCCTCGTTTTGTGAATATAGCGGTACAGGGCTGAGCGCGGCTGACATAGAATATATATATATATATATATGTGTACGTGTGTGTCTGTGTATGTGTTGGATTATTCGACGAGGGCGGGTCGAAAATTGGAACGTACGCTTGCGAACCGGAGAATCGTATTAAAATAAATATCCACTACATATGTGACGTGTGATTTTTTTTTTCTTCCGATGTTTGGATGTTGAAGTTGACATATTAAAATACCCTACACGAGGCGTAGATTTTTTAAAGGTGTATATTCACATACGCGTACGATGATAATTGAGCTTCATGAAATTGCCGTAGTCTCTGACTGATAATGAATTTTTTTGCATATTGATTAGAGACTCGGTTGGCTGACACCCGTGAAATTTAATCGGCACGGCCGCCGATTACGCCGATGCTGTCTCCCGTGCGACGTCTACGCGCCGAAGGCACGAGGAAGTCGATCGATCACGATAAAATTGCCGGTCGAACAATGCCTCGCGTGCAACTTTCGATTATATATCGGACCGCGTTGTTCAAACTCGAGCTCAATTTCTCGTTCGACTCGGGCGGATAACGTTCTATATAACCTCTTTTCATTGAGCTGATAGAAAAAAACATCTTCCGATTCCCTTCACGCCTGAGAACTACCGAGCGTGTATATCGGAAAGCTCTCCGCTGTCTGAAAGATTCACGCGGAATTTGAATTTCTTGCCAAGATTATTCATAGCTATCAGCACCTCGCGAAGCGGGCAACTATTTCGTTGCTACAAATTTACAGCTGTCGCGATAGATAATTCATTCATGCCAGGGATATAATTTTCCGGGCTATATAGCATTCATTTAATATTAGATTGTGTTCGTACTTTTTTCTTCGGAGACATTCGAGCGATTGTACTGTGGCCGAGTTGTCGATGAATCGGAAGAACCGTGACCCTAAAATTGTACGAAAAAAGGTGGTTGCGAGAGACGGGAGGAAGCTTTCTTTTTCGATCGAGAGTAACAGGAGTTCACGAGAAGGAGATACGCCGGCCCGTTCGCCCGGCCCGGAAGAAGGTATTTTTCAATCGGCTCGCTCGGAATGTCGCGGAAAAAATCTCTTACCCGTCAACCTTCGACGGACTCGTTCCTTCCCCCGCCCGCCGCTATCTCGGCAGTCCCTCACGATGCTGCGACCGTCTCTCTTGCACCTTCATCCCGGGTTCTCTGTATCGATGTCGGCGGAACACGGGGATCAATTAATCACCGATGAGATCGGGGATGCCCTCGCACACGCCGGGAGATAGCCGCTCGACGAACGGCTCGGGAATCCGTGCATGTGAGCTGACTCTCGATGCACAGAGAGAAAGAGAGAGGAACGCTGATATCGTATAAGGAATCGTCCATAAGTGTTCCGTGTGTGTCGGACATGCGCGGGTTGCATGTAACCTTTGTCCGTAGGATCTGACAAAAACGCCTTCACAATCGTCTTCCCCCTTATTCTTATCTCGAGCCCCACGTGAGGGAGGCATCGACACCGTCTTCGATGTTACACTCGAACCCGACGGAATAAAATAAAACGAAAAATTTTTGAGTCCCGGACGATAACGACGGTAGCGAAAAATCGGATTACATTTGTGTGTGTGTGTTTTTTTAACGCAGGTAAAGGGGAAATAATGAAATTTAATACACTGACCAGCTCGGCCGAGCGCGGAGTGGCGCGTGCTTTATCGGGAGGAAAGCGATAACGCTTAGGCGGATCGGTCGTTAAGCTCTCGCGAACGGGGCTTCTGCGGGGGATTGCCATTCGGTTCGCTTACGATGTTCGCGGAGCCTTTTGCACTTAGTTTCCGACGAGCGTTTAGCTCTTCGCGGTATTCATCGTCGGACAACCCTCTGTGCGTGGCGCGGGCGCGCAGGGATTTTCTTGTTCGTCGGTCTGCCGCGAACACGCGGACGTTTGTCCGTTCGCGTCGCGGTACGCGGAATACGAAGAGAGAGTGGAAGGAGGAGAGGAATGAGAGGAAGAAGAAGAAGAAGTTGGTGCTGGGCTGCTAGATACCCTCGAGCGAACGCGGGCTGAAGCCGTTTACCAACCGGCTTCCTCCGCGGCTCGCCCTCGGAACCAGCTTCGCGACGGCGTATTAATAGCGCATTCATTATTGCTGTAAATGAGCCGCCTCTTTAATATCCGCATTCGTGTGAGCATCCACACTACGTGACGACCACCGACGAACAGTTTCTTCTCTGTTGCATTAAACGCTGCTACCACCTGCTGTGACCTCAGCCATATTTTCGACAATACCATACCGAACGGTCACAGATAGGAAAGCCTACTTCAAATAGATTTCAGATTAATCGATACGATAAATATATCCTCTCAAAAATTTGAGAGAGTTATTAGGAAAAGAAAAACGTATCTTATTTTATTTATTTATTATTAAAGTAATATTCGTAAATTGACCTGATGCAAAGCTCCAAGACAGGGTCAGATAAATTTGAAGTCGTGTACTCTATACCACTTTTAAAAATGTTCGTTCGTGTTTCCTACACGTGAAGTATTTAATGAAGAAACCATCTTTCAGTGTCTACATCTAGAATTATTTGGATAATTGCATCGATGAAGAAATATTGTTAAAACACGATTATTTGTCGAATAATCACTGAGCCTGTAGCTCTTCGAACCAGGGCCCTTACGTTGTTAGCGCAGGTAATAATGCTCTCGGAGATGCTTCGATAATCGGATAATGGTCCAGCCACGATATGAGCTCTCGAGATAGGTAGAGACAGCGGGTAAATTGCCGACTCGGTTATGATTTACGTGGCAATTGGAAGGCGTCTAGATAAATTAAGGCCAAAATGCGATAGATACCATCTTTCATACCGCTGTCCGAAGCGAGGGCCATGCAGATAGCTGTTATGCGATTCAGTTTATAAAGAAGAGGATTAGTCGAGAAGGGAGGCTTCGTGGTGATACGTAGACGAGTAGTGGAGGAGGGCACCGGTGTAGGTGTGCAACAGAGGGCGGACTATCGTAATAATAGCGTTTGCAAAATTATTTATGGCCAAGGCGTGTCGAGCAAATAGGTAAAACGGCTGCCAAGTGACCAGTTCGGGAACCGGTAGCGCGCGAAAGCGCGGCACCGCGAGGCATTAACCACGACTCGTTGAAATAATTAACGAGCTCGTCATGCGTTACCTGTCTTTATGCCCCCACCAACCCTTTCGCATCTACCCGAGTCTCGTAAGCTTCCGGAAACTCCGTTATAACTCAAAACAGGTAGGGGCAGATCGGGGATGAAACGCGCCGTAAGGGACGCTGCTCGGTTGCGATCTGGAGCCAACTGCGATTGGTGATTTTTTTTTTTTCTTTAACGGTGAGTTTTGTCTTACAAGAAGTTTGCACGGAAGCAACATTGTGGGCAGAAACAAGACATTAATTTCTTCGGCACGAGCCGAAGAAATCATCTCGAAGAAGTGACGCGTTGTCTGGCACATGTCACGAACCGGTTTCTCTATTTTCTTTTCCCGCAGTCAAGTGCGGGAAAAGAAAGTTTACGAGAAAGTTTACGTTTTTCTACTCGTGCAGAAAAAAGCGGAGCAATCATTGTGGTTGCTCGCCATTTTATCTCATCGATATTGCAGGAATTGAGAAAATCTTTACAATATACACTGTGTTTTTTCAAATATATTTTTCCACTCTGGAGTTTAGTCTCATGTGCACAATCGTAATATGATCTTTCTTTCCGTACTAGTGCGAGAAAGTGCCATCAGCGTGGGAAAGGGATTTCTGACTCATATGACTCTACTTTCCATTACTAATAACTAATATCACACTAATATAGTCGTAAACTATCTAAAAATGGACGTCCTCGATCACAATTAATAATAATTTTTTTTTTTGTTCCTTCGTGTTTTAGGTACTGTGAACGCGAATGGTGAGACGAAACGTCAGAGGACATCGTACACGAGGTATCAGACCCTCGAGCTTGAGAAGGAGTTCCACTTCAACCGTTATCTAACGAGGCGACGACGCATCGAGATCGCTCACGCTCTGTGCCTAACCGAGCGTCAGATTAAGATATGGTTTCAGAATCGTCGAATGAAGTGGAAGAAAGAGCACAAGATGGCGAGCATGAATATTGTTCCTTATCACATGTCCCCCTACGGACATCCCTACCAATTCGCCCCACACCCCGGTCAGTTCGCTCATCTGGCCACATAGGACGAGTTCTCGCCCGCCGAGCTCGGGGCACACGCTGTCCGGTTTCCTGGTATGTACGGCGAGCAGAACTTCTAAAGCTTTCAAAATCAACGAAATTATCGCGCGTTTGCAGCGTTGTCTTTCGCTTCAATTTTTTTTTTTTTTTTCGAACACGGGAGACAACTCGTCGCGCGATTTTCCCGTGAGAGTCGAAAAATTCGACGTTACACGAGGTTGAGATAAAAGCCAGGAAGTAACTGCGTAACGGCCGTTCGCCAAACAAAAACCCTAGAGACTGGACACGCTCCGAGAAATGGACTCTTCCGCACGCGTGAATTATACAAATTACGTAAGTCGTCGATTTTAAGAGTGAATGAAACACTGAAATTACGCGAAGTAACCAAGGCGGAAATTCAATGATGAAAGAATTGAATTAAAAAAAAAAATGCGTACGCGAAATTTGCGGCAAGGGTCCTACTCAGCGGGCGAGATTAACGAATCTCATTAGTTAATAAGTCGTAGATATATTAATAGACGTCTGATTAATCGAATTCACCGATTCTGTCCGACTGCACATCGCTGTCACTCCTCTCGTTTTTGCGCTGCATCTCCCGAGTCCCGATTGCTCAAATTCATTTTTAATTTACGTTCCAACATACCTGTACTTATTTTCCTACACCCCCTATCGTCAAACGACCCGTTTTTTTTTCTTCATTAAACTTGAACCAATAAAAATTTTCATGTGTTCGTAGATACACAAAAAATAAATTTAATAACCCGAAGCAGTTTGCACTTCGTTAAAAAATTAACTTTTTTTACTGAAATATGTTGGCCCCTCAATTAACTTATTCAACGATCAGCGAGAAGATAACTCAAATAAATGGACGGGTGAATGGTAGAATCAAAAACAGCTAGTAAAAATAAAACGCGACGCCCAATACAAAAAAAAACGAACAAAACAAGAAAGACGTGTACAACGGAAACGTAGTTTCTGTCTACATGTTATATAAAGTTTCTCTCTGCTCCTAATAATTTAGCGTGTAAGAATGCCTGCTAATGCTCAAAGTGTTCTCGGCCAAAAAGCAAAGTCGACGGGTGAATAGTGATCGGTCGTTAGTCGCGGCTCGATGCCGCTGTGTGCTCTTGTCCTCGTGCGAAAAAACATTTAATTCAGCCTTTGCCCCAACTGCATGAAAACGTTATTAACGTAGACTCTCCAACTTCTCAATTTCCTTTGCAAAACGGAATAATTTTCTGACGTCAATTTTTATTAATTGATATCGAGGGGCGGCGGCGTCGACCCATCAGCGGCATCGGGCAAAGGTAGTTATTCGCCAACCGCCAATTTCGCGATAACGACGGTAAACAGCTGTGCTGCACCGGCGAGCTCTTTGTAAATATCATAACCTTTTCGCCATATTGTACGACCCGCGTTATAAAAACCACTACGTACGGAACGTAACATCGAACAATCGATGTAATGGGATCTATTCTGATAACTCTTGAAACCTCTTAATTCAATTTTATGTGTGGACGGTAGATGCAAAAAATTGGACGAATTGAAAAACAGTAAAGCGCTCGTGAAAACCGACGACACAGAAAATTCAAACTATTGAAATAACTTTGCTTCCAAAAGCGTTAGCAATGTAGCATCGAACGCGGTGCTCAGTATTTAATGTGCCGATCTGTACTTTTTGGTTTTAACATTTATTACCGTTTACCGTTTACCGTTGATACATAAAATGCTTTTGTAACGGGTTAACGAAATTCCATCAGACTTCCGCGACAGGGTGTTCGCGACTGGACGTCACGAAGCTCGGTGTAACTTATCGCGTACAAGACAAGTGTGAATGTTCCACGTGTGAATGTTCCACGTGCGCATCGGCGCAGGTAGACCCGCACGCGTGAAAGTTCGTGCGCTGTTGCGTTCAAGCGCCATTAGAGCAGTGCAATATGGTGTCTCTCCCTCTCTCTCATTAATTGGTCGATTAATTCGCGAACAAATTGGCCAGTTAAGCCGGGCGCGAATCGTTTCGAGGGGGGCAGGTGCGTAAGGTATTAATACGCCGTCACTTACCCGCAGCTCTCTCTTACCCGCTGCGCTTCAGTGCGCGAGCGCGTAATTGGATGTAATATCTTGTGATACGAGGAAGAATGAAAAAACGAAAAAAAAAAAAAAAAAAAAGAAAACCGTCGCTCCGTGTTTTAGTTATTAATAATTGTAAAACGAGGTCGTGCGTTACGAGGAAGCAAATTCGGAAGCATACAGGGATTTAACGAAGTATACGAATAGCAGTTTTAGTGTGTAAAACAGTTGGTATGACGAATATTTGAAATGTAAATAATTAATTGAGTATATATATATATATATATATAGTGCGAAGTAAGAAATGAGATATTGACAATGTTTCACGTGGATGCCAGGATTCAGGATAAAAAACACAATAATAATCATAACGTACCGGATGTCCGTTAATAAAACGGCAAATACTTCGGCTGAATTTATTATTCCGCTTTCGTTGTCGACAATGAGATTTTGATTTAACCCACTTATATTCCTCAACGCCTGGTACCACGAGCGTATTTAAATAAATAAATAACGACGACTATTATTATAATTATTATTATTACTACTATCATTATTATTATCATTATTATTATTATTAATATTATATAATTATTGAAATTATCATTATTATTGTCTTCATTATTAATTATATCGCGAGTGAGTCTGTTGTGGTGACTCGGTCCAGTGTTAATATTGTATTTTATTTGTTTCGTTATGAGTTTCTTTGTTTTCCTGTTTCGCTCTCTCTCTCTCTCTCTCTCTCTCTCTCTGTCTTTCTTTGTCTGTCTTCTATTTTGTTGTTTATGCGCCGCGTGTCGTGCGATCACACGTTCCCGTACCTAAAACTATAAATGAAAGAAAAAAAAAACAAAATTACAGACAAGATTTTGCCGACGAATAATCTGCATTGAATCGCGAAGAACGAAATTATTCTGTATTCATTTTATTTACTAATTTCTTCGGCGAGCTCGCGATTAGAAGTTTATTTCGTTGAGAGATAATTCATATGTATATATGTTTGTTTTGTTGGTTTTTCTTTACATTTCGACATTTTCCTCGTTTCTAGTGGACAGTTTAAAACTTTGTCCCGATCTCCTCCGGCTCCGTCGAGTAGGAACAAATTTTAAAAGAGTAATAAAGAATGACAAAAATAAAAAAGTCAACGAATAAAAATGAAAAACGAAAAAAACTAATGATTCATGGAAGAGCGCGATCTCAAAAAAATTCTTAAATTAAGCCCAAGTATTACGTTCGCGTAGCGTCTTTTCTCAAAATGTTACTTCATTCCATGTAATATACGTAATAGTCTAACTAAACGAAGAAAAAAAAAAAAACAAAAAAAACTACCTACTTACTACGAACTACGTAAACCTAGAGCACCGTACACGTGTAAGATCATATAATTATATATAATTTAAATTGTAATTATTAAATGGCATGACGTAAAGAAAAACCAGTCTTCATCCACTACTTGTACTCATAGTTCAGTTTATTTTATACCTTCGTATTTTTTATTTTTTTTTGCTGTGTACGATCACAACGTTATGGACCACCGTGATCAGTCGGACAACTTCTGAGAACAAGAGATCAAGAGAAAAAGCAGCGTTATAGTGTTATTATTGCCGCACGACCGATTCCGCCTTCAATAATGATGAAACCCCCTCGCTTTTTTGTTTTTTCTGTTCCTTTTCGTGTTATCGTCGAACCGACAGGGCGTGAACTTTACGACGAGCGTCGAGGCCCGTTCATCACACTTCGTCTGTCCACTTTATGAATTGTTAAAATCGCAACATTATATACGACGAGTCGATACAAAGGAACGTCGAAGATTAGAGGAGCGAACGAGGGGACAGATGAAAAATAATACCCGACAAACGTTACACCGCTTTAGAAGCACGCCGCCATATAATAAACCGTTTTGAAGAAACAACAACCCAGTAGTGCAATATTTTATTGAAAGAGCGTCTTTTTTGACTAATTGAAATGCTATTCCCTACTGTAGAAATCTGATCGGAGATTTTCAATAAAATTTGTATAATCGCTCTGCAACAAGCGATCTCTTTTCGAATCGTCGGTTGAGTAATAAATTTAATTTAAAAACATCTTATCGCAATAACCCTGTTAACTGTTTCACAAGAAAAAAATCTTTAAATCCGTACAGTTTTGAGGGGACAAAACTGAAATTCGTTAGTGTTCTATCGGAACTAATTCGACCACAAAATCATCTTCCAAAAATTGCCTATGAGGTGTTGCATGTATTAAAAAAAAGATCCTTTTTGAAGAGTGTCAGGGAATATCGAGAGATTCGGTCGTGCTCACCAGGGCACGCGTCAATCAACGATTCACGAGGAGTATCGATACTGCGATCGGGAGGTAGCGCGGGGTCTCGAGTCATCGATCGCGATCGTCGTCTCGCCGCGTATCTCCACCTCGGCCTCGTTGGTCGAGATACTATCGCGTGACGTCCGCGGGGGGTCCGGGCAATGCAACCAGCAGCAGTCAGCATCGGCAGACGCGTTGGAAACTCACGCCCCAGTGGAGAAAGAGGATTGAGATGACGAGCCTTACAGGAGACAAGCCACATTATAATTGTGTTCACGACGGTCCGATATAGCTAAGAAAGAAATAATAAAAGAAAGAGGCGGTGATCAGCGGGAGGAGTAAACACCCGAGTCACGATCACTTTCCGTCGGCCCCCGATCAAATGGGAGTCGAGCTACCGCGGACGATGACGCGTCTATTTCTTTACGAAACATTTTACAACAGAACATCGAAGAAGCAGAAGCCACGCGAGGAAGCTCAAAAGCCAAAGACACAATCCAGCCCGGTGAGATTTTGCTGGATGTAGAAATTGTGACGTCAGTGACGTAACATTGGCTTTCTCACATTCAAGCGTCATTTTTGTGCTTTACTGACCTGCGCCCACAGTCAGATCGAAGTCCCTCCTTGGCTGAGAATAATAATTCTCTGTACCATAACTTCCGGCGTGAAAATCCATTTTTTCTAGCGCAAGTGACCTTACACCGGAAATACTCCGCTCTCGGTCGTTGTTATTCAAAAGAAAAAACCCGCCAATTCCGTTTCCTCTGTTCTTCTGCTATCGATATTTCTTCGCTCATTGCGCAAACGCCTCGGAACACACGCAATGAAAATATGAAAATCATACTCGCAAAAGATCCAGCGACGGTGCACGAAGAATTTTTCTAAGCTCGTGGAAAGTTTCAGCAACAGAATATTTTCTGGGGAATCAAAGAGAGGATCATAATAATTCGTCTGGAATTATAATTTGTTAAGATTAGTGTTTCCCGCCATCGGTAAGAAAATACGAGCTTCGAAAATCATTTAAATCATCCGATGGCAGTTCCAGCGAGACGCGCTTCTCGATGCTTCAAATTATGTTTTTTTCTCCCTTCCCTATTTTCTTGTCGGGTTTCTCGAGGTAAAGAAGTGTCTGTATAAATGTTTGTAATAAACACGCTTAATTCTCGGTACGCCGGAAAGTGGAGTGCAAGCAGAGTGGAGGGGCAAATTCATCACAGTACTGTGTCGGACAAGGGGTCACGGGACATATTCGTTGTTTTTATCGCGGCAATGACGCACTCGAAGCACGGCTGTAGCGCATAAAAAAGGCAGTCATTGGTAATACACTAAACGCGGAGTCACCACCTGACGGAATATGCGAGCGAACGACCGACCAGTTAAGGCTAAGAGCTACCTGTGATCGTAGAATATTCGGCCGCGCGGCGAGATAACGCAATCTTGAGTTATTTACGGTTTGGATGTCGCGGGTCGCTGGTTTGCACCCCGCTGACCAGCAGCTAGTATCTGTCTTCCTTTTTCTTCTTACCGTATCTCGTTCTCCTCTCGCTCATCTTCTCACGCGTTCTTATATACATACATATATATATTTTTTTAATTATTTTTTTAGTAATTCTATCTTCTGTGCGAGCACCCATTCAACCGCACACATCGTATCTTCACGCGCCCAGTGATTCTCCAGAATGTAATACGACGTCCGCGACGAGCATATGCCGCTCGGTGTGCTACTCGTGGACACGCGTGTGCCACGGAAAGCGGCGCCGTGATTCCATAAATATTAATACCAATGTATCCTGCTGTGATAGGTCGAAATTCACCGGTCGTTAGCGTAACCTCCGTGCTGATCTTAGTGCCTGGCTCAGTCTCTCGGAGTACGGAAATTTATGGACATTTTTTTGTGAGTAATGCATACGTATGTGCAAGCTGCGGTATTGCTTTATAGACTCTGCAGATAGTGCGGTTTTGAGGCTTAATGTGAGAGTGGATAAAAACGCTATTTGAAGGTGAACTATAATCCATTTGTTTTTACCATCTGCCTGATTGTTGCAACTTCCGCGAGAGATTGCAGAGTAAAATGTGGGAAAAGGCTTGAGATTTATTAATTAATGACATAAGACAGGTGTTGCAAAAGTGAGATGGGTGATGGAAGTAAAAAAAATACAGTCAAAGTGATCCACGCAGGCATGAGTCCACGACTAATAACAACAATTTTGGTTGAAAATTTGCAGAAACGTTGAGTATTGACGGCGCATCTTTCGCGCAGAATGTCTATTTAGTCGGTCTTGGCGTTCTCGAGTTATAGCGGATTGAATTTTTCGAGTCCGATACAGACTCACACGCACGTACTATGTTCGGACATTTTTTTTAAAGGTGATTTCGCGATGTTTTGGAACATTTTGAACACGATTTCGTCAAAATCTTGAAATCGTTTGAGGAAGCAAAAATGAAATTTGAAATCTGTAACTTCCATATCGCTTTCTCATAATGCTTCTCAATTCACAAAGCTACTTCTACGAGCAAGCATCTTCTATATTTTTGATTACCTCGTAAAAGGAAGCTTCGTGGATGAAGAAATATTATAAAAAAGGAATCATTGAGTTACAAAGATTGGTATCGATTCATTGAGATGTCAGAAGATCAGAACAGAGTTTTGGTCACGATCGACAATTATCGGTAATATTCTGAAATCGATTATTGCCACGTGTGCCGTCTATATATAACAAAGTTGGAATGGCAACGAATGTTGTTACTGGTGTGCTTATTGTGATGATTAATTCATCTGATGAATATATACATGGCTAGAATTTGGCCAGCTCATGGTGTTAAATCACAGATCATGACACCCAAAGGTGTAGACTCGCAATACTTGACATCCCATTCCTCTATACGCTACACATTTACATAATTTATTATGACTGCGTCGTAAATTTTCGTTTGCGAGTGCCATTCCGACAGTGTCTGTCCGGTCGTATCGGTATTGTGATGTGAAAATAATTTATTGATTGGTTTAATTTGTTAATCGTTATTTTATATAAAATATCATCGAGTCATTGCAACGAAAATAATATGCGCCCAGAAAACGCAACTGGTGTCCAGTCATGACAAATTTAACATTGGAATAAATTATACGGTGAAGACTATAGGTCAAGATATGCAACATTCTCCAAACGAATACTCATATAGCTTAGGTGTACAGAACATAGAGTGCTCGAAGAAAGCTTTGATTTATATGGATGGGCTAAAGTAATATGGGCGTATAAAATGTGGACAAGCTATGCTTAGGCACCCTTTTGACATTAGATCGTCGATTATTGCCGCACGTATCGAAGTAGGCATTGTTCGAATGGGTCTTCGTCTTGGCTTCTTATATGAATTTGAAATGATTACAGTCGTTAATTGTGAACCATTGGCCGTTCAAATCTGCCGACCTTTTATATAGCGGCCGGTTGGATGAAGCTCAATCATTTGCAGAGCTCTCACCGGAGAGTACATTCGATCAGCTCGAAAATCCGCGGTCGAGTGATTTGCCAAAACTAATTCAATTTCTTCTTTTTTTTTTCACTTGTTATTATATTGTTTTAGAGACGTTAAATTTCTTAGTGCCAAGATGGATACAGTTAACAAGAGAACGAACGATGACATAGAAGTAATAAGTGATTGTGCCGCAGAAAGTGAAATCCGGAAGTATTTTGCTGGAAAAAACGTGTTTGTTACTGGCTCCACGGGATTTATGGGAAAGTGTTTAATGGAAAAATTATTGAGAGGTTGTCCCGAATTGAATAAGATATACGTTCTGGTCAGACCAAAGAGAGGATTGGCCGCCGAGGACAGAATTAAAAAATACCTAGATGACGTAGTAAGTAATGAGGAAGAATTCGTATTACTGTAAGAGAAACAGATAATTAATATTCTGACGGTTCAAAGTAATTAGATTAACTAGATATTATTAAACTTATATTATAACATTCATTGACGCTATCAAATATCAAAATGCAGTGAACTTAAGTACCATTTCATTTATTACCGGTATTCTAGTCGTAACAATTGTACGTCATTTGGAAATTTATGACAATAAAAGATTAGCACGCTCAACTGTCATGGTTATTCGACATTTTTATCAGGTTCGACCTATATGATGGTCGATGACATCATGACTGGAATAAAGATTATTGCAGTAATGCTGAAGAAACTTCTAAAATCTGTTTGTCAATTTCAGCTATTTGATACTGTTCGAGAGATGTACCCCGATTGCGCGTCAAAGATACATTTGGTAGAAGGCGATTTGATGCAAGACGGTATGGCGTTATCGGAAAATGATAAAAACACAATGATCAATGAAGTAAATATTGTATATCATAACGCGTCAAATGTAAAATTCAATGAGAGAATAAGTGCCGCTCTGAAGATAAATGTTCTGGGAACGAAGGCGATGCTTGATTTCGCTAAGCAATGTAAACACATTGAGGGATTTCTCTATGTGTCCACCGCATATTCCCATTGTTATGAAAAAAACATAATGGAAGAAGCGTATCCATCTCCGGCCGATATGAAAATGGTAGAAGATCTGATAACTGCCGACTTGGCGAGTCCCATGGGTCTAAACGATTCAGTTCTGCCGAATATACTCGGAAAATTTCCCAATGTTTATGCATTCACCAAAGCTATCGCCGAGGGTTTGGTTAATGATGCAGGCAAAGAGGTATCATTTCCTTGCATAGTCTTCCGTCCGTCTATAGGTGAGTCCTAGAAAATAAATCAGCAGCTTTTTAACAAAACGTTTAGGACACGTTCGAAAAATATATTAAACACTAAAATTCCTTTTTTTTTCAGTGTTATCCACGTGGAAAGAGCCTATAAGAGGCTGGACTGGAAATTTGAACGGTCCAGCAATGTTGTTCATCGGCTATGGATTGGGAGTTATTCACGTAGCATACAAGGCACAAAATGTATATGATTTCATTCCCGTCGACATGTCAATCAACTCGATGCTGGTTTTGATGTGGCATGCTGTAAAACACAGGTGAAGTATGAATTAAATTCTTATCAAGTCGGTCGGAATTAATATACTTTAATTGTTTTTGCCAACTTATGTTACAGGTCAAATGAACGACCACAGGTATACAATTATGCAAGTAGTTCCGTCAAGCCAATAACGTTGCAGGGTTTGCAGGACCTTGTTCCCAAACAAACGAACGGTATCTTATTGCATCCGACGATTTACCAGATATGGCATATATTCATTATTTACACCGATAATATTCTGTGTTTCGTAATATTGTTCGTATTGCTGCACGGTGTACCAGCAATATTCGCCGATTTGTACTTACTTCTCAAAGGAAAGAAACCGCAGTAAGTAATGAATCGACGTACTAACTTAATTAGAACCCTGTGTTTTTATTAAATGGAGTAATGAATACTTTACTTCACAGAGCTTTACCGGCCTTCAAAAAAGCGGCCTTGGCTTGGAGAATGTTGTTGTACTTCATCACCCGAAAATGGACGATAGATATATCAGAAATGAATAAAGTTGTCGACCGCATGAGTCCAGTTGACCGTAAATTGTTCTTTTGTGACGTTAGAGAAATAGACTGGGTTGATTTTGCGAAAAACTACGCTCTAGGACTCCGATTATATGTAGTGAAGGATCCGATTTCAACGTGGGAAGCGGCTAAGAAAAAATCCATCATTTTGAAGCGAATCCACTACACTTTAACATTCGCGTTTATATTATTAATGCTGTATGTAATTGCAACAAAGCTAGGCCTGTTGTAATATTTTTGTAAATTTAGATTTCAATCCGTTGAATCTCATGCTTTATGTATATAAATTAGCGTTGGTTTTTTAAGAATGTAAATTGACGATAGACAAGTGTTTGCAGTGAATATGAGAAAAGTCGATGATGATGTAAAGTTTGCAGCGTCAAATTCAATTTAGCATTACTTAATCCTTTTGCGATCGGTGAATGCGCGAGTCGGTGCTCGGCTAAGCGCCCGCCCATCCATGTACTATAAATATAAATATATATAAAATATAATAAATATATATATAAATAAAAATATATATAAATATATAAATATATAAATATATAATTCACACATATATTTTTACGAATTTTAATTCACGCGGTATTCCATGCTCTGATCATGCAATGTGCAGTAATTCTCAAACAAAGAGTTATAACTAAACGAGAACCGGTCGATTGATCGATCAGCAAGATGATCAGAGGAAATTAATAAATAATATTGTTAACGCCGGTATGTGAATTGCATATATCCATCTGTCATCGTCTATTTGTGTTTAATTTATTCGGGCAAATTGATTTTGAATTGTCTATTTCTCCTCAACTGTTCCTTGGTAAAACATTACTTTAAATATAATTACCTCGCGACGAATATTAAAAGTAAACTAATTTACTATGCATTTGATTGCAATGAAGCGGTTGAAATATGGTGATCTCGTGTGTCATGCGCGAGAGTGCAAATGAAAAGACAATCGATTGATTAATTGAATATTTATTAATGTAAAGCGAGACGGTCAAATCTCCCGAGTTGTTGCATTTATCGCGAAAAACGAAGTAAATTAGAGCGGATATGAATTCGCAGAAGTTTGAACTGTTGTTTCGACTCGAGTTCAAGATTAGTTCACTGCTTTCGTTCGACTATTGGAATGATAGAATTAATCGACCTTATACGTAGCGGGACAGATTCGATAGAACTCATTCATTTGAACTATTCCGACCGGAACGCATATTAGTTTATCTCGAAAATACGTGGTTGTATTATTTTCAAGAATATTTTTCAATCTCTTTCAGTGGCCTGATCTTCTCAATACGGTAAGAAATTATTAATGGAGCGATGGGTACCATTTGCAAAAAAACAAACGATTATTTGAAATTAAACAATTTTTTTCTGTTCACTATCTAGACGCGATTTATAGTAATGTGTTGGGTAGAAACTTTTTGTGAAAACAATGTTATCATTATTTTTGGTCACAATCTGTAAAAATATCCTTGCGTGGGTCAACCATCCGCCGTGGTAACTCGGTCGGTCATTGATACCATAACAGCGACCGAGAGACTGAGAGATCTCGAGAAACCATAGTCGAGTTAAGTGATTAATGAAGAGTCAAGGTTCGTGGTCGCGCAGTGCAGAGCAGTGTTGGATACCGCAGCATTGGAGGGGGAGAGCACGGCAAGGGGTATAATAATAGTGTAAGTAATGGTGGTACGATGAGTGGTAGGATTATTGGCTCCCGACAGTTGTTGGCAGTCGTTGTACCAATTCACATCTTGACATACTCGTGTCCTGGTTCCGCTCTCGAGGTGCCAACCTTTGGCGGATGGCTAACAATTTCTATGACTTACCCTAGCGCACAGTAGAGAGAATCGAAGTGACAAGTCGTAGGTGCACGTTGCTGGTAACATCGACACACACGTCGAAGTAGTGACGGGTCGTGCGACACTGCTATGGATATGTCGATAGCAGCGTATAGCCTGTATAGTCGTCGGGAGAAATACAATGTTGAGTCGTGTCCCGCTGTGCGTTAAATTCAATTTTCTAGCCCGCTCACGACCCATGTTAGATTTGGTCATGGGCATGTTTACGGGACCGCACCAGTTACCAAGGTTCTTGTACCAATAATCAAAAAAACATAACTTGATATACGAATATACAAAATACTTTTTACCTGCAACGATGCCAGTACCTCCGACGAGGAGAGGGCACGAAATGTATGTGAGCGAGTCATAAGAGAAAGAAACCAATGTCAGCAAGCTTCCCCGAGCAATCGCGAGCAAGATGGACACGTTATACCTGTATTCGAGTGGAGTTGCGCGTGGTGCGCAAGAAATTACTTGACGCTTGGAAGAAACGTACCAATACCATTCCGGCACCTCTGATCTTTTATCGTGGAACTCGCCGATATAAACGATCGTTCTATAGATGGAAAACCGTCGGTACCTGGCGATCTTTGCAGTATAATCGCGGCGTGGAGAGACAGAAGAACGCAGAGGAGGAACGAGGAAGTAAGACAGAAAGAGAGATCGAGTCACGAGTCGAGTTTTGCGAGTCCGGATGAAGCTTCTTCGGCGTGCGCGCGGGCGGAGGGGGTTTGTCTCGGTAGTCAGGCAGGAGGCTTGCGACCGAGGGAGAAAAGAGAAAGAGCTGAAAGTTTCACGGTATAAGGCGGGACACGTCGTACTCTTCACCGATCGTCCGTACGTCCACGTCCACGTCTCCCCGTCCGTCCGTCCGTCCATTCGTTGGACGGTTGGTTCGAAGAGGCCCGTGGCGTGTCCCGGGACCGTGGGCCCGATGCTCCCGATCAGAGGCTAGGGAGCCCTCTCCACGCCGTCCTCTCCTGTCCGCAAACGGAGCGGAGCAAGACTTCACCACTTTTATGTACGTAGTCTGAATAACAAATCTGTCCAATTCACATGTCGACATCAAAGAAGATAATATAAACACTACATCGATACATCGTCTACAAAACCCTTAATGTTTTATTAATGCCCCACTGCTACTGTACGCTCTCTGTCCTCCATCTCGATGTACCCTCTGGTCCCATTCCAGTTCGCGTTTATCTCTTGCGGACCGCTCGGGCGCGAGATGCGAGCAACGCCAGCGCAGTTGTACAGACGGGGTGCATTTTGCCGAGATCCATTGCTTCTTCGTCTATCCATTCTGTATGTACTTCATAAATAAACGGATTCGATGAAAATTCATCCTGGTTCCCAGTTTATTGCGTCGCGGGAGAGAAAAAAAAACACATGGCCTCAATGACACCGGTCACGTGATCATTCACTGGGGAATCGAATGCCGGAACTATCGGCGTGCGGATTCGATTTTTCTTATCCGCAGGAAGTTTCTCTCACGCCTTTTCTTACTCCCTGTCCTTAATTTCAATTTAATAAATTACGCGCGGCTCAGTTACGCACAAAATGCGTAAGCGAGACTGGCCCGTAATGGTATGCAGGAATGCAGGCAAGGTACAGCGGAAAGAGGAGGCTCCAGCTCGGGGTGTAGGATATATATAGTATGGTACGGATACATCCGACGGGAAGACTGTTCCCCCAGCGAGGCTCGAACTCAAGAGAGAAAGAAAGGTAAATAAATAAAGAAATAAAAAGATCGACGAGGAAATGAGGTCCTGCTCTTTCGTCCCTCCTCGTGCTTCCATCGCCGGTGAGCGAAGGCCCGCAGAATCCTGAGTCCAACTGAGTGACAGCCTCGCGCACGTACGTGGGAGGCGACTCGCCTCTCTCGACAAAGACTCCGGACGATAGCCTTTATGCAAATAGTCGATATCGCGAGCTATCTCCTGCCGCCGCTACCGCCGTTCCTCTCCCCCTGTTGCCCAGCAGCATAATCTCGATTAACGGAACTCTAACTCCTTTCTCTGTCTCCTTTCTGCCAACAGTCACCGGTACCGAGCCACCCAGCGAGTTCAGCATGTCCGATTCCGTGTTTCGTGTTCGGGTCATCAAGATTTTTTCTTGCATTGGATTTATAGAACGACTCGGGCACTGCGCTTATGAGAACTTTTGCAGAGATGCTTCAACATTTTTTTCTCTCAACAATATTCACGATACTCCCTTTGCATACTTCTTGAGTGATGAGAAAGTAAAAAAAAAAAAAATTATACAAAGCAGAAATAAACCGACGACGAAAAGTTTTTTCTATGCACAGCCTTGGTGAACGCCATGTAGAATTTCAAATATCCGCGAGTTCTCCTCGTGATGTAATAACGAACGACGAGCTTGGAGTACAAATGAAACGGGAAAGTCTCTACGGTGACGGTTGTGGAAAGAGAGTAGTATGCCGAGCACAGACTGGGAGTGAAAGGTGGTTGGGAGGGGAACTGAAAAGAACGAAAAGGGCGAGGAGAAGGTGGAAGAGATGCTGGGAAACGAGGTCCAAGGGTGCTCCTGCGAAAATTAATCATCCCTGGCAGCTCTCGATGTCCCTGTCTCGACTCTCTGCTCCACCACTTTCCTTCTCTCGCATTCCCAATTATACGTTCATTCGCGGTATGCTCGTCAACAACCCTCCGAGACAAAACTGAGAGCAGACCACCACGTGCTAATCTAGAAATCCATAAACACTGAAAGCTATTTTCGTCGCACGAAAATACTTGGGTGAATATGTCCGGAGAGTGGAAACTTCGGTAAGCCTTGCAACGCCCCGAATCTGATTTACGAGAGCGAAACCCTTTTGCACCATACTCGAAAGAAAGCTGAATTGTATGCAGAAAAGGGTATCGCAGGAACTATGGAACCGAGTCGGTTTAACGAGCGCTACTTACGGTCGGGCAGGACTTGGGAGTTATTTCGTTTAGGCACGAGAAGTCAAGAAAGGCCTTGGATAGGTCAAACAATGTGACTGGTCAAGTATGTTCGGGCTAATTAGAAGGACCTTTTAAAACTAACCTTCAGGAGTGATTTGCAAGTATCCATGGTTCAGCAAATAATCCAAATCGAAATAAAATAGGTATCGAAAATGTATTCGTTCTTATTATTATTTATAGTATTAATATTTATGTAATCGTTTACGCGATGATAATCGTTATTCAGCTTCGACAATTCTACGAGAGATTTTCTCATACACTCGGTAATGTTTCGAGCAGTGCAACGAGATTCCACTTATTCGGGGCATAAATCAATTAAATTATAAATTACAATACAGAAGTTGAGCAAAACGACCACCTGTTGAGAGGCGGAAGCAGCAGCAGCAGCCCGAATGAGGTAGGTAGGGATAAAAGGGGTGAAGTTGGGTGGCTATCTCGTAAATTCCGCGTGGCACCTCACCAAACTACGTTCTCGTGTACCTCTGTGCCGAGTTTGTTCTTGCCATCTTTCGCTTTTCCATTACATCCGTCCACTAGATTCATCCGTCGCAATTTTACTCGCCCTTGGATTAACATCGCTCGATTATCGGATATCGGATCGGCTACCGGATCGAATCGGCGAATTGATTAATAGGTAATTCTCGATTACGCTCGCAAGACAGTGGCGACTGAGTGAGCGCTGGGAAATTACTGTAAATGACTGAAGTGAGTCAAACGAGAATAACGATCGATAGTAAGCCCAATCGACGGTGTTGTTATCAGATCGACGCTCAGAAAATTAAAGGACTTCGCAAGTCTCGCTGAATAAAAACTAGTGGAACGTCGAGGTTGCCCCTGCATCGAATGCAAGGCCTTCTCTAAGTATCTCGTCTGGCGATCTCCACAAAGAAAATAAGACTTACTTCAATTCAACTTACTTGATGAACCTCGTGCCACCGTGAGGTATAGAACGAGGGTGAAGCCTGAACGCCAACAACCTGCACCCCATGTCTTTCCTTCGGCACCTGCTTCTTCCTCGTCTGCAATCCAAACGTTAGAAAAGGGACGCGAAAAAAAAACCATGAAGAAATGTCCTGCGCCAGTCTGTCTGTAATCGGAAGTTTTTCGATCTGTCTGTAATTAAGTTCGTGGCTTTGAACACGAACCTCTTACCCTTGCCCTCTTGCCACGCTCCATCCCTCCTCATCGACAGCATTAAATGGTCATGGTTACAATCTGCACAAAAATCTCTGGTAAACACGAAACAGATCGTCAGCTAGGATCGCGAACCCTGCTATTTTTTCCCAAAAAAATAAAATAAAAAACACACAATCACTCTGAACACAAATTCGCGACAACTCCGACATCGTTGACTACGAAATTTGAAACGGAGAAACCTGCGACACCGTCGCTCTCCTCGACTGCCTGTCAAAGGAAAGTCTACATCGAGTAAATGGCATAGAGAAACAGCGACAGCGCCTGAGAGCCCGTCGGTACTTCTCTGTGACCGTCACGTCCTGTAGTGACGAGAGCCCGTTCGCGGTGACGGTAATGCCGTGTTCGCGCTCTTCCAGAAAGCACACGCGAGGACTGGTTCGGCGCACGTAGAGCTCGAAAGAGCGTCGTCCTGACGGCCGTCATCCCTCGAAAGCTTACACACCGCACAGTAGCGGGCTTCGGTGTTCTCCTCCCTCCTCCCGCCGTTGCCGCGTATTTCTCCCGCTTACACTAGTTCGCTTTCGCTATTTACCTCGTTCTCGGTGGGCCTCAGGCGTATCCACCACCGCCGCCCGACTAGTAGTCGAGGAATTCGAGTTGCTATAAATCTCCCTTGACGTCCGCGCGATGCCGGGTTCGCGAACGAGCGAACGGGTCCGATGGTGAAAACCACCCCGTCGCTCTTCGCCTCCCCCCCGCCCCCCGCCTCAACGCCAGCATGTACACAGGCCCGGCCCTTCTACTTCGACCCTCTCGCGCTTTTCTATACACTTCTGCTACCGTCGCTCCTGCTCCTCGTCTCATCCTCTCGTCCTCACGTGCCCTTCACAACCGCGACTGTCGTACCTTCTTTCTCCCTCTCCCTATCCACAAAACCATTTTCACCCTCTGTTTCTCTCCTTGCTCGACTGCTACACCGTGGAATTGTAATAGTTTTGCTCGAAGCGGGGTTAACGCAGTGCGAACGCAGCCCTCTCCGCCGCCACCCCCCTCGCCCGACACTCAGCAGTGAAAAAGACAGAACAAAAAGAGCGAGAACCAAGGGTGAATTCGAAGAACCCTCTCGCTCACTCTCTCTACGTTCGACTGGTTCCACAGTAGAGACAGACTCCGCATCTCCTTTGTTGAGTTCTGTCACTCAAGTCTCCTTCTCTCGTCGGCAGGAAATAAAAGTTCTGGCCATTCGCCGAAATACGGGTGGGCCGGAAACCGAGGTGAGGTCGTAGATGCTTTTTTTAAGGTTTCTTGTGTCGTTTTCAGAACGGCTGTGCATTTATACATTCTGTCTATCGATTCACCGATTTGAACGGTAAATTCTGAGACTTCTGATTATACGTCGCTAACGAAGAATTCGGCTGTGTTTATCGATTATGTTTGTTTGAAAATGGTTTTAATTCTTGCGTCTCGCGTGTGCTTGGGTCGTATATACAGAATGACGGTCGCGCGCGCATGGAACTATGGATAGAGTGGATATGGGAAAGGAATATCAATCACGCTCCGCAAGACTGACGTGCTGCGATTCGACTGTGGCTTCCGGAGAAAAGAGACGCTTGTTCCTATCACGAATGCTGGGGGGTTCGGCCCTGCGAGCATACGGCAGACCCGATACCGCGGACAACCACCGGTAGATTAATCATTATTTCCGAGGAGATGCGATATACATAATCACTCATCGGCGCATCGAAGCTGATAAGTTACGAGAATCGCTTCCCGAACTAAGAATTAACGACCACATTATTGTATTTTTAATGGCTCAGAGAAATGTTTTTTTTTTCAGAATCTCATAATATAAAACTTCTTGTTGAGTTTGAACTTAAACGGCGATAGTCTTATGATTTTTCATATTTTATTGAAAAACACGTCGGCCCAGAATTTCACCGAGAAATTCGAACGGACACCGGTGTTCGGACTTGTGCCGCGAGATGCTGGCAGATCGCGATTCACGTCGTCTTCAATGAAGCGTCACGCTCACTTCCTTCCCGTCCACTGTCAGTTTCACATCCCGGAATACTCTTCCCGTGGGATTTTTCCTTCCGGGGTTAGGCAAGATGTCCGGGATAACGTCTCGACGATCGCAAACACGAGGCGACGGGCTGCTGGCACGACTCTATCCAGGCGTTATGACGCGATAGTGTTTACTTGAAGTGGAAAGGGACAGAAAGGAGGATTGCGTTCAATAGCTAAGTGACACGCACGCCTTTAGAAATTTTGCGACGGAAGAAATTCATACTTTTTAATATTTCTTTTATGGTTACAATTTCAAGAATATTTTCATTAAAATTTTATGGCGCAGCAGCTTCCGTCTGCTGGCTCGCTAGGTTGAAAATCTCATTTTCCGGCCGGCGAGTGACGCGATATATCTCCGTTTTCTCAATGACATATTTCCGTTATGATGTCCATGATCGGAAAATAAAATTCTGAAAGCAGAAGTGACGTATTTTTGTTGTGACCGTAAATGTCTCACATCCGGTTTGAAAAACTGAAACCGCGCACGCGGTTGACCAAAACTGCGTTCTGCCCTCTGTAAGGACCGGCGTGAGCCTCGTAGAAACTATTGAAATCGAAGTAGACTTCTGTTTTATGGTCAAACGATGAGACCCTGTTTTATCTCGAGCCTAAGAGAGTTTACCCTTGGAAGAAAATCTCAGAGATGGCTTATGAATCGTTGAGTAGCCATCATGAATCAAGCAGTCATCAAGTGCCAAAGTGACGAGTCTCGGCAAGGAGAGTGGAGGGAAGGGGTCCAAACTCCCGGCACAAAAGTGTGTGTGAATCTGTCGCAGCCGCAAGAGCAACGTGCACTGCAGCACGCGGTCGCACAACTCATTTTAAAATACGTAGGAAAGTGTTGTAAGCAGTTATTCACCTTTTGCGAAAAATTACAGCATTTGAGCAACCCCTTTCAATACGTTATATTAATAGCACTACCTGTTCATTCTTCCACTTCCAAAAATGGGCATCGAAGAAACAACCTCCAGAAATCTATCTTACCGATGTTTCGTTTACCAGAAGAGTGCCGATTACTTCGATACTCCCTTATCTGCGTCTGCTAACGTACCAATGGTTTTCGGAAAAAAAATGTCAAGATGCCAACTTAAAATCTTTGCTATTGTTTTCAAGTTTCCTCATATCTCCTTTTGACAAAAAATATTCTTATCGAAATTTTTGTTTTGGAATTCCTCCGTTAATAAAATCGGTTGGGAAACATGCCACTTGGAAACCATGGCAGAGGTTTTAAGTCGATATCTCGAATTTTTTTTTACAGTCGTTGTTTCAAAAATACATCGGCATATGAAATGTAGTATGAGAGATTCGAGGATTAATCCAAGTTAACTCATTGATCCTTCAAAATAACTGGTACAGCGATTCAGCGGCAAAAGTGGCAACTGTAAGAAACATACCGATTCGCAGCCAACATCCAAACCATGCCAGCGAACGGTCAGTACGGAAACGCTGGTATGCACAGTAACCGTCAGTGTGTAAGAGTCGGTAAGTTATCTCGATCGCTAAGTTACCCGGAGTCACCGAAGGTGCTGAAGAACACTGCATGTTCACGTGATGGTCAAGCGAACTCAACCGATACAGGCCGGCAGTTGAAAGATCTCTTCCTGTCCATTTTTACAACGCGTTGCAAATAACTCCTGAGGCACGGGAAACCCTACCCAGGTACGGAGCCATCACCATTTTACGTCGAGGTGTGCGAGGATAACGGAGCGAAAGTTTCGTACTATTGTATCGTGGGACCTTCCGCGGGTCGCTCTCGATTTATGACCGGGGATAAATGCACCGGT
Source organism: Listrodromus nycthemerus (assembly GCA_963978505.1). Classification (NCBI taxonomy): domain Eukaryota; kingdom Metazoa; phylum Arthropoda; class Insecta; order Hymenoptera; family Ichneumonidae; genus Listrodromus; species Listrodromus nycthemerus. The sequence continues at coordinate 15,404,076 of OZ021683.1, read as the reverse complement.
GTACCGGAGACTCGTCGACAGAACGCTCCTTCCAACGTTTCGATTCCAACCGTTCGCGTTGTGTTGCTGTGTTGCAGCGTCCGCCGAGCGGCAAGCCATGGGAAGGACACATCAGTTCTCGTACGAATGCTTCCAGCTCCGGTCCTTCGCGTCGTGTATTGTAGCGTGTTGCGCTGTTACACTGGTGGTAGTGGCTGTCGCCAATGATAATTTATGTTAATGGCTGCTCGTACCGTCGGGCCGGCACTCCGCGCCGATTCTCCGAGACAGTCCGGAGCTCGTCGCCATGTCGCGCAGACGCGTTTTGCTGGAATCTCATCCGTTTTTTCCGACGACGATCAAAATGTTACGATAGTCGTAAAGTAGCATTCAAAAAGAATCTTTCGAATTGGGTCAGTCGAGGAAAAATTTTGGTGGCGAATTATCGTAAAACATTCGGTATTTCTTGTTTTTCTCCCGAGAGCTCATTTCGAAAATTGCGACGGATATTTTTGTAGAATCGCGTTGAAAAGGAAAATTTTCAATCACCCCTACCCGTTGCTCGAGATTCGAGGGTCGACGACGCGAATGCTCGGCCCCCAATTTCTCAATCCTACGCAATGGCGACGCCCAGCCAGGCAGACGGCGACCAGCAAACCCGGCAGTCGGACGGACTTCAACTCCCCTTGCACGCAGACTCGAAGATGCGCCGACGCAACGTCCACACTCCGACGCACACGGTTCTCCGGCTTCGCGACTGCTGGGAGTGTTTCCACTGGCCTCGCATCTCTCTGTCGCCGGTGTCATCGAAGCGTCGATCACAACACAAGACGATTGAATCGTCGATTACGCAAGCGAAGAGCTGTGACTTGTTCGAGGTTTCGAGCGAATTCTTCACGACGGCCTGGAGTCAATGGCGTTCGTGAATGTTTCCGCGAATTTCTCAGCAACCGAATCGCACCCGCACCAGGGAAGGAGCATCGCTAAAATTTTTGGTGAGTTAATTAGTACGTGCAATTAATTTTTATGTTTGCGAAAAGTAAAAAGCCGTCGTTGGTTGGTTGCTTAGACTTTTTAAGTGGAAAGATTTTTGAGAGATATTTCATTTGCTGCTAGTTTTAATGGGAGGATGGCGTTCATTTAGCGTCCGGGGGTATGTTTCTAGATTTCGGGGGTGAAAGCACGCTCGACAGTGGCGCCAGCAGTGGTGGATGGACTTTTTTCTCATGGTTCTGTAAATCGGGAGGTGGGGTTTGCTCGACACCGATCGATTTACACTGTGTCGGTACTCAGCGCTTCGTCAGTTTCTACTACATACTCTCCGCTGTATTCCAGATTTTTTGTCGTTGATCGTTGATTTTTTGTTTCCGTGATTTTCCGATGACGAAGCATATGGAATCGTTGAACACCGAGGTAATACTTTTGGAATTTTAATAATCGCGGTCTTAGTTTTGAGTCGAACGTGATACTAGACAGTGTTTGAAAGGAGTCGGAATTAGGCCTACGGCGCTAGTCGAACAGTCCCGGATTCGTTCAATCTTCCATGATTTTTTCGTTCTATTCAGTTCGCTTTCGAATCACTGACTCATCAATATTGAATAATAATAACAATAATCAAGTTTTTGTCCTGTTGATTATCCCAGGTTCAACGTAGAATCGGCAGCATTAATTAAGGTACATTTTACTCTTACGGCAATATAAACTTACTGTCGTTATTGTCCATCGATTCCAATTGTTTGATGTTCCTAATACACGGAAATATTTTTGTGAAAAATCAATCACGACTATGAAAACACTACTCGAGAAAACTTATCGAATGCGTCGTTCCGGCAATCGACTAGTCGCTCCAAACACTATTTCGCGATGTCCGATATTTCCGCTCAAAATCTTATTTTAATCGACTGACTTAGTCGCAAATAATTAGACGCGATCTTTCCCTAGCTCAATTTAAAAAATAATAAATGGCTTTGCAAAAGATACTTCCATGGGAACTAACAACCATAGTTTCATTTGCAAACCGGTGGTTTGTGAACCGTCGGATCCCGTGCGAGACAATAAGCTCTACAGTCGATGGCCAACATAGTTCGAGCCGCAGACGGTCTTCCGGTTGAACGTTAAATCGCCGGAATAATCTCGAGGAAGTATACGATCTTCCCAGTCGCGATATTCTGTACACTCGTGTGGGAATTTTATGCGTGTGTGAGGGTAAACCGGCTGCCGGAGCCCAATCAAGGACTCAGCTCCGCCCGCATTCCACGTTCAACCTTCCAATCCCTGATACAGCTTGGTCCAGAAATTCCCTCGTAACAGAATCGGTTTAGCTTTTGTCTTGGTTCCGTCGCTCGTTCTCCACACTTTATTGAGTCTTGCCGCTCTGATTCAGTATAAATTTGATATACATATAAAAAAAATTACACAACCGAACAGTCTTCGGATCCGCTTTAAGACCGACAATTAACTGCCAACGCTCCGCTTATTGACATATCGTGTAGGCTGCCGTGAATCGGCATGTTAATGGACACGTAAAAGGAAGCCACGCGCGATGACGCGACAAAGTCGGTTTAAATGATCGATGCTCTTTCGTCGCGTTATTTCTGTAAGTTGACCGAAGTCCTGCCGTTCGAAATCTCATCGCGGCTATAATAGATACACATTGACCCTCAACGTGTCGAGAGACAAGGCTCTCGACCGTAACAAGCCCTGAACGCGAGCGTGCGGGACAATTATTGACTTCCGATCGATCGTCGAGCCAACGTGATTTCTTGAATTTATTTACGAAACGCCAGGTGACGCTGACGACTAACTGACACGTAAGGGCTGAAATGGGTAAAAAATCGCTGAAATAGGTAACGATTAGAAGTCACCTATCCTATCTATAATGTCTTTGCACTGGCGAGTATTTTTATCGTGAAATGTGGACCATTTTGTCGATCCATTTTGGTATTTATCCTCGCAAAGAGTTTATCTCGCTGTAGTAAAAATCTATATCTTTCACGTCTCCCCTACCTCAATTATTTACGTAACGAACCGCTCACTCTACCGTCTAAGTGGTTCGCGATTACACGATAAATATAATTTGTTGTAGATAGACAGATAACGACACTTATTGAGTAAACTATCATGTTTAACCGCTAGATCGTTCCGTATATTAATTGTATGCATCCGGTTTTCGTTTTTTTTTTTTTTTCTGTTTAATATATTTGAAAAATTTCGCTGCACGTTCCTATCGTGAATCCAGGGCTGCGGGGAATGCGCGTTGCAATTTACACCGTAGATATTCGCAATGCAGCGTCGAGTATAACGAAGAGCCTGGAACCGACGACGGCGCGACATAAATTGAACCGTTTCCGCGAGGAATGACATCATGCCGTTCGTTCATGAGAGACGAAACGAGGTCTCGTTGTTCCTTTTCAGTATGCTGCAACGGAGCAGTAAATTCCCACAGTTGGCTCGTACTATGTAATAGATACCATTCGACAGGATTCTCGAGAGCTCTGTCGCGCAGCGCTTTGACTCCCGGTTAAGCGGCGTTAAAATTGAAAGAACGATACGGGAATAAATTTTTTTTTCGGCCACCGAGAAATCGCGAGGTGTAGAACATTCCGTCGAAAACGCAGAGTTTGGAGCCTCGAGGCCGGCGGGCAGCAGGTAACAAAGTCCTTTTCTAACGGACCCCCCTCTAAAATGGCGAGCTGGCATCCTTGGATCGGCTATTTTATGACCCCGGCTCGCCGTCACGGCCAGGGACGAATTTCCAAATCATGTATTGATCCCGAAGCAGAATTTTTTTTTCGTAGAAAGAAATAAAACCAATTCTGCAACTGAAATAAACGAGTTGATTGAGAGAAAGCGACTTCCTTGGGTACTCGCCGGTAGGCTGGAGAGGTAGATTGGATTTAGAGAAATTCGGAGCGCAATTGCACGACTGTTCGGGTGAGTTGGGGTCCACGAGTATTTCGGTCGGCGAGTGGAGTAACTCTATACGGGATAGCATCGGGGTGGAGCGCGATCGATCGGACAGCCCCTCGTTTTCGCCATTGCGAATTATCACTTTCTACCCTTACCGCGGCCTTCCTCGGCGGGATGGGGTCAGGTCAACTAGACATTATGCCATCCTTCTATCGCGACCCGTCAGGAGCTTCGAGCTCTTTTTCGAAATTCACAATAATATTTTATTTTAGCTCCACCAAAAAAAATCGTTGTCTCACCAAAATTTCCCGGTACCTTCAAAAGCGGACCACGCTTGCGTCAATAAAAATTCTACAAAGATTTGATTGCTCTTACCGAAACGAAAATTGTTGTTTGGTTTCTCCGAGCCGAAACTGAAATATTAATTATTACTTGAGAATTAGATGAATGAAATAAATCGTTTTTAATGCTAAATTCCAATATCGTCCGCAGAAATAAAATGATGTAAACTTTTTATCGACCTTACATCGTTGGAAGTAACGCCGGAGCTTTCTTTTTTTTTTGCAGAGTTATCTCTCAAATATTATTGCCAAAGGAAAAGAGCGTCGAGTAAATTTCATGCTGCAACAGTTTCTCGTGGATCTCATTTCGGAGGGACTATAAAATGAGAACGGGAGGCAGGGAGAAGTGGCGAAGCGAGAGGCAAACAGTGGATCGACAACGGTGGGACGAAGGGAACGAGATGCCGGCTGGCGAGCAGATGGTTGCCCCCGTTTATTGGTTTATTGGTCGGTACTGGCGGCCGGTCCGTTGCTGCTGCCGCGCCGTCCCGCCCGAAAGCAACGAGACGAAGAGAGACTGAGTCTCTTTGTGTCGGGTTACTATGTACGAGAAACGTTAGGTGTTTATGACCGAACGAAGATGCTCGAAGGGAAGTACAAGTATCGGCGGGTTGAAGCCGCAATACCGAACCGTTGAAGGAGCCATCGATTCGACTCTCACTCGCGAGGTACGTAAAGTCGCATTTCTCATGCCGCCGAAAAAAGAAACATTAACGTTAAACAACGAGATATTAATTCTTTTTAATAAAAATAGTGAATTAATTTTTTTTTTAATAAAAAATTACTTTTTTATTTATTTCACCCACAAGGTACGTAATATCGAATCTGACATGGAGATAAGAAATAAAACATTAATGTTTAACAATGAGAAACTAATTGTTTTTAATGGAATTAATGACATTAATTAACTACTTTTGTTAGTCATGAAAAATTTATTTTCATTTTATAAAATTTTCGTTTTCCTTTCTTTAAATTTCAGGTCGTCTTCGCAGAGGAAGGAAAGTCAAACGGCCAGTTTCGCGATCGATGAAAAAACTCTCGAGTCTGCTGAGGTGGAGCGGGAGAAGTGAAGGAACAATTTCGAGGGAGGAAATTATATGCCGAGGGGTGGTCGAGATGGCGGCGATAGAGAGTCGGCGTCGCGTTTCGTACGCGAAACGCGATGGCGTCGTGCCGAAGAGAGTCGGGTCGATAGAAGCGGCCGAGCACCCTTAGCCCGCCACGAAACTGAAACTCTCGGCAGCCACCCCGATATACGGTTCGTCCTTCTCTCTTCATCTCTCTCGCTCTCGTCTCGCTCGCTCCATCTCAGACTCTGCATCTATCCATACACGTTTATGCAGACGAATATCCACCCAGAAGGGACTCGGCCTGAATTCGGCAGAGAGCGAAATCTTCGTCACGAGAGCGAACGGCGACGAGTCTCATACGGCTGACACGAGGATAAATGGAAAAAGGGTTTTGGGGTCTTGCGAGGTCGAAAAGTCAAATTCCCGCTGAGCCGAGACGTGTTTTGACATCCGACCGAGGGTTTCCGACGCCTCGGCGAGGCTAATGGCGACGTCGCGGGGGCGGCTTAAGCCGATTAAGGGTACGTTTATAGAATTAAGATTTTCACCGTCGCCCGACAAACTCGCGCTTCGCTGAGCAGTGCTATCTTGTTTCTAATACGACAAATTTGTTTCGGTGCCGAAGAAGATGTTACAATGAGAGTCCCTTAATCCCGGGCCAATATTGGCCCTCGAACATCCACGGGGCACGGGCAATTTTAGAAATACCGAAGGGGTGTGTCCGAATTTCACTAGTCAATGGAATCCTTCGGAGGAAGCAAAGTTTGCTTGTCCTTCGATATTTTAATCCGATATTGAAGCCGTTTGGTTTGTACACGGATGAACCGGATAATCCCTAATCTCGCACAACACTGCTATTCCATTTCACCGTCGATAAAGCAAAACTCCGATCGAACGCGGTAGGCGTGACATCGACGATGTGTTCTTGTTCAGCAAGTCTTCGATCGAACTTGATCGAGTTCAAGAGATAACAAACCCGTTGATTAAACAGTAGCAATCTCATTGAAACGAGTCGAGCATTCATTTTGTCAGCCGGTGTAACACCTTGTCCTTTTTGAGATTCGTGTGTTCATAAAAAAAATCGAATAACCGGTCGGTATTCGGGTTGAGCTCGGAACTCGGCCGTTCACCTGAAAGAATTTCTACAGTTGCGACATCATAATCGCGATGATCTGCGTAATTTTCCAAATACAAGAATTAATCGAATTCATTTTTGGCTGTTGCCTAATGCGATCAAACCTTCAGTCTCGATGACTAATAAGTTTTCTTACTGTGATTAGCTAATATTTGGAGCATTTACGAGAATTTTCAAAGATTTTTTAGTTGTCTTTCTACTTGGAAAATAATGAAGAAATTCTTTAGAAAAATCTGAAATATTCCAAAAGTGCAGGATATAAAAATTATCAACCGACAATTCATAATCCGATAAATGATAATGATGAATAATTTTCTAACACTAATTGAAAACTCAGTGGTTTTGAGAGTGAGTTTATTCATATGAAAAATTGCGGCTCCAATCCGAAATGTGAAAGGAATGCCCCATATATTTACAATTTACGTAACTTGCACTGTGGTGTACGAGCACAGCAATATGTAATATATATTACACAATATAATACAATAATAAGAGTAAATAAGCATTGTTGTATTATGTAATACATTATTATATATTACATACTGCTGTGCCCTCGTTACGTAAATTGTAAACATCACTGGAGTACGGTAAAGTGTAAGGAGCGTTGATTCAGCGTCGATAATTGTTTTAACTTGGACGATTGCAGATATCCTCGAAGATGACACGTTGACCAAGTAACCCCGAGGGAAGCCAGGATGGTGCATCGTCACGGATGCGAAGCGGGAACCTCGCGCAAGAACGGAAAGAGTTGTACCGCTAAGACGAGAAGATGAGCACGACCTTGCTGCGATCGGCTGTGTCATCCTCAAGCCGTTAACGGGGCGCAGCCCGGGACGATATGCCGCGAGAGGATAGCCGACCGAATCAATCACCGCGGTATATCGGTTGTGCAGGTGTAACGAAACGATCGCTTTATCTCTCTCAATTGCGTTGGGATAGTCCCGGATCGTGTTTGCACGTCAGGTAAGAAGTGTGCCAGGTGGTGACGAGCAGAAATTTCTTCATCGATTTTACCTCGCAATCCACGCGCACATATCAATTAACAGATCCTCCGACAAATGCCATATTTAATCATTGATATGTGATGGGAAACATTTTCAGGTGCTCGTCGTAACTGGGAAACGGGGAAAATGGAAAACCGTCGCCAAATGGATTTGAAGAAGTAATCTTTATTTTTATGAATTTCTTATTTAAAATTTCGACAAATAGACTTATCTTCAACCTTGTCGAAGACAACACGCGGCAATACATTATTTTAGTCGCGAGTGCCACGAACACGTATAATATATTCAAGTCTATTCATAGATTCAGAACTGGTACGCCTTTCACTATCCGCGATTTGCACTCGGATCGTCGATGTTTCGATATTTATGTTGTGATTGCACTTATCGCTGTTTACGTGCAAAGTATGGCATGCGTTTATTTTTTCTCGATAAAGATTGCGGTAATTATTTTCTGCACAGATAAATTTTGATTCGCGTAATCTCTCTCGCTGTCAGAATTTCTTCCTTATCGACATTCTTGAATTTTTTAAACGAAGAGTACTTTACTTTGCTCCTTTGAAACCGCATATTGATAAATCATCGTTTTTACCATTATAAGGAAGCCCGCATGGTTAATTAAATGATATGATGATAAGAAGCTATATGCAATTGAATGTTAAACTCAATCGTAATTGACCGAATAGATTTTTGGGATCAACGAGTTTACTTTCATACGATAAATATTCAGTTCTGCTTACATAATGTACCACGTTAATAAATATCGTTTCTGCAATGATAAGGAACCCACACACGGATAATTAACTCATACAATCACAAAGAGCCATACGTAATGAAACGTTGAACTGGAAGCATAAATAAGCGAATAGGTTTTTGGTATAACAGGACAAAATGCATCCTTCTCTGCCTGTGGTTCAAGACAAGATCGTTGATTAGCAGTCTCCCTCGTACTATTACGAACGAAGGCCAGTCGAGAGCCGACAGTTTGTTTGTAGTGGGTCCTTCCGTGTTGAATGACTTCGCAAAAAAAGCCAATTCCCTGAACAGCTGTAGATCGGTTCGAAATGGAAAAAAAAAACATTAATAAACTATCCACCCCTGAAGAGGGCCAATTACATAGCGTTTCTTTGTCATTTAGTGAGCGATCGATTTATGATCAAAACATTAAAATTGAATAGAACTTGCTTCGAGCGCATTCGTGTATAATTTTTTATTCTATTTTTTTTACGATAAGTTGTTTATGAATACTTTTTTTTGCAGATCTCTATGCGGGCCGGACGTTGACGAGTTGAAGACACGCTGTTACTCACACTGGGCCAACCGACCGACGAACTTTGGTAGTGCGTAAAATATGTTAAAAATTAATCGAACATTCTCATTAGCGAGAAGAAGGCCCAGTTAATGCTCTACATCTACCCTGTAGATCCGAATTTGTTTGAAAAGAGGCGACAAATTCGGTTCTAGAGAGGTTTGTGTGGTGCATACAGTGCTACGGTGGTCTGAAACAACGATATACGTAATAAATAGATCTGTCAAATGTTTTAACGACCGGCTACGCATAAATATATATAATTATGTACCGTAGGATTTTCTACATAGCACGTTATCATTAAGACGATTGGATATATGTTCATACCATTTCTTTCCACATCCGCTATAAGGATTATTAGTTCTGTACTGCTCTCACCATAGCATATTTTACATAGGATAAAAAATTATAATCGCTGATATCTTCGTGAGTGTAATCATCATACTATCAGCATTGATTTCGACCTGTCAGCAGAAATGTGATTGAGAGTCGTCGACGAAGTCGCCAATAACTATCTCTCGAATGATTTTATCAAAAAATTTTGAAATAATTAAATTACCGGTTGTTGGAGTTTAAAAAAATACAGCACGATGAAGCGTAAAATTATAAACGTCGACGGAATTTTTTTTAAGATTAGGAAAAAATAAGCCGATTCCTGTTAGGCGGCGGCAACTCAGAATATCGTCGGAAAACATAATCGGTGGAATAAAAATGCATCATTAATTCCGGTCTTTTCTACCAGCTGTCAAAAGTAAGCAGTGACGTCAGCCTCGTGTCACGACCCATTACATCGATAGACGACAATTACATTTGTGCATGTTGTATTTTAATAACGATGCGTATTTGTACAGGTGATATCAAATGTTGAATAGCTGCGAGAATTTTACTATATTCGTTGTGATCGCTTCGACGACTATAAATAAATGGATAATCGGCGAAACCTCTCAACATCTTGCCCCCCTCGAAATGAAGTATTTTGTGAATAAAATTCTCGTTTCTTCGTTGAATTAATTTATGGATAATAATTAACGTGCGAAAATTAATTTTGAAAAGTTGTCTACGGTCGCCGCGGATACATCTATCTTTAACCGGCATCTTAATAAAATAGCGTAGCCGTAACCACCGGTACGTTATGCAACGATAGAGTTCGTTACTAATGAAGTGTATGCACGGGTGTAATTACCACCGCAATGCGTCTGTACATAGTCGTTCTGTCCACTTTTCACGCTTTGTATCGCCTAATGGATTGGATTTCGCAACTCGGCGCCGCTGCACAGGATCGAAGAAAAAGGTCATGATTCATTATAAAATGTGAGTCTTAATGTGTCGTATAAGAAGAAAATCCTTTTTACCATCAGCAATGGATGTCCCCTTCTTAGAGAGTAACAAGATTATCTGACGATAAGTATATACGTAGCGAAAACAAGAAAATTGTTGACAAGTCCAAGGTAACTAATTTGTGTAATTTTATGCGGTGCAGCAGGGACAACTCAGCGTGATCTGATAGATTCTAATACCAGCTATGAGTGAACTTCTACAATTTGTTTCTAGATAAAAAGTGAGCAATCTTCAATGTCGGGCAATTGGCTTGGTTCATTAATTATCACCCATTACGTATTTCATTAAAAAAAAGTTGATCAACGAAAATTCCCTCGAAGGAACATCAGTACCCGAGGAATATTTTAACCGTAGATTATTGAAAATGTTGCTTTCAAGTCGCCTTAGAAAGTATCAAGCGGCAGAGGACTCTATCCAGCGCGGTAATCAAGAATTCATTCCATTACTCTCGCGAAAGCGACCGGTCTTGCGAGAATAACGTGCATGAGGCCAAGCGTGGATAACGCAAGGGGTGGGACATGGCCTACATAAGCTGGGATCCTGGGAGGGCAAAGGAAAAGAGAATCGTCGCGAGCTGGAGAGAAAGAAAAAAATACAGAATGAGGAGACGTCGTGCCAAGATATCCTCACGACTCCAGTTCTAAATCCACATCCGAGTGTGTGAGAAAACATAGGAAGATTAATGATTTATGTGACAAGGGAAGAGGGTGCTGCCGCCTGCTTGCGAACCGCGCGGCTGGGCCGTTCATACCGAGAGAGGAAAATCCTGCTTCTCCCGCGAATGCGAGATCCGCGATCAGGAAAGCACAGAGATCCCCGCGGGAATAGGCTTCGCGTACATGAACTTTTCGCGCAAACCTATCATCAGCTCAACCTCCGATGGACCACTTTTCTATCCGAATAAATTTGGCCGATTTCCATCATAGATTCTTCGGTATTCCGCCGCTATCTTACCTTCCGGCTTTGCTTGTCAGTTCGTCAAACGCAGGACAGACAGGCTCTTCTGGCTCAAGGGAGATGACAGGGTTCCGATAAGAGTCTACCGATACAGGGCTCATCCACCGCGATTTCCGCCTCCCCATCCAAGGAGGGTGACTCTCGGTGCCCAAACTCTCAACCGAACGAACTCTTTCCGCGAACAGCCCAGGAGCGTTCCTGCTAAAGATGAATCCCTACACAGTCTTCGTCGCGACTGAGACTGCTTCATCGAGTGACTGATGGCACCTCCTCCATCAAATCCGTCACCGAGAACTCTCGCCCGTCTGCAATATCGCGCCTAAATATCATCGCGCGATCACGAAGTGGGTAAGGCCTGGCTAGGGTACAACCCTTCGCAGTCTCGTGCGCTATATGCGTGGACACGTTCGAATAAAATGATGCTAATTCATCGGGCGAAGAATTCCTATCACGGGCGACCAAGGCTTACCCTCCGATATCGAAAAAATTAACTGAAAGAATTCTTTTTTCCAAGCTGATCTCGCAGAGTACCGGAAGATATGCTGGGAACGGTCGATCCCGTGGCATACTTCTCGAGAGACCGTGAGCGAAACGAGGGACCCGTATCGTTCGACGGGACCCCGTCGACGGGGAAAGAGGTCGGCATAGATCTGACGCGAGTGACGAGCCGACGCCGCCGCGCTCGTACAATATTAATGATGACTCGTTGTGTGCCCCGACCGAGGAGTCGCCGTCCAATCCTCAAACTCCCTCTCATTCTTGCTCCTCGACCTCCACCATCGCGCATTCGCTGGAACAGCCTCTTCTTATATTTCTCGTCTTCGCAGCTACTCGAGTCCGATGCAATTTCGTATTTCGCCGAGAGAGAAAGAACTACGGATCCCCGACTCATCTCGGCAGCATCGTGACGTTAACTCTTTCATGGAGTCCGAAGCTCGGCCAGTTTCGATCATCTTTGCCCTTTGGATCATTTCGTGATCTCTCGGTATATCTAGCTCTATACCTAACTCTTCGCAACTCCCCAAGTGAGATTTAACCATCGGCACGACTATACGAGAACATCGATAGACGACTGTTCGAAGACCATGAATCCACACAACGTATTTCCGGTAAGACGTTTTGAAGGTACGTCCCGGCCTGAAGGTAAGATTTTCAACCTGAAAGTGACGGTGGATGAAATTTTTTGTTTTTCTTCCTCATAGACGAGGCCTCGTTTTCATAAATAAAAAGTATCGATATTTTTAAGAAACGTGGTCAGAATGGTTGAAACATCAGAAATTTATATGTACAAAAATTGTTTGCATGCGTGTGTGCAATTTGTCAGACCTCAAAAACTGAAACTGCCTAACTCGAAGACGACTTTAGCAATTAAGCTGGAATTTTTAAAGTAGGTACAGGAATGAATAAGCAATGTTTTATTAGATTTCTAGATTTTTCAGACGCGACTCCTTAACATTACCGACAAGACTTCCACTATGAGTTCCTTTGCCAAGCATTAGCGTGGAAGCATTACCGCGTGCTTATTAGTGCTCGGAAGACCGTCGGCCTCGCTCTGACGGTTTCGTGCGGATCGAGTTCCAAAGCATAATCAGCGATATGCAGTTCATCGAGTCAGAACCGTATCCTACCTAGGCCAGACTTTTCTGTGTTACATTCTGATCTTCTCATCGCCATTCTGCGACGTTCAGAGAGATTTCGAACGCAGTCATCGAGAACCTGGGCACAATATTCGACCTGGAAAAAAATGAACGTCCAAAGGGTTAGTTTTCAACCGCACAAATTTAGTTGTCATGCAGATTGCCTGTGGACTGCTTAAAAAAAAGAAACTAGCGGAGTCACGTAAAATTCGTCTAAACAATTCTAAGGGTACACTCGACCATCCATGGGATATTAATTTCGTGAAGTATCATTAAGGGTCAAGCTACATCCTTGCGTGGAATGATCTGAATTGTTTCAGAGATCCCGCGTGCTCCATTTGCCTCGACGAGAACTCTGTTGCAATTAATGACTCTCTCGAGGGAAGTTCTGACCGCGCCGACAAGATGGTCGAAGGTGTTCCATTGTCCGAAGAGCTCGGTTTGTTGCGGTATCGGAATCTGTTAACGACAAAACTCGCACGAATTCTCGCAGCGTTTACACGAGATAAAGGTATTCTATCCCGAGAAGTGATCCACATAGATGCACATAGTACCTTACTTTCTCTCGAGTCCGAGCGGTGCAACGTACCGCAAGCCTTGCTGAACAGTGCAAAGTTGCACATACGTTTAAAAACCAATATCCTGCGCGTTCTCTTCCATCGATCGTTGCGTCCTGAAAACAATCGTGGCAGGCCATTGGAGAACGATAAACACGGACGGGACGGACGGACGTTGAAGGATACGACGGATAGAGACGCAATTAATAATCCCGGGACGAGAAACCACGGATCAACAAAATGGTAGAGAATCGTGAAGACGAGGACGCTCGACGGGACGATACGCGCGAAGGAGAGAATGGAAAGAGTTACGTATACACGTTGCGGTGATGCTTATACGAAGACGATGAACAAGAAGAAGAACCAAAGAGCAGGACAGAGTGGAGGAGTGGAAGAGTGGAAGAAGAAGAGGACCAGACGGCAGAAAAGGAACCTCGCGTTGCCCCGCGGGGCTTTCTGACCACCTGCTGCCCCTTTGATACCGCCGCTGGAATCCCATTTGGCCGTGTAATCCGGCCGATATTCATTGACGCTACAGCGCGCGCGCTGACGTCCTAATGTCACATATAAAGAAGTAATTCATATTCTGGAGTCACCAAGCCTTCACAGATCGTCGCGAAAGGGTGTTTATGCGTCGGCATTCACCACTGGATCAAAACGGCGCCGAGGTATTCGAATTTTCGGTCACACCGTATCATCGATACATTGCTAATCGCCGTCCGATTACTTTTTCTTCGCCGATACCGAATGACCCAGCCGGTTCCGTAAGCGCCGGAGAAAATTACCGAGTCACGAAACGGGCTTACCGGCGCACTCCTTATACTTATTATAATGATTCACATAGGTAAAGATATAGGTGGTGATTGTTACCTGTAGATACATATTGCCACGATTGATCCGTCAATCGACATAGTATTTACAACATATGATCTGGAAATTTTTAATCTTGCAGGTGATTTTCACGCGTTCACTGCAGTTCAATACGTTTTATCAGATAGACCGTGTCTAAATATATATCTAGAAAATCAAGTTGCAATTTAACGAATATACCAATAGGTTAAGAATCAATTTGAAAGTACAAGTTGAAATTGTTGTTCCGTGTCGTGTCGAATAACTAAAGTTGCCAAAATTTTTAAATATTGTACATATTGTGAATTATCTAGCCGGTGATATAAACGAGAGAATCATCATTCAAGCTTGACTAGCGCTCGCGTTTCGTTCCTTCCCATTTGTTCAACGTACGGGCAAGTGCAAGAAACCTTCGACTTCAATGGACGATTAATCAAGGGAACAAATTGATTCGAGCTGTTGTTCGAAGGTAGTGTAAGCTGTCCAATCTTTATGCTCGTCCAGCGTCTCCGGCTTGTTCCGACAGCTCCATCGAAAATTTACCATAATCGAAATCGGTTGCGCTTGAATAAATTTCAGACCACATATTTCTGTAGGACAAGCAAACTCTCCGAGGACACTCCAAGTTAAGATAAAAATAATATGCAATTTTCTCGCACAAGTTATCTCTTTTTACTTAGACAATGGCATGACATTTTCACAAAATACAAACGATCCACCCGTTGAGCAAAAAAAAAAGTAGAAAATTAATCATAAAATTGGATCAACGAAAAAAGATTCCCATGCTCCATGTCACGTGTCTATGGACCATAAAAAATCGTTAAGAGCTTCATCATAAAAAAGCAGAATCGTGAGAGTCCCTGTAACTATTATATACGAGGATGGAAAAACATTCCGCCAACGTTCCAGTGGCGATCGGATGGAAAACCGTTCCGCCATCACGCCGTCGATGCGCGTCGAAGTTACCCGGCAAGAAATAATCCAAAAGAGACGCGCATCGGTCTCAGAATTCATCATCGGAGTCAACATACACCCAGAGAGATGGCCTTCGGTAGTGGACGAAGAAATGGCGTCACCGAGCGTATAAAAAGGTCGAAGGCGAGGAGGAGAGATTTAATGTTTTTTTTTTCCTCGGTGAAAAGTTACCCTCTCGCAGAAACCGCTCAAGCAGGAGCAACGCAAATATATTCCCGATTATAGTTGCCTCCTGCGGGAGGTGGTCTCGGTAGGCGAGTATCTGCACCGCGTGCACGCGGAAGAAGGGATGCGAAAAGCTTTCGTTCGTCTCCCTCTTTTCATCCCTTCTCTATTCACTGTTCCCCCAGCACGAAGAAAGTACTATGGCCCCCTTTCTTTCATTCTTTCTCCATCCGTTTACCGTAGGACAGAGGGGCGGAAAAAAAGCGCATGAAAGTGCGAGAGGGACGACTACAGCGGAGGGGGATCCGGAATGGAACAACCCCGCAGCCGCTGTTGCTGCCATCGCCGTCGTTTCCAACCCTCGAGGTTCTCTCCGTCCTCCGGTCCGCGTTCGCCGTTTCAGCGGCCCCGTGGATGCTGCTTCTGTCCGTTTTGAGCGTAACAGGAACCGAGCCGAGCGTGGCACGGCGAGGAGCACACGGGGGCCGCCACCGAGGCTGGATCGAGCACACGGGCTTCTCTCTTTCTCTCGCTTTCCTCTGCGCCTCTCCTAGTCAAACCAAAACTCGGGCATGATTAATGGATCCGCGAGAGAGCCGGCAAGGAGAGGGAACAGAGCGAAGCACAGGCTCTTCGGCACACTGCGCTCTCTCGGTTCAAACAACAAACTTTTCCCAACCAACGTCCGCCACGGAATAACCCCGGGAAAAAAATATATAAGAAAGAACTGGGGAACTCTCTTTCTTCGCATCCACCCTTCAGCCGTCTAATACCCCGGGTTCTCTCGTGGCCCTCTGCCTTCGTACGCTCCTCGCAACTCGCGACGTCGTTCTTTCATTTCTTCGCTCCGGAGCGCGCCCCGCGACGAGACCGAGCGGAGAAGAGCTTTCTTCCTTTCACCCTGCCAGAGATATTCTATATGTTTCTATACACGTATATATATAGAAAATCTGGTATATAGATATTGCGGATGTCTAGCTTCTTTCGTGTCCTCTATCTTCTTCTTCGATTCGAGCTCGCGCGTTTTCCATTGCCTTTTTTTCCCATCGAACAACAGATCCTGGACTGTGCGCAACGAGGACACGGCTGCGCAGATTCAGGCTGAACCCGTTGTCGCACGAATCTATAACTGTAACGATTACATATTGATGGACCTGTTAAACCGACCATTAAAGTATAAAAATAATCAGAAAAAATGTATACTGCGAGACGCAGCAACTGGCGAAAAACGAGCTGCATTACGGACGAAATTCCATTATAAGTTTATCGATAGTGAAACCACGAGAAAAAAAAAATTTTAAAATAAACGTTCGATCCATGGGGAACGGGTTGTACGGGGGGGGGGGGGGGGGGGGGAGAAGCGCGTATTCCTGATGTCCGGCGGTCCAGCAGGGCGCAGCTAGCGGTCGAGAATAATAAATCGACTGGCAGAGAGATGGCTAACGGTATCTATATACGCGAGTTAACACACTACGCTATTACGAACTTTCGCACCTACATACACGTATCTCTCATCTACTCTCCGTTCACACCTATAGAGCGGTACACAACTCGCGGTCTTATAATGGCATCGGCCTACACCGCTGGTAAATAGTTTCGCGAGAGAGAATCCAGTGGCCGAGCAAGAGAAACGCATTAGAACGCTGTCTCGTATAGGATATCTTCTCACTGGAGTTCTCATCCAGGTTGCATGAGACACCGCGAGCGGATCCTCGACGGAACGGTGGTGAGAGAGCTCGAAGATTGAATTTATGAGGCAACCGCGGGAGCGGGACGAGCGCGCAGAGCGTCGGCCATGACAGATGGAAAAATTCTTCCTCCACCTTCTGCGCTGTATCATTCGATGTGTGTTTCAGTAACCGTTTCACAAATTACGTGACATGAAAAAAATTGCATGCCATTCGCGATGTGCAGGAAATTGACATCCGTAAAATAGTTTCCTTTCTCCTTCAAGGAAATAACTCATACGGCGATTCTTCTACTTTTGAAATTCAACGTCACGAGTATGGCGAAGTAACAAATGACCTTTTTTTATTGCTGAGAATTTTTTCTCTAGATTATCAGGTATTCGTCAAATATTTTAAATGCATTATAATGTGTAATTAAACTCGACTTTTATTTTCACGATTTTCTCATCAAACGAGTGGATGACCCGCGAAAAATCGAGCATATGGAATGCAAGCGAACAGCGAATCTTCAACGCCAGTGCTTGTGCTCAAAGTTTGAGTATATGCCAGCACAGGCGGATTAGCTCCTCGGGAAGTTCGACAGGAGCTCGTGCACGCGTACGAAAGCCATACAACCCGGTGGCAACAGTGATGGGGCTCGATTCACCGTTGACTCGGGAAAAACTTGCGCCGTCATCGCGAATCGGTTTGTATGCGCTGCGTAGGGCTCCCGGACCGGGAACAGCAGCCTTCTACCCGAAACTTTCACGTTCTATTGTACGAGCAATAATACAAACGGATGCCCACGCACAGTGGTATTATTTAGGAACGTCTACAGCTTGGGAGGAAAGCTCATCTGTATCCACGGATGGTCCGTCGATACGCGATGGAGCAAACGAGCATCAACATTGTCAGCGACATAAAATCAATGCTTTCCAATGATAAGAAATATACATTTTTCTTTGCAGAATATTCAACATATTCGACTTTTCAGGCATAGATGAATTTATAAAAAATTAAAGGCCATCTTACGTGATCAGAGAAGCTCTGAGGCAATACAAGAGGATGAAATTTGAAATAATGATAATAATAATTCTACAGGCACGGTGTGATATAATAATGGTGTTTATAAGTCTCGGCTACCATTTCTAAGGAGTTTCACCTGATGAGGGCATTGGGTGTCGGGCACGAGTTACGAGGATCCTCAGGCGGCGGTAATGAGAATCAATTGGTCACTGCGCTGCCGCCGCTGCTGCCGGAGACGAAGAAGCACCGCGTCGGCACGGTACACCGTGTACTCCCTTCGTTCCGTCCGTCTTATTCTTCTCCTCGTCATCATCATCCTCTTCTTGTGTTGCGTTGAAGTAAAGAAGCCGACCGCGCGGCGTGCGCTGCTCAATGACTAATGGCAACTTTCGGGACCGAGAAACTGACAGCAATGCAGGAGCATTGTAACGATTGGGAGCTTCGGGGATGGCGGAGCCCGAAATAACGTGACGCGACAATCAGCGCTGTATTATCATCACTAGCGGATAATGCGCCACTCGCGATAATAACGAGGCTGCTTTCGAAATAACCTCGGTCTTCTAACGCAGCGGCTTTTTTTTTTTAAATGTGTTCGATGGAATTACTTTTTTTTTTCTCAAAACTAGATCCATCCTCCAAAACTCAAAGATCAGCCTATCAAGCGATTTCTCTTTCAACTTCTCAATATCCGAATAAATTATTCCGCGAGATGATTATTATTTTATTTTTTTTTCTCGAAATTGAACCGATCTTTCGACAACCCAACGATCGGATTGACGAGGGCGCAACGGTCTATCTTTAATTTCAATCTACCTGTGACGAGAAAGCAATCTCGAGTTATCGATCCTCGTGTGTGGAACGGGCGAACCGATGGACTCTCGAAACTTTGCATTGGCTTGTTGAATCGAGTTGCGGAAATGTCGGTAGTGGTTCGTGTAGTCTATGTGAACTGCAGGGACGACGCGAGAGAGAATTTGATGTTGAGACCGTACCTGTGGATCCGGTGCCTCGAAAGTTCGGGTCCCGCCGGAGTTGATTAACGATCACGGTCTCGTGGACGTGGTGGGTGGCGCATGCCTTTGTGACAGCGCGGCCGTTCAGCCGCTCCTCGACATCGCCGCCATCAGCAGGAGCAGCATGCAGCAGCAAATGCATCAGAGGCGACTCAAGTAGCCTATCACGTATTATTATAGATTCCGGCTGGTCATATAGGAAGAGAGACTCTGAATCGTCTTCGACAGAATTCATCGACTTGAACGACATACCGGCTGGATATACGATACCGGCAGCTTGAGATTACCGCAGTACCATTCCCGAAGAGTAACGCGAGATCGAAGTGTCCGCACATGTGCTGCAAATGGAAAGGCCATGGTGTCCATTTTGGGAAATAAAATTTGGTCCAGCGTGCGGACAAGGGTGAGAGAGAAAGGAGAGCGAGGAGACGAATGAACGAGAGACACGAGAGAAAGAAAGGCGTGTAAAATGAGGATAAGGGTAGATCTGACGAGGGTACGTACCCGATATTGGCAGGCGTGGCCGTGCGGGGGTTGCGCGAGGGACCGATGGGATATTCGAGGGACCGCTGATTGGTTCGTGGCCTCGGTGGATCTTGGCTCACGGCCGACAGACCGTCGGAGAGTTCCCCCTCGGAGCATGTACGGGAACCCCACGGGGGCTGAAACGAACCCCCGGGCCGCCGATAGCCCGCAGCATAGCCCGGGAGATCCTTTAATAAAATGCGCATTTATATCGGGGCTGAGCCCCGTTTGGCTCCGCTACGCACTATATTGCTCTCGATAGAATTTGCCGGCGCCACAGACTCTCTCTCATCGACTTTGTCGGGGACGACAGCGACGATGTCCTATTAAACACAGCACGGCGATCCGGCGCGACACCCCATCGTCTCCGCGAACAGGATGCGCGATTTGAGGGCTCGCTCGGATCCTTTCGAGGAACCTTTGAACTTCCCATCGTTTATCTTATAGTTGTTACCTTTATCGCGATAACGAAAATTTACGATTAGAATACAATCGGCACCACGAGCCGCGCTGGATGAAGGAAATCGCATAAAGTAAAAAATTAATTCGCAAAACTCGAAGTACGAAATATTGTAAGAATAGTTTTGCTAAGTGACGGACTGTTAATTTAATGTACACACCTGTCTCATTATTTTCCGTGTCATTAACGATTTTAGCTTGTTGGAAAAATTAAAAATTTAAAATTGTCGACAATTGGAGATTGTAAAAAGTGCATACTTATTTTCTTGAATTGGGCATCGATGGACAATTGGCAAGGTACTACATTCTAAATTTAATAAACACTTACGTTAAAATCAATGGTTGTCTTATTAAACTGAACTTTTTGGACATCCGTATACAGAACTATTATGCCTCGTTATGTTGACGGGTATGGCTGAGAATAATACTAAATCGGTAACAACTGGATTGCTCAATAAATTTAAAGATGTCGACTGCGAGCGCTTCAGTGCATTCATTTGGTTATCCTTAAACCTCCACGAACATTAGTATTAGAATTTCAGACATTAGTCAAGACGTTTCTGACTACACAAAGACGCGATATAAATGGATCGAATAAAATTTAAATAGAACCGCAAGCGCTCTAATAATTGGAGACAGCTGTGGTTAGAGGGGTCTCAAGCAAGGCGAGTCGTAAGAAACACGAGAGGAGATGGTCCTTCCTGCTTCTGATAACGTCGTCGTCTCTGTCGCGTCGTCGGGGGAGGCTCTCGCGACTCCGATCTCGGAACAAGGGATACGAAGTTTTCCAGGATGACGTGGAGAGACAGCGAGAGCGAGCGAGCGAGCCGAGCCGGGAGTGACTGGGCGATTGCGAAGCCTCCTGCCGGATCGGTGATTGATTCACTTTGAATGATTAAAGAACGCGGAAGGCAGGAGAATTGCGGGGGCAGGCGGATGAAGCAAGGGTGGCCTGCGCAGAATAATAGCGTTCGATAGACTCATCAAAGTTTCTCCGTGGAAAGTTTGAGAGTTCCCGCCCGTAGCGACCTATCGCCGAGGCAAAGTGGACGGATCAGGAAAGATGGACGTGAGCATCTCGGAAAATATAAAATTAGTCTCGAAAAATCATCGCGTAAAATTGTTTGAAGAAACTTCCTTTCACGGAAGTGCAAAGAAGAGGCTCCGAGAGATGCAGGAAGGATAGAACGAGAGGCGCAGAGTGAAAGGACTACCGGAGAAAGAGTTAAGATTCAGAAGAGATTTAGTAAAAGTTACGACGAAAGAAATGGCTCGTGGAACTTTCGAAATTTGAATAATTTACAGCCTGTAAATAATAGAGACTGTAATCAGGCGGAACCAGCCGTCATTGTGAGCGTTATTGGAAGTCAACAATGGCGAATAGCAGCGGTAGCCGGATGGCCGAAGTCGAGTCTGGAAGGGATGGTTTGCATAGATCCCGCGGTGGAGTGGCGGCCTCAAGCCCGGCAGTAGCCAAAGGGTTGCTGCCGTCGGTAGGCAAGCTACGACTGATTTATTACCGTGCGAATCGAAACTTTTTCCCAGCCAGACGGCAGTGCAGTCTGCCGACTACCGAATAGCCTGCTGACTCGTGCGGGTCTGTTTGCTCCAGGAGCAGCTAAGCCGGGAGTTGGTTGGTAAAAGTTCAGGCTTGCAAAAATTCTTGGCGAAAATTGAGGCCAATGTAGGTCAGAAGACGCGAAAATAATATAATTTCATACAGCCATCCCTTTAAAGTCATCTCGCTCTCCGAACGCGTGTCTATCTGGCTTCACCCTCGAGGACGTGATTCTCGATTGAAATACACCAGCGACCTCGACGGTTCGAGTCAGCAGAATAGAAGAAACAACTCTTTAGAAAGGTTTCTTCCAGCCGCGAGACAGAACGTCGACGATAATATTCGCGCATCTACCGCAATTCTAAGGTAAGAACGTTAGCGACCGATGAACAGCTAGCGGTACTTTCTTGCGAAGGTTCATTGTGCGCCGATCGGTCACGGCTCATCGCTGCATCGGCGATCTTCCGCGCGGTGGACAGTCCCTCGCAAGTCTTGTTCTTCCCGCGAACACGTCGACGAGAGGTGTCCCAAGGCGCCAAGCAGTTTCTCGCCCGCCTCCTCAAAAGCCCTCGCGTAACTTGGGTCGCACTGCGGAGTTTGGCTTTCTCTCGCACCACGATATTCTCTTCTTGTGAACCCACAAATTAACAATAAATATCGCAAATTGCTCAGTTTTCGGCACTTTGAGACGCAAATGAGAATGACGTCCCAGGTGAGTCGTAAAACGCATAGGAATTGCGGTAACGCCTTTCCGATGCTGCCGTCTTTTCTCGACTTATCCTTTAACCCACGCTCCCTCGAGACTCGTATGAAATCTCGAGGCTTCTTTGTCTTTCTCGAACCAACCTTACTCTTCAGAAGTCACTCACAAGATTAACTATTTTTTTTTTAATTTTCAACAAAAACTAATATCAAACCTTCCTACGCTCCTCGACCTTTGCATGAAAGTAATTTTTTCCGTCTCGGCATTGCCCATGGTCTCGATAGCACGACAGACTTTGGCCCAAAAAATGTACGGACTTAATGCGAAACCATTAGCACGGGAGCGAATCGATGGCGCAATTTTTCCCGGACCACGTGGTAGAGCAATGGTAACAGAACCGAGAGCCGAAAGTGAACACGAAAATGCGGGGCCCCGATCTGACGGAACGGATTTTTTGAAAAATGAACATTCCCCAGACTCAAAAGTGGGCCCCGAAAATGGCCTGAAAAAATACCGACAATGCGAATCCATTAATCTTGACGGGTGCGTGTTTGCCTCGCCGCTCGCTCGCGAGAGAACCGAGACCAGTCTGGCCGTGGCAGTGAGGTGGTGGAGGAGAACGAGAGCGTGGATCACGGCAGCCGAACCAGCAGCTTCGAAACATCCCTTTGCACTTACGGACCTGCAGTGGCGAGAAGAATTCATTTTTGAGTCTGCCGTGGAGTCGCAGGGACCGGAAAAACCAAAGGATCTCGCGATGGTTGTCAATCCTCATGTAAAACGACGGAACTGAGAGGTCTCGTGTCGATCCTCGAGCAGGCTCTTCGAACCTCGGCAAAAGACAATTAGGTCTCGGGGCAACTTTAACTGGGTCAGCAGAATCGACGGGGGTTTCTACCCTTCTGCGAACAATACACCGAAACGATTTTCTTGTATGCAAACGTATTTTGTACCAGACTAAGTCTGGAGCACCGAGGAGCGAGAGAAGAATCCTAATTGCCAGAGGAAGCTCGCACAGAAAGGAGGTTGTCCTTATCTCTGGTCAACCTCACGCACTGGCGATGATTCAAAAACACTTCTTCAATGTGTAGATCTAATAAAATAGCGTCATTATAAAGCAGTTACACTCGGCGAGTCTATTCGCCGTGAATCTCCTCCGAAACATACAAATGACTAGAGGCTGACTCATCGAATTCGGAAGACAAGTTGTGTAGGAGCATCCTATCCTTAGCGTATTTTACACTGCACTGGAGCAGTTAGAAGACGATTTGGACTTTCCGAATGAAGGTGAACTGGGTCATAGCTCAGACCGCGGGGGTTGCTGCCCTTGAACGGATGCTCGCCGATTTAGAGTTTGCAGTATGTAAAGTGCAGCGACGAGATCATAAAGATGAGGGAAAGGGTTGAAGGCCAGGAAATGGCAATTAGTAGGGTCGTGGAACCCATGCTCGGCCTTAACCTCGTTACCTCTTTCGTCTTGTCAATATAGACAAGATCGGCAAGCGTCTGATTTACGGTTTAGCCACTAAAAAAATATTAACGATTCAAATGATTCTTGAATCGATTATACTTTCAATTCTGACAATTCCAAGCAGGTTGAACCTTCAACTCTTCACCATGACAGTCTTATCTTTTTTTTCAAAATCATATGGAATTACAAGTATTAAAGGCAAAATTAAAACCTGAAGAAATCGAAGAGAAATTTGAAACAAAAAGAAATTTTGATTTACGATTTTAACAGCAGTTTCGTAGCGCATTGGGTCAGTGTTTGAATTTATCTGTGATATACGATGTGAATCGCCACGCGCCTCGTCACGTGATCACCGTAGGACGCGTCATTTCCGTCTTCTGCGTTTGTGGCAGTTGAGCGTTAAAAATTAAACTACTAATACGGAAGTGACGTCCTTCCGGCCGAAAAGTGAGATCCTTAATCCGGAAATTGTTACGTCAGGTCGAAAAATGATATGTCTAAACCGGAAGTGATGCATTTCCAGACGTCACTTTCGGTAGAAAAATAGAATCTTTTTTCTGAATATCCTTTGCTGCTTTGTACAAACGGAATGCAAGAAAAAAAATAAAGATGACTCTCTGTCGCCGACACGCTCACTCATCAAGCTCCGCAGACTGTGGATCTCGGCGAACATGGAGCACTGAGTCGCGCTCGTCTCGGAATCATCGTGGAGACAAGACTCTCCGACAACAGCAACGAGCTGATTACCACTCGTTAGCGTGGACCCGGAAAGTGACGAGACACTTTGTTACCCGGAGACTCGTGAAGCGACCGATTCCTCACCAATTAGCAGTTTTAGTCCTCGTCGCGTCAAGTTTTTTTTTTGCTGACGATCGGTTGGTGAAGGGAAGAACTTCGCTGATAGTTTCAAGTGGGTCGTTTTTAAGAGGATCATCTCGAAGAGTTTCGTCGGCGCTTGACTTTGGGCTCGGGAACACAACACAAAAGTTCTCGCGAGCCAGCTAATTTGGATTGTGGTTTGTCAATTATAACGGAATCTTATTTTTTGTCACTCGGTCAATGATAGGTTCGGAAAATGAGAACTTTTTTTTTCGGCGAATTATCCAGTTATGTTGAGGAAAATCTGGTTTATTCTGCAGAGATAGGTTTCTTCCTCAGGTCGGACTCACCGATGAGACGTGTGGATGCGTGCGCGTCGTCGAAGGTAGGGCAAGGAAAAGAGCAAACGTCCCTCGAGATCGGTACGGTTCTCGCGTCCCGCTGACACGGGAGGCTGCGGGCGGATGCGCTCGCGATCCCGTGACTCAGCAAACGAAATCGAATCTCGAGAGACTCATCTCGTCTTTCAGCCATCTCACGCGATTCGCGCGCCTTTCTTTGAAGCCCTGACAGCGCCGCTTCCTCTCCCCGTCTACGGTCCACGGGATGGCACGGATATACGAAAATATTTTGCGATTTTTGTCAATAGACTGAAAATCGCTGTTGGCACCCGTGAAACGCGAAGCTGAGCGATCGCTCCCCAGAAAATTAATTCTACACGTATTGCATGTCTCATTGGTAAATACAACAATATTTATTTCGGCTCGATGATGAATTGTCAAAATATTGTGGAACGACGATCGATCTCGAGGACGTCGAAAGTTCAACGACACCGCAGTTGTTACATAGGCTCAGTGAATGAATTGTCATATCCCGTGACAAATACACTGAGACGACAAGCAGCTGAATTGGACTTTTAATATATTTGAGATGAAGTTAATTGCAGCTCGATTAATTCACCTCGTTGTCGTCGGCGATGCGACTTAATTAAATTTCGGAGCCAGTTCCTACCCCGCGACTAAAGGCCCTCGCAAAGTTGCGAATCGTCCGGTCACCCGGCAGCCAAACTGTGTCTCCCGTGTCACCGATCAACAAGTTATAACATCCGAGAGTCAGCGATATTGCCCAATATAATCCGAAGGTAAAAGATAAATCGCCGTTGCAGGGGGGGCAACGATTGCCAGGCGGTGTACCGCGGGTTCGCTCACGGTCGAGGTGTCCGCACGCTTGTCTCTTCAACCCCACTGCCCGCCGCTCTCTGGCAACGTTATTAAAACTTTACTAATGGGCTATAATGAGCACCGCTCCTCCTTCGAGATTGATATTAAATTGTGAACGCGGCACGTTTCGTGCCGAACCTTCATTTATCATTATCGCGAGAAAGAGCGACGCGCGAACGGGCAACGAAGAGATCTCCGGCTTTGTGTCCATTGACCAGCCGTCTTCAACAATCACATCGATAATTTTGTCCTTACTAAAAACGTTTATTACAATACAGAAAGAATGTCTAGAGATGCTTCTTCAACCCCTCGCGAAGTGCATGCGCTGAATCGAGCATTCTCATTTCCTTATGCATTACCCGTGTATCGCGAGTCCGCGAGCTGTGTAAGGAAAGAAATACACTCGGCGTGTATCCGATCCGTCGAGAAGAATAAGAAAAGTACAGAGCGACGGAGAGGGTCGCCGCTCTCATTCCGTCTCTCGGCTACCGAGCCGAGGAGTTGTCGCTCGAGTTTCGCGGGAGCGCCGCGCTAAGGGTGGCAGTGGGAGTAAAACGGGGGTGTCATGCCAGGAGACCCGGAGTAGTGATTGATCGTGTTTCGCCGGAAGAGCCGGGAGAGACGCGCCAGGCTCGGAGCGAGGACGGCGATGAGACCGGCGGTCGCGAGGGTAGATGCGACCAGATAGAAAGAGAACTGCGCGAAATAAGAAAGAGCGACACGGAGTGTGTCCTGAGAGATGAAAGGGAGATGGAAAACTCCCCTCGTTCACCCCCCTGAGAAAGAATACGAGAGCCGCTGCGGTAGCCCGTGTGCTCCGTAAGCGACGGAGAGAGAGCAAGCAAAATGTATAGAGAGGGTGAGAACATTTTTCGGCAACGTAACAGGGTAGTGCTCGGGTCATGATAGAGACGAGGGATAAGAGTAAGTAAAAGAGAAGAAATACTGCGAGGGCGAAATGAGCGTCAGCCACGGAGTCTCCGCTGGTGCTGTCTTGGCCGCCACCCGGTTTGCCGCCCCCGCGGTGGGAATCGCTCCACTGCCGCGTCCGCCGAAGCAGCTCCAACTTGAGAAGGCCATCTCGTTCGCCATCCAGGACACTCGGAGGACGATAAGAGAAGAACGACGTCGGTCATGCGGCCGAGAGAGAGGGACGAGGCCCTGCGGCGTCGAGTGGACGGACAAAAGAAAAATAGAAATAAGGCTACGTCTCGTCGGGAAGGCCCGCGACAGAGATAGGACGACCGGGCGTCGGTGTGTCTTCGCGTTATGAAAAAGCGAGGTCTCTCCTCTACTTGGCTCTCCCGCCATCGTCACCGTCATATCTACGAACAAAAAGCAGGTGACGCGGCTCTCAGCCTCCTCACGCTGAATTGCCACTCCACCCTCGGACATATTCGTCGTGTATCTCGTCACCTCTTCGGACCTTGAAAATCGTGAGACGATGGATGAGCAAGACGGTAGAAAAATTAATAACGATAATTTTGACAATTTTCCCCCATTGATTTTTTTTTACGTCACAGTTCGACGTATTATTCGAATGAAAATACAGTGCTGCGGAATATGTTACAATGTATCGGAGGATTCGTGTTCTTTCTTATGCAAGTCTATTCCGAGCGCTCGTCAGAGGGATCGATAGCTTCCAGACGCGGGCGCGTTATGTGTGCCTCCCTCTTTTGCGCTCTTTCTCCTTTTTGTACCTCTGCTATCCGTGAGTGAGAATAATTTATATGTATTATTCACGGTTGCCTTGTCGCGCGAGACGAGCACGGCAACGGTCCTGTCTATTGTGCGTGAATACCGGGGGTCTCTGTCACCGCCACACTGTTTGTATCCGCGTGTGCGTCGAGCTTACACACGATCAAAGTTGTGCCCGCAGGACACTCTGGCCGGCCGGTGACGCTGTAACTGAGTTCCTCCTTCACGCTGATCTCTTGATTTGCGAAATTGGCCCCGGCCTTACAATATTTGTCACCGGGCGTTTGAACAAAAATTCGTGACGCTCGCGCGCAACCGAGCGACCCTTGGACAAAATCATAAGCGTGCAACTCGCAATTATTAGCGCGCCTTAATTTCATTGCCAGGCGTTATTGGAGCATAGACAACATGCGAGCCATTAATTCATTAAATTCAGCTACCGATCGAAATTATTATCGTAGCCGAACGTTACAAACATACTATATTGTATTACTATGGCGGTAGTCGAGCTGCAGCCACGGAGGTATCGATACAGCGGTATGAAACCCGGAGTGAGTCGACTCTTTGCGTAATGACTCGGCGTTTTGCTCGGTGCCACGGTGAGTATACATAGAGAGCGCGAGGACTGTTCTCTGCAAACGGGTAGTTGTACTTGGCCGACTGTGCTGTAAGAAACACTTTCTAGAGCAAGTTACGAGAGCGATGGAGTTCGCGATGGTCAAGGCAGCCCGTGCTCCGATTTTTGTACGTAGGCGAAAGCCGATAGAAATACATTTCTTCGGTAACATTTTTTTTGTTTCCTTTCGAATATTTGAGAATATTGTTGACGAAAAAGTGGGATATGTTGAACCAGAGTCGTAGGCGTGTTGTCGGTGGAAGAGGGTGACGTCCGTGCGTAGGAGTACCACCCCCATCCGCACAGCCACGAGGGTAGTCGCTGCACGTAAGGACGGCACGGCCGCTCCAGCAGGAGCAGCGGAACTCACGGGCTTCATGGAGCTTACAGGGGTTGGCCTCGTGGTTCCACAAGGGTGGGGATCGGACCAACGGGAGGTGGAGCGAGACGTTTGCTCCAGCGAGCGAGCGACCGAGCAAGAGACGCCGCCGTCGCAGCCGCAGCCGCCGTCCAACCGAGCTGGAGGGAGCTCTCGCCGATCGTACCGAGTTGCCAGACGAGTTCGTGCCGAGGCACTGCGAGCTGCTCACACACCCGCGCCACTCTCCGAGAAACACGAGACTCTACCCTTTCGACGTCACGGCGTATCTCGAAAATGTTTAAAAAATATTTCTAAATCGTTGCAAAGTGAAGTTTGTTTAAAAAAAATGTTTACGTTATAAACGCACCGTGAGCCACATTGAAAAATAAAAATTCGTTGAACAATTTTTTTTGAGTACAGTGTTTTTGTTATTTAAAAAGACAAGAACATGCACGAGTGTTAAAAAATATATGTTGGATAAACCCAGTGAATTAAATCGAAAATTAACTGTTTAATCAGAAGAAAATAATTTATCGAGTGAAACGAGCATTGACTATTTTGTAAAATATATTTATCGCAGTTCGGATAGCAACGGAAAAATAAGCGCGGGAATCGATCGCGTGCGGTGTGTCGACGATCAGAAAAACGTTATAAAGGTACAGGGAGTCGCGAAGGTTTGACAAGGGGTGGAGAATTATATACACACACACACACACATATATATATATATCCATATATACATATATATATATACATATAGAATCAGAGAGGGAGAAATATTGCCAGAAGTTGTTGCACCTGCCGCATTGGTATCGCGGGGCGCCACACTCACATGTTGCATGTGTGCCTGTTATCCATCATGGTCGCGGGCTCGGGCTTGTTCTGATTGGTTCGCCAGTCGGATCACGTGGTATGGTAATTGGTCTCCAGTGGGCGGGTACCCGAGGCTGCTGGTGCCGTGACTAGCTTCGTCTCTCTTGTGCCGCAGCCCGTACGGGTCGGGACTTAGCGGGCTGCTGTAGCCCGTACACGGAAGATCGCGGCTTCGCGGTCTGAAAGTGCGCTTGCGAGAATAGCAAGTAGATCCTATAATCACTTTTCGCAAGCGTAATAAAATTAATAAAAAAAAAAAAAAAAACTATCAAACATCTACAACGGCCGATAAAAGTGTGAAGAGCCCAAAGTCAAGTAACTCCTCGAGAAACGATGGGTACAATTATCAAGGCTGGACGGCAACGGTACATTGCAGTGTGATGTGTGAAAGTGTTTTACATAGTCGAGCATCGTATCGGTAAATAAGTAGTCGGCGCCTATCGTACAAATTTTTCTGAAGATTCCTCAAGGTATCGCCACACTTTCAATCAGGATGAGTTCCTTTCTGATGAATCCGTCCGGTGGTTATCATCAGCAACATCAGCAACCGGGTCTCCAGCATCATCTCGCGGCAACATCGGTCGTCGTTGACCCGAAGTTTCCACCGAGCGAAGAGTACAGCCAGAGCAACTACATTCCATCGACCGGTGCGGACTTCTTCGGCGGTCACCATCTCAACCATCCGCAGTCGCATCAACTGCAGTACGGCTACCACCAGCATCATCATCAAGCCGCATCCACGCCCTACGGTGCAGCTGCTGCGGTTCCATTGAACGGTGGCTATCCCGGTTACGGTGGATACTACGGTCCTCATCATCCTCATCATCAGGTTCATGCGGTTCACCATGCGAGTCTTCATCCACATCATCACGCCGTTGGGGCTCTTGCAATGCCACCGGAAGCTCAACAACCCCCGCTCACTTGTCCGCCGTCCATGCAAAATCAACAGCCTCCGCCTCAGCAGCAGCAGCAGCAGCAACAACAACAGCCGCCAGTTCCTTCCTCCACTGTCCTCGGTTCTACGTCATTGTCGCCATCCATTTTGACTAGTCACGTTCAACAACCCGATCCGCTGCAGCAACAACTCCAGCATCCACCGCCTCAGACGCAGCAGCAACAACAGCAGCAGCAACAACAACCCCAACAGCCGCAACAGCACGATGTTAACGCGTGCAGTCCGACGGGTTCAGGCTCAATGCATCGCGACAACTCCCCGGATCTTCAGCAACAGCCGCCGCCCAATCAACACTCGCAACACATTCAAAACTCTCAGCAGCTTCATATGGACGAAGTTTCGGATCAGGACGATCTGGATGACGATCAGATGATGGAAGGATCACCCGGCATGATGGACGACGACGAGGACGACGAAGAAAATGGCGAACGCGTTGTTTATCCTTGGATGAAGAAGATACACGTTGCCGGAGTCGGTAAGTTCTCACTCTGACGGTGTTTTGCTTCGTTCAAGTCAAGCGGAACGAATCGCATTTACGAAGCTTTGCCACAGTTGATACAAATTTTGGGATGTATTCGGGAATTAGTTGGGTAGCGACACCTTGCTCACACTCTCGATCATTCTGTACAGAGATGCTTGAACATCCCTCGGGGAGACACACCCATTGTCAAATACAGTCTTCAGTTATGCACCTCGCACGCATTCGATCCGACGATTTATGTCGCCCCGTTCATCTCCTCGAGCGCTGCCCGGAGCGCGCAGCCATCGTTTGCCGACGGAAGACTTATGAGGCGCAATTTATATTCTCGGCCACCTATTCCGTCTCACCTGTGTGCGCTACACACCTGTGAGAAAACACCGATTTAGCACAGCATCGGTCACTGACGATTCATCACACTTTTCCAAGGGCGCTGTACAGGTTTCTTCTATGAGTTGTTTCAACGAAGGAAGTACACCGCGTACCGACGTAATTGAAATTTTTTAATTTTTTATTAGCGATCCCTAATTTTTGACAAACGCATTCACAATAGACCCGTAAATAGTTCCTTTTTTCAACAACTATCGCCGACCGACTCTTGGGCGAATATCTCCCGCAGTTCCGATTTTTGGAACCTTTTCATCGACAATTCGAATTTCTGCAACGTAACATTTCCTAAAATTGCTCGCCTCTTGTTATACGCCCATGGGTTCGACCATTCCCGTTCTTCCACAATAAAGAAAAATCTACCGACTCACTCCAGCTTGCAACTATCTTCCGCGATCTGTACGAGGCTTGGGTTTCTGTTTTCTCGAAAAATGTATATCATTTTTCATCCTACCGAGTTTCCGTATGGCAGATCGAACAATGCTTCGAATTTGGTGGCATATTGTCACGAACACATGGTTTTATTACTTTCGCGACACAAGCCACTCCGAACTACGAAATCGTCGATCAATCTTTGGTCATAACCGAGAACCGAAAAAACATCTCTAGTTGTGTATCTCGGATTGGCCATCTAAAAGTCGGCCATTTCGAAGTCGCGTTTGGAATCGAGAAAAGGATTCCCGTGGTATGCCGAATGCTCCGACCGGCTTTGATTACGGTTTGCGGTTGGTCCTCGGCTCACCGTTGTTAGGTATGCGAGTCTGCCGACGGGTTCTCTCCGTCCGACGCAATCTCCCCTCTGAATGCCGGAGGCTCGTTGGCCGTTTCGAGACCGGACGCCGGACAGCGAGGAGGGGTCGTTTATGTTGGTCAGTCCACACAACGCAGGATGGAATGCCTCTGCACGGATTCTAAAGTCGTGTTCGTTCCTTAGCTTCCTGTGGTTTTGTCTGGACCACCGAGGGATTCCCTCCTATAGTTCCGCCGTAAAGACCTCCGCAGCATGAACCGTATCTTTGGACGCCATTGAAACAATTCTCCGCTCTTCCAATACATTTTAATTTGCATTTCTCGAAATGAATCGAGGCCTCACGAAGAAGCGTTTATCTTCTGCTCAGTCCTCGAACGGAATGTCCTGTGAATGCTCGTCAAAAAAAAAAAGAGAAAAAAAATAGAAAACTTACATCCCAAAAAAGTGGTCCACGCGTTCGCCAGGACACCAAGAAAACTCCGTCTCCGTGGCTCGCGGCATCGACTATTATCCCCACGTCCGTCAAACTTTTTTTCTTTTATCTTCTCTTCATCTCTCCGCGTTCAGCACATGCAGGCTGTTACGAACCGAATAGGCGAGTCAGCGGTAAGCCGAGAGTCTGGCGACTGAGCGGCCTTGAGTATTATAGTTGATGTGGCCTATGTATAGAACGTCGCGGTAGTTTAATGCATTTCTTTGGGATAACAGAGCGCCAAAAAAAAAAAAAAAACGGCACCTCTTACGACGAATTTACTAGACTCTTTCATTCACTCGGGTCTCATTGATGCGAATCTAATTTGCACACGAACGCGTAGGCTTATCCGCAAAAAAAAAAAGAAAACCCAGCAAGTTCTCATTATATATCGATCTGGCATTTCTTAGTGGCTCTGTTCGTGCGTCCGTGATTCAAGATGCATTGCAAGCTGGTAATCGCTTTGTTATACATATTTATAGCATTGATAATGAAGAATATTGTGCTACATGAAATCCCGCAATGCTGCAGTTGTAGCTTCGTGCAGTCGCGAGATGACAATGAGTGAGTGAAAAGGCCACGGTGGCGAGCCTTGTAGTAAGACATGCATCATAAACGGGACATTGCGTAACGACACCGCATTTTTTTATTTTTCATTTCTTTCTTCGACTCGCGAATGCTGCGAATAATCGACGGTATCGTGCAATACGTGCGGCGCAGTTCGTGCAGTCAATGCAATTGTACGACCACTGCGTCGAGTCAGTCCTATTGATGATCGATTTGATCGATGGACGACGAAAGAAACCTTATGAATTTTTGCGCGCCTAGAATGCTCGTCGTTTCGAGGGCCGACCGTCGACGTGTAGTCGTCGACACGATGTCAATTATTAGCGCTTGAATGGCTCCAATTGAGAGCGGCATGGGTTCAAATGACGCAACAAACTGCCCGGTACACTCCGCCCTGTACATCCCGTTAAACGCCTCTCATGGGAAACCCAAGCTTGAAACAATATTCCCGTCACCTCGAAATCTTCACGAAATCCCAATAATGCTAGCAATAATACAGATGAAACATTGATTCTTTTTCACAGCGAACGGTTCGTATCAGCCTGGGATGGAGCCAAAGCGACAGAGAACAGCGTACACGAGGCACCAGATACTCGAACTCGAGAAGGAGTTTCACTTCAACAAATACCTGACGAGACGGCGAAGAATCGAGATTGCTCACACTCTGGTGTTGTCCGAGCGTCAGATCAAGATATGGTTTCAGAACCGTCGAATGAAGTTCAAGAAGGACAACAAGCTGCCGAACACGAAGAACGTTAGGAGGAAAAACGCTAATGGCCAAGCTCAGCCGGCGAAACCAGCGAAGAATTCGAGTGGCAGAAGCAAGGCCGCCAATCGCTGTAATTCCGGAAACAACAACAACCAGAGGAAGAACAACAACCATTCGCCGTCGAGCGGCATGGAGAGCAGCCTGGACGGCAGCGTTGGCATGGATCTTCCGGATGTTCATGGAGTTACCGTGAGCGGCGGCGGCGGCGGTCATCCTCATCCGCACTCGAGCCATCCTGGTTTTCAAGGTCATCCGCACTCACTCGCCCATCTTCAGGCCCAGCTGAGTCATTGTCACGTGGCCGGAATGATAGACGGCAACGGTGTGCCAATGGGGCACATGGGTTCTGGTAGCATAAGCCCACTTGCACCGTCCTCGAGTCCTCCGGGTATGAGTGGAGCAAACGCTGTCGTACCTACGCCCACCATTAAATCCGACTACGATCTGACACCGCTGTAACACGAGCCGGCGAAGTTTACGTCGTTGCAGCCGCGATTATGCGACCTGACGAACTTTGTGGGTTCCGAAGACTCATCGCCGGATTACCAGTGGCTATAGGCGCCACGAAATGGAAAATCTGCGAATCAATAGAAGAGTGTGTGCATCTCCGGAGGACGATGCGCTTTGAGGCTCAAATGTGTGCGGAGAATTGCTGAGAGTGGTGCGCGATTCCCAGTGAAATATCGTAGAATCTTTCGAGATTCTCAATGTGCGGACGAGGAAGCGTGAAACGGAGGACACCTGGAAGTGTACCTTCTGTCTTACTGGAGGTGGGCAACTTTATCTTTAATTTTGTTTCGTGATTGCGTCGACAATTTTTTTTGTTTTTTTTTTTGAGCAAGGTGTTTCAATTCAAACGTGCCATTCTTGCGGGTAACGAGACATTGTTGGTTGGATTTTTGCACGGAGATCGAGGCCAGTGAAAAAAAAAAATAGGTTGAAAAAGAAAATAAAGAAAAATCCGTGTGTACGAATTGAGTGTGTAACGAAGTCTATTATGCATTTACCGCAATTTATCGGATAACTGTAAATATTAAAAGAGAAAAACCCTCCCGTAGATTTTAGCATATTGTACAAAGTGTCTGTAAAGAAGAGTATTATCGTGACGCGTTATCGATACACAGTGTTTACGTTCATTACATTATTGTCTAACGATAAGTGTGTGATTTATGGTTGAAGAAATAAAAATTAAAAACAAATTAATTTCTTCGTCCCGGTATGGACAGTTTATCTCAATAATAGTCTCGATATTAGCGTACTTTTTTTTTTTTTTATCGGGGCACGAAATTTATTTCATCGATATATTAACCATCAATGGCAGTCCAGTTCGAGCACAGATGCACGAAAATTTTGTAAATATAAATAAGTACGAACGATATGAAATCCTCGAAAATAGAATATATTTTTATTGCGCGAACGTAATCAATGACCAATACTAGAGTAAAGCTAGTGAAGCCAGCGACCGATCAACGCCATCGGAACGGAACACAAGTACGAGATTGCGCGCTCATTGATCGGGGAAGCAAAGTAACAAATCAAATGAGATTCACGGATGAAGGCAGAATCGCTGTGACGATATACCAAAACAATACCATAATAGTCGATACGATACGATACGAAAAAAAGTTAGCGTGTAAGCAAAGCATTATACATTAACGATGTATAGCAGAGCAGATTTAATACGCCTCGCCGGGCGATTCATCATAATTAGCGTCGAATTAGCGTGTCACGAAAGATTCTTCAGTTTTCGGTCGTTGAATATACGTTTAGATATTATGCGTCGCGGCAAGAAATAAAAATCCCATACACCCCCCCTGTAACACCCCAGTCTCCCAATTGTAAATAGTCTTGTAACATAAGAATTGTAATTCGACACGCGACAGTGCTTATGTTTATATTGAAATATTATCGAACAGATGAAATACAATCGTAACACGTGAATAAATGATTAAATAAATGTTTCGTAATTTATAATATATTATCCCGTATATTTTACTCTGTTAATCGTAACCGTCGATCCCACAATTATTAGTCATCGAATAACGACGTAAAAAAAATTCATTCGTAGACATTTTTTTTTATTTTGTTACTCCAAAATCGTACGAGCCATCGAAATATGAAACTATGAAATTCTTTTGGAATTCGGAGAAATTTTATAAGGCGCGACGCTGAACTATCGGCGGCCATTCGCAGAAGAGGACGCCATAAAAATACGTAAATGGCGAACGATGCATGCGAGGGAAAAGGATCAATATTCGTGTCGGCTGTACAACGGACTTTTTAGGAGGGGGAACTTTTATCGGGATCCGTTCGTGACCCTCGGGATGAGGTTGGCGGGGTGCGGAGTATAGAAGTAGTCACGATCGTGGCAGCGGGAGAACGCGGGTGGGCGATTTCTCGACAAAGCGGGCTCTTCAACAGCCCGCTCTCTTGACGTGGGAGTACAGTGACGTTTCGGAGAGGGTTGCAGATGCGAATGCGGGTTATATTCGTCCAACGGCCACAAAAGCAATCTTCCTCTTTTTCTTCGTCCTCGTCTTTTTTCCTCCGGGTAACCCACACTCCTCCGGGCCGAGCAATCATAACGCCTTCAATTCCGTGACGTTCAATCACTATCATCAAGATCCACGTATTTGATATATCCGACAAACTCGAAACGTATCCGCAGCTGTTTAGTAGGAGCATGCAGCTGTAAAATGAAACAAAAAAAAACACAACATATCGCTCTCCCTGCGATACATTCTGCGGAGTATAAAAAGAACGTCAAATACGGAAGGGCATTTAAGGTGCACATTTCGGTAGCTGTGATCACGTTCTCATAATTTCATAGAACCGTGTGTTTGCAAGTTAAAAAATTTCAGATTTTCGATCTCCCAACCTTCGCCCGGGTGCAAGTCGCATCCCTTTGGCTGCTTCCCCCGCAGAGGGATGATCGCCGGGCCTCGAAAAGAGGGTGGTACCGCAGAAGCGAATGGTAGCTCGGCCGCTCTCTCTCCGCTATTGAAACCCACCAATGGCTCCCGATTCCCTGCCGAAAGATAGAATCCAACAACCAACTTGTTATCATTTCTCTACGGATGCAAACAATATCTTATAACAATGGAATAGAGCAAGCTCAAGAATACCTGCTAAATAACACTTAAACATCCGAACACAAGACATAGAAGTCTGGACGATGGAATTTATCATCTTCCAGCCACCCACGAAGACTAATTACACCTGCCGCTATACAGATACCGCGTTGCTTCAGATCGTGGTCGAGTGGCGGTCTATAAAGTCGGCTGATGGTCTAGCACTGCGAGAGGAACCCGACGGAAGTTCCTCATAGAGTATACAAGACAATCTCTACTAATTAATGAAGGTCTCAGGGAAATCTTGTACAGACGATTACCGAAGATACTCACCGCAACATCCTTCATTACAGTAAGGGATACCACTCCCCGGTGTGTTGCTAAATATCGTATAACAGGAATAACACTGCTCGCGGCCTCGAAGATGCGTCCCGTCATAGTATAGCGTACACCGACGATGTATAATATCGCGGTGTGTACCCTCATCAACCTTCACAGAAGCTCTACCTGCCAGTCGCAAACATCATCAGTTGCGAGAAAGACGGAGGGTATCTCCGGAGAACGAGAACGCGTATACGCTATAATACACTTTCTATCTCTTTCGAGCAGGTCTCTATCCATTTTTTTTTCTTTTTCTTTTCTTTCAAGGGTACGCTTCCGATACCGCGAGCGAAGAGCCTCGAAAAAGTATCAACACCGACACGCATGTCGTTCTCCATCGTCTTGGTTCTTCGAGAGGGACGCTGACCGAGAGAGACGAATGGTGCCTTCACGGTGTTGCTCATTTTATCAGTATCCCGCACTCGACGTGCAATCGTAGCTGGATCTACATGCCGTCCGTTGACCAGGACGTGAAATGGGTGGTCAGCCATCTCGAGAGCCGGCTGCCGGTTCTGGCAGTCCCGCTGATGCCGTGTCCTCCTCGCAGAGCAAGTCACTGCGTCGGGACGCTCGCTCGCGCGACAACCGGCCGGTTCGAGCTCTCGGTCCAGAATGCAACGATGGGAGTTTACATAGTCATATCCCGTGGAATATCATACGAGTACGCACACCTCCGACTCCCTCGATCTCTCCTGGTCCACGGGCTCTTCGGCCTTGTGGCCACACACCTAGCCACGTGACGATACGATCAACACACGCGACGCGCGCGAGCAACCCGTCTCTATTTCTGTATCATTTCTTTTACGTATAATTTTTTTTAATCTTATATCAATGCCATAGGTAGTATGGTAATTTCGTTGGAGAGGGATGTGTGGAAAAAATACATCTGAACCCGAGAATTTTTGCCGAGATCAGAACTGACTTACGACTGCACTTGTTGAATATTAATGCCGATAATGCTGTGCGATACTTAGGTGCGAGTGTTTTTGAATTTTATTTTACTTTTTTCTTTTGGGCTCTAGCGTTTCGCCAGATGGGAGTGTATATTGGTGAATGCAAAAATAACACGAGGAGAGTCGAGGATTTGGTAGTGGAAAAGAGTGAGCCGGGTGGCGCGATTCGCGAACGTTCCCCATTCATTAGATGTAATTGGAGGGGATTAACGAGTCACGAGTCCATTTATCAGGTCTCGTAATTACAAAGCATCCCTATCTCCACTCGTGGCGACTGACACGAAGACAGAAAACCGCTTTGGTATCTCGCGTTGCGACTGAGTCCACCGCGCGCCGGAGCCAAACCCCTCCGACGTTCGGTGAGGTCGCGAAAACCTGACATTTCGCTCTTCACTTGTTTCCCAGAGGCTGGGCCAGCACCAGAACGCTTGATTGACATCCCCCAGGGCAACGACGGTTTCGCATTCAAAATACACCTCTCTCTCGTCTGGTCGGTAAACGGAGATAAGGGCCGACTCGCTGTCATCGCACGTGAGGGAATTAAACGAAAGGGATGAAGGAACAAGAGGAAAGAAAGAATTCGAAAGTAATGAACCGCGAAGGTGAAAATAAATACCTCCGCTCGTCCCCTTCTCATAAACATTTGCCTACATTAAATTTAAGCCTCGACGATCTCCGGCGAGTCGTGTTTGTGGTGAAAAGATAAGCGTAAAATCAAATTTTCATATGTTGCACGGATTTTTTACTCTATCAAAAATTGACATAAGGCTGGTCCACAAATCTCTGCGGATCTTGAAATGAAAAAAAAAAAATGGTTTCTTTGAAACAGTTTTGGTAATTCAACAAACGTTTTCCGAACCGTCGAAAGGTGCGCGAACGCACTAATGCTGCTGGTCTGCCACCAGGAATTTTTGCGTCGTGCCAATTCGATTGCATTAAAGTTTCTCTGTCCGAACACACTGAAAGCCCAGTAGCCTTCACCGGCTGAAGAATATTCGAACGTATAACAGAAGCATGGGAGACAGGAAAGAAGAATCCACGGGTTTGACGTGGGCGGTCTTCCCCGACTCTTTTTGATTCATTAAGCAAGCAAAGGGAGATATAAAAGCTACGGACCAAAGACAAAACTCGATGAGGGCCGTGTATTTTTATCATCCCGCGTGCGCCGTTGCGTCCTCTTGGCCACTTCTTCGGGCGACGGTGACAGTTACCTCCGGGTCGGGTCTCGGTAGCAACCGGGAGCCTTGTTAGCCGAGCTATCGATAATATACCTGTCGAGCGCGGTGCCAGAACCGCTTCTTCGATCAGGAGAGTCTCCTGGTGCATCGTAAGAGTGATGGTGTACGTCGGCGGTGCATTTCGTATCTGGTGAATTTTCGCATACGTAATATCGCAAGCATCGACCGAATTTCATGAAGCTTCATTACTATTTATTATTATCTGCTGGAGGGAGTCAAGACCTTTTAACGGTTGACAATCGAGACCAACGCCGATGGCGGTATCTCATTGGATAGAATCATATAAATATGTTACCGACAATTCGGAGTCAACTTCTATGGAAACACGACGATTGACAGGAGAAACTTCATTCCGGTGTCTCCGCGTCGTATTTTCCTCGATGGTTTTGCAGACATCCTCGATGCGTCGAGACTTTCGAAATCATTTTGATGCACACGTCAATGATGAGTTACTTTTGGCGCGTAGTCCGGTGCACTCGGAGGCTCATCGCCAACCGAGCGTGGTTTCGCTGTAGCCGTGGAACGGAGATTCTCGGAAAATCTCGTGTTATTAACGAAGAAGATTCGCAAGAATTTCGCGACGGAACCCTGTCGTTCACGCCGACAACGACGAGCAGGAACTTGCGCTTCTCGTCCGGGGAACTCGGTTTCTCGCGGGCGCGAGCCAAGCTTTGGCTCTCGCAAGCTACTCGCTTGCGAGCTCTCCCGTTCATTAATCTTGATCGGATCAGTCGAGATAGCGGCGAGCTGTTTCGGAAACCCTCTTCCCTTCCCCCCCGGCCTTCAACCTTCCCTTCGCCCTGCCCTGCAGCACCCCTTCTCATCAACTCTCTCTCGGCCGGCAGCGGCAGCACCAGAAGCAGCTACTACAACGCCACTACCAGCATCAACGACTCCTTCTTCCTCTTTTCCTTTTCCTCATCTCTCGTGGCGGAGCTCTCTTCCCTTTCGAGACTCCTCTCGCTCCCTTCCTCCTTTCCGCCGTCATCTCGTCAGGCCAGCACCTCATTCTCTCGTCTCTCATCCGTTCTTTCTTTTGCGCTTCGGGCTCCGGCGTTTCTGCTCGAGACTCTTCTCGCTGGTTCGCCCTCGCAGCCACCCTCAACCCTTCGGTAGTCTCGAGAGCCCCCTCTGTCCGCCTTGTAGCTCTGACTATAACGCTCCTGTTCGGTCAATCCGTTCTCTCCAGGGATAGTGTGTCGGCAAGGAAACACTTTCGGCCCCGGAATCTTTTTAGGAATATCGGACATCCCTCCTGTCCTTGAAGGAACGAGGGCGATTTCGATTTTCCTCCTATCAAGCGAGCCAATGTCGTCTGTCCCATTCTTATTATTCATTAAAATTGTCTTCTTTTTTCTTCGTCCCCGCGAAATACGTGATGGATTCTGTTTTCAATTTAGAGAGGAGCCCCGCCAAGCTAGGACGGCAACCGGGGGCGACGGAGATGCTGGCGTTTGCCGGCGGAGCGTTCTCCGCGACCCCTCCGCTCGGAATAGCAATGAGACAACGGTCCGTCTCGTCGCCTCGGCACAGCTACTGTCCCTCCTGAGCCCTGCTGCCTTTCTTGTTTAGTCTTCTACCAAGAGGTCCTACCCTTTGCATCGGTAGGATCGATAAATTGCCGGGGTGAATGCTAACAGAAAAAATATGAGCTTTTTTTCGAACGAAAGAAAGCACGATCATAAAATCATGACACCGTGGCTGGCAGCCAGCATGTAGAAAAAAACCAAGGTGAGTTTTTTCCAGCACAGCTTAGAATTGTATTTTTGTCTAAGTTTTATCAATATGCCGTAGTAGCAGATGGAAAATGATGAGAGCAAAAATGTTAGTCACCGGCAGTGAATAAATTCGTTTTTCCGACTCGTTTGGTTGACAAATGATGCGTTTTTATGTCCTCGAGAAAGACGTCAATTCTGAAAGTAAATTCTGGACATCGACAGCAATGTCGGATAATTTTTTGAATTCGATGCACCGAACTACTCGGCAAGTCTTTACGCGGCGCAAGAGAAATTGATAAGCGCTGGAGTTTTTCCGTGATGTTGATTAAATGTATCACCTCGGAGGGTGAAATCTCGTGAGGGGATGATTTTCGCACGTCCGACATTACTTAGAACCCCTCGTCGTGCTGCTGCATCGAGGACATCTCGTGCAGGCCCTCTTCACCGGAATTGGCGACGTCGGGCATCAACGCCCTCAGCGTAATTAATCCCGTAATCCGACCACTGGTCATTTCCTGGATCGCCGTAACAGGAGGGTCGTATCTGGCACTCGAAACTCCCGGAGTTTATCCCACTGCCGGCTTGACCCGCAATAACCACTTCACCGTTCGCTGCCAAATCCCTCCAAAAAGAGATGATGGTCCTTCCCAACTCGGCCATCGTATAGCTGCTTGTCGCGAAAAGCGAAGAGAAGAGGAGCACAAAATGGCCATTAAAGGGTCTCTCTTCAGTGACTTTTTTATCCACGTTTTTATTCCTTCTCCGTAAATCAAAGATGAAAGAGACAGAAGGGGCAACTCAGTGTCGAAACGAAAAATAAAATTATTCACGGTTTAACTTCATCAGTCGACGATGTCCAAAGTTCGGGGCCGTTCTGTGCTTACGGGACCGCTTTGATAGAAGGAACTGGACCATCGGTTTCTCCATAATGGATGAATCTTATTTTAAACGTTAGCGATGATCCAACTGACTGAGCCGAAAAATCTGATCGGCAATTACGAAATATCTGAGGAA
Organism: Listrodromus nycthemerus; assembly: GCA_963978505.1. Lineage (NCBI taxonomy): Eukaryota > Metazoa > Arthropoda > Insecta > Hymenoptera > Ichneumonidae > Listrodromus > Listrodromus nycthemerus. The sequence continues at coordinate 15,362,091 of OZ021683.1, read as the reverse complement.
ATTGGTAGGCCATTGGGTCTCGCTCCTATTATTATACGCGTTAAACAGCGGGGAATATGAGAGAGAAAGGACTCTCGGGATAAGATGGTAGATGTTTAGGAGTTCGGGTTTGTTGCTCGGCTCGCCGTTGGCCACGGCGTTTCCACGGATCAGACAGCATACGGGCTTCTCTCACGAGTCTTTGCCGCCCGGCGAGCTGCACGAGGAGCGAGACGCGGCCCCCCTCTCGATACAATTAAGAACCCTAGGGGGAAACAGGGACGAGGAACCGCCCCATACCATTTCATCGACGTTCCAGCAGCAGGAGCCGGCAGCATCTTTCATTCACGCTGGCTTTCGCCTATTGGAGAAGGGTCTTTTTCGAGCTCGACAGAGGCCGGCCCGTCCCTTACGCCCTGCTGTCCCTTCTCGAGCCATACGAACGAACCATTATGGCTGCCTCTGTGGCATGGATGCTTCGGGAATACACGTAGAACGCATGGTTATAGATTAATCTTACGAGACAATTAACGACTGGTTTTTGACTTTTATAAAGTTGAGTTAATTAAAGATAATAATAGAATGCATTTTTTTGAAGTTGGCTAATCGGACGGATAAAGGCTTTGAAAATAGGAATTTTCGATACGAGTGCGATAAAGTGTATTTTATACTTGAGATATGAAGTGAGTCATGCAAGCCGCCGAGAGCGATTGACGACACATTCGACGTCTGAGGTTTGTTGTACCGCACTAGTAAATTATAATATTTTTTCTAATGAATGTAGGTGAGGTGCGTAAAGTTGGAGAAGCGTGCGTAATGTGAAATCGTACCGATGTGAGCGTCCACGGGGGATTTATAGTACGCTTGAGTGTGAAACGCCACGTACGCCATTTTCGGCTCGAAAAGTAGCAAGTTTTTATAGGCGAGTAACACGGGATGTTGTTAACGTTTGTTTGTAAATATATTGTGAGAATATGATTTATTTACTCGTATGGTATTCTTAAAAATATACGTAATTTTTATAAATGCACCGTATAAATCGAGCCAGCGCACCAATTCATAATTAACACAGTTTCGATCTATCAGTCATTTCTCCGCCATGCTGCATCGAGCTATTTTATATAAAAAAAAAAAAGCGCGACCGCTTGCGCGTCAGCAGGAGTGCGGTGTGCGCGCAGGAGTTCCAGAGTGCGTCCGGTATCGACATCGAATTAACATTTTTCATCTTGTTACCCGAAATAATGAATGAGCTTCGAACGAGGCTCGTGATAGATGTTTGAACAGCGCAAAGCCCGTTAATTGAATTCACACTTAGTCACTGGCCCGTGCCCACGTAGCTCTGTACTATGGTGCCCTCAGCAGCACTAAAAACGGCAAGTCACTCGGCACTGATTTTCTCTCCGTCTGTTGTTATACCGTACGAATAAACGACGAGGTCGAGCCTCCTCGTGTTCTCGGTTCATTTTCACTTTCATGCACTAAACTTCACAAATCATATTTCGTCTTGGTATCGTCGTCGTTTTAATAAAAGCTGTTTTTCAAGGAAAATGTCGCACGAATGAAAAAAATGAACATACAAAGGTATACGTAAACTTATTTCGGTGGCGCTGCGCGCGAATTTTGATACGCAACGGCTTATAGCTCCGTATTACTTTGCTGGCGCTGCTGGAAACATTGCGATCCGAGCGTGGTAGCCCGTTACATTATTCATGTTTAATATTACCGAGTATTTCATCCCTCCCGACACCCAAGGACCGCCTGGTTCCGCAACAGCACCGGCTGTGCTAAACCAACTAATATTGGCGCGTCAGACGCGTGGGCGCGACAATCGTTCGGTCCGGTCGTGAAAAAAATTACACATTTTCTTTGTGACGTCACTTCCGGATTGAAAATGTCACTTCTGAATCGAAAATTGCGTCAGGCAGTAAAATTTAAAGAACTTTGTTGTCACGTCACTTCCGGATTAAAAATTTGAATTTTTATCGTTGGAGGTGAACACGCTTGTTTGAAATTTAATTAATCATTGCTCGGAATTATGTATTTTTTTAATAACCTTCTATCAAGATCGACACGGAGCGTTCAGTGTTCACATACAAGATTATCTGTGATGATTCACTATCTTTTGGCACGCCTTTTCTTGTAGATTTTCATTATTATTTAATTCACATAACACACGAGACACCGTAAAATTGTACAACTCGCTTACAATGTTCATTGTTGAGAGTACGAAGTATGGTCTCGAACCTGTTGTCGGTCAGCGATCATTTTGCAACGATAACGCCGGAGAAAAATGTTATCGCTAAGCTGTGCCTTTTAAGCGAGTTGGCACTCGATTTGCATGAAACGATCGTTAGCGACGCAAGACTCCGAAGTTCTCTGAAGCTCTTAAGCGCCACCACTGCCTCCTACTCTCTCCGATTGCTCGTATAATTAATATGATTTTCGTACCCGTGTATACACGTGGTATGCTCCAGAGGACGATCAGAACGAGACTAACTTCTGTGGTTAACATGAATTAATAATCCACCCTACCGCGTACACGGTGACGGAGGGAGGGCCGATGAAAGATTCTTTATGGTTCCCGCGGTGCAAGTATAGCGCAAGGACCCTCTATACAAATATCAATTAAAAGTCCTTCTCCGAGTAATTCCTCCGATCAAAATTGAGTCGGAAAATTTTAAACAAGAAGCAAAGATTAAAGTTTATCCCTGATCGTCCTCACCGTCCTATCGTTGACCTTATTTTCCTTTGCTCATATTTTGTTTATTTTCTTTTTTTGTTTTTTTTTTGTTCAATGGTCTCAGCAGCACTTAGGAAGCTCTTTTCATCGAGGGCACTACCAGTCGCGCTTTTTGCACTGAGTCTCGTCGCGTCAGCAACATTCAGCGAGCCGCAGCCGCAGAGCTCGCGGGGGACACAATAGACCGGATATTTCAGCCAGGGTTGGATATATATCGGTCGAAGGAGGGTGGGTGGTATGGTCGCAACAACATCGGCGTTGATTTCCGCGGGGAGTGACGCGTCACCGGTTTCTCTCCCGTTCCTCTTGCGCGCATCCCCCTCGAGTGCGAGACTCGCTTCGGTGATGCTGTTGTCGCCGAGGGGTGCACCATTATTCGACGAAGAGTGAGAAGTCCGCCCGCAACGTCGTCAACGTTCGAGCGGGATCGGCCGACGGCCATTGGAACGACGATCTCCCGATCAGAATATTCCCTCCGGGCGTCCAGTACGCATCTGTGAAGTCGATGGTATGCATCTAAAATTTCTATCAGTTTTATAATGTTTATGTTAATCATTATGAAATCTTTCTCTGACTATGATAAATATTTTGGAGTATTCAATCGACGCTTGATGAGATCCTGAAGAGGCCTCGGATCATATGACAAACATGATGTGCTCCGAAATTTCTACCGGACATTCAGTCTCAATCGTTACTGTGTCTTCCACAGCGTGATGAAATTATATGTAGACTGCTAAAATTAATAATAAATACTGGTCCGAAAATGTATAACCTAATTTTCCACCGCTCAAGTAATTCCAATTTTTTCATAACGCTACAGATAAAATAATTCAATTCTATAACGTTCTTGACACAATCGTATGAAAGCTGTTGACAAAGAAGCACTGCAATCTTGTGCATGGCTTTCCATCAGGGTCGTTGAAAGCGACCGCTCCAGATACCTCAATTCCCCGGGAGAATCGCTCGAAAAAATTTCAGGGCATCGCCGTTCACCTCACCAAGAAGTAGATTCTAATAATCTTCACCTACTTTAACGATACAATAGATGCAAACGCGTGGAAGCTGGAAGCCGACGTTCCCGCGCGCACACAGACAGTCTCAGAGGAGAATCCTCTATATAATGCCTTCGGATGCTTTTGGTCGACGGCAGACTCGAAGAAGAGCATAAGAAAAGCTGCCGCAGTTCCTCTCCGTGCAACCAAGGCAGTTGTGCCAGGCTGCACATCGCAGTGCACATATCCCAGTTGAATCAGGGTTGGTTTCACGCCGTTGCCGCTGCCGGCAGAGTAAAAGTAGTGTAGAAAGTATGCTGCAAGCGGACGTACCGAGGGTGAAAGAGGAGAACAGAACGCCGGCCGTAAGCGAAACGCAGAGGGGAATCGAGCGAAGGGCGAAGGCGGGGAGTGGAAAACCGAGAAAAATAAAGAAATAAGCGAAGAGATGAAGAGAGACGGGCGTAGGTCGTGGGATATAGTACTGCTATACGGTGCATAGCTCCTCGGTGCGATCATTAATCACGTTCGTGTCACGGCTAGCACCGAGCCGGGCGACCGGGGGTACCTTTGCTAAGGGTATACGCGGAGGCTCCGGTGGTACGTACCACGCCGACGAGAAGACGCGGTATAGAGTGAGAGAGCTTCGAGGAACCATCTTCTGTCCCGCAGGAGACGCTTTCGCGTGCAGGATATAACCATGGGACTAGCGCGTTGCGGGGACCAACACCGCAGCCCCGTCATCCAGCTCCGGATGTCGACGAACTTGATATGGCGGTGCAGTGGCAGTTATGGCTGCGAGGAATTTCCAGACGGTAGATGAAATTGCGCTGTACTGCGGTCCGAGTGCGTTACGGAGGAACGGCGAGGTGGAGTGGATTGTGGATATGGAGGAGGCTGAAGATACGGTACGACTTTTTCCGCACAAGTCGACTGTCCGGATGGGAAAAGAGAGCCCGAAGCGGTATCACGATAGTCGACTATTTTTCCATGGATCGGTAAGCCACGTCCTGCGGTCGCACATGCGTACGGTAGCAAAGGGGCCGACGAAATATTTTACAACCCTTTCAGGATCCCTGGCGTCCGGACGACCGCATCAAAATACTGTTGGTCGTTCTATTGTTTCCCCCCATTTGACCCTTTGGTTACCTGGGAAACGCAGCGTGCGCGACTCGCACTACGAACTGCCGCTGCACGCGCATGATGCACCAATCATAAATACGTCGTTCCTTGCGTCGCCGACGGAGGAGGTATAAATGCAAAAGATTTTGCGAGCCAGGCAGTACGCGGAAAATTGGCGTGACGTGGCGAGACTGCATGCAAAAGTCGAAGGGTTGAGAATCGGCAGGGATAGTTCGACTCTTTCTTCGAGGATCCGTGAAGAACATCCCTCGGGTCAGAGCCACGGACTCCGGGGAACAATTTGCAAACGATATTCTCGACACAGTCAATTACATTCCCTGAAGAATTCTCGTGAACACATCTCAACAAAAAAAAAATATACACACATATACATTCTTTCGCAATGCACAAAACAGCCAAGCATCATTCCTCTGTCGCGTCCGTAAACGTGCATAAAGACAAAAATAGCCGACGATGCGATTCTCGTTGGTGCAACGAGGTGCAGTTAGCTTCCTGCCCAGCGTCTCGCGACTCTCTTCCTCGAGGCGTTTCCAACGGCAGAAGGGAGCACTGCACAGCAAAGAGTTGAATATAAATGATAGCAGGAAGCTGAATAATTATTATAGCGAATATTATGCGAGTCGAGACGGTGTGGCGAACGACGGGGAAGTGTTGCTGGCCGACTCTGTGCAACGAGGATGACTGCGAAAGGGGTAACATAGGTATACACGTAGGTAGTCGCGCGTACGTAGCCAGAAAATGAGAGACCGCTGGCCGCCGGGAATCGGTAAAGTGCGAGAGAAATGGCCAACATCGTCGGTCGTACGTGTGTGCGTGATTCCAAGCAACTCCTAATTACCTCGAGATAAATATCACTCCGTGCTCACGAATGACGTGTGCTCCTGCAGCGCGGGCTCTCAGAGCTCGTCAGTCAAAGCCGTCAAGCCGTGTACTCGCTCTCTTTGCTGGGATATGTTATCGCCGTGGTGAAGCGAACCCATCTGGGGACTAGTCGGTTCTCTACATTGCCCAGTGGTGTACTTTGAGCATCACGATGGTGCGATGGAATTATAATCTTAACCAATAATAAAATAAAATGTTGATCATGGAAAGAAAAAAATGGCAGTCTTTCTTAAACCGGTACGCAATGGAAATCTCGTTACCTGTCGTAACTTTAGATCGTATTCGCTGCATTTCCATGCCGCCCAACTAATGCTGAACAGGTGTGAGCGCGAGAACAAATCAAGTGCTGCAACTTACTGGTTGGCACTCGAATTCGAAGGATATCTTTGAATATCGAGCTGGTCTCCGTTTTCCATGGAATTAAATTGAAAAAAAAATAGGGCTGGGTATCGTGATAGACTACCGTCTTGCTGATAGATACATGATAAACGTCACGCGTGCAAGAGCGACAGGTACCGTGTAGCTCGGAGGTGCCCGGTGTTACGCGCTGCGGAAACTAGCCGCGCTATCACGCCACGTGAGATATTGTTCCACTGATGGAATTAATAGTGGGTGGGAACTAACGGCATGTAACATTAATCCTAGTGGTATTAGCGATACCACCGTGACGATCCGAAGGAACGCGAGAGCCTCGAGGTAGACGAGCAGAGAGCGGCGACGAGCGGATATGGACCACGCGAAGGGACCGCCCAGACACGTACAGTAGGTTCACTATGTAGGATGCAACGAGAATTTCTGGTAGCAGGATATTGCGCCTTCAGCGATAGCTCGACGAGGTCGAGAGGAAATGACATTGCCAGGGGATGAGATTGACCCCATTCAACCGCGAGACCACTCAAGTTATAACCCTCTCAAAACGGAGACTCTCGAGACTGTCCGCGAGGGAAGATTTGTGCGAGCAGACTGGACTCGGCTCCGAAACCCTCTGCCCCAGTCTCGAAATGAAATATCGTAGGAGGATTAGATCGCCGTAGTGCGAGGACAGATCTTTCCACTGACTTTGAAGTATTATTGGGTCTTCTTGACCCACTGACTGTTTTTAAGCTACAAGATACATTATGGTCGCTCAAAGACGTTGTTTCATCAAACGTTCTTGCCATTCGCAAGGGTTCGCTGCGGTCTCCGTGGTACGCGAGATCGAAGAGGAATTGGTGGAATTTAGACAACAAAGGGCACAACATCGCCATCTGTAATTGGTACGGTAGGAAACAATAAACTCACTGCGAGCAACATGCAGTTCAGGGTCGACTGTCGATTACGCCACCTACCACGAGGAATCCGTTTGTTATATCATATTATACTTCCATGTCGGTACAGTCATGGTCCTACGTTATTTCGAACGCGTACTCGTAGAGGATAACGTGATCTGTCGTCGATGGTTGGAAATGTAGGGAACTGGCACACGTTGTAGTTCGACCGAGCCTCGTTCAGGCAGCGCTTACCTCGAACCTTCCGTTGTCCAATGATCGAAAAGTTGGAATTTCACCAATGGAGTGGGGACAAGGCCAATTACTACCTACAAGTACGAACCACCCGACTCCCACCACTTGGATGTTGTAACCTGATTCTCTCATGGGATTCGTGCGTATAGTAGAACGAAACGACATCATGATCAGGCGTGACGATTCTTCGTTTCTCTTGCGTCCACTTTCGAACCGATTTTTTGGAGCTTGGAAAATATATACTTTGACCATCAACTTACGAATTAATTGGGACTTTGACTTACAATATCCAATAGTGTACACCATTATGTATAATCAAGAGAGCGGGTGTTATCTGATGGTTGCGCCATACGCTCGATGTCATCAGGTAGAAGAATGATTTTGAAAATAGAGGAACAATGCACAATCCGACTAGTGCGATTTTACGCGATACAAATTAGTTGTATCGTATCGTTATTATTTCAGTCCAACAGGATATGTTTCTAATAACTGCGCACACGTGATATGATTCTCAGACTAGTAAGTTGTATATTGCTGTCGACTCAGTTATGGCATTTATTGCTCTCGAGATTTTGTAACGAAATGCATTTATTTATTTAGTTATTTCGGCTCTTACAATAATTTTTTTATGCTTGTTCTTTCACTTTATTCAGCAAATGAAATTCCTTATTTTTGTGGCGTATTCTCTTAATCTGCTATGGTCCATTTGGCCAGTACGTTCGAACATCGGAATATGAAATTTCGTGAAAATAATTCTATTAAATAAGTGAAAAACTCGGCTTACCAGAAATGCGAATAGGAAATCTGTCCATCTACTTCCCGGGTCATTGACGAAATGGATTTATTCTTTTGTTTGTAACAAGAGGGCTTATTGATGCGATCGAAAAATTAAAAAAATTTAATTATAGATGCTTATGGACAAACTTGTAAAAAGTACAACAATTTTTTTACTGCGTACTAAGAAATAAATCTATTACGTCAAACAATGTTATTTATGCTCAAACGTTTTTTAACTCCAGGGCCGAAATTATAGTTATTAGGTATTTATAAATTTCCAATAAATAGAGTCATGTTTTACAGTGATTATTGTTCAATACAAATGCATATTTATTCGATCCATTTATCCAATAACATGTGTCCATGAAATATACATTTTTAAAAAATTCCTTCCGTTTAGATACATATCCGCTATCGTTGACTAAATGTCCATTAGTCATTCAGAGTCGCGTGGCGTGTCATCCGTAAGATACCTGTAGAGACGAGCTTCTGATATCTACAATTCTACAAAAGCCCGGATCTACAGGGTAGATCACGAATGTGCCTATTATAAGTAATGGATCTCGAATGCGCTCGTCATCAATGAATTGCTTGAGGCCCCCGCGATATCTCGAACGTCCTCGTAGAGCACCTGCCTTCACGGATCTGTAACAGAACATGTATTCACAGCAAAACAATTAATTTATCGTCGAAGCGAATCATGCCAAACACCTTCACGGAATAGAAAATATTCATGAGCTTCTGGCGATTCCCATTATGGTACAGTTAATATCCAGTTCCGCAGCACGCATCGGGTACGTGACGTCCTTAATGTTCGACGATTGAGGAACGTGACCCGGCATCAGCGTTCGCAATATGGTCGAAGGAAGTCACGGATCCTCACTCGTCGTGTACCTGACGTGACTACGATTCGAGTATTTAACGAGCTATCAAATTCTCTATCGCGACGACGGGAAACAGTCGATCATTCGAGCCTTACGCACGTCGGACGCGTGTAAATCCGTTTTATTTTTTTAACGCAATTTTTTTTTTTTTCGGAGGGCCAATGTCATTATCCTCCCGAAATTACTCCCGAAAATAGGCGCTGAGAAAAACGACGTTACAGCGACGAGTGAGAAAAAATTTGACGGGAAGTTGACAAACACAGAAGGAGCGCATGATTTCACTTGCATGGATTCCATCACGTTTGAGTATAAACACTAACACAAAAATGAGAAAAATTGTCTCGCAGTCGGGAAGAATCCGCGGTAGCCACTTGCCGTGAAAAAAAATCCTCCAGGAGTTGTGACTCTGAAATGTAAGAAAATCAACATAAGCGTTATGTACGATGTAAAGTCGGATGAGCAACAAGCAATGAGGCAAAACAACGTGAATACGCATCGACGCATCCGATCCGAAGGAACATTATTTTATTTTCTCTGCCATTTGGACTGGATTAAGAGCAATGTGCGGATTGAGTAATGTAAATTTTTATAAATATTTTTGTTTTACTTTACGTGATGCCAAATCTTGTTGATAATGTTTTGAATCCTGGAGAATCCAAACTTCCTGCTCGCGTATGATCGAGGATGCACTGTTCGGACGAGGTTCCTTCCGCGGTGGACGCCAAAATCCTTGACGAACTCGTACGAAAATTCGACTAAACTCGCAGTGAGTCCGTCGCTCTCCACGAGGACACGGGCCAACGCCCCTCGTCGACGCGCGGTCTCCCGACTATCCTTTTCATCGCGATGGGGAAGGCGTCTCGACGCGAAACGTCGAGGCGCGCGCGGGGCGTCTCCTCGTCGCGGCTGCCCGGGTTAAAGCAGGGGGTTCCCAGATTCTGCGATGATTGGACCGAGCGCACCCTCCTCCACGGTGCAGAGTTGCCTCCGTTCAGGACCGTACGAAAACACCAGGACAGGGCGACTGGGCCATTTTTTTTTTTTTTCGAAAAAAATTCCAAAGCCATCGCCACCGAAGATCTACAAAGAAAATCCAAAATTCGAATCAGACAACGAGTCGTATGCTGGTATTGAAAAAAATACATCGTAACGCCAAAATCTCTTGCAGATATTAATCGGCAATCATAAAAAATTACCTCGAAATTTAACGCAAATCGGACGTCCAAAAGTTCATATGAGCTTGTGTAAGTTTCATCGACACCAGATCGAGAAGATATTTTTATAAACGCTTCCCGATCACTCCGAATAATAAACGACTCTAGCAGTAAGTAACACAGATATGGACCGGGCTCGGTACTCAGCAACGACGCCCCTGGTCTCGTCCCACCCCGTTCCCGGTCGCGCTCCCTCGTACCACTCTGTCAACCCCTCTGAGACCGCGATCCCGGCCAACCTTGCTGTCTCACTCTTTCTCACCCCCGCCATTCCGGTCTCGTCATCTTTTCTCTTTCATACCCGGCATACATATATTTGTATACATACACCGGCATACGCACACATATATATATCTCAACCTAGCCAGGAACCCTTCGAGCGACTTGAGAGAAATCGGCGTTCCCGATTCTTCCTTGTCTCGCGCTCTCAAGCCTCGCGGTGGTCCAGACCAGCCGAAAAGTAGCTATGGTTTCTATCTTCTCCACCCCTCCCCCCTCCTAACCTTCCTTTCCACCCCATGTACATAGAAACGCTCTTTCTCCCTCAAACTCCCAACGCTATTTTACGTTTCCCGCCGTATTGATCGACCCTGGTCCCGAACCGGAGGCTGTTTCCACTCGGAGGAGCGAGAGAGACTCCGGGTGAGCGAGAAGAGGATCGAAAGAGCGAAGAGGGGGACGCTGCCGGTATATCTGCACGGCTAAGGGGTTGGAACTTTAGCGTTTCGAGGGATATATCTCGCAGTGGTGGTGGTGGTAGTTCCGAGCTTTTCGGATGCCACCGTTACAGGAGAGGCTGGGATAGGCGAAGAGATGCTTCTACTCAATAAATTGCTACCACACCACTCATCTCGTCATAACATCATCCACGTCGGATGCCACTCAGCCACCTTTTCCGCCTGTCGTTCCCTACTTACCAGCATCGATATAACGCCGCAATCGACAGCACGAGGACACGAAACGCTTTTGCACGAGGCTATCGCGAATATTCGACCGATGGCGAATAATGAAATCGTAAGCGGTAAGGAGACAAAGTTTCAGTGATCGATCATTCGTCAGTTACGTGGTAACGATAAGCAATGCTATCGATGAGGTATTCGCCGATTGGCTTTTTCAGGGGACAGGTATTTTACTCGTCTGGACAGTTGTCTGAGAGGGGGATCAAGCGTGCCGATGAATTTTTCCAATCGGCCTCCTCGCCGGGCCGTTAATCCAGATTTTTATTGGCTTTAGCGAGCGCCCAAGAGGGAAGCTTATCATCCCCTGTGATATGATTCACGGTCTGAGCTCAGCGTGCGCGCACTCGAGAGAACAAAAATGGGCTGTAAAATAGTTTCATGAAATAGATGCTTATCGTGCGGTCGAGGACCGATGGTTAAATTTTGTCGTGATTTTTAAAATTCTCCCACGGAAATATTATGAATTATTCAACCTGTCTCCGAACAAATAATTCTTGCATGTCCCTGCGGTACGTGTTTACATACTAAAAGGATCTTGCGCGTGTAATAAGAAAGTTATAACTAGTCAAGTTTTTGATCGATCGCGCCCAAGGTACTTCGGGGTAGATACTATAACGCGAAAAACTTGGGTGTATACACGGAACGAAATTTATTCCGGGTCATCAACGTGCTGCAGCACTCGAAGTGTCCGCATTCCCAGACAACGTTTACGACCGCGATCCACTCGTATAACGCAGTTAATGCAAACCCATCTATTGATTGATGCACTGGGGTGACGAGAGTTTGCATTATGAATATTCTGTATCGCTCGTTAATAACCGCTATTCACGAAATGTTAAAAAAAATAATAATAAATTCAATTGCGTAAAGTTTAAAAGGTACCAGTTTAAAATATTCGTACTTTAAGGTTTTCAATTCGTTGAAACGGATACAGTGAGTGGCAATGGAAATTGAAGAAAATATCGGAGCCACAGCTAAGAGGGTTCGAACTCGATCGGAATTCGTTTTAATTTGGTAAGCAATTCTTACCTCAAATCTTCATTAACTTTGGGAGGACTGCAGCGGACCAACGATGATATCCACACGGTTACCGTGCGGACACACGACTGGCGAGGGACCCTGCGACCGAGTAGTGTCTCGGGCCATTGTATCACGCTGGAATGTTACACGGCTGGAGGAAGGAACGTCCGGGGCTCTGACTCGAATATCAATGAGGTTCGGCTTTCTTCTTCACGGCGCAATCCCGACTACCGATCATACTGTTCGAATGTTCGACGTTCGATCACCCGCCGCTGTTAGAATCACGACTGAGAATAAACAACTCACGGCCTTCTGAAACAAAAAGCGTGAGACAAAATTTCGGAGTCTGGATCGGCAATGCCGCGAGATGCAAAACCACAGGGTTATCCGAACTGTCGACCAGCTTTGCGGAATAAATATACAAGTCGGAAGCAATAAAAGCTGAAACGACCGAGCTAATGTTATTGAGATGAGCCGGGAAGCCAGAGGCGGGGAGGATTTCTCGACGAAGAATTGCATGCCGCCCTCTTTTACGGAATTTAGGTCCGCTCTCTTTTTACCCTCGCCGAACCCTTGAAAAAATATTCCTCTCCGCAAATTGAATCGCAATCGCAAGTTCGTCGTTAAGGAATTCTAACTGCAGTCTGATAAAATACCGATTGGAGCTCTGCTCACGCTCTCGACCTGCCTTCGGCCACATCTATACCGGAAATTTCTTTCTAGCGCGGCCAATCTTGGACCGCAGCCAATTGTCTTATTCCCGAGAACGCAATTTTTCTCTCGGCAATGAATACATCGATTCAATCTGTGCGATTGTTTCATTCGTATTAATTATCAAACCGAGAAGAGTTGAGAATGAAATCATATTAAAAATAAAAAAGAGAACACACCGGGTTTTGAATCATTAAGAGAGAGACTTTTGTCTCCATGTTATTTCTCCAGCGCCTTGCGACAACCAGACAGTTCGCCGGTATAATGTTTAATCATAATTTATGCAAAACACTACCCTCTGGGTTTCCCAGACCGTGTATATATCCACACTGGCGTCCATTCAGCGGAAGTACTACGATGAGCGCGAGGGCACCGCAGGTTTCACATATTTCATGACACCATAATTTATTCAGCCGAAAAGCTTTTAACTCTCCTCTCTCTCTCTAACTGTGTAAAAATGTACGTAAAAACGTTTTCCACGGAAAACAATATTTCAGCAAGGAAAAAAAATGGCTACACTTAAATACCGACGAGAAATGTAAAATGCTCCAGTCTTATAGTCAGTTCATTATTTATCGATAGATTTTGTTTATCATAAATTGGTTGCCAGTAGACAATGGAAAATAGCTCTTGCACCGTATCGTAGCTGCTAGCGACGATCGATTTCGTATCTTTTATTCATAGATTCTGCTGTTAACGCCGCTCGCTTTATCACGCGTCCCCTTTCACGGATATTCACTCGATTATATCGCCGTGTAGGGTCCTCGCATTCGACCACTCTCCATCTCCTCTCTTGCCCGATCGAAAATTCATCCATTAATCATAAATAAATATCATGACGCGAGTGCACATTTTACGCGTATAAAACTGCTGTAACAATTAACCCACTAATCTACGGCATATAAAAAATTCATTCGATTTGATAATCCAAGGTTCGGAAATTCAAATTTCAGCTTTCGAAAGTCAAAGCAACCGAGCGACAACAATCTGCTAATTTTATATATAATATATATAAAATAATGTATCATGTGGAATATATTATATATTTATAAAGATATGAAATGAATTAATGAATCAAAACAAATTATCCTCGGTAAGGTGCGCGGCTCTTTAGGTCGTCGGTAGAGCGAAGCGTCTTCGGGTTCACGACGTAAAAGCGGTGATGGCAGAAGCGAAGGATCTTGTACGGTCGTGGAGAGTGAACGACGAGAGGATTTGGGAGTGAACGTTTCACGGGGGAAAGGAGCAGTCAGTCTATCCCCGCTGCTGCGACGCTTTTGCCTCGATCTTGCTATTAGGGTCTCTCGTCTGGTGGCGTCCGCACGGGGGATTGCGTTTCGAGGACGTTGACGCAGCTCCCGCGGGGCATTTTTGTGGATGCGCGAGGGTTGGATAGCCGTGAGCGAGACATCACATCGCTTTTCTCTCGTTCGCCCGAGGTGATAGTGCTTTCCATTCTTCCACCTCGTCCTCTTTTCGGCCCTCGTCTCTCTCTCTCTCTCTCTCTCTCTCTCTCTCTCTCTCTCTCGCCCTCTCTGTTCCGTGTTTTTTTTTCCCTCTATTTCCTGTCCCTCCGCCATCCGACGAAGTTCCACTTCCCCGCACCTCCTCCTTCAACCCATTTTTCTCACTCCACTCTCCTGTCTCTTCCTTCGGCTCTTCAGCTTTTTCTCTTCGACCTAACTCCACCGGCTCCCTTCTCTTCTCGACTCCATGCTTCCTCACTCCGTCTATTGTACATCTAGCGTTTCTCCTATCAGTTTATCCATCTACACAGTGGCCGGACGTCACCCTCGTCTCTCACTCGTATCTTAACAAATCCTCTTTCGTTTTTTTTTTATTTTTTTTTCTTCGAGCCCCCGCTTTCGAGAGATAGTGATGAGACTCGAGCGTCCCCGTATAGAGTTTTGTTTTACCGGAGACCAACAATGAAACTTATATTGTCGCTGGTATTATAAGACATAATTAATGAATTCCATGTTCATTTTGGACATTCGCGTACAGCGTGTTTTATCCACGCACATGCTGGACGCAAAAGTATTTATTTATTACGATTGATGAGCGAAACATTGGTTGGACTTTGGGTAGAAATTTATGGAGTGCGAAACTTTAAGAGGGTTTGCTTCTGCCGAACGGCTGCTCTGACCCTGCTCGTAGGACGCAAGGGAGCTCGAGGTGAGGAGGAGCTTCGCAGAGTCAAGAATTCATGGACGGTAACGGAACTCGCCGTCGGACGTCACGCGTCCCAGTGCCAACCGGAAGTTTCTAGCATCCGCGTAATTGTACGCTCGACCGTTCGCTCCAATGTACGGCTGGCACGTTCATCGGAATGCTCGCAATATAACGCAACCCGCGCGCACGAGAGGTTTCCTAAACGCTCGCCGCGTGTGACTTTGCCAACTTTCACACGAAACACGGAATTCGTAATTTCATTAACAAAATCAATTCGTTGACACGATCGGAAGATAAAATGATCTTTGGACCCACTTGCCGGTCATAATTCCAAGAGCAATGTTGCTTGTTTGGTTGTTTTTTTACTTTTATTCTTTTCATCTCGCCACCCAAGATGTCTCTTGCCGAGGCCGAGCGTTCTGACTGATACGTGAGAGAACCGAGGGAAAAAGGAACGCGATCATTTGTCAGAGCAAAGTGGATGCGGACGCAAACACGTTATCGCTATCCCCCGGGGTAATCCGTCGGATTGTCCCGGGAGTGAGACGTTTGTCGAGAGAAATCAAGAAGGAGCGAAGAGAGCGGACGCATCGAAATCTTAGGGGTATATCGGCATTTATTCCACGATTCTAGGATGATGAAAAAATGTTCATTGCCTCTGCGCTACGTTTTGGAGTCCCAAAAACAGGCGGTTTTTCTTACGGCAAGGAATAGCAGAAATTCAATTAGCATTGTTTATTTTTCTTGCTTCGTAATTCGTAGAGCAGTAATTTTTCCTTGATGCTGGTCCGGGCTTCGCCCGCTCTCGAGAAATTCAATAAAAGTGGAAAATTGTGCGGCCGTTCGTCCGAGGGCTGTCCGCGACGGGCGCGGGAGCATGATCGTCCGATTTTAATTAAAAAAGTACATTTAGGAGAGCACCGGATGAACGTCGACAGCGGTGATGTCGAAGCTCGGTTTGAAGGTGGAGCGGGTGGATGTGAAACGCGAAACTGTTACTCCTGGCGGTGCCGCTGCTGAAAAGCTCGGAGCGCAAGAGGAATATGGAATATAGAAGTTTGCGGAGGGGGTCATAGGCGGAGACATGGGGTTGGCAGGCAACGCGCGATGAAAGCGTCGATGGGGGTTGGATCGAGATCGCGAGACTGTTCTGCTCGTTGCTGCTGCTGCTGCTGATGTTGAGGCGGTCGGAGCAAGCAGGGTTGAGTCGGGAGTGCGCGAGGGGTGCACGATTCCATCTGCCAGCCTGTCATTCCGAAACTCTACGTACGATGTCGGGCTTTTGGTCGACTCGATCAATACACTTGCAATGTAGATACAAAATGGCTGAAACTGTATATCGAATGGCTTTTTCACGCACCATTTCGATCTGTACGAAACGTCGAAAAGCGATGAAACGCGCGATTGGCTTTCGGATATCTTGAGCGTTTGAACGAGAGAAAAATAAAAACTTGCGACCGTCGATTGCGAGAGTGGAAATGCAACGAGATACAATTGCGATTAATAGATATTCTGGTGGTGACATATTTTCCCTTAGGGCTGAAAATATTTTCAATTGTAAGTCATCAATTTGAGAAACAAAAAAAAAATATATCGAGCCTTGGTAATTGAAATACAAGCCTTAATGAATCTCGCACAGACATTGGCCACATCCCAACCCTTGCAGATCCAGCTCCCCCTGCTCTTTCGAGAGAGGGTTAGAGGCGGAAGCCGAGGGTCTTTTCGTCGAGAGTGGAGCCATCTTTGCCGTTTGCCAGGAACTTTGATAGTCTGACTTTTTGACGGGGGCGGCGCCACTTGCTTCATCCCTCCCCATAGCAGAAACAATCGACGCGGTCGCACGCTTGGCTCTCTTGCACCCTTAAACCATTTACCTGTACCTCAAGTTCAACACAAAATAGCAATTTTCTTAATTTTCAAATAATTTGCAACATCGTTGAATCCATTACAATCGCCTGAAAATATTCTCACGTAAATACGAGCCCTTTGCCGATCTGACGTCACCAGGGGTAGTAACGATTTTTCATCCCTCTCGGGGCATCTCGCGAAGTGTTGCCACGCACCGCTGTCTCAGTTTCACGAATGATAAGAAAACTTTTGATCAACCACCACCGCGAACGCTAATATCTCGTCTTCAGAGTAAGAAGCAACCAACTCACCACATAGAACTGAAGCTATTTGATTTTTTTTTTTTTTTTTTTTTCATTACTTTCGTTAAAGTCGCATAGATAAGAAAGATGAACCGCGGAGAGGTAGCATTTTTTCAATGATACCCAATCGAAGGAAGAGAATCGTTGTACGACTGTTCGGCTGGCGGGACGCGGCACAACTAACGGCGACGGAATCGCGCAATAAAGGGAGCTCATTTTGAATCTGTGTGAAGTGTGCCGAAATTTATGGTCCCCCACCAGATCGGGTTAGCCATGAAACGTGAGGGGCCGTGGCTTCAGGGGCCGCCGAGGCCATTAACGACGCGTTTTGGCGTCGAACCACTCCGATTCGTTCGTTCCAATAAATTGCCCTTCGCGCACTGCGTATCTACGTTGGATTCCGCGCCATCGCTGACCCAAATATCGGCGCAATAAATAGATGTATCACAGTTTGTTTTCAGTCAGCGACATTTGCAAATTCACAAAGACATTATTAATCGACAATTGGTCAGTCGGTTGTTCGCTAACACTGCTATTTTATTAAAGGCAATATTAACGAAAAATTGACTCACCTCGTTTCCGGACGCTCTCCGGTTCCGTTCAGAATCACGAGTGAGAAGCGGATGCCTCGCCGAAGGCCCCCAGGTGATGCGCCTCGGAGCTTCGCCGACGAGCGGGGCAACGCTGCCTGGAATACGAGGGGGTAGTATCACGGGGAGATGATTTATGATCTCGAGGGGGAACCAGGTACGGCGCCATTCACGGCTCTGCCGGGTTACTCGTAGCTTTAACGCCTCGCAGGCTCTTCTTCTCGTGAAACTGCAGCCGGTTCCGTGAGTCGGCCGACACTGTTACAGATTCGGCCCGGAGCCAGCCTTCATGACTCCACGATTATTCTCAGTGTATGAATCTCTGCGACAGAAACGAGACGTAATTGCGCCGTCGCTTTGAAAATTTACGCGAACCCGACATTTTAACGCTATTTTAATTTTTTTTTCACAAAAAAAAAAAACCGAATTAAACAGTACAAAGAATTTATTCCTTGCAGTGTTATTAGCAAAGTAAGAATGGTATTTTGTGATTCGAGAAAAACCCAATGGCCGTCGCAGCAAAGTCTGGATAACTCGACGTTGCGGTAAAGTATTAAGGTTCAGGCTTGCTCGCTTTGGTGAGGTGACGGGAATGCGAAGAATCTAGGCTAACAAGGAAGCTCTTTTCCCCGACGAAAAAAGCATAGCTGTAAGGGTGCTGTGCAGAGCTCGGGCGTGTTGAAGTTTTTTGATTTTTTTTTCTCGCCGGTAAGTAATAACGCGAACCCGTCCATCTGTCCGTCCGTCTTGCGGTAGAAGTTTAATATTAAAACCCGCGCGGTCTAACGACGAAGCGCCGGGCAAAGTGGGCAAAGAAAGTCCCGCGTGGCGAAGGCAGAGGTAACGAGATAGAGGTGTGAGAAGAAATTCTGTGGAAGAAGTATATTGTACAAAAAGTTGAACAGCCAAAAAAAAAAAAAAAAATTATAAAAGAAGTGACCAAATCCGTGCAAGCTATACGTTGTTCAATTTGACCCCTTGAATCTTCATCGAGGAGTAACTATTTTTCAAAGATAATTGAGAGCTTAATTACAAGTCAGTATCGTGGAGTTCGATTAATCAAACGGGAGCGTATACTTTCTAATTGAATTCCAAAACTCGTTCGGAGGATTCGGGTGAGATTGTTTCTCCCATCGACGAAAATGCATACGTATATGTGCCAAACATCTCACGCCTGTACGGCACGATAGTCTCGACATTCTTCGGCGTTTCTCGTGCAAAATCGACGAAGATTTTACCGGGAAATTCTTCGGTGCTTCGGTCGCTCGAGCAGAACGGCACGTTCTCCTCGGTAAAGGAGGAAAAACCATGGAAAAGCCTTCGGAAAACGTAAGGGAAGCGGAGATGGAGGCGCAGCAGCGAGTACGAGGGAGTAAAGCGGAAAGCGGAAGGGATGGCGAGGGGAAGAGGGTAGAAAGACCGAATGTACAGTCAAGGCAGCGCAGCAGCGGCTGTACCCCAAACGATCATCAATCATCAAGAGCGAGACAATCGAATAGCACACCCAACCGGCGAACAGCTGTCGCTTCGTTGCGCTCGAACCGGTCCGTGCTACACGATGCCACCGGAATGAGAAACTCTCACGGAAATCAAAGATAACATTGCTATCTTTAATTTTCTCGGAGCGATAAGAATTTCATTTTTCCTTGCTATTTGCAGCTCCATCGAATTTCGTCACTACGATCTGTTTGCGAGTAATCGAGCGTTTTTTTTATTGTTTATCGCGATGGATAGAAATATTTCTAAAAGTACGAAACATGCCACGATCGCATCTCCACCCATTGTATATTTATATTCTCGTTTATCCGCGAGCGTCTAGCGAGCACACATGGATATTGAAACGACGTCGATCCTCTTCACATCACGTGTCGCATCGTATCACAGCTCGCCACGATTCCGAAAGCGGAGCCGTCGGACCCCACGCGCCCTTTCCCATCACCTTCATATCTTGCCTGCTACGTTTCATAAATAACTTTCGTATTACGAAAAAAAAAAAAAAAAAAAAAATACAATTTCAATATTACGTCGATATATCGGTATGCTGATATTACCTGAACGTTTGATAGATAGACGGGCGTTATTGTCTTTTGAAATGGATAACCATTTGTTTTGTTGCGGCCGATAGGGAGGAATCACGCAGCCTATGAGGAGTTTGCGAGTCAAATAATAAAAATTACGTAACGAAACTTATGATTTCGGCGCTAGTTTCATTTGATTTTTGTTATTAGACTCACGGTCGTAAAATTGTGGATCGTCCGATGGTTAGACAGACAAATGTTCGTCGGTTCTCGTGGAGCTTATGAAAATCCTCGAGTACTCGAGTCGGTACGAGGGAAAGTGGGAATACCGCGTGAAGCGTCCGACGGGAAAGCTTACACGGGGCATTTTAATATGTACAGTCGAACGAGGCCACAGAAATGAAAATGTGTAAGCGGCGAGACCCGAAATCATATTAATAACGCGGCAGTGCTGTTCACCCCCCCTCTCCACCCCTCTGGCCGACGCTCTTTCGGCTTAATTAAATTTCCGAGAATTTTATATATTATCCGTCGTGTTTTCGCTCTGTCATCTCGTATCGCTGGAGTTGAGACTCCCGGAGGGATTCTCCGTCGTTGAGACAGGTGAGGAACCGTGACAGTTCCCGAATATCACGGGTGACAAATGAATTGACATTAAATCGGGAAGGCCAATGGGTCCACGGAAAGGCACGGTTTTATCGTCGAGCGGGTGGGACAAGTTCGAGCTCTGCCGCATCGAGAGAGAGAAGGTTCCTCTCGAGCCACTTTCTCGCATCGGACGTCGGCAAAAACGCTTTCTGCACTCAGGCTCGATGTACCCTCGGTTCGACTGAAGAGCTATTTTGGTTGTTCGGGCGAACGACAGATAGCGCGTGACAAGGGGCTGTTCAACCCCCAAAAATCACCGAAAAGATCCAAGCGTAGTAACGACGGCAATTATTAAAATCCCAAAAAAAATGAGCGAAAAATAATGAAATTTTTCCGTCCAACTTATCGACACATCACGCGATTGTGGCGCAGCTTGAGGTTCATTTAAAAAAAAGCTCGCTGACGCAGGGTTGTAAAATTTTTGAATGTTTTTGATGATATCGTTCGAAAGGAATATTAGCGAGCGATTCTCGAGCGTGGAACGAGCGAGCCGATTCGTTATCTGCGTAGTTGTGCGCGGAGTCAGTAAAGAGCTCATCATATTAGTCGTTAATCGTTATACCACTGGGAAATGAGTCAGAATGTCCCGTTGGCGTGAGCGCGTTTCAACGAGGAAGATAAAAGCGCTTTACTAATCCGGACGGTCGCGACAAGTGTACGGAAAGAACCTACGCGATGTCCAGGAGGAGAGTCGGTGCTTTCAAAATTTCTTTCGGTACCACGTAAAATCGATCCTATTAAAAACGTAGACTCGGAGTTACACACCGTACACTCACGCGGTACGCCGGATTAAAGGGACACCGGGGACCACTTATTTATGCATCTCCCGAGCCGGCCGAGCCGCTCGGCACGGACCCTGGGGGATCCCGGCCACATTTCGATCGATCTGTGCGCCACGTGTTGGCACCGGTGACGTGCAAAAAATATATATTCCCGGGGAAGAGACCCGAATTACAGGGCTCTCGGTCTCGACGCGTTTCTTCGTACCCGAGATTTGCATTGGACTAACATTTCCCACTCTCGCGTACCGCTGTGTATAGTTTAATATCGCCTTGTATAGGCGCACATTCTACACGCTAGCACGAACCTCGTAGCCTGGAAATTCTGTTTTACCGCCGTGGGATCGATCGATTATATCGGAAACCTTCATTATCGCGCCCACGATACACGTCAAAAAAATAATTGACCGTCTGTGGCATTATTCGTAAACGTAAGTCCTCAGAAACAAGATTTTCATAATTTTTTGTTTCCTCATAGCAAAAACTTCTTGAGTCAAGGCGAAAGTAGTTGAATGTGAACCGATTCATGTATCGTTGAGTTGCGTGCCAATCGGCGTGGGCCATATTCACCCCGTCTGCCGCAGGCATTGACAGAGGCCCGTAATCGGATTACCAATAAAGGCGCAGACGTGGCGAGTCAAAAGTGTCGAGCGACTTCGCCGTATAGTTGTCTGGTAAACCATGATATAGACTCGCGAAGACAGTTTGCTGTGAGTTTTCGAGGGTGGAAAGGGGGAGAGGGTTGGTTTGTCACCCTTGTCTCTGGGCGCGACGAGAGTCGCGTGAGAAGCCAGCCATCTTGAATGATGTATGGCGTCGGTTACGAGGTCGACTGAGCGGCCATCACTCAACAGCACGAGCCAGTATCGCGGAGAGAGTGAAGCTTCGCGATGCCTAGAGCTTTCGCGAATGCGAACTGGCGCGCTTTTCTCTACCCCTCTTTCTACCGTCTATATCTTTCTTGCGAGGCGTCCCACCCTTTTCTCAGCTAACTGTGGACGTCGCGCTTCATCCCCTTGCACCGCTTCGAACTAGCGATAGGAAAATCGGTGCGTCTCGTATCGGCCGTGTTTCAGAGACTCTCGAAATTACTTTCCTACCGACTCTGAAAAGCGGCCGACCAGAAGAATTCAACCCTTGCGTATGACGTCCCTTTTTTTGAGTCTTCAAGGCGAAAGTGGGCGACAAAAGTTACTGAATTCACCTTTTTTCTGTTCACCGTTCGAACGGCAAAGGGTTGAGGGTCTTTGGCGCTTTTTCCTCGGAGCAATATAAACTCCAGACTTTTAATTCCTGACGCCGTCGAGGTACCAGAGAGATAGAACTATGATTGCTTTGGGACCGACAGTGCGTCAAAGTCGCGAGCTTCGACAGCCCTTGTACCTCAGGCGTATTGTATCGAGATATAGACTCGGCAGGCTGTATCCACGGAGCAGGCTGCTCTCCACGAAGGTACAGCAGCGATGAGCGATCGGCTAGTCGGGCGCACGGCGGCCTTTTTCGGCTCGTGCCAAACCATTTATGACCTCTGACGGCGTCACGGCGACGGCGGATGTACTTTCCCTGAGTCTGCACGATACTCGGGCCATATGCTCATTGTCCTGTTGGCTTCCGGAGTCGGAACGACAAAAGCCGAACAGTCATTGCGGCGTGTACGGCAACAGAAACCGGCGACACTTTTTTCTCAATTTTTTTTCCATCTTCTGTTTATTATTTCCAACGTAGAAAGTAAAAAATAAATTGCACATTTAATGTTCTGGAACTTTAACTGTTTTTACATTCATAACGTTCATGAGATATTGAAAAAACTAGAAGGAAGAATTACAATCTTTTCCTTAAAATTTTAAAAATAAAAAATCCATAAAAAATTTTTTTTATGTAAAATCGATTGTGAAATAATTCGTGAAAAATTGACAATGAATAATCGAAAAATTTGTAATCAACGGTTGTCCGGGCGAACACTTCGTAGTCAAAAGATGATGCTGAGTATCTGTGAATGCTTCACGTGTCGCTTGGACAGCTTTACTCGGTATAAATTCGTAGCCGGAGACGAATATAATTCGCGAGAGAGTCCGTCAACGTAGCCGCGTGTGACGGGCCGTGTCGTCAATGACAGGAGGGCCGCAATCAATAACCGCATCGGGCTTACACACGCATTGCTCTTTCGGCACGCAAGTTTCTACTCTCTCTACCCGCGGCCCTCCCGCAAGCCCCTGTGAGCTTTTCGTGGCCCCGGCTGTATTATATCCGGCAGGCTTCCAGCCGTCGACATTCCCCGTCTCCGCTAGCTCCCCCACGCGAAAGCACCGACGTCGTATTTAATATGCAATACTCCATTTACCCCATTGAATAGCCGCCACGGGCTCCACTCGACAGAGCTTTCCCGCGACCCACATTTCCAACGAACGCCTGATCTCTATACCGTATATACGCCTCTCAGCCGCTGTACGTTTCCGCTCCGTTTCATAATCCGATCCGAGGTGTTACCGCCGGAAAGCTTTGCTTCCCCTCCGTTATATTTTTCTCAGAAATCGAAAATATCCTCGTCGATGTATTTTTCAAGTTCCACCGAATCCGAAGAGGTTTCGAGTTGACGAGCGAAAAACAATGTATCCCGAAGTGGAAACGAAGTGGTCAGATTCGGGAATCCTCGCGGATATTTATTCCAGACTCGAGGCTCGGTGCAGGCGCTGAAGAAATAAAAATACAGAGCAAGGACTCGAAGCGAGCAGGGTTTGAGAAACCCCCAGTGCGCGAATCGAATTATACAACCAATTGCCATTAATTAGACTTAATAAAAATTATGAGAGACGAGTCGCAATTATAAACGAACGTTCGGCCGGTCGAGGGGTTGTCGCGACGCTTTGGTGCGGTCGCTTCGTACCGTTCGTTGGAGAAAGTCCGGTATACTTTTCTAGCGTTGGTACGGAAAAAAGGAGAGTCACGATCGAGGGGATGAGGTGGTGCGAGTTCGCGATCAGTGCAGCGGCCTCGAGGCTCCTTCGAAGGGCGCCGTGGGCTCTCGCAGGGTCGTTCACGATGGAGGGGAAAAACTAGGACGGAGAGAGACTGCGAGTGATCAAAAAAAGGAGGAAAACGCGCGGAGGAAGCGGAGAAGCGCGCTGGAGGATGAGAACAATGGGTCAGAGGGCGTACGGCATAGCGCGGCAGCACGCGGATCTTCTCGGGGTCTCCCGGGTGGTCCGCGGATCGGAGCTGCCTCTCTGCGGCAATCCCGGGGGCCGCTTTAAATGAGTCAGCGTTTTTATGCCCGCGCGATGTTGTCAAAGTGCAAACAGCGCCCGATAATATATCATCCCTCGGTGGCTCACGCACGCTCGGGAGCGAGAGACCGAAGGGAGGTAGAGCGGAAGAGAAGCGAAGAGGAAAGAGCGAGTCGCGCTCGTCTCCCGCTGTCTGCCGTCGTGGCAGCCTCGCAGCATCCGAGTTCTCCGGTTCGTTCACCCAAATATCAGGAACCATCATAATAGCTATTCTCGCGGAGAGTGCGACGGAATCCGCGTGGCGGAAAGACGGCTTCTGCTCCTTTGCCAGAATTCATCGAGGAAAGACAGCATCGAGACGGCGCACACGAGACGGAGACGGACGATGGGGAAGTTGAGTTCCTCCGCCACCCGAC
Source organism: Listrodromus nycthemerus (assembly GCA_963978505.1). NCBI lineage: Eukaryota > Metazoa > Arthropoda > Insecta > Hymenoptera > Ichneumonidae > Listrodromus > Listrodromus nycthemerus. Next base: position 15,337,291 of record OZ021683.1, on the reverse strand, counting down.
TATGATAAGACATCTCCGTACAGGCGATTATATGTTACGAGCCCCATCGCTCCCGGTAGTGTGGAGAGGGTCGCTGGAATTGAATTTTCAGCAGAGATGAGGGAGGGTTGAACACTGTAAAGCTGATAAATACTGAGCGGAAAATACGAGCTTGTACAGTGTCCGGATGCGCCGCTCGTGATTGGCTGATAGTCACGAGGATAAAAGCTTCGATAGATAAGGCAATCGATACTGCCGTAAAAAAAAAAAATAAAATAAAAAAAAAACGAAGTCCCAACTCGCCGTGTTAAGCTTGTTAACGACGTACATTAAAGTCCAAAGGGTTAATTTATATTTCGACTCGTGGAGTTGCCTTTTTGAACGGATTACTTTTTATGTTTGACGGGCAATTAGGAATCTATTAAAAAATTCGCCTTCGGGACGGCTTCTTGGTAAGGTAAAAAAAAAGTCGGCGTCAACGACGAGGATATTGCCGAGCCATCGATGGAGAGTAAGCAATCGCACGTGCGACTTCGGGATTCGGAGGGTCGCGACAGTCTAGACGGAAGAGGGATATCGCAATGCGGATTTGACGCAGTGGTCGGCGCGCTTGGCTTATATTCTCAGCCGCTTAGACCGGCGACGTCTGGACGTCATCGTGCGGAGGGTCTCGCTGGAGCGCGCTAAATTCCCTGAATTACCCTCGGCCCGGTCATCCCGCGCGTCGTCTTCCGGGACGACCTCATCGGCTTGGTCGCTCGGTTCAGTCTCCGGTTCCTCGGTCCCCCATTGTAAATTATTACGAGGAATCCTTCATTTTCGACTCCGAGGTTTTTCTGATTTTACGCGCGTCACCGTCCAAGCCTCGACAAACTGAAGTGTCTTCCGTGTCGGGATTCATTACAGTTTCGCCCGCCGGGCGACCCACGATTTTTTCTTATTGCCTCTCAAACGATAATTCGCACTGAAATAAACGGACGAGAAATTTAACGGCGAGGAGGAGAATGTTTGACACGATCCTCGAGGACTGTAATTGGCGGGATAGCGTCGTTCGAATATGATAAATGTTATTCGTGCTCACGCTGCTGAGAAAGTCGACGTGCGCTTGCCTGGGTGAATTCCCGTTGCACGCATCGAGCGCGAGATTAATCCCGATAACGTGAAGTTGACCGCCATTTCGCAGTTTCTGCCAGCGATTATCCGACGAACATTGGAGCAAGAAGGTTCGCTTCACGGTCCGGAGGATTCTGCGGGGAGCGCGTGCGAGTGTGAACCGGAGCCGGTTCCATTATACGATACAAGTTAGCCGTGGGTGGAGGAGCTAACACACGAGCGACAGCCCACTGATTTTGTATTCAGCAAACTTCTATTATAAGATTGCTAACTTTTTTTTCTGTAGCCTGACTCGAGCACAACAGCTCTTGGAGAACGCGCGGTGGCCGCGGGGCGAGAGAATCGAAAGGGGGACAGAGAAAGTCCGCGGAAAGAAGTGAAGAAGAAGAGAGAGAAGAAGGTAGCTGGAAAAGCAAAGGCGAAGAAGAAAGAAGGGGTGAAGAATATCGAGATAGGGTGGCGAGTATCGTCGTTGAAGGGTGACTATGACGCTGGCGTCAACCACCCTGACGTCGGGACGCCCGTCACGAACGAACGAAATCTCACGACGAAGAACCACCGAGAGAAGGTTCAACTCTCCTCGCCGTCGCCTCTCGCTCTTCGACGAGGCAAACTCAAAATAACTTCCGAAACTTTAACCTCCAGAGTATAAAAGTATGTGCCCTTTTCTATCTGGCTGTGAGAATCTTACATGATAGGGGGGAGTGTGGAGGGCAAGGACAGGACCGGTGAGCGAGGTGACGAGAAAAGAGAACCGCCGGGAAGAACGGGGAGTCTCGTTCACGATAAAAACACGTCATATCCGTCATGCCTGGGCGTTGCTCAAAGTACGAGCGAGAAGAGAGACGATCCGTTCTCGCCGGATGTGAGGAGCCTTCCCGCGCTCGTTGCGATGCTACGGGGAGCTTGAGATACCGTTTTGCCCGACGAAACTCCCGTGCTTCCCGTACTATCAGTCGTCCGCCAGTTTGTAGATCGCGCTTGAAACAAGGAGGGCGTTTTAGGTCCTACAGCTAAAATGATCTCAAAGACAAATCGACGATCTCTGTGAACGAATCCAATCCTAACTTCAGCGCGGTCTCGTTCCTTGGTTCTCATCTACCGGCTGTGGAAGGAACCGAATAGAAAGCGATCGCGAAAGATCCAACGGGAATTGCACGAGCCGAACGCCGGGGGATTCACGAGAGTTCCTCGAGGATCCGCTGTGCAACGGAGTTTCCCTGCGGCTTTTCCTCTCGCGGGACTCGTGCCCGAGCGGTCGCGCTATAAGGCCGAACGCTTCCTCTTTCGCCCTCGCTCTCTGCCCGTTCCTGCCATGTCCTGTAACATATGCTTTTATCTAAATTAAACAGTGTCGGCGCGATTTTCATTTCCTGCGCTCGGAGAAGCCGCCGATGTTATCCGCGAGCGCCCACCGCACCACCGGCAATGGCGCGGAGCGTCGAGGGTCGGGGAAAGGTTTTCCCTATCCTTCTCCCTCGACCTCACCCAAAATTCTCTCGTGCCACTGTTGTACGCATAGAGCGAGCCGCGATTCTCTCTCGCTCGCCGGTCTTTCTCGTTATCTCTTCTTACTTGGAGATTCACCGTTCTCTGTCTCTCCGGCAAGTCACCCCCGTCCGTTCGTGACACCCTCCGACGTTACTCCGTTCCAGCGCAAGCGGGAGTTGCACGGGGGTGGCTGTACGGGCGGACTATCCCCCCCGACTAACCAAACCCTGTTTTCCTATGCTCCGCACTCTCAGCCACGTCTCAGGTCTCGCACTATCTCTCCATATTCTAACCAATCCCCTTCTAACCCACCCTCTCATCCATCCCCCTTCTTGTCCCGCTCTGTCCCCGGGTTCTGCAAACCCGCACCCACCCGTCTTTCCTTCAACCCCGTCAAACTTCCAGATTATATTATACAAAAGCGTAGATACGCTCTTACGTTTCCCACACCGCGAGGATGAGAGCCTCCTCAAGAATTCTACTGACAATATTGGACGGAACGAACGAGAGAGACAGTTTCAATTACGCGAAACTCTACGGTGAGGGATGATCGCTGAGGACCCTTAATTTATGTAATTTGATAAAAATATATATATAGAATTATATTTCATGTCACGCGTCTCGATTTTGCACATGAAATAGATCGCTTGTTTTTTAACAAGGTGCATTCAAAGAACTCCGAGGAATTTTTTAACTAATTTTTGTGGAATATTAGTCTTCAAACACTGTGGTGGACGTTCGAGTTACGGTAATTCTTTAATGTAACTCACCAAAGCAAGATTATATTTCATTCATAAATGATAATATAATCCTGATTTTACAATTTTTCGCGTGTGAGATTCAATTTAAAAACTTAGCATTTTTTTTCTTTGATAAAATATTTGGTGTTTCTTTCTCTATGATTAAAAACATGCTAGTGTGCGCTTATCGTGCGTATGACCGTCATTAACATTTTAGGAATGCGAGTCTGCAAATACTCCGGTAACTGCTCGAGTTTGGGTAATCCCAGCAGACCCCTCTGAAAATTACGTATTGCGTAGCCAATGGCGGGACGTTTACCAATCGACACTCTTCTCAGAATCGATTTCATTTGGCTCACTACCCCAATGCTTTTCCATTTTCTTCTTTAATCTCGAGCGGAGTCGACTGACCGGCGACGGCGACGAATCGACGAGGTAGGAGAGATCGATGTCCGCGAATATCAAGCGTGAGCTTCGGCTGTCTCGTTCCTTGTTTAAGCTGCCGTGGTATCACGTAAACGTCTTATCAACGGATGGCTAATCCACGGTTCGATCGTTCCGTCACCGTGCGGGCGACGTCCAGAGCTGCGCTGCACGTTCGAGGAGCGATCGCCGTTCCGCGTAATTTATGGCGTTTTAACTTCCTAAGTATGGATTAGCTTACGAGGATGGGAAAATTACCCACCACTCTTCGCTTCCACTCTCGTCGATCGGATCACGATTACGAAGAGTTACGCCAGACCACGTCCCCCTTTTTCTGCTTTCTCTCTCTCTCTCTGTCTCTGCCGCCTCAGTGCTCGGTGTCTCTACGCACTTTGACTACGCATTTTGCCAGCGTCATTGTTTTCCCTAATATTTTTTCCGTATATCTGCACAATCGCCCGCGCGACAATGCCCCATTTTTTGACAACCGAAACGACCGAGAAGCGTCCACAGCTTAACGCGCGAACTCCTTCGTGTACGTGCAAGACGAATTCGCCGGCAACGGCGAGGAAGCGAGCAAAAAATTGATTGCAAGAAAAGAATTAGCGGAAGAAACATCCCGAGGCTCTTTTTTTTTTTTTTTTTTTTTTTTCAAGAACTCCAGGGGATTTTCCCGCTAGCCTGCCGCCTTAGCACGGTCCGGGATGATACGGCTGCAAAGGAGGAGGAAGCATGCTTTGCGATCTTTGTCCATTCGTCCGAGTTCTCGAAGGAGCCACAGAAAAACGTTCGGCATGGAGCGGCGAAGGAAAACACGCAGCGGGAATGGTGAGCGCGCCTCGCAGGGTGGTTTTCTCCTATTGCGAAAGGAACGGCAGTTCGGCGGGGAGAGAGGCGAAGAAGATCGTGTGGTGGTGTTGAGACGAGTGAGAGATGAGAAAAGAGACGCAAAGAGTTGCGAAGAGAGACGGCGATGCTAAAAATATCGGGGAGAAAAGTGGGATGGAGAAGGAAAAAAGTGAAGGAGAGACCGTGAGAGGAGATTGGGAGAAAGATCTCGCTGCAAGGGTGCTCGCCTTCGGGCGACGAGGGGATGCGAGTGAGTCGGAAAACCGGTGGCGCGGATCCGCAGACAGCTCTCGCGCGGATGGAGAATGGCTGATTCTGTGAGGATGAAACTCACCACCCACACCTTACGGCGTGGCAGAAGGAGGGGGATAAGGACGAGCCTGCTGAGGGTGCGATGTCGGGAGAGCCGCATCAACGTACACCGGCTTGGATTCGCCCAGGTCGGACGAGGGAGTAAGAAAACGAGGATATAGGACGTGGAAGTATTGCGACGAAACGAACAGAAAAGACGAAAGAGATGGAAGAAGACGAAGAAGCGAGGCTGAGGAAACAGCCCGACAGGATGACGCTGATCAATCTCTCGCTTTCGAATTTCGTCGGACTACCAACCGATCCACCCTCATTTCTTTCAACATTTTTTTCCCACCCTTTCCCTTCTTCATCTGCCCCGTCGACGACTCGTTGCCTTTCCTTCGTTTCTTCGTTTTCGCTCTCTGGATAAATAATTCGAGTGTTTGTTTTGTAAGCGCGACGAATGTATAGTCGATATTCGGTATTCGTCCCAGAGGCGCGATATAATAGTTGCCAGGATGAACGCCGACCGGCAAGGCCATCGCCCTCGGGCCATGCGACGAAGACACTCAGCTCGCTTTTGTGTGGTCGCTGAAAGTTTTTCTGTCAGTTTGGTCAATATCGTTCTTGAAAATAGATGTAGATATGTGAAAGTCGACGGCTCGTCAGTGCGCTCTGACAAGCCTTGGTGTATTCTATTATTGCCCTAGCGAGCTCTTTCTTCATCAAGTTCAGTTCGTTTTCATAGTTTTTATATTTCATCTTCTTCGTTGATTTAAAATAATGACGGTGTAAATAATTGAATAAATGATAAAAAAAAGAATTGCATTCATACACCTGTCCATTTCCTTCGAGTCGAAGGGAGTGAGTCGGATCATCTCGTCGCGGGAAGGACTTTGGCTCGCGCCAGGATAACAAATTTGGCGCTAATTATCGTCGTCTCGAGGAGAACGGAGGCACGGTGTCGCGTGAATAACTCAGGTAAAATATTGGAAGGAAAGTCATCGAAACGCCGAGGGTTTGTCGCCGTGCAGGTCGGAGTGTCTGGACGGCGCGGTTGACTGGGTCAATGTCTCGGTGCGCAATACTATCCATATCCGAGGTGCACCGCTAATACCGAAGGTATACGACGTGGGCGGTGACCGTCGGAAGTGAAGGACAAAAGGGGTTTGTTGTCGCTGTTGCGGTTCCGTTCTGCCGATCGTTTCCGATTGGTTGAACGAGCCGGCGATCGGTGCCCTACAAATTGGCGTGTCAACGATCATCGACATGTCAGTCGACGAGCGAATCTCGAACGGTGAACCTCGACAAGCATCGGCTAAGTTCAGAAATATTGACGACTTCGCGGAGACGAAAGAGACTCCGATCGCAGCTTCGAGAATAAAGCAAATCACAGTCGAGAAAAGAATCGGCAGCAGCGTTGGCGAGATGACTCTCATTGAATTCGGACACGCCAACATTGGACATCGTGCTGGAGGACTCGAATCTCCGGAGAACTCGATTTATCCTCTGTCACCGGCGAGCGTGGAGTCCGCGGTGTCGACTACAAGCTGGACGGGCTTCAACAATTACCAGACCAACAATTCGTACCGTCAGAATCCACCGCATTACACCTCGTGGCAGAGCGGTGAACAGGTGCAGACGATGATCCTTGGCAACGAACAGCTTCCTCATCAGCAGGAGCAACAGCATTCCCGGATTCCGAGACAGCAAAAGTACGATCAGCAGGAAGCTGTCGTAAAGCAGGAAGATGATCTCAGCATGAAGAAGCAGACAAATCGTGAGGGCGCCGCTTCCACAGCGAATCAAGGTTGGTGAAATGCACAGTTATATCTCCTTTCCCTAGCGTTGAATTTTTCTGAACTCCGCTGTCAAAATAGTTGAGCAATCGTGTGCGGTCGTTCTCCTTTCCTTCTAAGCAACTTTCTATGACACGTACAAATTGCATAAGCGAGAACGTGCGAGCATAATCTGTGAAAGTCGTCATAAGTTTTTGTTAAAGTTAAAGGAATCAATATTGATGAACTCAACGGTAGAGCGCGACTGACTTGGAATTGTATGAGGGGACGATTATAAAATGAATGGTATAGCTTCGATATATTGAGCGAATAGAATTTTCCGGCCTTTGGAGGGTCCAAGAAATGATGAAGTATCGTCTCAGTCCGACGTTGACAAGTTTATTGACCGCCTCAATATATTGCTGTATACTAGTCTAGTGTGGTGACGTATATCGTATACGGTGACTATACAGTTTATGCATAGCGTTGAGTTCACGAGGGATCTCGCAACTTCCACAAGATCACCGTCAACGGGCCACCAGCAGCACACAGTCCTTAGAGTCCTAATAGGTCATTGAGTACCTTCTCAAGACCGCCAGTTTGTACGTGATACATTGCAGCCCCGCGCTTCCTATCCGGGACAACCCCTAAACGGCTCGGCAACACCCTCGTTACGACACCCCCGCGGCAGCTTATACTGTGACTCTCCATCTCCTTCGGAGATGCTAAAAGCAGCAGTCTCACCATACTCTGTATACATAATCTTCAAACTCTTCAACGTCAACCCCTTTTGTCGATCGATACTTTGCATCTTACGAGATAACAATTGGTACCCAAATTTTGATAATTTATCGTTAAATAAAAATATCTTTGCTAGTACATGGATTTATCCACGTAGCCTCAGGGTATTTCTTGCAGTCGATTAGAACGATTTTGAGTCTCGGTGTCTTTTCTAACGATCTATGTTTTTTATTGAATTCGAACCGATAAAGGCGGGCGAATGACCTGGTGCTCTTTGTCGACATTTTTAAGAAATAGTCGAAGCGCGAGAATGCGATAAGAATCGTACGTCGACGATCGGTCGGTGCCCTCGGGCCATTTTTTTAACGCGACGTCCCTCACGTAGTCCACATTCGAATTCCTGGCAACATTCGTAAGATACATTTGAAACTTGGTGCAACATTGTTCGACGGCTCGGACAAATTCTCCCCGCTTAACTTTGTCGGAGAATTCATCCGCTCGTGAACTCCCGGAGCTGAACCGCGAAAACGTGTAGATCGTAATTCTGTTTAGCCCCGTTATAGCGAGGGCTCCTGTAGGGGTTTTGGGAAGGAAATCTGTAACGACTCATCGTACCTTGCAAGGTTGTAAATTCACGAGCGAGAGACAAACCGTTTAATCCAATATCACACGGGCGTACTGGTGGTGTTTGGGGCTTTGAGTGGCCCAGCGGGAATCGTAGCTTCCTCAGTTGGCAGCCGAGGACACCCCGCTGCGAGCCGACTCCGGAGCCTCAACAAGTTTTACGCTTTCTGACGCCATCGGCAATGTCGGAATGATTTTCCTAGGCACGCTTGATCGAGTCTGTCCGCTCGTCGCTTCCACTACCTATGACTGTTGGCCCGAAGATAATATTCGTATATCACATGTCAATCGCTCTCACGAACTCAATTAAAAATTAAATATACCTACGGCGAAAGAACGAACGAGTATTACTGTTCAGCAACGGACTCCGAAAGGAAGCATGTCCTTAATGCGGTAAAATAATGTTAAGTGCGCAACAGGCTTTTTGCGTTGGGACTAATTGCAAGTTAATACGTTTCAATGACGCTCGTTATACTTTTTCGACTCCGTCCCCCACGAGTGCGTCACACCAAGACGATTTGTCGATATCTTCGATCTCAGTTGCCCATCGTCGAACGGCTTTAATGCTACCAAATTTCATTGCGCACTTGCGAGACTCAACACTCAAACTAAATGCGAACGAATACTCATAACTATTACGTCGATGAATCAGCGATAAGTGATCTCTCCCCGAAACGGTGTATATTATTAGCGGAACCACGTAAGTGGGTTCTACGTGGTAGATGATTATTGTGCGATATACTAAATAGCAAAATCGTTATCATTTGTTGTTGCAGTCGCTGCTGGACGTGGCAACAAGCAGACGAACGGTAAACGAGCGAGGACGGCGTATTCCAGTTCTCAGCTTGTCGAGTTGGAGAAGGAATTTCACTGCGGGCGATACTTGTGTCGTCCACGGAGAATCGAAATGGCCACGGCTCTGGGTCTCAACGAGAGACAAATCAAGATATGGTTCCAGAATCGCCGTATGAAATACAAGAAAGAGCACAACAATCCGAAGTCCGCGGCAAGTCCGGTTTCGACGAAATTGCCGAAAAATACATCGACCAAATCCCCGGTCGTCGCCAAAGAATCCGCGTCGGCGATTATGGCGCCGAGGAATTCACAAGTTTCGTGGACAATGCAGAACGAGAACAATCTCCAGGAGTCGTCGATAATCGGCTCGACGATTTCCTACGGCGATTATCAGATGAACTTGACGACAATGGCATCGCCGGTTCATCGGGCGTACGAGAGGATTCCTGACTGCGACATCAAAGACGAGAATTCTTGCTATCGGTTCGAAGGTGATTTGACGAACTGTCTTCCGGTTCAGTGTCACTGGAGGTCCAGCGAAAAAACTCTCGACTTTGTTCAAAATCAACCGCAGCAGCAGTTCGATCAGAGCTCGTATTATCAGCCCCAGAAAACCGTCTTCACGGAGAATCACATGTGGGAAAAGGCCGCCTACTTCCACAACAACCAATCAGCCTGGAACGTTCAGCAAGACCAGTACTCTCAAGTCAACTGCGGATACCCACAGTCGGAGATCGCTTACCCTCATGATCCTACGAATTATCCCAATAATTTCCACTCGTTCCACGAAACCAATGCCCAACCCGATATGTACGCCCTGCCGGTCCTCCCAGATCTTACCTCCTGGCTTCAGCAGAATCCCGATCAGGCGCAACCGATAATGATCGAACAAAATTACAGCGATATCAGCGTCGATGATTCTCTGGAAAGTCACGACGTTACCGCGAACTTTACAAGCCTGTAATGGGTCGTTTCATTTATCACTTGCAAATTCAACAATTATATAAACAATTTATGTATATAAGCGTCTCAATCGTACCTCGTTATACTTAACTCGATGCCAATTAGACTAAGGATCAAATGTTTATTTTTTTTATTGCTCTAATTAAGTAAATTTAGCACGTATGTAAATATGCACATGTAGCAATTGTATAAAGTATTGTATGATATGATTGATAAGTAATTAAAAAATATTTTTCCTCGTAATTTTTCTTCTTAACATTTCTTACGTTTTTCGGATTATCAGACATTTTTTGTTCATTAGCATTTTAACGCCTATATATATTTAATTTAGCTCGTGTAAATTCGCTAGCAAAAATAGCACATCGGTGGTTAAAAAAACGAGATTTTCAAAACAGATATGACGTTGCAGAACCAATGTCTTGTTTCACTCTGAAATGTATTGCGAATTCAGGCAATGTAGAAGTGTATGCGTTAAGGAACACAGAAAAGGCACAGGCTCCAAAAAGCGCACCGGCTAAAATACCGTATCTATTACAGATGGAGCGACAAACTTCATCGACGAGCCGATATAGTCGCCCAACTCAAGCACTGCGGTCGGGCGATTACCGTTTCGAGCACCGAGCAAGACGGTGCCAAAACAATGCACTCGATGTTGAAAAAAAAAAATTTGTTTGAATAAAAATAAAATATACAAAGATTATCTGCGGTTATTACCAACCTTAAATTCATCTTGAAAAATTGGAAAAATTCTTGTTGATGCCGTAGAATAAAATGAAGAGAGTACCGTTTTATTTTTATTTTTCCCGGAAATTCACCGATCGCGAGGGTGGCAGGTAAGTCGACGTGCGTAACATGGCATAGAAATATATTTATATCTGAAGAGCCCTCGATGCTGCGTGGACTGGATGATGCCGAAAGGGAGCGCAGCGAGAGGAAGTGGGATATAGAATAAGCGACCGGATGAGCTGCGAGGGGTGCGGATCTCGCGTTACAACGCAGGCAATGCGTTTGGAGAGTGTGGGCGCAAGGAAAGGGTGGCAGGGACCTCGTCGACGTCGGCGGAGGGTGAACGAGGAACGGGAGGGGTCGGGTAGGTTTCAACCATGATTTCCATTCGCCAGCCATCCATCTTGTTTGAGACTGGAAACTGACAGATAGACGTGGATCCGAGTGCCGGTGACGTGGCAAGTCTTGCACGTTTACGTGTGTTCGTGAAACTACGGTTACGTGGCGTACAGAGCGATTCAGAATTGAGACGTTTCACCTGCGAGTCTGTTTGTTGCGTAGAAAAATTAATCAGGGTAAAAACACTGAGCGTACCTGTCGCGACTCTCCCTCGAAATTATGGTCCGGACGGTGTTTTTAATCGTTCAATGTATCACCGATATAGTCGGCGATACATTGCGCGTTTATTTTGAAGAATTTAAAAATCATGTATGATGTTTTCGATAAGGTGTAGATTGTAAGAAAGATACAAAAGAGCCAGGAGAACGTTCGGTCGCGATATTAATACATTGGTACTGAAACGAATATTTTAACTGAATCACCGTGTACTCACACCCACGTAGTTCCGTACGTTTCACAGACGAATGTGAACTCGTAGAACTCATCGGGCTATCGAATCCTCGGATCCTCTCACAGCGCTGCAACCTTCACGTCCATCACACTTGGCGCATAGCGATGCTCCCCTTACATTGGTCGTGTCCCCAAGTACTCGAGTACTCGTATTTTTTTATCGTATTCGCATGCACTGTACGTCTTCTTTTCTCCGATAGACTGATAATATACATTCTCTCTAAATCGAAGCTTTGGCGCCGTTCGTATGCGGCCAATAAATGCAATGGTTCGGGGGTGGACGCTCCATGCGACCGCGCGGACCGGCTCGGAAATACATATTTGAATCTGAATCGGGCATTCTCACTGTCCGGATTTTCCCGGAATACGGTTCGCGGGCGCGAAGGGCACGACTTTTATCCCGCGAACGATGAATAATGGATGAATAATGTTCGAAAGGAATTGGCTATCGCGCTCATGAAGGTCTGATCCATGCGAAAACTCGGTACTACGCATTTATGCATAATAGCACCCATGTTTTTTGCGGTCGACTCCTCGAACGTTTCTCCGAATCTTGGAAGAGATACGTGAGAATCCAGAAAAGTCGCGGTCGCCCTTGCGACACGCTTTAAGATTCACCCGGCGCACGAAACCTCGAAGACGGTCGACTCACAGTTAAAACGCAGAAAAATTGAAATGGGATATGCGAAGAATGAATAAAGATCAGAGAAAGAGAGAAGGCGAAAGATGGAGAGAAAGGAAAGCCTTCGAAGGGTAAGTGAGCGTTGGCGGTCGGCACGTGAAGCGGTTCTCGCACCCTCGAGGGTTTCAACGAGCAGAGGACGTTGGGTTGATTCCGCCTGGACTCCCGCGAGCGGTGCACACGCGAGTGATATTAGGTAGAAACGCATGAACTTTGATATATTCGGGAACGTTGGGGAAAACCTCGTGGAAGGCACCATACTGCGGCAAGTATCCAAACTATACGTGACCTGCAACTTTTCCGGTAGCATCTTTTCCAAGGTGGAAGCAGCTACCGTCTCCCGCTTCCTTTCCCATTCCTCCCGTTTTTCCGTTACTTTCCTCACCCGAGACATCGATATAACGACGAACGATATTAAATTCACGCGGTATTCTTGAGTCGCTTATATGGGCGAAGATGCTGCTGCCGGTGCTTTTCGAGTAACCGGAGGGTATCTTAAAAAGTTTTGTGGTGCTGACGGACAAAAAGTCCGAAACATCGTAATTTGAAGAAGTGCACGGAAAAATTGATATTGATTCCATCTCGCTCCAGATACAAGCGTTCTATGTAGCGTGAGAAATTCCTGACGTCGGAGAGGCGGCTGGGAGTGGTGGCGGCCGAAAGGCGGCTTGGAAAACAGCGGAAAAATTTTGAGAGTAAAAGGAAAAACACACAAAAAAAGAAACGCCGGGTAAGGAACACTTGGGACGCGCTTGGGCAGAATCGTCGTCCGGAAAAAGAATGAGGGCGCTGTCAGCTGGTGGAAATTATTCTGATTATGCTAATTCCGGGTTCTGTTCCACTCCTTTACCCAGCCGCGTTTCGCTTCAACCATCCCCACAGCCATTGCTTCAGCATTGCCTCCCTACTGCTGTCTGCGCCATCTTTCATGGCTGATATTTATAATATAGGGGCGACCGAGCAGTTCCAAACTCTTTTTGGCCGCTCGCGCACACACCGCATCCCCGTGTTCTTCGACCCGGGACGTTCTCTCTCCCTCGCCCTTCTATGCACGGGTGAACCATCCAGCGGCAATCCTATCGGCGGCACTCGGTTCCCCGCAATGTCGATGAATTTATTCATACTCCACCCAAAAATCTTCCGCCCCACTTCTCCGAGGATCGGTGCAACTTATCCCCGTTCTCTTGCTACGTTTTCTCGAGATAAAACTCACGACTTCGAAAATACGTGAGATATTTATGATCCCCCGTGAAATCGGCGAATATGAACTCTCCTCGAAACTCGACGAAACTGGTAGTAATCGTCCCGGTGTGACATGGAGTTACTAGACTGATTGATGAATAGTTTTATTGCAGCGATGGACAAACGATTTTGTTCATATTTAAAACCGCCGAGACCCTCACAGTGCTCTATCGATGCCCGATCAGGTTTCCTTCGGTAGCCCAGTTCAGATTGTTCGGGCATTGACGAATAGCAGTAGACGGTAAAAGAAAGGCAGACGATTATAACGACATTAGACTGAAAGCAGTAACTAATAATAGCAAGACTACACATGAAAAACGACAAACCCGAAGGCAAATGAGCTGGGGTTGGGCAAACATCCCCTAATGCTCGAGAGCTATCATATGTGTTTGCTCTGGGTAAAATGCGCTTCGGCTGGAGTCGCTTCACTCGTGTGTCCACATATTACCTTTCGCTTACATTTCGAGCACCGTCTTCAATCTTCTATCCGGGCATAAAACACATCCCCGCACAAATAAATGAATACCATGACCCAGCGATCAGGATCGTTATCAGTCATTCGAATGCGGTCAAGTTTAATCTACGTATAACTAAATAACTCCCAACCGAGGCATACTTTGTATTCTGTGATATTCAATGTGTATATAGAAGGTATACAATGAAAAGTGGGGCTGAGTGTAAGGAACTGAAGAAACGACTACGAAGGTCAGCGGGAAGACCTACAGTTTGAGATTTCTTCGTAGGTGGTCCAGGACGCGTACGGGCAGCAGCAAAACGGTTGGATATAATCGGCGGAAGAGCAACCGTTGATTAATCACAACGACTGTATTATTTCCCGCTTACGCCTCGGTCAGGTTCTTCTCGGCTTACTCTCTTTCTCTGCCTCGTTACATCCAACCTGTATCACAGTTGATCCTGCGTTCACTGCGAAGTATGCGAGTACCGAACGTCGCGGTGGGATTGGTGAACGTCGGTGAGCATAGAAATTCTGGGGCATTCACAGGATAAATCGTGGCCACGCTCTCGACCAGGTTACAAAGAGGCGCGCGTATGGTGTTGTGCGTTGCCGATGCTGCCAGGTTCTCTGTGCCTCGAGTCGTCAACGTGGAAGACCTCGGCGGAGGCTACAGACAGGTTGCGTATAAACATGTCAGGCTGGCATGCTCGCCGTGCCCGACGTTCATCCATCACCGCTGCCGTCGCTCCTCTTCTCGCTCGCTAAGCTACACCGCTCTCCTCGTTCGCCTCGGCGCTCTTCTTTGCCGGCTTCTTCTCTCGTACCTCGCGTCTCTCTACTAAAATACAACTGGCTCAAGATTTCGTGTACTTCGCGCATCTACCTGACACGAGCGATTTTGCCTGCTGCGGAAACGCAGATTTTCCTCGAGCTTCGCTTACATTAGGGAAAATTTGTCGGGTGGGTGGAGACTTTGTGGATAAATTATTCAAACACTGATACGAGCTTCCGAGGCAAGGTTTACTTTCTTAGGTGCGGAGAGACGTAGACGTAGTTATGCACGACGTAACCATAATTTTAATGAATTACTCGCGATGTTTTGTTGAAAGAAACGGGATGTGACTGCGAGTATGCGACACCTTGGTGAAACTCGGTAGGAAAATAGCGGGTCGAAGGAACGAGGGAATAAGGAAAAGCAGCGTTTTGCCTAAAGCAAGAGCCAGTGACGATAGGTACGAGCCGAAGGCGGTGTGACGTATGGCAAATCGTCGGGAAGGTTGGCTGTTGGATGAGAAAACGTCACCGGTGTGAAACCGTCTCTCGTCTCTCGGATCCTTGGGGCTCGCGGTGGCGGGCATTGTTGCCAGGGAAATCAGACGAAAAGCTCCGATAACTAACGGCATAATAAATGAAGTGTTCACGGGACTGTGCGCGAGTTGCGCCGCCGTATATGGCGTAACCGTGTTGGCACACGAGACTGATACGGGGATGCGATTCTCGTCGCAGTCTTTCATCTTTTAACGCGACGACAGCGCGGCCCGAGAAAAATCTGCTGAAACTCGGGAGAAAAAGGAAAACGTGGGGGAAAGAAAGTTTGAGTCTCCCCGTTCCATTCCTGAGTTATTGTTGCCCAGCGATTCTGAATCTATGATAGATTACGCTAATATTTCGAAACGAAGTCACTCTTCCGTTGCTGAATAGTCGTTTATGGCTGAAACAGAGCTTGTTGTTCAGTCAAACATCTGATATTTCACGAGCAGGTGTACTGACAAGGTGCATCAAAGCATAGGTGATCGCGCGAGTATCCAACGAAAGCCGTTCCATATCAGAAAGTCATCGAGGAAGGAGAGTCACCGGAGATGGTCGGTGATTGATACCTGGTCCTCTTCCTGGATACCTCGGGCTCATCATCATCAGAGCGACGCGAAGGATGCGAAAACGCTGTAAGACTCGCGTACACCAACAAAGTACGCCATCGTCGTCGTTGACGTCGTATTCGTCGACAACCCACGGCGTTGCTAATTCACTGATAAGAAATACTCAGAGGGACGGTACTCGCCCCATCGCACCCCTCCGACGCTTGGCTCAATACTTATTGGTTCCTATCTCGCCGGTAAGGGCTGACGGGAGGTTGTTCGAGGAGGGACGCAGGGTATGTACGGTAGTCGCGGTATCGAGAAAGAACTTCTAGAGTTACGGCATCCGCCCCGAGCGTGGCACTGTACGTGTTCCTCACGCCGGGCGGTAGTAAAGTCGACCGGAGGACGATTTGCCCACAGCAGCAACTTTACACACTCCTCGAGTCACTTCTTACAATAAAAATAATCGTAAATTTTCGAGGCTTCATTAAAAATCATTGAAGTCAAACCGTTGCGCTCGAATCTTTCTTTTATACCGCTTTCGGAAAATTATTGCAGTGCTTAATACAAATTCACAAAAATAGTTCAGTGAATCGAGTCGAGTACGTTTCATATGATGGAAAAATTTTAGTTTGTTTCGCAATGGTTTTTTTTTTAGAACGCCCGAAGGAAATGAACTGAAAGAATCGACGCTTCGATGCAATAGCTGAATCTCTGTGGCCGTTAAGGGCGGTTATAGGCAAAGCAGTCTTTCTCGGTAGTCTTACAGAGCTTTCTGCGCGGGTAGTGAAAGAGCGAGTAAGCGCTATGAGGGAAGCAGCGACGATAAGGCACCGTGAGTAATGAGCAATGCCACGAGTGATATCGTGAGCGAGACCGAGAGACACTTCTCCCGATGGTGGCTTTGGTCCGTTGGCGAAAGAAAAGATACGCAGTAGTATCGAAGGTGAAGGAGGAAGACGATGGTCTCAGCGTCTCTTTCGTGCACTATAGAATTTCTGTTCCCGAATGAGAAACGCAGCTGCAAATCAACTTTTATGCAACAACAAAAAAAGTTCATTATTGGTTCGCCATAAAAAACGGAGATGAACGCGAAGATTTCAGCCGAGGGGGAGGAAAGTGGAACGAAAAAGAGTGGAGAGTCGGAGGAGCGTTTATGGGTAATGCCGGGTAAAAGAGCTCGGAAACTTCGCGAGGGGATGAATCCGAGATAGGACAATGAGTCTTGCAGCTATACGGATCGTGGAATCTCGCGGAAAACTCGCTGGATACTTTGTACCAATCGCAAAGCTAGTAGGCGATGTACCTTACATTTAATTAAGTACCTTTGGAATGAACTCGTCCTTCTCGGGTACTCTTCATCTGTCGTTGACTTCGTTAGAGAGCGATTGCAAATTCATTCGAAATGTACCACACGCGTTCTTTTACCCACACCCTGGACGACAAGCGAAGTGTCTTTCAATTAATAAATTTCTATGATTTATTAATGGACATACGAAAAGTCTTGGAATCTTGGATAATCGTCGTCAAAAATTAAGGTAACATCATTTCTCATCCCTTCGTTATACAAGTGCTGCGAAAAAATTTGAACGAAAAGGGGTGCAAAAGCGTCGTTTAAGAACGCGCGGGCCTAGGATCTTACGACAGCGAGTCTGAGCTAATACCCGCCCACGAGAGTGGAGCTCTTGGAGTCTCGCGCTCGCGCGTTTTGACTGTAAATCTCGACATTGTCGTTTCCACGTCCTGTTTCACTGTTTTCCACCAAATAATTTCAGCTTCATTCTTCATTTGGCTTGGCACAAACTGCCGCAAACAAGCGGGTCGGTTGCACGGTGGTACCCGGGTATGGCTCGCTTCGCGTAACTCGACGAAGTCGCGCCGGCCAACCGCCAGCCGCATTTATATTAAAACACTAAGAAAAACTTTACCCTCTAGCCGCGCTGTGCTCTCTCGTCAGTTCTCTCTTTCCCCCCATCCAACCGCTCCCACGCAACCAGAGAATCGTTAATTTTCTGCCTCCATTCGCTTCTCGTAAATCCTACAGTGCTGCTGCTTCTGGTTGCTTTGGCCCCGCTGCACCAGAAGCACCAAGCGAACAGCAAACGCCCGTACACCAGCATCGCAAAAATAATACGAGCAGGAAATGTTGACCATTATTTTTGTCGCTGGGTGAAACCGGTATATTTTTCGACTACACTTTCATTAAAAATTATTATTCTTCCCCCGTTTCTTTCCCCCTATTTCGCTTCTTCACTCAGAGGGTTCTTCGAGGCTCAACGATTTATAATACCCCTTCGATGCACGATGTCGTCTCTTCGCTTCATCCTGTAACGATAGGATGAGATCGTGTCAGCGATCGTACACTACACGCGATGAAAATTTACCTTTTGCGGGTCGCTCGTTTGGCTGAGTTATTAGAAGAATCGCCGATCGCTGAACGTCACGGAATACGGTGACTTCAAAAAGATAAATATTAAAAAACAAATCGATATCTTGTCAGATACCATCGGTCTCGTTCACACGCGATAAAAAGTTACGCTCTACCGATCTCGCTCATTCATCACGAAATAAATCTTATTCGCGGAGTTATACCGCTTTGATATAAAAGATCACCGTTGCGTAATGGCATTCGGTACAAAGTCAGATCGGTCTTCTCCCTTGTCTCCATTCTCTGTAGCCAGTGGCCGGACACGAGTTGCCGCTCGTCGGCGGGACTTTCATTCGGGATTGAAAACGTTTCTCACACCCACCATTCTGAGAGACTCATACGTATGCGTTCTGAAAGCCGGGGCTTGTACTTTACCACGTGCGAGGGAGACGAAGCGAACTGCTGCTGGCTATACAATTTACCTGAGAGCTCGGCTCGTATATACCTACCGCCGCGATAAACCCCGATGCGAGTATAAAGACGCCAGGTGACAAAGGAATACGTGGCTCTTTAAAAAAGACAACAAAATATGATAAATGGTTGTGGCGAGAGGCGTAAGAGGCAATGTGCAGGAGAGAAGCTCGCGTTATATCGCCCCGACACTGTTACACCACAACAGCAACGAATGCTCGAGAGCATTCCGCCTCGGGCCTCGAGACCGATTACGGATTCTCTTGCAGTCGCGATGCCGAAGGCGAAATGAGAGAAAATAGAACGAGATATCGTAACGAACACAACAGGGAGCCTTACGAGATTCCTGCCGTTCACTGCCGTTCGCGCTCAGACTGGGCCGAGGCGAATGAAATTTTTGAAAGCGTATTTTTGTACGGATCATAGCCAACGATTCACGGTTCTAGGGAATTTTCCTTTAACCTAATATTTTGTTTCAATTCAACTTTCATTTCTTATAATTTTGTAGGATATTGAAACTACGGAGGTAAGTGGCAAGATCATAGCTATCGTTCCAATCTCGCATGCAATTGTAAGAATTGTAAGTGGAATTGAAATAACAATGTTTTTCTCCAACTTGAATACCAAATATTTTTTAGTGTTAATCCATCGGTGACTCAAATTTCTGTTCGCTAGCTCAATATTCATTCAAGTTACAGTTTTATCTGTGAAGTTTCCAAAATGTCAATGTTTTTATCCTGTAGAGAATATTTCTTCGTTCAAGAACATTTCGGCGTGCGAAGTGTAAATCATTTTTGGAGCACGAAGTATTGTTAGTGCTTCAAGAAGGGGCCGTGGGTACAACCGCGAAGGGGGGGAGGGTTGAACTGTTAACCAGCGAATTCTGGTTAACAATTACTTGGCTTCTCGCATCGATGATTGGGCTGCTCGAGACCAAATGTTAATTTTCAGCTCACGTTAACGTCCGTCTTCTGGCGATTGAATTGTTTCTTATCTGTGCCAGTGTTAAATTTTTCGGCATCGCTTTCAATTTCCTCGACCCCGGGCGCCGAAGTTTACTTTCCAAATCCTAGTTCGTAAAGTTAGAGCGAAGATTGACGCCGAACTTCAATGGCGGCGAATAGCGATAGACTCCTCCGGGGCAACGAAGTTTCAGCTTGAGCAGGTTCAAAACTATCCCAGGCGAGTTCTTGGTGCCGGTAATGGGAGGCGGTATTCTCCACCCGCTTCACGACCACCTTGAGAATAACCATCGTCTTAAACACGAAACGCTCTCGGGACTGAATCTCTCGCGCACTTGACTGATCGAACGTCAAACGCTAATAAGCAAGCGCCGATTGCTGCCGCAGACCAATTTCATTCTTGGCCTCGAGGATGTAGACTGCCTCGCGCGGCCGTTCGACGTCTCTCAATTTTTTTTTATTTCCTCCATTCTCCGAGGTACGCCTAATTTCGTCTCATTTCCTCTGAGATCCTGATTTCTCTTAAAACGCGTGAGATCAAGCTACATTTTCTGAGGATATATTATGCATTCGGAAGTGTATATAATGACGAGACGACCGAGATACCTCGATTCTGAGAGCCTCCATTATTCCTTCGAACTAAGCATTATAAAGAAAAAAACCCACCGCAGATGGACGCTTGGCACGAAATAAATTTAAAAAAACAATCGGGCTAGCATACAGTTTAAACACTACTAAGCCTGCATTTAGAAATCATATTTGTATTCTAAAGTGGATCATCACGATGGCAGTGAAATATAGTAACTTATATTTTATAAGTGTATGATGTATTCGCCACGCTAATTATTCCGTGAGGGAGTCGCGTTTCCTGGATTCTCGGGCATTAGAATCTCGCGAACTTGGCATCGGGACTTCGGTGAGTGGATTTTTGCGAGGATGGAACCGGGACAGGAGAGAATCGGAATGAGGAACGGTCGAGTAAAGCGAGCGCCGAAGGAACTAGCGAGAGATCGTCCAGAGTCCCTCGTTGCAATGGCTTTTGTGCTTGACGTTTGACAAATAAGAAACGGGATCCAGGCGTATCATTACCCATCCTTCGCGGTGCAGCGTGCGGTTGGTGCCCTGACTCTTATTCCTCAGCTTCTCCACCGGCTTCTTCGGTGATGCGTTGTAGTTCCAACCCGTGGTTCTTCTTCCCCGATGTGAGTTTGCACGATCTTCGTCCAACGTCTCCCACTTTGTTGCACCGGCCTTCTCTCCTTCTCTATCTCCATCTCGTTCGGTTCGTTGCGGCCATCGCCAACCTTCTCTCGAAAAACTCCTTTGCTCGATCTAATAACGTCGAGGACGCGCCGGCTCATTAGTCAAAAGTCCAGGGGTGGACGCCGCCGCGGCACGGAACGCCAGCTCGGCCTCGACCAGTCTCCTTCTTCTTATTCACCTTCTTCTTCTTCTTCAACCTATTACGCGGCTATAGTCTATACTCGTATATACTACGCCGATATGCTATTCGTGATGTCGACGCCAACGAGAATGCAGGCCTGCCGGAACTTGGAGTCCGGGTGGAGAGACGCTTAGAATAATACTTTGAGGAAGTAGAAATCTTGCTTAAGCCATCGAAGTTTTAGTTTGAATGGTTAGAATATTCCATAGCGGTCGGACCACCCTCCGTTCCGATGAGAAGGGAATCATTATTCAGCCCGTGTTTATATTGAAAAATAGTGAGATCTCAACAATCTTAAGAAGCGGGTGATGGGCCACGTTATTGAAATCGAAACTTTTATTCCAATGATTACTTTGAAAAATGATGCGTGCGATCTGTGCGATTGATACCCTCGTCACACTAGACGCTGGTTCTTCAAATATTTGCATCGGCACCGTTAGTAACGTATGCTTCATTAAAAATAGCTTATCATGAACTGGATAACGTCTAATTTATTTTACATACGTTTTTCAAAAAGGACCCTCAAAGAAAAAACTCGCAGTTACAAGTGGACTTGGCAAACATTTCACGCTAAAGATTTTTATTCGGTAGTTTAATATTTTTGTTAATTCAATCATGTTCTGTAATCCACATGCAAGTAATAAAATTATTGTTACGACGTTCCTTTTTCACAAGGAAAACTTCGAATTAGTTTCTTTGGTATCTCTCGTTTTATCTGCATACCTAGTGTTCGATTTTTTGCTGCTCGACGATGAATGCTGGGAGTGAGAAAGTTGTTAAAGTTCATTATTCAGTTTCGGTCTATTTTTCATAATTGGTCTGTGTAAAATTTTATAAATTGTTGTTCACTGTCGATTCACTTATTTTCTCGAATAATCCATTTTAACTCCATCCGTATTTGAATGCCTGCACGCCTACCGGCTGTCTTGTCTTAATTCCTTTTCCTTGGACACACACACATCCACCAACACACACGAACACAACCGGTATCTTTTCTTCAGTGAGAGCCTACGGTTCCGTATTTGCCATGCTGATATCGCCGTAAGAGAGAAGGGGCCCGCGCTCGCACCTAGAACGCGAAGCCTCAGGACGAGTGATGGATGACCCCCGTTCTCTCTCCACGTTCCTGGCCTACTACTACTACGTGCTTCCTCGTTCTCGGCGTCGTTCCCCGTTTCCCCAATTAAACAATTGCATTCGCATCCATCCATCCGCGGAGATCGCTGCTACGGGACTCTCCGGACACCCTTCCGTAGCAATCCCCCACCCCCCAAGCCCACTCCGTCGTTTTCCCCATCGTTTGTACGTATGCACATCGTCGCGCGAGAAAGTCACCTCGTGGCGCGATTTACGCTCAAATTGCAACGAAACCAGAACGGAAATGGGTGCAAGCATTTTTTTCCCCTCCGACAAATAATATCCGCAGCGGTACGTGACTTTTGCGAGAAATCGGCGAGATTAATAAATGCAACACAATGTGCGTCCGAGAAATGTCGTTCACGTAGAGACAACGAAACGATTGTTGTTTCCTTCGTTTTCTTTTTCTCTCGCTTTTGTTTTTCGACGGCAATGCACGCCGAGTGCAGTGAAATTTAATCACGTTTTTCGTTAGTTATTTTTTAAGTGTTCGTTTTTTTTTTTTTTTTACTATCGAAGTAAGCGGAAGCGAATGGTTTGAGAGATGTCCGACGCGGGCCAGCTCGTAATCCGTAATCGTAATTCGGGAACGGACGCTCGTCCGTTTTCGTTCCGATGATTCGAGGCGGTTGGCCGTCACGTTCTCCGCTCATCTCTTCTGAAATCACCGCCCTTGTTCACTCACCCCTCACCGAGAATTTTATGTAAAATCCGATGCGCCTGTTAGTTTATGCGGGCGGCATACATTGGCGGTGTCCCCGGCCGAACGTGCCCTACGTACCAAGCCCAAACCGACCGAGATACTCTCTGCTGCCTGCTTTTCTTTTTGCTACCGTACGTTCGGGCTATAATACGTCGATTCCGTACCCTCCCCCATACACGGACACTTCCGTGTGACCACCAAGCCTCCATCGCCTCTCTGCGATACCTACGAATTCTTTACGTTTCCCTGCTGCTTTTCGCATTCTCTATCAGAGCGATGCAGCCGAATTCACGTTAAAAAAATAAAGTTAAAAACAATTTTGAATAACTGTCTAGTCATGTTCACTTTCCAACCACATACGATTCACTGTAACGAAATGATTAAAAACATTAAATATACAATTTATGTGCACAGTCAATATGAGAGAAAGTATTGTTATTATTTTTTTTTTTTTTACAATTCTCTCCTTTCTCATGATTGTTGATTTTGGCAGCAAAATTATATTCACATCCTGAATGCAGCAGCGCATCGGTTTATGAGTTGACTGCTCGCAGCCTGCGATCTATGACAATATTTTTCGAATATTCCACTGTCCGAGCGGCTGAACGCATCGAGAAAGAATGGCCGGAAACGACGGCCCGGGCGCATTATACCCACTGGATGAGAAAAGACGCGGCGCTAGATCCGGGCTCACCGGTTCGCTGACGTTTGACGTCGCCGGCGGCAGTGGTTCGGCCTCGTCCCGTTCCTTCTCGACGCACACGGGACCGAACTTCCACACGTAGTGGCGCCGTTGAAAAATGATGCGCACATAGCCGTTCTCGGTTGCCCTCGCTAAAAGCACACGAATACTTTTTTATTCCGGTGATACCGGTGGAAAAGCGAGGCGCGGCAGCATTCTCCCCGAAACGGCAAAAAGCTTCGACGGGATCCGCGCCCTGTCTTTCCAGACCGGGGGGCATTCGACCTACGTATAACCGGACTTCTCTCCTACCGCCGAGAGTACCTTTTATATCTCGCTTTAATATCTCTGACACACGTGTGTTCCGATCCTTTATAACATCATCGCGTAACGTCGCGTCAGGGTCGCGTAGATCGCGATTCATGTTTCACCGGCTGCCGTCACCGGAAGACGAGACACAGAGTCGTGAGCAATGCTTTACCGAGAGATGCGCTCCATTCCGCGCATACGTCAGGGAAGACTGGGGCAAATCGGTATACCGAGGCGAAACGGGACAGTCACGGCAAAATTCAAGCTTACAATAATTTTTTTATGCTTCACTTTGTCCTAACAATACAACTCATTTTCGAAATTGTTTTGTTCCAAGTAAAACCATGAACAGTATTTAAAAATTGGTAAAAAGATTCCATTTTGCCCCGCTGCCCCTCCACATTCATTGTCATCGAATACTCGATTTTAATAAAGCTCTTCACGTGAGAGTAAAAAAAATAAACCAACGAAAAATCCAGCTGATATTATGCATCAGTACAGACTTGCCCTTTGCAATATTGTCCATATGCTACGAGATCCTCGAACGGGACAAAGTATCGAGCGTTCTTTTTTCCTCGTTTCATCCTCGACAGGGTTTCGTGCACGGAGTGGGTCTTGATCCGAATATATCGAGCCTAACGTATGCGGAATATAGAGAGAAATCGTGCCCGATTTACTTCGATATTTCACTGTAGTTCATATCAGCGCCATGCATACCGATCTTCGTCTCCACGTCCCTCGATGATTTCCGTGTATGATTTTCTCCTCTCCGCTCTACGAAGACCTTAATAGTAGTGGATAAGTTTTAGTGCATTTCGCGGACAGTCCAACGACGGGTTTTGACCAGAGACTGGAGAAAGTCAGAGTCCCGGGCAGAATCAGCGAGTAATAGTGGTTCGTTCTCAAAAGCAGTTACTTCTCTCTCCAGGTTCCGTATCGTGTCGTCTCGCTCGGTCCCGTTCGCTCGAGGGTCCTGCCGACCCACGCTCGGGGGGGGGGGGGGGTCTCAACCCCCAGGACGACCCCCCACCCCAGCAGGCACCGACCAGCCGGAAGACAAATGAGCCTGAGGTGAGAACTTGCCCGATAAATACCAAAGGCGACACAGTGTTTGACCAGGGAGCATAGCGACTGCTGCAAGAAATACTGCGAGGACGGTGAGCCAGGCGCTAAGCGTGTCTCCCTTACACTCCTTCCATTTCGCTTACGGGAGCAGCTTCCAGCTCCGCTCTGACACTCCATTGGGGCCGTTTCGCCCTCGCGTGGCCGGTCCGACGTTGGCCCTTTCACCCCTGCGGACGTCGAGAAACGTCCACGGGACGTTGGCCCGTGGCCTTCGTCCGCGACCAGACTCATTTACCTTCGTCCCGCTTCTGCATCCACGCAGTCTCCCGGACACTTCGTGAGATCCTTTGCTTCGCGATTCTTTCCTGACGGAAAAAATTACATCGGACGCCATTATGCTCTGCCGCCGATAAACTTTTTCACCGCGTCCTAACATCGGTGAAGTTTGAGCGATAGCGGGTCGGACAAGGCAAAAGGAAGAAAACTGGGGTGTGGTGCGAAGAAAAAAAAGCCAGCATTGCGGAGCACGCGGTCCGGTGTTATTAATGACACGCGTCCGGGGCGCATAATATTCATTACCACAAATAGTTGATTATGTACGTAGGCTCTGCGTTGGGCGAGCTATCTCGCTCCTTCGTTCGTGCATCAGCGAGGCACCGGCCAGCGAGCCGACCGACAAAGGACGAGCCACACGGTGAGGCCATGACGAATTAATCTACTGATTAAAGCAATCCTCTGACACCGTGGCTGCTACCACATATTTAATACGTCACCGCGGGAATCAAATGGTCGACATCCCCGCCACCTTTCTCTTCGCTGTTTCCTCTTGTTTCCTTTCACCCTGCGATGAATGTAGAGTCGGTGTTGGCTTTGTTTTATTCGACGGCTCTTCATCAATCGAGGGACGATGCTTCACAGCCGTCCCCGATGGCTTTCGTGCTCCTATAATAAATGCGTTCATTAACATTATAAATCGCCGAGATATTAATAACATCGATGCCCAGAAGCCAAGTCTCACGGTGAACGCGTTCTGCGTTCTCCAGACGTCTAGACTTCGTACGTAGATTCCGAGGTTCTTGGGAGAGTTCCGAAATCTCCTTTGACACGCAGCGGTAAAAAAACATAGAAATTTGCCTGGTCGATGGCGTCGAGCGGCGTCGCTCTGGCCAGAGTCGAGCTTACCGGTTGTACCTCTCCTCTGTGTGCGCACGCGAAGCTGTACTTAGCCATCGCGAATTGATATCGGACTCGTGTATCCTCCGAGCGCCACCACACACGCTCCCGTGACTAGAAACATCAAAGCTCTCTCCATCGTCGACCGTTCGTACATGCACGAACGTCAGGGTTATATGCATAAAATATATCTCGCAGGGCGGTATCTCAAAGCCGGTTGGTCGGCTTCTTCGAACGACGAAGCGTGTCACACGGCACGCCCACGAGTCACGCGATGCATCTTTCACTCTTTTCCTACCCCTCGCGAAGAACCAGGCTCGCACTTCGGTACATTTTTTTTTCCTTCCTCCGCGAGTAAAAAAGTATGAGTTCGGTGTTTGTTCTGTTTTTGAAAATTTATGTGTCTTTTCAGAGCATTGCGTGAATTACATCCACGATCTGGAATGGGCGATGGAGTAGGCGACCGGAAATTCGGGCTACCAGGCGTGACTAGATCGCGGCTCGGCGATACCAGCCGGGGAGCGTTAAAAGTTGAAGAGGGATCGCGTGTCCCTGTTCGATGAGCCGAAACTACGTGTATACGCAGAGTATCGGAGTGGAACTTACGTGCGATGATACGAATCGCGATAGGCCTCGAAGTCCCAGACAAAATGGCCTCAAAAGTCCCGGACAAAATGGCCCCGTTGCCCAAGGCGCGAGGTCCGTCGAGCTCGATGTCGCCATCGCTCCACGTAATGCTGCCGACCCGGGGTTCGAACCTTACGCGGGCGAACCATCCAACCATTATTCGTCAGTGTTCAGGCGGCTACCGTGTGTAATTCGAAAATATATATTTGTAGACCCGGTGTAGCCAGTAAGAGAGCGCCTACGCGATAGCATCTCCGGACGAATGGGAATTCTCGTCGCCTGCGTGCCGAGCTACGGGTAGAAATTATATTCGTGGCATGAGCCAGGGTGCGCGATATCCCGATTCGCGCCAGGCGCCTTTCGCGGCATGCGACGTCGCCTCCTGCTTCGGGGCCTGTAATAATATCCCTAATTATATATTATAACACGTGAAACTTACACACCGAACCGCGGAGTAGTCGTCGGATCCGTTCACCGCCGAGGCTCGGATCACTTCGCGATACCGCCGTAAAACACGCTTGCTGCATGGCCGGTACACACGTTATAATCCACTGAAGATCGTGAAAAGCCGATTAAACCTCGAAAGTGTCGAGCGTTGCTCCGCGCGACGAAGCGTGCTGACAGTCATCCGTGCACAAACGGCCGCGACTTGCTGCGATGTTCGTTCTCCGTTGGGTGCGATCAAACATGCACCGCTCGTGTGAATTTGTAATTTTGAAATAAAATTCGCGAGAACGTTGTATTAAAAAATCCGTCATCGTTGTCGAGGGTCTATCGCGGGTACGATCATTTATTCTTTACTTTCTTATCGGGACTCGTGAGATCTACTCTTGAAATTCACCGGAGAACGACTATACACTTACCGTCCTTCCCCGCCTTCGTCGCTCCTACTTTCCATTCTTGCTTTTCCCATATCACTGCTACGCCGCAAACCCATCGGTTCGGAGGTTTGCCAAAGTGCGGCTTATCGAGTCCCAAACAGCACACCGCGTACCACCGGTGCCTAATAGAAACTCTGCGGCCGGTACACTCGTGCACACGCGTCCGCACCACTCGTACACATACAAACGGTCTCCGGCTGTCGTGACGTTTCTCTCCATTCTCCTCTCGGAAAACCCACACCGCCAAGTGCGCACCCGTTTTGCGGCATTCGAATTGCAAATACCAGAATGTTTGCATGTTGTTGTCACCGCGTCGGTGCCCCCGGGGGTGGTTTTGCGGGGAGGATGGTTCGAGCGAGGGTTCGCCTCGGCGACGATGCAAAGGAGCCGGAGCAGAAAGGAAGAAAAAAAAAATATGAGCGAGGAAGAGGGACGATACACTTCGGCGTCCCTTTCAGTACGCTTTTCTCGGGTTCTCGCTATCCTTGCCCGTCCTCGGGAGGAAATGGAGAGGAACCGACTCGAGTCGCACAGATAAAGACGAATAAAAATAGGCGAGAGCGGACGGGGAGAAAGGACGAGGATCGAGGAGAAACCGTGCGGCCTGAGATAGAGGGTCTTCTCTTCGGCGACTGGGTACACCAGGCAGGAGAGCGGGAAAGGGATGGAATCAGCGAGAGGATGGAGACGGCGTTTCCTGCCCGGGGAACATTAGCACCCCTCGATACTCCCCGCAGAAGCGCGTCCCTCCGGGAAAAGAGAACTCTCTGCTTCCACAGCCACCCTCGAACCTTCGTCTTTTTTCTCCGCTAGTTCTGCTCATTCCACACTGGAAAACCTCGAGCTCGATTCCACCTCGCGAGGACCCGCAAGATCGTCGGCCTCTCTTCCGCTGTATTCCTTCATCGCAGCCTCCGGAGCACCTGTGATCCGACGAAGCCGCTCTCGGTCGTCGGTGAAGTACTCTTGATGAATTTTCAACAGTGGAACTTGCGGACAGTCTTCGAGGGAAGATCGTTTTGTCCGAATTTAGATCGAATAATTTTACCAAAGATCAGAACCGTCGTGGGCTGCTTTTTGTAAGAAACAAAAAAGAGACGCTGGATCATGGAGGCTCGATTATCGGTGCCGGACTCGCAACGTGTCTACGCGACCACGGCGTTACCATGTGTAACCAGGACGCACGTTTCCGACATGGCGTAAAGGCCGGGCCGATCTCGAAGCTCCCTCTCGACTCATTACGATAATACTCCCTAATAACAGAGTGCAGTCGAGGGACCGCGACGTCGATCTGGGAACGCGCCTCGGCCCTCCGTGCCATTGGACGCCTCGGGCATGGTAATTGCGACCACGGCGATGATTATTGGTGCGGTTGTGGCCGAGCTATAGGGCTCGATCACGATCGAGGGCGTCCCGCAGCCTTCCACAGTACCGATCGACAGTCTTCGTCTCCTTTTGCCGTCCACCTTTTTTTCTTATTATTATTATTATTTTTTTCCACATTTTATTTTCCATACTCGTCCCGAGGTTCTCCCTCTCGCTCACCCTTCTTCTCTTTTCCGTTATACCGGCCTAAACACACCCATTACGCTTGAAAATGCGACTTTGATTATCGGTTGCGAGACGCCCGGCCGAACCGGCATCTTCTATGGGACCCCTTGGGCCCGTTCTCGCCATCGCGTCAACATCACGATACGCTCCACAGTGTAGGAAGCCGCATCCAACGTCCTTCTTCTCAGGCCTTCTGCCTTTCTCGTTTACCAATACGCATACGGCGTACCGCCAGAATGTGCGTTCAAAACATTTCAAAGACCCGCGCTCTTTCACCGTTGTACTCTCTCTCGCGCAATCAACAGGTATCACGAACGACGAACCAACCCTCGACTCACAGCGGCCATAATTGCCCCATGCTGGACCCCACTTTATAAATTCTCTTCTCTCCCCTCTAACTTCTCCTTCGTTCCCAACGGCATCCTGGCAAAGCATCCTGAATTTAAGTCAAAATGCTTCATTACATTTATAATCGTGACTGAATTTTTGATAAGCCCCTCGTCGACCATGAGCTCCTGTCGGTTTCTGCCAAGTTCCGAGAATATACAGAATTAGGGCAACAGCTGATGCCTTTTATTTACGTGTTTTTTTTTTCGCTACCGATGAAAGACGTCCGAGAAATAAGTATTATTTTGCTTTTTTTTACTTATAGGCGAGGAGTTTAGAAAAATGCTGTGCACTTGGTTTTCTCCGCTGTTTGCCGAACTCCCGCGGAGCTCGAGGCCAGCGTCTCATCGACGAATGATGAAGGATCGACGTGTCTGTCACAGTCTTGAAGCTGGATTTCTTAATTGTTTCCAGCTTACTGATACATCCTCGGAAAGGACTGTTTTTCCAGGCTATTAGCATGTTTGGTTTTTGTGACTTTTTTTTTCCGTTTTTCCGTTATTCATTTGTCTATTCCGAAATTGTGGAGGGATGAAATCCCTCGACCGTTCCCCGGCACTTTTGCGAGGACTTGCCGCCTGGTGAGCACATATGTGCCACGCATCTAGTACAGCTAGACCACACGAGCACCGGCAATTAATTTCAATTATAAAAATATCATTGTCTTTTACGACAGAAGCAGGTGTTCTCCGCGGTCAAGGGTTATAGTTTTTTGTGCACACTGCGGTACACGGACGAGCGAGAAAATTTCGTGTTCCACCGGCGAGGAGGAAAAACGTTTTAGATATAACCGTACACGAGGAATACACGTTTGCCACCGTGGCCTCGTTCGCCTCATGCCACAGCAGTGTGCCGTTTTAACGAGTTCACGATGCACGTATTTTCTAACTTCCGGGTGCGAAAGTTTCCGCGGAGCTTTCGAGATGGAATTTTCGAATCTTCGACTCCGATTTTATATAAGCTGTCAATCCAATGCCGCGGTTAACTGGCGAATTGAACTCACAATGAAACGATTAATTAGGACTCTTTTATGAATCGATTTAGCCAATAGCCGTGGCGGACCGGTAGCGATGCCGCTGCGGTAGCGACGGTAATTGTTTCGCGCCTCTAAATATCTCACATTGTCCACGAATTAAGCGTCTATTGGGGAGTCGGACAATGGGAACGGGTCTTTTCTCTTCACCTTGTTCGCCGCCGTGATGCCGAGGCGCTCGCCAGACAATTTGCCACAGCGATCAAAGTCCCGTCGGAACTAACCGTTTCGGAATCTCTCCCGATGGTCGACGATCGAAAAAGAAACGAACGATCTAATCTCAATGATTTCAATGAAAGGATATCGAGCCCGATGTTTTTTTACTCCTTTCGTCTCACTCTCCAAACTGCGAGAGATGAGGACTCAATTTTCCTGAGACAATGAAAAGCCGAGAGCGATATAGCGCAGGGAAAAGAGTACGAGGCGAGCGGTTGAGCTCCATTTAAATCTGTTGAATGGGTCGAGCGTCGGGCGGAGAGAGAAAGAAAAGCGGAATGAGGTTAGTCGAAGGATGGCGAGCGGGTGAGCAAGGAGAAACGGGAAAGAGCCAGCAGCCAGCTTCTTTCAGCGCGGGGATTCGCCTACAAAGGCGGAGGTTTTACTTTTAAATTTAGTACACGACCGACTTTTCCCCCGCCGTTAGCTCCGAGTCGGGGTAGCTAAGTAAAATAGGGATTTGGCTCCGCCCGGGGTTTATTCTAAAGTCGAGCAGGTTTCCAGCGGAGGAGGAGGAGGAGAGCTTGAAGAGAGAGCAGAACGACTCCCGGGTAAATCAGCGTCCTCGTCCGTTCGCGTAAGGCCGAATGCGACATATCTTATACGGACGATTCTCGCGGCTCCTTAAGGCCAGAAACAAAATCTCTCCGAATATCCTATATATCGATGAAAAGAGGTTCCTCATCCGTCCAACCTTGAATTACTCGGCAAATCGTGAAAGATCGCTGCCGAAGGTCGACACTTCGAACGTACCAAAGAATATTCGAAGAAGGTTTATAGTTACGGTAAAGTATGGAGTGACCGGATGGGTAACGCCTGGGACAGTTTCAGAACAAACCCTCCGGATCGCTCATGACACAAATTACCTCCTTAACTTGGGTCGGAGGGCACGAGAGACTGTCCGAACTCAGTCCCCATTGTCCGAGTGAGGCCATGAGAAAGAGAACCTAAGAAACGGATAAATCGAGACGAAGAGAGAGAGAGAGAGAGAGAGAGAGAGAGAGAGATGTGGCATAGTGGCGAGGCGAAAAGATGGAGTGGTCCCTGGAGAGGGAATGAGCGGAGCCTGAAAAGAAAGAGCATCCGGGCGTCACGACGCTAAAGCAGTATCGTCGTCCCCGCGTTTCTCGATACTGTACACTCTCGTCGTCGACTTTGCCGTTCAACGCGGCTGTGGTGGTAGCCATCGGTGAGCGAACGGAGCGTTCTCGGTGACAAATAGAAGTACGTACAACGGCAACGATTCACCCCCACACGCGAACGCCGCCACGACACACACATACTTGGGTAACCGGGGCAAGAATATCGTGGTTGAGGAGACAGGTCCGAGGATAAGAGCTTCCGACGAGCGAAATCCCGCTGCGACTGCGAATCTTGAATTTCGAATTCGGTACGGGCCTGTTTCCTGTTGTTCGGGGGACGTATCGGTTGCTAGATTTTGCGAGACGGGAACACGCGGCGGACTTTCGAATATATTGAGATCATAGGTGGAAGGAGGTACGAAAGGTCTTTGAACAACTTTCGATGACGGCTCATTATTGCTGCAACGCAATTACCGGAGCTTAAAAGTTATTATATTGATGGCGAAGTGCGGAAGGAACTCTTCCAGAATTTTTTCCTGACTGTTTAGTATACAGACATTTTTCCACAATTAATGAATGGTAATGTAGCTTATTTAGTTCGACTGTTTTTTTTTTTTAATTTTCGCACATCTCAGACACCATTTTTATCTCGCCCGAAAGTACATCAACGTTCAATTAATAAAAATAATGTTAGCACGTATCGAGTTCCAGTACATTAAATTTACAATTTATTATTGAAGTGTTCATAATTGTCGCTTTATAGTTACTATGACTGATCGATTTTCTCTGAGTGTGATTAATGAAAAATTAGGTGGAGAAGTCGATAAATAGTTCGGCAATCTCCGGATTCACACTTACAAATTTTTACACGGGAATACTTCAAGACCTTTCACTAAATGCAAGCTTCGAATCATGCGCATAGTTTCCAGCTAAGAAGACAACTTTCCTTCGCATCCGGCACTCCCACTCGTATCTTTCCCCGATCCGCCGTTTCTTGTGGGACCCCAAAACCCATTCTCATTATGCCAAGGAAATTAAATATGTCACCTCGCCAGTTAATTGAGCTCCGCGACCAGTCAGAGTGGGAACGAGTGTGCCTCGGTTAAAATAACCTCACCAAAAACTGTGGCACCAAAAACTATTCATTGAAAATAACCAATAGAATTGTTGAAAAATTCTCACGCAACGACAAAAATATACCGGGATCGATCGATCGAGCGTTTTCCGTGTGCTCTATTATCGGCAAATTTTTTTTATTTTATTTTTTTTTATATCCACCCTGTGTGCGACCCGCTCGTCCATCATAATCGGCAATCACTCGCCACCGCCCAGCGCCGGCTACGAACGGTGGCAATGGTTTTTTTTTCTCCGCCGAACGCTCGCACGTCCCTTCTCTCCATTCTCTATTGTCGACGATTTGGATGGGATTTCATCTGCATCCGTGCATCTGCCCAGTTATACTTTCGTAACTGTCGAATCGCAACGCGATCGTGGGTTTCGATCTAAAGACAGTAACAACTTCCGGATTAATCACGTGTTAGCGAGAGTGGATGAATCCTTCTCTCGGTAGACAGGCAAAAAAAAAAACTTATCGATACCTTTCCTGAATTCGCCGAGCTCATTCCAAGCTACTCATCATTGCGGGATATCACGAAAGTACTCGTGTACGGTCATGGAAAACACGTGGGTCGATGGGCCGACAACTTTGGCCGCCTCGTTGCCATCGAGTGTCGAGTCATTCGCGTGCAAGTCACGGACCAGTACCGAGAATGGATGATGAGGAAAGAGCCGGAGGGGTGCAACGATCGCCAGGCTGTCGAGAGCCGCTGTCGCTCTGCCGTTGGAAAAAGGGGACGAGCCGTTCGGCAACGCGCGAATAAGTTGTTGCCCACGTGAATCCTTGCAATAGCGATGACTACGAAATTCTCCCACGTGATCGATAGCAATATTCGACCCATCTCGAGAAATCGCTCGGTCCCGGCAAAAATATTTCCTGGCAATCTCCGTGACTGCTCAACAGTCACGTATCCGTTGCACCAATCGGTTGCTCCATTATCAAAACCGCACGAACCATGCGAAGTGTGGACTCGTTCGGCAAGCTCATCGGCGACGAGTCACCGAAATTATGTTCCCGACTTACGACGTCGTTTGCAGCGCAATCTGGGCAACACGGAGAAGCCCACGAACATGGATATATCAGCTCGAAACGCCCGGTGAACCCGGGAGCGACTTCGTCTAATTTTCGAGTCTAAACCGCACTTTGCGATGTTCCGACAGCGAGACGGTAGTAACCGGCGCGGCCCGAGAATCTTGCAAATGCGTTTTCAACGGTCCAAAGTACTCGATAATAAACGTCTCGAAGTGATAAATTAAATGGATTACCCGGTTCTACGTATAAGACACGAAGGTTGCAAGGAATCCACGCGGATGGTGTGAATCGAGGCGATGCGGAAAGTTTTCTTTTTATAGTTGTTCTTCCCTTCCTCACGCCGCCAAGCTTTTTCTTTCCGGAGGGCCGGAAAGAGACTCGTGACACGGGTAACACCTAATCGCTACCAATTTATATAATCGCATAAAGAAGAGGGAAAGTGTCCGTTGATTCGGAATTCCCGCGAGGACATGGTATTCGCATTATCCTGTGGCCCTCGGGTGGGTTGGTTTCCTGGAGGGTGAATGCCTGTACGTAGGTACACACCTACTCGGATGCGTAAGAACGCATTCTCTTTCGACGCCCATCGGACCAGCAACGTCGGCGAAGAGAAGGAAAGATTGCAAGGGCGGTACGTGGGGAAGTCGAAGAGGGAAGGACCAGAGGAACGCGGCCACAACACACGCGGTGGCCTCCGGGCCGGCCAAACCAAAGATTAATGCACTACACTTACTGGGGCAATTTGCACCAAGTGTCGGGAAAGCTGCCCGAGGGAAAAGCACCCTGTTCGTGGCGACCGTCTACGGCGAGATATTCTCGAGCGCGGGGTAGATTTGTTCTCTGCTACCCTTGGAACTGGCCTCACATTCGAGCTTACACGGTTCAACTCGAGGTTACACCATGTAAAAGCTATCCGTCTTATCTACATTCTTGCTTCCTGTGTCTGAGAGAAAAATTCGAGAAAAAAAAAATTCGAAAAAACAAGACGTCCGCGCAACCGAACGATATGCTGCACCTCGTGCATCAGGAAAATGTAATTAACGAGATTACGATGTAAATTTCAACGAATTAGCTGTCTGTGCGGCGAGCGTTCGTATCCAGTTGCGGTGGGGATGAGTAGAATATGAGCAAATTAAACATGCATAATTGAACGTCGAGCCGCTGCTGCTCCCGCGTCCCGACTGCCACGACCGCTGCTGCTGCTTTCTCTGTGTACCTTGCGGAGAGCATTCCGTTCATTGTCTTCATCTTACAGGGCGTCGCGGCGCTACGTAAGACGACCGCCGAAGCCCCCACAGCAACATCTGGCCGCTATGAAGTATAAAGAGCCATGGCGATATCATCCACAGTGAATGCTTAATTAAAACCTCAGACTACTATTCGCGAGCTAAGAACACAAGCTCTCTCGGCCTCACCCTAGCCATATCCGCTTGGGTTGTTCCTTCAGCGCAAGAAGCACCGTTCCCGTTTAACAAGAGTCTACGTCGTCTAGGCTTATCTTACACTCACTCGATCTTTTCGCTCGTCTATATATAGTCTCGCGGAATTTCCTTCTTCACTGGCAGTGTTTTTTTTTTATCTCCGGGTATCGCCTAAGACTAAATTTTTCCCTTCGACGGATAACGAGTTCGCCCGAGACGCCGAGAAGGCGGACGAACAAAAAATGTTGAGGGGCTGCGGAATCGAGTATCGGACGCGGGACACGACAGAGTAGGATATTGGGGGGTGAACGAGCCTACCCTGGCAACGCTGCGAGCCGCTCAACTCGGCCGCCCGGGGTGAACGTTTCGGTGATCCGTTGATTGACAGCTAGCAGCGACGCGCCAGCGGCAACTCGAGAGGTTTCAAGCCGGCCTGCTGCAAAATGGCGACGAGGGACATGTTTTATTTTTAATGGCGGAAGTACAATCCTGGCGTGCTATTGCTTTCCCTCGTAATTATTATAATATTTACGTTCCGCAACATTTTTCCATCGCTCTTTAAATGTCCGGATCATTTTTCCTCGTAATTACACTGACCTAAGACGTTAACATTTTTCTTCTTACGCTACCTTTCTTCAGAAGATTTTTATTTTGGTAAGCTTTTTTGTGTCGAAATTTAAAGTATGATTTTTCTGCAGTTGCTCAAACTTATCGAACAAATGTTATGCGGAGATGATTGTCTTTAATTACTGTTACGCTATCACCCGAGTTTTATTATTATATAGTGGCGATTTGTCAAAACGTTTGTGATATTTGACACGCGATGACTTTCCAGAGTTCGTACGGTGGATCGTCCCGTAGATATACGCGAATTCTGTCGCGCGGGCATGCGGGAGAGACAGAGATCGAGCAATGTCAATATATATGCAAACGTCGACATAACGATCTATCGGTACGTAAATATACAGGGTGAGACGTCGAAGCGGGGGTAGATTTGAAGGGATGAAGCAAGAGCGAACTGAGCCGAGTCGCTGAGAGGGTGGGTTTCAAATGGGCGGAGTACAACGCGCGGGAGACGGCAACGCGGGGATGAGACGTGGAGCCGAGACAGCAAACTCGGAGCTTAATATAAAACTTCATTTCGCAATCGGTGGCAGAAGGAGAAAAGAAGAGGTCTGCCGGCTGCCTGCTGGCAGATAGAAATGCCGGAGTTGCTATGGCTGTCGTCACAAAAAAGGGGCTCGACCGGAAGACTCCCTTGCCGGGAGAATTCAACCGTTTTCTCGCTATCTTTTCGCAAGTATTTCTGGTCTATCTTGCTTATCTTGTCTATCTTGTTTATCTTGTCTATCTTGTTTATCTTGTCTATCTTGTTTATCTTGTCTATCTTATTTATCTTGTCTATCTTGTTTATCTTGTCTATCTTGTTTATCTTGTCTATCTTGCTTATCTTCGCTATATTGCCTAACTTCTATCGTTCGAATGTGGATTCGAGAAATCTTAGCACTAAATCGAGGTCCTCGAGACTGTTAACAAATATGATGTTTTGTTTTACTTAAATCGCGCATTATCGATACACCGAGTCAGATTCGAGATTGATACAGCAACGGCACCGTACCAGTTACCAAGGGACTTGCCATTATTTGCCACCCAAGCTGTTATTCGCTCGAGCCCATTCTGGCGAAAACTAGCTTATCGAATATCGAGTCGGACCCGATATATCGGCTCGATGAAAAATACTATCGCCGCGGTTGTACTGAGCACAGTATTAGAGAGCCTGTAATGTATTCCGTCGATTCATGGTCTGCGAATATTATTCGAATACCCGAAATCCGCTTCCAGTTCACTCCAGTGCGTTTCTGGTTCACTCCAAATAAATTTCAGATACATTACGGACGATCTTTTATTCATTGTCATACATTTCTCAATTCAGATGCTTCTCTCACTGAGTTCATGAGAAACAAATGTAATTGAAAAAAATATATAAAGTAATTCGCATGAGTTAGAATTTTTCTAAAAAAATCTAGTTATCTCAAATTTGGAGTAAACGAGGACCAATTTAGCGTTTCGGTTTGCGTCAGTCTGTGCGAGTCCAGGAATGCACCGTTATCTCATCCACAGTAGAATTCCACCCGAGAGGAAACGAATCATGTGTAGCGAACTTGGATTTTTTTCCAAGAATTTCCCGACAGCCACCAGACGACATTTTCAAGCTTTCCCAGGACGAATCGCGAACTCGAAGAAGAAAGAAAGGCGGGCAAGTTGTTTTCTCGCGACAGGTTCGAAAAAACGAAGCTCGCCGAAGGCGAATATAGTGCAGTCGACTGTGTGCGCTCGACGGAGTTCCGCGTACACGAAGCGCGCGATGAAACTTTTAATAAATGGCACAGTCGATATGAAGTATAGGACTTTGACATATCGTGTGTCTGTAATGTATAGTTAAATCTGGCAGCAGATGTGGCCGGTGCTCGGCTGCGCGATTCTCTCTCGTTCTCTCTCCGTTCCAGCATCGCGGCCCGAGAGTGAACGCGCGCCCTCCGCTCGAGTATTTCGGGGGTGGGTTACATCGCCGTGCTCACCCTTCCGTTTCTCTCTGAGCTTCGCACAGGCCCGCAGCGCCTCTCTCGTTCTCTCTCCAAATTTCGCTCGAATCCACTCGGAAATCAAATATTTCACCGCAGCCCTGGCCGGGACGAAGCTGACTCGAGCCATACGACCTGTCATTTGTTTATGACGTGCCAGCGATACATGGTATACGGTATATGAAAAAATAGAATCCTCCGAAGGAAGTGGAACTTTGCAGACGTAACGCAGAATTTATACGCTCGTGGAAAACGGGTCGTTTTTTCATCCGATCGATGACCGAGTAACGATCGCGAACGCATGAAAATCCACTGCTGAATTCTCTCCTGTCTGCAAAATGAATCGGTATCCGGGTGATCGGGGTACTGGGACAAATGTGTTTTTTTTTTACGCGTGTCACAAACGAACGCCGGTGAACTTTTCGATCAAACCGCCTGTCGAAATGAGAACTTCTCCACAAAGCGGATCAGGGTAATCTGTCATCAAAACTGCCCTGCGCCGCTTTTCGGTGACAACAGCCGGCGTCCCGACCCATCCAAGTACACCGTCACGCTTTCATTTGACCCTGACAATTGGGAGTTACACTTCCTATGGTTAAATGCTGCTGTTCAGCGTGTTCGGCTATGTATTCAAATTTCATCATCAAAGTCGTTTTGCGTCAACTTATCCCCGATAACTGAAGCCCTACTCATTTCAAGATTTTGTTGCTAATATGTCTTCGAAGCGAATTTCATTTCCATATTCCCACTGCAAGTACATCCTCATGATTAACAATGTTGCGATCTTTATATCCGAAAGATCGTCGATCGTTCGGGTGGGTAGATCTGGAAGATCTGCGCATTTCAGCAAGATTTTACGAATACATATTTGAATCCAACGTTGTTTCTATATCGTCATTGCAAGTACATCTTGGTTATTAATAATGAAACGGAATAAGATCGATGAAAAAATTGTTCATAGGTTGCCATCACCAAAACTTAACGGTACGGACGTACAGCCGAAGAATAAGACGATCCACCGACTGAGTTACCATGTCGATCCAGTTGATTCTATCTCATGGCATATCTCGAAGGATCGCAAGTCCTGCGAGTGGACCGCGTGGTCGAGGAGCACGTGACGGCCGAATCCCCACCACGATTTACTCGATCGTATCTATAGACCGACGGATGAGTGCGAGGAAGAAGAACGAGAACGAAGTGCGCGGCCGCGTGTCCCGCCCACGGGCCGTCGACGTCGGTGCCGCCGCCCTTGTCGAGGCGGCACGGTGTGTTCGCCAGCGTGTGCCTGAGAGTCGCCCGCCCGCACTCGCGCCGTCCGGATCGAGGCCGAGCGTCGTGGAGAGCGTCCAGAGTCCCGGAAGTTGATGCAGAACAAAACAAAATAAGTAACAAAAAAAAAGAAAGAAAGAACGAAGCCAAACAACCGAGACATCAAATTCGGAGTGGTCCACATTGAGCCCGTCCCAACCTCGAGTTCCGGAACACCTGGACGCCCGTAGAGGAAAATCCGCGAGAGAAAAACTTGAGAAAGGTGGTTGAAATAGGAAAAGAAGGAAAGTAGACTATTTTGCCGTCCTTTAGAGAGAACCGCGACGTCGGACGTAGCGACCGCCCCCGAAGGCCGAAGAGAGGGTTGCGCCTCCGCGTACCCGCGATACCGGCTTCCCATTGGCGGTCGTGCCGCGGCGGGGGTCATGTGATCGCAGACAAACGCGCCGAGAGAACCGAACGGAGGAGACAGAGACACGCACACTGTCGCGGCCAAACGCGACCGGATCGCGCACAAGAAGAACAGGAAGTAGACGAAGAGGTGCGGAGAAAGAAGAATCGGGTGGGACACGCGCGGTGGTTCCCGCAGAGCAGTAGCTATCGCGGAGACATTCTCACGGTGGTACGCGTGTGTTTCCGTGTGTATGTGTATATTCGTGTGGGTGCGCGTGAAGCCAAAGAAAGAAAAGAGACGAAGCTAAAAATAAAACCGCGAGGCGAATAAAAAGTACATGGACAGAGACGGGGAAACACAGCGAATAACAAGAGAGGAAAAGGGGGTCGCGGAGTTTGCGGGTCCGCGAACAGTGGAGAACGGCTCCTCTGGTCAATCTTCTCAGTTCAAGAACGTTGCCGCTACGAATACCCTTTCACCGTCACGGAGAGACTCGTCGACTTGCGTCCTCCTCTATCTTTGATTCGGAAGAGCCTCGCCTTCGTCCGACTCTTTTGCACAGTCCCGTAGTTACACCACTGCGAGAGAGATCCGTTGCTGGTCGTCACCAGTGCCAGAACTCACGTTTGTAACGCTGCCTGTCTGGCGAGGTATCGCCGGTGTCTCCCACCGGTTCTCCGTTCCCGTGGTAGCAGCCTCGTGCCGATCTCTCTCTTACCCGCGCTAGACTTCTTCTGGGTCTCTCGCACAGACCGGCTGGGAACGCACGACGAGCCTCTGGAGTTCCCACCTCCACAATACGCCTTCTCCACCTCCAACTTCCTCTCTTCTCCTCCTTCTCCATCTTCTATCACCGAGATCCTCCTTCACTTCGCGTACGCCGCTCGCCGGGTTCCGGCCGATCGGAGTTACCGTGCCTGCCCCCGGTAAGTCCGCGCATCGTCGTCATCGTCATTGCTCATAACAATCTCGGATAGGGCCGATCGAACCGAAAACCGCGGTGTGCAACGGCGAAGGGGGAAATTAAAAACGGCGACGCAAGCCGCAAAAGTGCAATTTTCGTGGTACCGCGATTCTCGTTTTTCCGTTGTATTCGTCTCCGTAATAGTGCGGAAAGAATCGCTTGACGACGAGAGAGATCGAGTGATTGAGTTGATTGATTTATAATGATTTAAGTGATGACCAGTGAGTGTACGAGTAGGAAGAAGTGCGCGGCAACGGAGAGTGGATCCGATCACGTCTAGTCCGAGAATCGTTGCATACATCGTCGTACATCGTCGGAGAAACTGGTAACGTAGATAGAGGTATCGGGAAGTTTTGATGCAAGGCAAGCAGCAGCCCGTTAACGTGCAAGAAGAGAGCCATCACCGTCTTCAGGTGCATCAGGCGACCGTGGGTCTGCGGCTCGCGCAGTTGGGCTGTTTCGTCGAGGGCGAGGAGCTCCAGCAGGCTGATAAGACGAGGTCGACGACACCCGTCCTGGCGAACGACGGGTGCTCCGGTGCAACCGGAGTCGGTGGCGGCTTTTGGCTGGCCTCGGTTGCCGCTGGAGCCGGTACCGGGGCCGGTCTACCACCGCACGGTGCCCATCCGACGATGGACCCGAGCTGCGGGCCCGCCGAGACTGGTTTCATCAACAGTCAGCCGTCGATGGCCGAATTCATGACTGCGTTGCCTCAGCTAGCCGGCGATGGTCCACTTCAGCATTCACCCGGTGCCGGTGGCCCGATGAGTCCCGGCACTCATCATCCCGGCTATCACAACATGCTAGATCCGCACGCAGTTGCGGATCCATCGGGTGTCAATGTTCCCGAGTATCCGTGGATGAAGGAAAAAAAGACGACGAGGAAGAACAATCAGCAAGGTAAGGGATACACGGTACAGGAGAGTCTCGATATTTACCATGAGTTGGCACGAAAGTCGGGCGATGTTTGTTATTCCGGTACCAGCAGAAGCCACAAGCCGCTCGTGTTGTCTCAGCAGGATCGCTCTGTTTGGTTCATTAGACATTAGTACAGGGCATTCGGTATAAATTGGAGGTCCGCAAAGGGCGCATGGCTCTACGGGGCGCTGGGACTCTCCGTCGGCTAATGACACTCGGCGACCACTCCTATATTCAACCCTCCGGTACAACCGCGGCCCGCATCTGGTGCACATAGAGTCCAGTGCGCGCCCCGTGGTAAACCGCACGTTTTCACTCGGCTCTTTTCCATCATTTGCAAACATTTGGTGAATGAAAAGACGGAGAACCCGCAAGCGTAGTGTATAACACAACCCTAAATTACGGATGTCCGTATCGTTTCTATGGTACAGAGTGAAGGAGCAGTGCGGGAGGCGAGAGCACGTCCATCGACGAACATCGAGGACCACCGTGGAAATTGGGAGACGACCTCGTGTGAGCGATGGCCCGCACATGGTCGTTTTCCCGGCTGAACGGTACAAGAAAAACCCTTTCAGTAACGATATCGTTACCGCATGGCTGTGACCACAGAATCGAATGAGCGATTTGTCTCTCCGAAACGAATTATTCTTCACCCAAACGGTCACGTTTCGCTGTTGATTCCTGGAGAACTCTGGCGATTTCTTTCGATCTTCCGCGGTAACCGTAGACATCCCTCGTTATTCCCACGCTGCGGAAGTATCGCGTCGAAGTCTCGTTTTCCACCAACTTGTTGGTCCATTGTGAGGACAGGACATCGAAGAACGATAAATCTAGCGAGAGGTCCTGGCACGCTTGCGATCGTCGTTCGGCGAGCCACTGCACAACCCAACGACGATCCACGAGCGATGGCGAAGGGTGAGCAGAGAGTCGGTTTATGTGCAAACCGGAGCAAGGGAAAAGCGGCAGGACGAAGAGAAGATAGAGAAGAGATGAGAGTATGAGGCGGAGGACGAAGCTGCGATTTAGCGGCGTCGGAACGCACGCCTGGCTTCGCACTAGCTCTATGTGCCGCATGCCGGACGGAGCCCGTTCGGAAGATCGAGTGTCCGCAGCAGCGAGGTTAACCGGCCGTTGGCCGGCGGTAACACGCGGAATCATCTGTAAATTGAGCGTCGAGGCTGCGGGAGAGCGCGTCGGGACGGCCATAACTCACCCTCGCCCGCGCACTCGGGTCCCGTGCGAGCTTTCGAGGACGCGTGAAGAGCGTCGGAGTTTCTCTACGAGCGTTTTCCCAAGCTTTCAACACCCTCGGCCCCATTTGTCGTATGCCTCGTACACTTTTATTGAATGAACCATTGTTCACCGAGAAAACAAATTGAGTTCGTTTTAGCGATGATACATTCACCTTCTTGGAAGTTCGATACGCGAGAGTTTTAGCTCGTCGTCGTTGGCGAAATGCTAAGATGGCCGTCGCGTGGAAGCAAAGTTTGAGACGCACGACAAGCCAAGACCAGAGCCGAAGGAGTGGAAGGCCTCTCGAGAACTCATCGTCTCGCACAGCAGACTTGATCACTTTCCAACAAGTAATATAGCTCGCCCTTCTCTCTCCGGCTTCTGCAAAGATTCTCATCCATAATCTATCGTACTCTCTCTCCTCCCATGCGGCTCTTCGGCTGTGCTTCCCCCTCGCCCTCTCGCCGAAAACCTCCGCTACAGGATCGCGTTTCCATCCTCCGGGTGTCACCGGGCGGCTCGCATTAAATTCCAATCTGTTACATCGGCGACTCCTCTATCCTATCGTCCAAATTGCGTATATGCGTGTTCGTGTGTTTTGGGAATCCCATATGCCACCGTCTCCTATCCCTCAAATCGAAATGGAAGGGAGAAAGTCAAATAACTGATTAGCACTCGAAAGCGTCCCGATGAGACTTCCAGCGAACTAACAAAAAATGCACGAAACATTATTTTTTATTCGTCATTCGATATCAGTGACACCAGCGATTCCTGATCTCTCAGCAACCCGCTGGGAATGAAGGAAAAAAAAAAAGAAAGAGTGAACTGACCGTCTTTTCGTGGAGTGTTTTCACGACGCGTCCGTTCAGGATGGCTCATCAGTCAACGGCGAAACGGCCGGAGAGTAAGCCCTGGGAAGCGTCAGACCATCCTCTGACTCTCCTTTCCCGAGTGCGCCTCTCCGAAGCTCGCTTTCTCACCAAGACGCCTCGCACCGATGTGTCAATTAATCCCCTGCGCATCCCTCGGGAAGCCGTTGCGACGATGGCTTATCATATCTCTATGTCGTTCGCAAACTTGAGCTCTACAGGACAACGCGAGAGTGTCTCGACTCTCATCTTGGTCAACCACGGCTCAACTTCATCCCTCCTTGCTTTCCCTTGCAGCAAACGGATATCCGCCTCTTGACTGGTGACCGATAAATCCCGTGGCATTAATTCAACGAATTCTCATATTCCTCATTCAGTCGCCGACTCGACTATACTCTACGTATTCCGGTCTGATTCGGGAGAAAGATTCGAGGGAGAAC
Organism: Listrodromus nycthemerus; assembly: GCA_963978505.1. NCBI lineage: Eukaryota > Metazoa > Arthropoda > Insecta > Hymenoptera > Ichneumonidae > Listrodromus > Listrodromus nycthemerus. The sequence goes on along the minus strand of OZ021683.1, from coordinate 15,293,359 downwards.
GAGGAGTTTTCTCGAGTCGGGCACCTAGGACGATTTTCGAGATATGCGTGATCGAGTGCTCTAGACCGCGAATCCGGTGGCAAAGCCATTGTGGAGGAGGAAGGCGAAGATGTAGAGGCGGCGGGAAGCGGGGGAGGTATGTAATTTAAAGATTCATCGGCGAGTAAATCCACGCTGAATTAGAGATAACTCCCTCGAGAAAATCCAAACGGCTTCGATCCAACGTTCTCGATAGGAAGTAACGGGCGAGGATCCACCGGTTACAACGACGTCGGGGATAGAATCGATGCCACTCCTGCTTGTCCTCCCACCTCTTCGGCGACTTAAGACGGCGGTTGAGCGTATCGGCTTCCACCCGTCCTCCTCGTATCTCGAAAATTGTGAAACTGTTATCTCACGTCAAGCAGACGTCCAGCGACTCGTGGAGGGGATTCGCGTCGCAACCGACCAGTAAATACTCAATAGACGTATCGTTGAAGAGTTCTCCGTGTAAGCATTTTTAAGCTTTAAATCAGGGCCTGAAAATGTCTCTATGGAACCGAGTTAAATATCTTCCAGACCTTACCAAGGCCTTATGTGACGCTCGAAAATTTTAACTGGGATCTTCGGGACTCATCGTTTTAAAAATGGCGTCAAACACGTCGATCCAATTTTTTCGTTATTCACAAAAAAAATGATGTTTCGATATCTTTAGAATCCAAACTTTGATCTTCTGGGATTAAAGCTTCGTGGGTAATAATAAAAATAAAATTATATATTTTTGTATCTCTTTAAATCTCAGCCCAGAATTGTATCATTGCGCACAGGCCAGCCGGCACAGTTCCAAAACAAACATCTGTTCGACTCCGTCGACACTGAACTCTCGTAACATACATCGCGACTGTATAGCGGAGCTTTCACGTGAAAGTCACGTCCGGCGTGGAGCAGTGTGAATCGCGAGAATATTCAGGGCGCGTATCACATGTATACATAGCTCGACGTTAACCGCGAACCGACGATACTGCCTACAACGACCAGGGAAAATAATAAACACGATGCAACAAATTGATAATCCGGAAACCCCGCCCGTCGCCCATAACCGTACACATATTTTGAACTAAATCTGTGGGCCCCCCCGATACTAAAAGAACTTTCCACGCTCGTTGTCGCGCCAAATGGGCCGCTATAAAAGCTTCGTCGGTGCGGGGGTGTTGCCGGCTTGTGCTCTGTGCCGAGAAGGAGGATTCGGCGCTCTCTCCCTCGTTCAACCCTCGGGAGTTCGCAGTTCTCGTCGTGGGAGACGCCGCGGGGTGGCTCGTCCAAAAATCTTCCTCGTTCTTTTCCGAGGTCCTCCGCTCTGCTTCGCTTACACCAGCATGACAATTATCGCGCTACAACGGTTCGGCTCCTCGCCATCCAACCGATTAAAATGAGCAAAAATAAATTGACAAAAGTAAGATTTTTAAAAAATCAGTGGGAGAAAATAGGAGGCTGCAAAAGTGCTACTTTGCAACATTTTCAGCCGCCTAAAGTCGATCCTTCCTCCCGCTTGTCAGTCAGTTGCGAGACCTGGACTTTGGCGTAGCTCCAAATCTGCAAATAATACAAAGTACACGAAAGCTGAGGGAGAACGTTGGCCTCTTAGAAGATCGTTGTTTGTTCCAAGTGCGCGGATAAATACGCCACAGAAGAACGGAAATCCAGATTCGATCACGGCGATCCGTCCAAATTTCTCACTCATGATTATTAATTCCTTCCGTGACTGTTAAGAAAGGATACGCCGGTAATAATCGTCGAGGTGGCAAAGAACCCGGAAATCTGGGTAGATGATGTTGCCCTACGAAATGCGGGGCTCGGAACTTACCGCGTTGTTTCCCCGAGAAGAAAACCAACCGGCGAGAACAGACATCCGGCATGGCGGATGCTTTCTTGGTCTCGTGCGAATCTTCTCGCGACTCCGACTCCGCGGCTTCACGCCTTTATTCCTCGCCTCCTCGCGCCGCTACTCGTTAATTAATTGCTCGAGGTAACACAACACTCATCATGCAGTTTTCTACTTTCACTATCTATCCTCGTTTCGCCAATTTGCCGGAGCACCGAGCGTCCAACATGGCGTGAGTCTTAATCGCGGCTCCGATATGAATTTCACGCTTCGGCGCAGTCTCCTTTCTCAAGCTTCTTCCTCGTCCGCCACGGCGCTTTGCAACGGACGCGGGAGTGTCTTGAAATTGGAAGATTTTAGTTGGCAACGGGAGCGCAGTGAAAGAAGCGGAAAGAAGAAACGCTGGCAGGTGGGAAGTGGATTAGCGGGAGCGGCGCAAAACTAGCGTAGCCGGTGGAGACAGGGGTCAGTTGGAAAGAGCGAAACTCTCGAACTGTTACCGCGGGCTAATGAATCGTCGGACTCTCTGCGGGACTGTTTATAAACCGTTTAAACGACTGGACGGTGGGCCCAGGGAGCACGGGTGGAGCGAACAACCACGTAGAACGAACGGGAAAGCGAGCAAAGGGAGGAGAGCCCGTGAGAGTCCCGAGCATAAAATACATTGAGAGACGGCAAAGGTTGTACGGGAGGGGAAGTGATGGATGGACGCGGACAGGTCGCGCGAAACTCACAATTATATTATTTATGAATGTTATTAACATACGTCTGAGAGCGCAACCGAGTGCTTCTTATTCCCGGTCAAAGGGCCCTACCGATACACGTTCGTCGGGCCCTTTGCCGGGATATTCCGTCGAATCCTCTCATGACGAACGACGATAAAATTTATTTCTTTGAAGCAGGAACGAAGGGCTTTGCCCCGTGTCTCGGTTATGCAAAAATTATTAATTATCGAGTCCCTTAAATTTATCTGCCAGTCTACCGGACGCATTTCCGTTTATTCGTAATCGGGCAGCTTCCACCGTTGATAAATCATCTACGGCACGGTAATCTCTGCATATCGGGGGAGTTCGGTTGCGGAGAGTGAGGAAGGTTTTTCCGTCGTTTTACTGTAAATCCCGAGGTGAATATCGGAGAGATGGAGGGAAATGACAAACCTCGGAGAAAACCGGTAACTTCCCGAGGAGAAACACAGCGTGAATCGTCGGTGGCCAGTGGCGTAAACCTCCTTCCTCGAAGATCTGGTTGTTTTTTGTTTTCTTTTCAGGGCAGCGAGTCGCGGGACGTCGAGCGACGAAGCGTTCAGCGTTGCGCTTTCCTTTATATTAAAAATGAACTGTCGCTTCCACTGAACGAAACGACGAACGGGTATTTGACTGTACTGCCGCCTTTTTATTTGATAAATCGCGTACAGACCGGTGACCCAGGCGAGAACCCGACGAAACTCCCGCAACCGTCACAGCGGGCTACAGTCTACCACCTACGCGAACAACCGCCGCTGGTCATCTGAATTTCTAATGCATTTTTTTTACCCCTGACTCCGGGAGATCCGGGCTACATAGCGATGCGAATGCCGAGAGGGTGACTCTCTCTTCCGTGAGTTTTGTCCCCCGGCACGGTGAAGGGTCGACGGCGTCGGTGACTATCCAGCGAAGCAACCGCAACTTTACCGTTGAGGGATAAATCGAGAATACAGGAAAGGGAGAAAATTCCGTGGCGGAAAAGTGTGATTCATCATCGATCGATGAATTCCGAAACCTCGGTCACTTTCTAAGATCACCATTTCCGTTTTTCAGCTACAACAAAAATTTTCGAGCGTTACATCGGGCCTTGATGAAGCCTTATCAGGACCCCATGGAAGACGCGAAAATGTCTACTTGGAAACTCGATGAATTTTCCCGTCATCGTCGTAACCAAAATAAATACGGAGAAGAAATTGTTGAACGTAGTTTAAGAAGTAATTATACTTTTTCCATCGCTGAGTGCAAGCTTTACAGCTTTTATTCCGTGTACGTCTCGCAGACTTTCTTGCCTCGCTACCGACCGTAATGGGCCACACAGGGTGATAAAAAGTTTTTTTTTTTTTCACGACTAAAGCCTCGGAGAAAAGCGTACATGCATGTATTCATCTCTGTATCTCGCTTGGACGATCGTACACGAGCCTCTGTTTAGCTTTGTGATTCAAACTCGCCAGTCATCGGACGATCAAAGCGTGAGCCGCGGCACACAATCGCACGCGTTCGCGCGCTCTTCAGCTCCCGCTCTTCTTGTAACGTAAGAAATCTCTTCGGACGCCTAATCTCTCGGTCTCGATTTCTTTTCGCTGCGAGGGTCCAACCTGATATCAACCGGCGGGACATCGACGCCGCACCGAACTACTTCCCTAGACACAATTAGTCTTGCCCAGACAAAATTTAAATCGACGGATCCCAAATACTGATTTCCGATGCCATTTTGTGCCATTTGTGAAGCTCGGCGCTATTATTTCCGGACACGGCGTTGAAGAAAATCGCATCCGGCCAATGGACCGAGAGGCGCTTATAATTGAGTTCCACTTTGCGTCGAAGGGACATTAGCCCTGTCCCGTACGGAAAGGCCTTTGAGCCGCTTCTCCTTTCCCGTCGGCGAGGCGCCGAAATGATGGGAAGTTGCGTGCAAGCTAGCCAAAGTACGAGGCAGTCGTCGTCGTCGTCATGAGCGAAGGCGAGGGTGCAGGGACTTCGACGGCGCCGGGTTTGTCCGCGGGTAATTAGCCCGGAGCCGGAGAGCAGCCGCAGCAAACTATACAGGACGGTCCCGCTCGAAGATTTCCCGTTCCCGAAGGGAGCCTCGGCTCAGCTCCACACTCTTTGCCATAAAAATAATTCTGCACGAAGAGGCACTTTTCTCCCGCCCTTCCGCGAATGCGGTACATTCTGTTTATAAAATGTCACTCCACCGATAAAAAGTCATGCAACGTCGAACCGGCCACCCTGTGACCCCCTCCGAACGAACGGGAGCGAGAACGATCGAGAACGGGAGCCTCGGTTTTATCAACTCTCCGGGACGAGGGTGGAAATTTCGTTGGAGCTTCATTATCGAGCTCCGCAATTACCTCGAGACGTCCGCGCCCCCCTCTGGCGTGGTCTACTCAGCCACCCTCGCCCGGCTCATAAACCTCGTGATAGATCCGCGAGAAAGCAGACGGCGACACGACCTCTTCCATGACACTTTTCATTTATAAAAAAAAAAAAACAGGCCAATGAGCTCTCTCAGTCTCGAGAATTTTCATGAAAAATTGCCCCATTGCTTTCGATCTCGACGTCGAAGCAGTGACGCTGCCTCAAAGAAAGACGAGCTTTATTTTAAAATGGAATAAAATAGAATTTTATTTTGTACACGGCCTTTACGAAATTGCTAATTGGCTTACCCTTCAATAGCATGTTAGACATTTCCGTGTTTAATATAACGTACATACGAATCGGATGAAATAAAAAGAAACACAAACGCATGTACCAGTAGAATAGATTTTGGTCGATCCGAGAGAGCAAACGTTTTTTTAAGAGCAAGACTTTATTTTAATTATCGTAATTGAAAATGCCGAAGAAACTTTTTCGCTTCCGCTGGGTGGACGACAGAGGAAAACTGGTCGAGGCGGACGAGATCGATCGGTCGAGCGAGCGGGATAGCGGGTCGAGCGTGACTCGCGGATCTGGTGAGCTCTGCCGGAGGAAGGTTTTCCCGGTCGTTCTGACACGGGAGAGGGCGCGATTCCGCGGCGGGGAACTCCGCGCTTCTCGTCCAGTTCGCTCGCATGCTGGAAGCTCGCGAGAGCACACGGCCGACCGACCAACGGACGGGTGACTGCCTTCCTGATTGATGATCGCTACCGGACTCACCACTGCCACGCTCTGCCACTGTATGCATACACCAGCGGTGACTCGGTCGGAGCACACCGACCAATCTCTCTCCTACTGGCGTTGTTAACCCTCGGGAAAAGCCAGCGACGCGGGGCCATCCACGCACCCTTCTCCGTGAATGGCCGGTACCGGTCATACGAATCGCTGTTTTCCCGCGGCAAGAAGAGAGCGCTCGAACAAAGTCCGGATACGATTTTTCAACCCGCATTGCGTCGGATGAATATTTTATTATTTATTTTAATCAACCGAGAGAAAAATAAATCGTGAATTTAATGTTCTGGAACTAGAAATTACCTAACATTGCATACGTTAATACTAACATTACAAATCTTTTGCTCGAAATTTACAAAATTTATCATGAAACATACTGGCTTTGCTGTTAAATTGCAACGCAAATGTGTTTGAAATTTAAGAAAAAGTTAATGCTAAAAAGCTGTCGATACTGCTCGTTAATTGTCGACCTAAATTTTTTCATAGGGTACGCAATGCTCTTCTAGCTAATGGTCAAGACCGATAACGAACGATATTTGAGAAAACAAAAAGTAATTATCAGAAATATCGACCCGCGACACAACCGACGTGACGGGCAGTTCGATCGTTCCGATAACAGGAGGGTGGCGCGTGTACCGTGAGGGACGTGCGTAACGATTCCTCCCGCTAGAAATGATGAAATTTGTGACGCAGCAAAAAAAAAAAAAAAGAAAATAGATCACTGCCAAGAAGATAATCATGCTCCGATTATAATAGCAATTTTGTACACCAGGCCATAACGCAAGACCGAGGTCCCACAATCGACGAACCTCGTTACAACTGTCCTCGCAGAATTTTTTAATCGATTCGCAGAGTCATACGATATATCATCGGCACACGGGAATGAGTCGAATGAACCAGCCATAAGTATATAGAAAAACCGCCACGGTCGATGAAGCGGTTACAAGCGAACGCTTCTCTCTCATTCCCTGCTTCGATTCCTTTCATTGGCGTCGAGCAATATTTCTTTTCTCTTCTTCCTCTCTCTCTCCCCCATCTCTCCGTCTATATCTCTTCTCTCCGGCGCGCCCTTCATCGCTCCGCCGTTTCCTCCCCCGTGGACCGTAGTCGTTGTGTGTCCCACACCAGAGCAACCAACTCGCTCCCGTTCTCGGCTCTTTATCTAACAAGGAGCGAATCATTTCCCTATTATTTGCTCCCTATCGTCGCGCTGCGAGAAACGCTCGCTAGAGTCCTCTCGTTCATTTTGGTACCCGGCAGCGTGCATATTCAAGCGCCTTTCCTTCTTCTTCTTCGTCATCCCTCGCGACTGCGAAGAGAGAGAACTCCTTTTCGCCTATATTTTCTGGAGGCCGTCCAAAAACCTTATCCATTGTGGTTATATGTGGGGGACGAGGAGACCCCGAGGAAAAGGAAGAGGCTTCAGAAGGATATGGAGAGGTCGAGAGGGAGAAAAATAAGAGAAATGCAATAGGGGAAACATTTCGCCAAGAGAGAAGGAGAAGAACGTACCCGTTTCGGGCTCCGGCTTCTGCCTCTAATTTACAAGTATCATTTCTACCCTTGCACGGTCTCCTCTTCATTTTTCGCTGCCCTATGTTTCTGCTGAGGTTTTCTTCACGAGTTTTTGTATGTCCAATTTTTATATTTTTCTTGAATTATTTTCATTAAGATTTCTTAGGTACTGTGGAGAAAAAAAAGATCCCTCAGGATATCATTTTGTCTATTTATAGCTGCGATCATAATATTTTTGGTTATTTTTCCCTTTTTTTTATCGGGAACTGTTCGGACGCAACATGTTTTTTTTTTTTTTCAGTAGAAACTTAACAGTGTTGAGCGCGCTATTGGATTGTAATTAGGTCCGAGCGGCGGTCGCGTACGAGGCGTAAGTCACCGGGTTGGTACACTCGCCGCTGGCGCACGTTGGGAACGAAATCGTAGGTTACACTTACGTGTGTGCGCCTTGCGTAGCCCCGACTCGAGGGCCGTTAGACAAACGGCTCTGGGAATGGGAGTCGAGTGAATTGGGACGAAGGTTCGCCGCTGGCCAGTGGTCGCTTTAAACAATTATCACGAGGGTCCAGAGGGTGCGGGCTCGACGAGAGAGGGCTGCCGGCTACGCGACAAGGGGGTGATAAGTTATTGCTCGCTTTTGCGCCAGGGTTGCTTAGAAGAGCTACTGCTTGAAGTACTTCGTCAAGTGTTCGCACAGTTGCTCGACCTCCAGTTATCGAGAGACTTTGCTTGTTCAGTAATTTTACATGATTTTTTATTAATACATTGAAACTTTTAAATAACAAGAAAAAAAGCTAATAACTATAAAAAATCATAAATCGTTACAGCGTTAATTATATAGCGTCCGGAAAAGTCTGACTAAGATTTCCAAGGATATATCAAGAACCATAAGAAAATCATTGTCAAAAAAAGAAAAAAAAATTGTTAGGATTCCAGTGAGAAATTATCGTGTATGGCAAAAGTTCGAAAAGATAACTTCGTGGGGATGCGACAGCAAGTGGAATTCTTGCAATTTTTATCGTACAAACGAGAACGCAATTGCCGACACGAAAGTCGTATCGGAGTAACGGTCTACTCCCGTTTACGGATATGTCCCTCATACCCCCTCTCCCCACTCCCTGCGAGAGCGCGTTACATAAGAATCGCGAGCACAGAAAAGGAGAGACGCAGAGTCGTAAATCTCGAAGCGCGAAACGGGGAACGAAGTGCTAGGGGTGTCGCGAGAGTCTTCTGGTACCGGCGTGTGCCACCGCGAGCGGCACAAGGACCGACCCGACAGCGAGCGAGTGTCCTTTATAGCATTGTTAACAACTAATGTATGCGACCCGGGTCGCCCGATCCCTTCCCTCGTTTAACATTCTTTAACATTATTATACACATGGCGCCTGCCGCGAGTGCGATCCCTTGCTCTCAGCACGTATCCTTTACCACTTCTCGTTTCTCTTGCTCCGGAGGGCCAAAGAATTTTCTGCAACGTTTTATCTTTTATCCCCTCACCAGGAAAAGGAACCCCTTTCTTTATCTCGTTAGGCTTTGAATTATCGTACCGTTTTGTAATCCAGAATTTTTCATAGCGATCGCTGTATCGTTCGTATTTTTTTTTTTATTTCACCGAAGGATAATGTTAAAAATCGTTACCCGCATTTGACATTCTTTTTGATACCTCGAGCATTCGGGCGTTAAAATGGATTTAGCAGAAACGGAATGGAGGAAATAATTTAGCAAAAATAATTATTTTAATTCGAGAAATTAATAACGTGAAAATAATCGGAAATGAGAGTCAATGCGGGTGGGACATCTTTCACTGTCAATTAATCCTCTGACGTTTAATCGAGCCTGATAATTTCACCTCGACAGTTTTTTTTTTTCATTTTGTAAATGTGATTTGCATGCGAATTAAATTTGCCTGACTACACGGTGATACGATCCCTTCCATTGACCGTCGTACCCGAGGATATTCATCCATCGGGCGTAACTTTCGCCTTTGAGATACGAACGCTCGCGTGTAACTTTTGCGTACCTACTTAAAAAAAAAAATTAAACAGGTATACGAGAATATGAGAGAGTCAATGGGAGAATTAGCTGCGGTCATCCGCGCTGCTAATTCGCGTCATAAATATAATATAGGACTATAATTCTACACGGCCATAATGACACGTAGTCTATAAATCTTTCGAGTTTTGATAAAAATCTCTCGCAACGCCATTTCTGATTGCAGTGAGACGCATGCGTCGGGACGCTGTACCGCTAATTAACCGAGAACTATTAGAAATCGGCGTATAATACGCTCGAGGGTGGAAACGCTCGAAGTTGATCGGATAACTCGTGACGGATTGTGATTAATTGCCGTATCGCAGCCGGGCACTGTACGAATCTAAGAAATACGGCGTTCGTCAAGAAATTGCATTTTATCATACACGGTTATTTTTTTTTTATTTTTCAGAAATTATTCCCTTAATTCCTAACTGTCCTAATTGCCGGGTCACTTTTGTGCTCGGTGAATGTACAGCGAGGTTCCTAGTCCTCGGTACAAATAAATATATTCAATCGCCGTGCACCCGCCGAAACGACGTCGTCGGCGATGATGGCGACGGCGGCAGTGCTCAATTAGCTCCCGCTGACGGATGATCTCGAAGATTACTAATTACTATGCTGCACTTCTCTCGTTTGAACTGTAACTGACCCAGTGCTTATCTGCCTCGTTAATCATCCGTTCCGTCGATAAGTCGAAAAATTTGACTTCGCTTAGATATTATTCGACGCTCGCGGCGAAATATTTTTAGTGAGATTTTACCGTTTGAAGACAATTTTAAACTCACCAAGCGCCCAATCCCAAACTCAGAATAAAGTCGGACAGAAAATATCGGCTGAAGAAAAAAAAATGTCACCGCTGCGCCTGTACTGAGCACCGTTTTCGAGTCCCCCTTTTTGTGTAGATTCATGGCCTGTGAAAAATCATATTCTCAACACAGTAGTTCCGTATATACGACAGTCACTTCCAGTCAAAAAAAAGATTTTCACTGTGCGTAAAAAAATGAGATTTTTTAACCAGAGGTGACGTTCGTCCGGGATGTCACAAATGGGTGAAAATTAAAAATTTCAAATCGGAAGTGACGTCCATGAGAATTTTGTCCTGTTGACTCTTTTAAGTCCCCGCGATCCTGGAATCCGAGCGAGACTCCAGGTCGACGAATGGCCATCCGCACGTTAATTGCCTTGAGGGCTCAGACCGGAAGTGTGGGCAGACACCATAATAATTCTCTCGTCACTCTCATACGCCCACGAGCCTCTGGTTGTCGTCCAACATCCACGACGACACCGTCACTCTCTGACTTGCCTTCGTCATTATTCTCAACCTTGATGCACTTCAGCCTGCTGTCTAAAAACGATCCTCGTTGCACCTCGCTTTTGTGTGCCTTTGAGCCACGTTTTTATGCAAACTAATCTAACGAATCTGACGATTGAAAATCAATATTTTTCTCATCATTATCGCCGCTCGACGGAGGAACATTTTTCCCGTTTCGAGCGGCCCACGATCTCAAGTGGAAAAGGAAGTATCACTGAATCGCGAACTGGGCGGATCGGGCTTACCCGCGGTTGGGGGAGGAGATACGAGATTTAGGGGTTGCGGCACGAGCTCCAAAGCTGCTCTCCAGGGCTTCTTCTTCCGCCTTACACGGTGAAGAAAGACCGCGGAGGTTTTAAAATTTGTAAAGATTAAAATAAACTTTTTTTTTATCCGCGTGGAGAGAATCGGGCAGAAATTCGTCGGAGAAACCTGAGAGACTCGTGCTGCATGGTGGAGGACGATAATGAGGGTGGAAAAAAATGTCCGATGTCACAGAAGCTCCGCGACGGTGTGGGGACGTAACGGTGAGAATCACGAGCGGGCAAAGGGCCGATGCTGCGAATGGAAGATTCGCTGGAATTCATAGCCAACGCGAGAGAGGGAAACGCGAATAAGAGGAAGAAAGAAAGATGGAAGTCTGCGAATCGTCGAGGGATGAGATTCGGTGGGCGCGGGAGGGTCCGCTCTCCTCGCGACTTCCGAACGCAAATTATCAGAAAATTAGTTTCGCGAAAGTTGCCTCTTCGGTGCCTTCTGTGGAGAAGAAATGAGAGAAGAAAAAAAAGACGCGGCACCTTGAGAGCCGAGGAAGCGAGGGAAAGAATAAAGTTGCGCTTGGCTGAAGAAATCCGTGGATAGTTAGGTTTCGGTTCCACCGGAAAATCAACTTTGCTCACTCGGAAATAGAATCGTTTTTTTTTTTTTTACATGAACTTTCTATTGCTCTGGGAATGTAAAACGGTAGCACCTCGAAGTCGAGTACTCGATTGCGCGGATTTAGATCGAGTGGTGGAGTAAAAATTCTGAGCAGTTCTTAGCGACGAGAAGATTTATTCGTGAATATTAATCCGATGAATCTCGGACGGCTCCGGCTGTTACAATAACAAAAAATGAAGGTTGATATTATCCCTCGCGATTGCCGTAGGCACGAACTTGAGGCGCGCATTCGTACGATCGGAGAACACGAAATGCCGATGGAACAAGAGAATCGGAGGGGAGGATCGCTTACGGTGTACACTCGCGTGTTCGCAGAGTGTTTCGTGCATATCCCGTAAGCGATTTCAGCACGCAGAGCCAGTGGGACCGTATTATCGAGACTCCGCAGGGATAAACTTTTACTCTCGCTGACCCATCCCAAACGGCTAGATATAAAATCACGATGCTAAAGCGAACGGATTCTTCGAACTTCCTAAAATACAACTCCGATTTTTTTTTTTTTAGAAAAATCTCCCGGTTTCCTTTATTTAAAATAAATTTTTTTTTTTTTTAATAGTCTCCCGTTCTAAATTCGTTGAATAAAATAAATTTCGCAAAATGGACATATTCAAACGCCGAATGCTCGTATCGAGTGACCGATAGTTTAATTTCCTGTATACTTTCGATTCGGCCTCGCAATTTCGCCCTGAACCTCTCCTCGTAGGGGTCGTCGAGCGCGAAGGATTTCGCTCCACCCCGATGATTGCAGGTTGCACCGGTACCGCCTCTGCTGTGGCTCGACCGTATCAGGCCAGGTATACGATATAGGTATAAAGCCTCATGCCGCGAACGAGATCGCGGCTTCGCCCTCGCGAGCCACCAAGCGTATCCCGTCCGTCCAATTTTCCTGCTGGACGTGTATACGAGAGCGCAGACATCGTTTCTCGCGTCGTGTATATCGCCGTGCACACAACGTCGGGCACCGTAATCACGGGTTAGCAAAAGGCCGCGAGCGACGAGCTCACCATTGCGTGGCCGCAGTATGGCCGCCGACTCACCGGCAAGCTCAATCTTCTCTGTATGCTATACATAACTAATATACCGTGGTATACACGCGGTATATACACGGCTCGGTTTGGCCTACCGATATTTTTCAAACCTTCCGGCGATGCAACCTGCCCGGGCTCTCTCCCTCTTCCATAATGCGTTCCGAGAGAGGAACGCTCGCCAGTTGCGAAACTATTATTATCATCATTCTAAACTTACGCATATACACATAATATCCCGGCGAAAGCCAAGGCTTCCCGCTCGCACGGGCAAATATATATTTATACATACATACATATATATATGTATATATGTAGATTCATCAATATTTTTTCCAGCCACAGGCGTCACGACCGGTTTTCTCGTTTTCTATTCCTTTTACATCTACGTACGACCACCTATGTAATCGCATATTTATTATTTACTGGTACCGAGCCGGAGCTCTGTAACTCGGTAATCACGCCTCTACGTAATAATTTAACAATTCATCTACCGCCAAAGGTGTTCTTTTCCTTCGTGTTTTGTATCTCTATCGTAGTTATTTTTTTATTTTTTCATTAGTCGATCCTTTTCGACCCTCGAGGTTGGCGGTTGCCAGGATGCGATATATCCAAAGTTGCACGCTGTTATTACGATGGCAGGAGAGATGGCTATGCAAAACTTTATGCTAATGTATCAGGAATGCCAGGGCGAGTGCGCGTTACACGCGCTCGGGACTTGTCAAGAGTCTCGGAGCGTGTGTACGAGCTGTGATATTCGTGAAAAATAAAGATGACGACGAGCGGGAGAGCGAGTGGGCAAAAAAAGGTGGAGGGGAAGTGCCGGGCTAACGGGAGGACGGGAGGAATCGCGGAGTACCGGCGACGACTCGGTCCTCGTTGCGGAAGATTGAGATTTTCTTACGCTACTATTGTAATACGACGCTACGTTTCGCGCTGAAGAGCGACAGAGATTTTGCATAAAATCGGCGGGCTCGGTGGATTATCGTTCGACCGGGAAGACACTGCCGTCAGCGCGGAAGAGCCCGATGGGTTCTCGACGGAGGGTCCCGAAGACAGGGGTTGTGCACGCTTGATCCTCGAACCTTCCCTCCTCATACTTTTTCCCCCGAAGCTCCAACGCTGAGCCCACGACGGGATTTTCTCCAGAGTGTACCGGCGAAAAAAAAAAAAAAAAACGCGATCCCCGAGGTTCAATGCGTCCACGACATTCTCAAAGACACCCACGCGACGGGGGATTTAATTTTTAATTGAAGCTATCACGAAAACTAATTTTCTGGATATTAAAAGTATTAATTGATTATTTTTTTATTGTTATTTTTTTTTTCGGAAATTCGTGAAGACGCGTTTCGAAGGTTCGATTAAAAGTTGGAATCTATCGGGATATTGTACTTTAGGTGGCGCTGTTGCAATCGATTCAGGCGATAGACGATATTTTGCGCGTCGAAGGTCCACTCGCCGGCGTTTCTTGTTTTACCCTCCGCATAGTTAATTGATTATAGTTGGAAATCCCTACCGTTCGCTTCACGCTCGCGTAGTGCGGATGTGTTCGTAAGCCCCCGCGTGGCTGTGAACCAGAGAAACCCCCAGAGCTTTCCGTGGCTATGCCGTGCATTACAGCACAGTTTTGTTCCGTTTAGCATCGGACTCTCGCGACCCTTCCCTTTTGCTTGTCCATAAATCTGTAATAAGCAGAGTTTACGGCGATATTCTCTCTATCTCGGGCTTGTACGGGTGCTTGCGAAACGGCCCGTCCACTCACCGCAAATTATCCAATAAACCGGTCCACGAACGCTCCTTTCAAAGCCGCCGCGTCTACGTTCAATAATATTCCATATAATTGTTGATACACTGAAAAAAAAAAATTCAATGACTCAAGTAAAATCAATTTACGGGGTGTCTAAGGAAAAAAAAATTATCACTCGAATTTCACGTTAATCTCACAATCGCATCCGGTTGTAAGAACTGAAGTAAATTTTTTTTCGCTGGAAGCTCGCAAGAAAATTCTTTTCTCAGCGTAATTAGCGAATTACAAAAATTCCAAGAGGATCGAACGAATTTACGACGAAACGTCTATTTCGCGAAAAATTATTCAGTACTCGTTAAGTGACGAATAATAACGAATCAAATTGAAATGTCTTGTTTTTTGAGCTCCGTAAAGCAAATGCATTCTCGTCAGGTTGTTAATGCGTCTAATGTTCATTGAGCGATCAGTTCGAGATGTTCCCCATGTTCGAGATCTTTCCCAGCTCTCCTAATGATTCCCGTAACTAGCAATTTCCCTTTCAAGCCATCTTCATGCGGGTACCGGAGAATTTCTATAATTTTCCTCGTGGAGCTTCGGCAACGCGGCCCAAAGCAGAACGGAGAGGCACGAGAATGCGGAATCGTGAACAGTCCCCTTGCCATTTGTTTCAAACTCTCGTCGTCACTCATTTTTCATACGTTTGCCTCACCCTCGCCGATTTTCTCATCCCTACGTCCCTTTCTCTCTCCCTTTATCCACTACCGACTACTTGCGAGGTTGCTTCGAACTATTAGCGTCGTGTCCCGAGGACACCGAGCGTTGACCTTCTTTTCCGCCCTTTGTTTCTTCCCGCACCGCCCCCCTCGCCCCTCATACAACTTTTCTTACAACGTTCTCCCGACGGGGGAAAACAAGCCGACTCCGCAACGACCAACGTTCGCGGCGGGGTGGGGAAAAACAAAAGACAAATTACAGGGAGACGGCCATCATGTGACCCTTCCCACCTGTCCATAGTCTGAAACGCCTCCCGTCCGGGACGTTCGAGAGAGCGGCGAGATAGAAACCGCGGAGAAGCCTCGGAGAATCCTCCTCGGGGACCGGCGAGAAGGCAGGGCCGATGGTGTGGGACGGAAAGAATGGAAGTATGAAGAGAGCGCGATAGATAAATAGCGTACAAGAAAGGATACGCAAGCGAGCACCTTGCAGACTCGCGTGTTGATTCATTCCCCGATCCGCTTTCGTTTCTTATTCTCCGTCGTTTGCCTCGCAATATTCTTTCCGAAGGAGCGCGATGCAACTCGGCCTCCTTTCTCGATCTACCTTCGTCAACATCCCTTGATCTCTTTCGCCCCTGTCGCGGTATAGAGAAAGAAAAAAATGCATCACAACTACTCGTCTTTCTCGGAGCGGTTCGTCGCGCATGAATATGCTCCTGAAGTATCGCGCGAAGAAAAAAAACCGTGGTCGTAAAGTGTCAAGGGTCGAGTCTCGGGGATGTCCCAATGGAATCCGTCCCAATGACGTATTCGCACTTTTATACGATGCGAAGGATCCGTTCGAACCCGAAGACAATTTGTTAATTGTTATGCGAATTGTTCATGCGAAACGCAAGTAATTAGCTCTAATGCGGAGAATGATCGATGACTCTCGCATGAGACAAAATTAATGATATTTTCACCAAGTTTTTCCTTCTGGCTGCAGAATTGCAACCAGAACATTTGTTATTTCGACCGTCCCTCAAATAAGTATTAAATTATTTACTATGAATATTTCATTGTTCCCATAAAGTAATTAATTAACTATTCCTAATAAATATTTGATTATTTTTAATGAATATTTAGATTCTTCGAATGAATATTTACTAGGCACGAGTTAACGAAATAATGGTTTTTCGGAGTAGTTCCTTGCTCGGGAATGCTCGAAGCCATTGAGTATCGAGGTCGAAAGCCCGATTTGCCGAAACCTGGACGAGGGACCGGAGAATTTTCTTGCAAAAACAATACATTGCTGTAGCCCGTCAGTCATCGATTCGCGAGGCCGGGCCGAAAGATTTTTGACCCGTGCACGTACGGATCGTCGAGGAGACGTCCAGGCGCGTGTTCCGCGCGAAGCGACGGCCGTCGGCCCTCGAACGACGTCGGAAAGACGAGACCAGCATCTCGACTCCTCTCGGCGGCGTTCGTCTCGATGACTGACGACCTGCCCAAAATAATACCACTCCGTCAGCCCGATACACTCGCGTTGAATTCCCGCGCATCCTTTCACGTCAATTGTTATTTCCGAACTCTCGAGACTGACGGTAGTGCGGGAATGCTCCATTAATTTTATTTTCGTAACCGTTCTTCGGCACGTCCACAAAGGGTTTTAAAAATTGATACCAAACAAAAAAACCGAAGCGAGCTGAGTGAAATTTCGAACGATTAATTGCCGTTTTTTTCTTTTCGTCCTTTCTTTCACTCAATTATAGAGCCAGGCAATTATAAGCTTCTCTGTGAAATTTCTTCAACTGCCGGTAATTAAATTTAACTTGACTCGGACGTTGCCGGAGATCTGTGCGGAAAGTGACGCTCGAATTTCGTCGACTTTATATTGTACAAGCACGAGAAGCTTAGCTCACGTTCCGACACCGTTTTCTCTCGAGCGTAACAGACGAGAAGAGGCCGAGAAACATCTCGGTCTATTTTTAAGCTCGTTATCTATTTCACTTCGCACGCGATCCCGTCACTCCGCGCTCGTTCCATGTCCGTGCCTGACAGGTTCGTCATCTCGCCAGTGACACACGCATACATGCACACAGACTCGTGACTTCGTCTCCTTCTCTCCCGTACTTTGTATCGGCAAGAAGTGGACGGAGAGTCTCGTTGACTCGATATTCTTGTTCTTCGCAGCGTGCGCAGATTTGCAAAAATTATAAACTTCCCGTATGAAACGTTTGAGAACACAACGTTTCATGCGTGAGTAACATAAATATTTTTTATTCAACGTTGGCTGGATAGTTGCTGCTATCGATGGATCAACGTTGTTTGACAACGTTAAACCGATGTCATCGTCCGAACGTCAATTGGTCGTCGAACTACATTCGCGACCACAGTCGGGTCGATTTTCGAACTCAGACCGCGGCCAAATATCGGCGAGGCTCTGAAATAGCGCCAGGGTGTTTCATCAAGTCGTTCAGAAGCGTTGTGAGAGTTGGCAACAGAGAGAATAAATTAAACATATTATTGATTTCGTTTCACGAGTGGAATGTAGCGCAAGCAATTTTGAAGTACGACGCAACAGTTTTAGGATTTAAAAGCCCCGGCGTTTGAGGCAATAGGCGTGTATCATATTTGATTGACAGTTCCATCGAGCCAATCGGAGGCGAGACGAAAATGCTGATGAGGTCCACGTCAATCACGCGATGGTTCAGCCTCGCCATCGTGGTGGTTCGGCTGAGCATCGGCTCTCGTTCGGGTTGTGCATTTTGGTCCACCCTCCGGGCTTTCCCTTCCCTCGGCCTGCTGTCGCAGTTTTTTTTTCCTCCCTATCTCCCACTCGCTCGGCTTCTCGAAGCTCACCCCGAAAGCGGGCCGGCGGCGGCCACCCTTACATCCGCTCGCACGCCATGGGGTAGTTTAGCATCTCCACTTCGCTACCCTTGACTCTCCGGGACGACCGTGGAGACGGAAAGGAGTGCGTGCATAAAAAGTAAATATCGGCGAGCGTAAGGAGCTTGCGCAATTCCTATGTTAACCGGAGTCTCGAGCTGCTGCTTCACGAATGACTCGAATAATTACCGATTCCGTAACCCAGCGGAAGTTCACACCGTTGGGTGATGTTCCGTAAAGAGGGAGAAAGAATGCCAAACGACGATCCCTGCGATGCAATATTTTTCGGAGTATCCGTACAAGAACGAGGACATTGTTGGTTTGCTTTATTGTTGCAGAAAACGGCCTACCGAGAAGGTTGAGAACGGCATACACGAACACGCAACTGTTGGAGCTAGAGAAGGAGTTTCACTTCAACAAATATCTGTGCAGACCGCGGAGAATAGAGATAGCAGCGTCGCTGGACTTGACGGAAAGGCAGGTGGGGCTCACGAACGATTTCACATTATTCTTGTTGCGTAAAACGATACCGTCGAGTCTCTCCGTCTCTCTGTATCTTTCCTTGCCTCCGCGTGTCTGCGTCGATGGTATCCCGCATGATCGATCATACCGAGACAAATAACTGCGATTTATCGAATGGGAAAGGTACTTCTGAGGGGAGAGAATACTCCTGCCGGTTGTTACAACAAAATTCTCAATATACGACCAATGCGTGTTCGCAGGTGAAAGTGTGGTTTCAAAACCGTCGGATGAAGCACAAGAGGCAGACACTGAGCAAGGAGGACGGCGACGAGAAGGACGGCATGTCCTCGGACGGTGTCGAGAAGAGCAAGAGCGACAAGATGCTGTCGATGGACGAGGACGAGAAGAAGAGCTGCCACAACTGTGATATTTCCGGAGTGGGTGACGTGGGCAGTTCTCTCGGCGAGGTCACTGACCTCGGGTCTGGTCGGGTTGGCAGCAACAACAACAACACACCGTCGGCAACGAACAACAACAACAATAACAGCAGTGCCGGTTTCAGCACGAACAGCAACGGAGCGAGTAGCGTCGGCAGTACGAACAGCGTTTCGAGTTCTTTCGAGAAGATGATCGCCGACGAAGACTCTAGGTCGCAAGACGGTAGCGAAGTGACGTCGCCGAGCGTAGGGTGCAAGAAGCTCGGTATAAGCAACGAAGTGAGAATCAAAGTCGAGAGTGGCCACAAGAGTCCGAATCCGTCGAAGCATCAGATCACGGTCAGCAAGAAATCACCGCCCTCGAGCACGAAGGAATTGTGCGCGGTCACGAGCAACGGGGTTCTTCTTGCGATGCCCGATTCAACGGTGAGCACACCTGCCCTGGCGGGTCAGACATCTTCGAGAAGTTTGACCCCGTCATCCACGCCGGGAACTCCTGTCTCCGTGCAACTGCAACAGGGCAGTCCTCTGGGTCTTCAAGCGACTCATACCGGCTACATGCAGAGACCTCGAAGCTCTCCGTCATCGACGAGCTCGGTACCGAGTGCGATGCCTGGAGCGATGATCCATCCTGTCTCCAATGCAGCCACGATGTCGCCTCACGGGGCTCGGGCTATTCCGGCGAGTGCTCATTTCGCTCAGCAGCAACAGCAGCAGCAGCAGCAGCAGCAGAACGTCTATCAGGGAGGGCCAGGAACTCTGGACTACAGAAACGGCGTTCCAATAAACAGCAGACAAACCGTCCCAGCTGCTAGTCAGCACAGTCAATCGCAAAACGCCTACTGCTCGAGAGACGTTGCCTACCAGCAACGAATATCTTATTCCAGCGAGATGCATCCTACTCTGTACAATCGTCAGAGTCAGGCCGTGGCCACGAGGGTCGCCGCTCATCATGGAAGGACAGCGGGAACCTCGGCCGCGACGAGACCGGTTTACAACGCTTCGTCGATGCAGTTTCATCAGCAACAGACGCAATATTCCAGCGCCGCGGCCGATTACAATGGTTACGGATCTCAAGGAGGTCCTGCAGCGGTTGCCTATCACGCTTCCTATCACGCGAGAAGCATGCAGCAGGGCAGCGGTAACGCGTATTCCACCGGTGGATCGCATCAGCAACAGGGTTACGGGTCGAACCCTCAAGCTGATGGAGCGGCGGAAGGCTACATGTCCGGCGGCAGTTACGGCTATCCGACGAGCGGAAGTTATCACGCAACTGGCGAGAATCTTGTCTCCCAGCACGGTCATACAGCAGTATCGCTGCAACCTGCCCAACAGCATTACTACAGCGAAATTCAACAGCAACAGCAGCAGCAACAGCAGCAGCAGCAGCATCAGCAACAGCATCAGCAGCATCACGGCGAGGGGTACGTCGCTCATCAAACACCGATTCATTCGAGTCCCGGTGACTACAGAACAACCGGCAAGTGTCACGCGAATCCTTACTACGAGCAAAATGCTCAACTGCACGTTCATCAAGGAGGCGAAGCTTCCAGCATACCGAGCAGTTACGTCTCATCGCCAGATCCTTTTCCGGCACCTGGAATGACGACCACCGCGACTGCCATCGCAGCGGCTACAGCCGCTGTAATCACTCCTCCGGATAGCACCGGTCAAGCCGACAGTAACAACGATAGTTACAACAGTTTTGGAAATTACTACGGCGATCATCAGGTGCACAACGCGACGGCCGCACCGCCGGTATCCGCGGATAACAGCAACAGCTCTTCGGATTTTAATTTTTTAAGCAATTTGGCAAACGACTTCGCGCCTGAATACTATCAGCTCAGTTGAGTCCAGCTGGAGGCCGAGCGTGCGGTTCAGCTCGATTGGAGCGAAGAGCAATACTTGCTGAACGAACTTTACTGATCGTGCGGGCGATTTAAGGGGTTTAGAGGTTGAGCGTTTGCGGCGAAGTTTAATCGGGAAAAATCAAAGTGCAATCGAATAAGGAGTGAGGGGGGGGGGGGGGGGAAAGGTGTGGCAAGTTTGACTGTGAGTTTACGACAAGCAAGGTGATCTTACTCTCGCGCGTAGTGACTTTAGCCACGCGATTGTATACATAGTACATGATAAATTGTATGATAATAATTTTTTGATGTTCGAACGAGACAATGAACGCGCTGTATGAAACAATATAGTTTACGACGTAACTGGTGACGGTGAAAATTGCCGGGTCCACTGGTGGCGCGATAAATCGTTAAGAGAATTCTGTCAATTTTCTACGAGTTCCGTTATACTGTTATGATTATTTCGTGTTTTCTCGATATAGGCAATATCGATAATGTTGGTTAAGCGAACACTTAAATACAATTGATTCGTCGGTGCGTAGGACGTTGCGCGAGCCGTCGTATTGTTTATACATAATGAAATGTTCCTCTGTAAATATACATAAATAATTCGTGTACTCGAGTACGCTGCGCGGTTAATCGTTTTGGTAAAAGACAGAAAAAAAAAAATAGACACAAAAAAAAAAAAAGAAAAAAAATAATGTTTATCCATCCGTAATGCATTAGCGCGCTGTAGCTGCGGTACCGGCTTGGAACAACGTTCAAATTATCGCACGTGTACATTCGTTCATTCCCGAACACACTCATCCACACGACCTTACCACCAACACAGACACACTCTTGTCAAATACAAATTATTAGAGAAAACTTCAGGCTTATTAACTGTATTCCCTTTCACCCGTAGACAAAATATTATTGCCTCTTCGAAGGAATAATTTTTCACTGCCGAACCATATAAGTGCGAGCCGATAAATTTAGCTCCTCAGTAATTAAAATAAACATACTAAAAAAAAAAAAAAAAAAAAAAACACCAGACCGACTATGGGTCAAAGGAAAATGACGAAAAAGTAACTTCTTACGAGGAACCGAAGCTCCACTTCGGCGAATAGAATTTTCTCTTCGTTATATCACGAGATGATGAGAGGGACGGAGCGAGAAGTGACGACAAATCCAGCAGTAGAACGTCGGTTGACTCGTACACGTTAGCGAGTGCACGCGGAGCCGAGGGTTGCGAAGCCACGTTGCATACAGCACGACGGACAGAGAGAGACAGGGAAGGCCGACGGTAACGTTCGCGCTGAGCCGGCCGTGCATCGGTGAAGAATTCGTGACAATGATGGATGAGCCGACGGGAGCGCGCGATGCCCGCGTGAGTCAGTCCCATACGACGCCGCACGGTTCGACCTCATATGTGGCCTTCGTGCCGTCGACCGCACGACCGAACTGTTGCTATCGTTGCATCTGCGCTACTGCTACTGACGAGATCCACAACCCCCGCATCTCCACAAACCCCCGACACGTAACACGAGACGACCCGCTCTTCTCCCCGCCGCCCAATTCCCCAGCAGAACGGCAGATCGTTCGACGTTTCGGTTCACCCCTCTGAACGAGCTATACAGTGCTCCGTATTTTCCGTAAGCCTTGCTCTCCCGACTTCGTAATGATACGTGTCATTAACTCTAGAAATTTTTTTTTTTTTTTTAATTCTCGGCAACATGCCGGGAGGAAAATGTGTTTCTTCCGTTACTCCGGAACACTTGACTAACGGGGTTTGTTAGGGAGGACGTGTTCCGTGGATTCTATATTGGAGGACTGTGAAGAGATCCTTCTAGTCGGAGAGTTGAATCTCCGGTGGAGCGATGCTTCATATAATTCTTATCGGATAATGTACTACGAATCTCCAGCCAGTGGCCGAAGTCGCGGAAGAGTCGGAGGGTTTTCGGGTCGTCCGACCGGACGACCGGAGGAGTCAAGGGTTAGCCACCCTCGGGGGCTGCCCCGAGCGAACGCTCCCGGACCGACAATAAATCTTGCTATCGTCGAGGGACGACTACTTCACGCCACTTCGTATCTCTATCCCATGACACTCAAATGACAAAGATTCTCTCACCTTACTTTTCGAACTCCTCGTAATGGAGACCCGACCGCGCGACTTTGAAAATATTGACGCTCTGTATTATGCATGTACATTTTCGCTATGCGGAGGTATCGATAAATACTTTTGATTTAAATAAATATACAAAAAAAATTGCTGAGCAGACACAAAAATGTCCTGCTAAATTTTCGGGGGTTAAAAAAAATGGGCTGAAAAACGGACTATCGCGGGGCATCACGGACTTTTGGAAATATTCGCAGTCAATGATAAAAAGTTTTTTCACAAATAGAATTTTGTCACGGTCTTCCTTGGCTAAAAAAAAGTGGTTGACCCGAACGACATTAGCATCGAATAAAATGTCATTGGATCAGGCTAATACGATTATTTCCGGATGCCCCATCTGCCGACAGGAATCGATTTCATTTCGCAACATCCGGCAATGAAATTTCCCCTCGGAGGTGCCGTCGAATGGATAAATCATGGTCGCGTCATTCACCGAGATTCAAGGTGGGTCGCGTATTTACATATAACAGGTGTAACGAAGGACGGAAGAAACGAAAGCAATGCGGTAAGTTAATTAAAGAGAGGCAAGACAGACTCTCCGACTGTTTTCGTTGTCTCCCATTCATCTCTTTGTCTCCCAGCGGACGTGATGGAACGACAGCCCGGTCGAGAGGGAGGAAGCCTTCTTCGTTCTCGTTCCGAGGTCGCGGGAGTGCAAAGGCGCACGAGAGAAATGTTGTTAACGCTTAAACGTTAACAAATGTAGATGCTTGATAGAGGTCTCGGCCGGGGTCCCCCGGCCACAGGTAAAGGCTTCGGAGCTCAGCGGTGACCGGGGCCGACGAGGAAGGGCCGAGGAGCCGAAGAACTCTCGCGGAGCGCCGAAGAATAACGAGAGTGCGAGAGAGTCAGCGGCGGAGGCTACGGCGGCCGCTTTTGAGCCTCGGTTTGTCATGGTTCGCGTGATAGATGAAGGAAGCCGGCGCGCGGCAACTTACGCCTCTTGTTGTGCACGGGGATAGCCTCGGCGAGCACTTCGTTATACACCCTTTTCCCGCGCATGTACTCTAACGCCGAAACGCACCTTGCTCGTATCGCACTAACACATCGTTCGTTCCCGTAAATAGAATAAATTTTCGCATTCACGAGCCAAAGTACTCGCACAAAACACTGTGCAAAGCGAGCGAGTGATTATAATTGATGATCTTTCTCGAATAAAACAGTATTAATTTTTTTCTTTCTTTTTTCATTAAATCCATTTCTTTCATTTCACATCGACGAAGCGGCATCAACTCCGTCTCTTAGCGTGATTCAAGAGCGTGACGGTGACTTCATTTTTTTCTTTTGACTATTTTTTTTTTTTTTTTTTTTCACGGATTTTACGATCATACGAGATGTTAGCTTGTAAACCGTTTCCGCGCGCACAGGGACGATCGAGAGGTCAGGGTTTACTCGCCGATTTGGCACGGTCCATAGATCTTTTCGGGGTGGAAACCTGGGTATAAGAGTGTTCACCCCTCCCGCTATCCGCCGCGCGACATCCCCGAGTTCGTATATGGGCGGCCGCGGGCCAACGGGACTCCACGATAGACGTGGTTGTACTAATCCCATAAAAAAAAAGAACTTCTGCCCCGAGCTCCCGCGGCCCGGAATTTTGCTCCGCATGCGTGAACCTTCGCGAGAGACGAGCGGTGATTCTGTCGGTTGCGTATTATTGGGTATCGCCACGGATGATTAGTTGCCACGTGTCACGACAGATTTCGAGTGTTCGATCGGTTATGATAGTGCTCGATGCGGCCACTCCTCGCCCACCCCACCCCCGAAGGCGCACCCCGGATCCATTAATTAATTAAACAAAAGTAAAACACCGATTTTTATATTCTCACCACAGCGGGCTTCTCCCATTGTTCTTGTGCAGTTTTAAATAATTATCGGACGGGTATGAGGATGAACCATTTCGGTACAGGCGGTTAAGCGCGAGAGGCAGGAACAATAAAGGGGGTCCCAGCGTGAAATGACTGATGATCCGACGGTAAAGTTCGCGGTGTAAAGTAAAGCGGGCTATTGATTCGTGCGATGCATAAGTGACACGTCTATCGGCTACCGAGCTGCTTCACTCTTTCCCTCCGTATCCCTCCCGTCTTTCTCGTTCCTCGGCACCCAGTCATGCTGAGGTTTTAACTCTTCGCGGAGAGAAGCGAAACGAGCGAAGCTCCGGCCTCCGTGAAGACGCCCGCGCGAGCTGCGGAGAAGAGCCAGAGCGGCGTAGATGATAAACGGCTTCTGGGTTACACAAGAGAGAACGATAGATGAAGAGAGAAAGAGATCGCTAAAACGCGGGGATGATCGCACCACCGCCGGATAACCGGCACCAGAACCCAACGTCGCTCCTTTCTATGCGACAACCGACTTATCCTATTCTGCTCCCTCGACAACATCGCAGTGAATCATATCGGGTCTCTATAAAAATACATTGTGCCGAACAGTGCGAGTGTCTGTGAGTTGCATAGATCGAGTTATGAAAAGTCGCATAGGCGACTTTGCGAGAATTACATTATTCAATAGTATTCGAGATCAATAACGTAACGGTAATCACAATCGCAAAGGCGGAAAGACGAGAACTTGGGCGAACTTTTCGTGATATGTGCCAATTACGTATCCGAGTCTTTCTAAATATTTTAGGTATTTCTTTTTGAAATTTATCGAAATTTGAGTTATTTCATTCGGTGGAATATTTGCTTCAAAATATTCCTTTGGAAAGCAACTGATCTAGACATTTTTTGGGTGATGAATTCACGGGTGGTGAATTTTCAACAACACCGTAGTGATTTGTATCGGCCCTCTATGAAGCTACAATCTGCTTGGAGATTTTGGAGCATCGAAGAGGTGAATTTGCAAAGATGAAATTTTTTTTATAGATCAATGCTTTGGAAAGTCTGAGCTCAGGGTTGGTCCAGAAATTTGGTATTCGAGATCAATATCGAATCGATAATGACAGCGAGACACATGAAGAAACGAGGACTAGGGCACAGCTGTATCCGCCGTTCTACCAGGTCATCGATAGCATCAGCTCCAATTTCTCGTGAATCTGCGGATCAAACTTTGAAACCATCAATGAACAAAAAATTCAGTAATTCCTTACTAAAACACCGGAGGCGTTCTGAAAAAAAGCAACTGACAGACACTTTTTGGGTGGGGAGCTCATAGGCTTCGGTGAAACCAAATCTAAATATTGCAAATTTATTGCCAGGCGGTCAGTTGCTTTTTTATTTTCCCCTGGGCGATTCGCTTCCTGTTCGTGCAAAAATGAACGCATTAATCACTATCGGTAAAACAATACGGATAATTGATACGTGGCTTAAGATAATTGGATACGTGCCAGGGATATGGCCGGAATGATGGAATGGAAATTCTAAGTTGGCCTGTCGAACGATCGATCACCACAGGAACCCCCGAGAAATTCTCTTTCGAAGGAACCTCGAAGGTTCACCGTGCGCGCATCGGTCCGTCGCTACCTGCTCCATTTATTATTCCTGCACCGAATTTCGACGGCCCGAATGAAGATCAAAGCCAGACGCGCTAATCGGGCTTGTGTATTCTCTCGCTTTGTTCCACGCTTCCAAGAACAAGTCTCGAATAATAAATTACATAAAATCTGTAACTATTGAGTACAATTTTTTTATTACCATTATTTTCTACGTGAATCTCGGATCTGTAATGGGATACCGAAAAAAGAAACGATGGGAGAGGAGCTTGTACGTGCGAAACGATAGCGAAGTGCGATCAAGATCCTCGCGAATTGACGTGGAATCCAATCAACGTCCTCGTCTCGCTATTCGACCGAAAGAAAATTGGGTCCTCGTTGCCATCCCCCAGGAAGATTAATGCTCCGGCTGATTAGTCCCGGGTCTGGCCACTGAGACAAGAGTCCTCTATCATTAGTTCAACGTTTGATTCCTCCTTAGTTTCGACAAATAGCTGAGTAAGTATCGACCATTCGTCCTCACGAAAAATAACGTTGACTCTTTAAAAAAGCAAACCTCTACCTTCCACTCTTTTTTTTTACTATTTTTTAATTCACCAGAAAAAGAGTAATTTTATTTTGAAGATAAAATAAGTGGAGTCGTATGAATACCGTGAGAGAATTTAGTAGGGTTTCTGAAGAGGTTTAGAGCGATGAAATCGCTT